>CM031937.1:11880902-12480902 GCA_018703725.1 Brassica juncea
ACCCCTCCGCCCCCTTTTTTAAATTGGGGGGGGATAGCTGAATCCGCCGATTGGCGAGTTGCCTACGTACCCTTGTCTAGGGATCAAGCCATCTCGTAGTTCTTTGTACCACGTTTTATCGTTTAGTGGTAGTATTTTTTGAGGTGCATCGCATTCCAAGTTCTCGGGATTTTGACGTCTTGCATGTTTGCGATTTGGTATGAGCCTGGTCGGACTACTTTTATGACTTTGTACGGTCCTTCCCAGTTTGCTCCCAGTTTTCCTGCGTTTCGTTCAGCAGTGTTTTGGAAGACTTTGCGTAAGACTAAATCGCCTTCTTTGAACCTGCGATGGCGTACGTTTGAGTTGTAGTACCTTGCGGCAGCGTGCTGGTAATTCTGGATTCGAATGAGTGCCTGGTCGCGGCGCTCGTTGATGAGGTCGAGATTGTCCAGCATCATAGCGTCGTTTAAATCCTCTCTTTCGGGGAGGAATCTTATCCGTACTCCGGAGAATTCTACTTCCGCGGGAATCATACATTCCGTTCCGTAAACGAGGGCGAAGGGAGTTTCACCCGTAGCCCGTCTTGGGGTTGTACGATGCGACCAAAGAACTCCTTCGAGCTCCTCTGCCCATCGCCCCTTTTTGGCGTCTAGGCGTTTCTTGAGTCCGTCAAGGACGGTTTTGTTGATGGTTTCTGCCTGTCCGTTGCATTGCGGATATCTGGGAGTTGACTTTGTAAGTCGTATTTTCCATTTTTCGCAGAATGCTTCGAATCGAGTAGAGATAAATTGAGATCCATTATCTGTTACGATTTCGTACGGGACCCCATGTCTAGTTATGATATGTTTCCAGACGAAGTTCTCGACTTGTGTGTCCTTGATACTTGCGTAGGATTCTGCTTCTACCCATTTGGAAAAGAAATCCGTAAGGACTAGGAGGAAGCGCTTTTGTTTTGATGGGTGCATAGGTCCGACGATGTCCATGGACCATCGCATGAAAGATAGGGGGACGAGATTGAGGAGAGGATCTCCGCGGGTTGATGGATTGTCGGAGCATGCCTTTGGCATTTTTCGCACTTCCGGGCGAATTTCTCGCAGTCTTTTATCATGGTCGGCCAATAATAACCGTGGCGTTTGATTTTAACCGCGAGAGATCTTCCGCCAGAATGATTTCCGCATGATCCAGAATGGACCTCCTTCATGATTCTTCTCGCTCTTTCCCCTTCTGCGCATGCCATGAGAGGACCAGAGAAACACCACTTATAAATTCCTCCCTCTATCGTGACATACCTTGCCGCTTGGGTTTTTACTTTACGAGCTGCCCATTTTTCGGCGGGTAAGGTTCCATCCACGATATAGGCTCGAATTGGTTCTAACCAAGGGCTGTCGCAGCCGTACTCGGTCGGGTTCACATCCGCTTCCGGCTGGTCCTCGACTTCTTCCGCATCTTCAATTTCGTCCCGGATTAGATTGACGACCACTGGTGGTCCGATGCTCGGATGCTCGATGAATTCGACCGGGATTACCCTTTGGAGCCCTGGATCTGAGCTTGAGGCGAGGGCAGCCAAGGCGTCGGCCTGGGCGTTTTCCGAGCGAGGAATTCTGGTCAGGGCGAACTGGTCGAAATTTCGAGCCAGTTCTTGGACGAGTTTCAGATATGCGTCCATCCTTTCGTCTCTTGCCTCATATTCTCCGCTGTATTGATTGGCGACTAACTGAGAATCGCAGTAAGCGTGAATATTACGGATTTTTAACCCATGGGCCAGCCGTAAGCCTGCGACGAGTGCTTCGTACTGCCTCATTGTTTGAAGCGTGAAAAGCCAATCGGAAAGACTGTTCTAGGATTTCCCCGTTAGGAGAGGTGAGTCGTATTCCGATTCCGGATCCTTGTTTGGATGAAGATCCGTCAACGTGGAGGACCCAAGTTGAGTTTGGTTCCTCGTTAATCATGTCTCTAGTGGGTAATTTTACCAAGAAATCCGCCAGCACTTGGGACTTTGCGCACGTCCTGGGGCGGTATTCGACGTCGTACTCACTCAGTTCGATTGCCCATTTTGCGAGCCTCCCGGATTGACTTGGACTATGCAGGATTATCCGTAGCGGGAACGTGGTGAGAACCACTATAGCGTGAGACTGGAAATATGGTCTTAGTTTTCTTGCCGAGGTTATGACAGCGAATGCTAATTTTTCCATTAAAGGGTATCGAGTTTCCGCATCCAGTAACGTCTTGCTTACGTAAAAGATTGGTTTTTGTTCGCCGCGTTCTTCTCGTATCAAGACACCACTGACCGCCGTTGCGGAAACTGCGATATAGAGAAAAAGAGGTTCACCTTCCACCGGTTTTGCGAGGACTGGTGGAGTGGCCAGGTAATGTTTCAATTGCTGGAAAGCTTTTTCACATTGCTCGGTCCATTCGAACTTCTTGTTTCCCTTCAATGTCTCGTAAAACGGTAGGCACTTATCCGTGGAACGTGAGATAAAACGGTTCAACGCCGCGACTCTTCCGGTTAGCCTCTGGACTTCTCGCTTGGTTCTCGGGGAGACCATTTCTATCAGTGCGTCGATTTGTTTTGGGTTGGCCTCGATTCCGCGATACGTTACGAGGTATCCGAGGAACTCCCCTGATGCCACTGCGAATCTACATTTTGCCGGGTTGAGTTTCATGTTATGCTGGTTGAGTCGTGCAAAACATTCCTCTAGGTGGGCTATGTGATCGTGTTCGTCAAGAGATTTTACGAGCATATCATCGATGTATACTTCCATAGTTTTGCCGAGTTGTTCAGCAAACATTTTGTTGACGAGTCGCTGATATGTTGCACCTGCGTTTTTAAGACCGAAAGGCATTACCTTATAGCAATACGTTCCGCGGTCTGTGATGAACGCAGTTTTTTCGCGGTCGTCGGGATTCATCATGATCTGATTGTATCCGGAAAAAGCGTCCATGAATGACAGAAGCTTGTTTCCCGCAGTTGCTTCGACCAGTCGATCAATGTGTGGGAGCGGGAAGCAATCCTTTGGACAGGCTTTATTCAGATCCGTGAAATCGACACAGACCCGCCATTTGCCGTTTTTCTTTTTTACCACGACGGGGTTGGCGAGCCAGTCTGGATACCTGACTTCTGTTATCGACCCTACTTTGAGGAGTCTTTCGACTTCCTCATTGACTGCGGTGGCACGCTCAGGTCCCAACTTTCGTCTTTTTTGTTTTACGGGTTTGTGAGTTGGGTCGATGTTAAGTTCGTGACATGTTACGCTAATGTCGATTCCCGGCATATCCTCCGCAGCCCACGCGAACGTACTGAGGTTCTTTTTGAGGCATGCGATGAGCTCTGCTTTCATTGGTTCGCGGAGGTTAGCTCCGATCTCGACACACCGTTCCGGGAAAGAATCGTCGAGACAGATTGAAACCACCGGTTCGCAGGTTGGTTCACGCTTCCCTTCCAGGGCCTCGGTTCTTTGGGACTGCCAGAAGGTCTCTGGTGAATTGTTAACCGTTTGCTTTTTCCGAGAAGTTTCGATTTCAGAATTTTTCCTTTTTAGTTCGGTAGCGAGGTAGATCTGCGCTGCTCCGTGACTACCATGTATTGTCTCGACCCCGAAAGGTGTTGGGAACTTGAGGCATAGGTGGAATGTTGATGGGATCGCTCTCATGGAGTTTAGCCAGGGAGTTCCAACTATCGCATTGTAGGATGTTGGACTATCGATCACTAGGAATTCCGTGTTCTTGGCGACGCTCCCGGCCTTGACTAGGAGGTTAGTTGAGCCGAGGGTCATAATTTCTCCCGAGAGTCCGAATACTGGGCTGGGGTCATCCGTAAGGATGCCTAGGTCGACGCCCATCCTCTCGAGGGTGCTTTTGTAGATAATATTGGCCGAGCACCCGGTGTCGACCAATACCCTTGCTACGTCAATGTCCTGGATCGTGAGTTCTATTACGAGGAGATCGTTGTGAGGTTTGACCGTTCGGGCCGTTGCTCGATCCTCGAAAGATACGATGTTGCGGGTTGACGAAGAAGTCATACTGAACTTCGATCGATTGGTGGTTTTCGAGTTAGAGGATCCGTCCCCCCCCCTCCTTCTAGCGCCAAACTGTGGGAACCGAAATTCACACCGTCAATTTTCGATAAATAAGATTGCGGAGGAAAGCCAAGTGAACCCGACTTTCCCTGAAGGTCCGGATTCTCTGCGTTGCCACACGAAATCGACAAAGTAAACAGAAGACAAAAAATAGAAATTGAATTATTTGCCCGAAGGCGTTTTATTAGATAAGGGAAACGAGTACAAGGATTCTCCGAAAGACAAAGAGAGTTGCGATTTAAAGAAAAAGGTAGAGTCGCAGGCAGCCAAACGTCCTAAACCTTGCTCCGCTAGTCTAACTACCTAAACCCTAGTTTTTCTAAGCCAGCAGGATGCTCTAAGTCTAATTCTCGGATTTTCGGGATGCTCTTCTCTTCTGCTCTTGCTCTCCTTATATACCCACCTCTAGGTCGGTTTGCCTTGGGGTGATGGGCCTCGCCTTTGGGCCCAAGCTTATCTCTTCCGGAAATGTTCCATTTTCGTAGGTCTTTGTAATTATCTCCGAGTTTTCCGCTATCTTTCGATGACTTGATGTTTATCCGATGTCTCGTAGAATCGGGTAAACCGCTATAGCCTGATTAGACCAAACTCACGAGGGCTGATCCAAACAAGCTAAGGCGGGAATGAACCGAGCACGATAGGACCGAGACCGGGACGAGGGCCGCAGACCGACGCCAGACCGACCCGCGCGAGGGATGCCGCCGGCGCCAGGCCGGGGTGCCGCCGGCGCCAGGCCGGCCTGCGTGACGGGTGCCGCCGGCGCCAGGCCGGGTGCCGCCGGCGCCAGGCCAGCCTGCGTCCCGCGTGCCGCCGGCGCCAGGTCAGCCCGCGTCCCGCGTGCCGCCGGCGCCAGGCCGGGGTGCCGCCGGCGCCAGGGCCGGCCTGCGTGACGGGTGCCGCCGGCGCCAGGCCGGTGCCGCCGGCGCCAGGCCAGCCCGCGTCCCGCGTGCCGCCGCGCCAGGCCAGCCCGCGTCCGTGTGCCGCCGGCGCCAGGCCAGGCCGCGTCCCGCGTGCCGCCGGCTGCCAGCCGGCCCGCGTGACGGGTGCCGCCGGTCGGCCCCGCCGGTGCCGCCGGCGCCAGTGCCAGCCCGCGTCCCCGTGCCGCCGTGCCAGGCCGGGTGCCGCCGGCGCCAGGCCGGCCCTCGTGACGGTGCCGCCGGCGCCAGGCCGGTGCCGCCGGCGCCAGCCAGCCCGCGTCCCGCGTGCCGCCGGCGCCAGGCCGCCCGCGTTACGGTGCCGCCTCGCCAGCCACCCGCGTCCCGCCTGCCGCCGGCGCAGGCCGGTGCCGCGGCGCCAGCCAGCCCGCGTCCCGCGTGCCGCCGGCGCCAGGCCGGGTGCCGCCGGCCCAGCCAGCCCGCGTCCCGTGCCGCCGCGCCAGCGGCCGCCGCGCCAGGCCAGCCGCGTCCCGGATGCCACCGGCGCCAGGCCGTCTCGCCGTCCGTGGGTTTTTTCGTTGTTCGATCTTTCCCTCGTCAGTCGTTTGCGGGAAATTTTTTGAGTTTCGGAAAGGTCTTTAGCCGTAGATTTCGAGATAACCGTTTTTGACCCCAACAATGTGGTCGGTCCCCTGAAACCATCTGTCATGTTCTGTTCCAATGTGATCTAGCCAAAGAAGTCTGGTCCTTGTCGAAGTTTCCTCTTCCACCAGCGGGATTTTCTTCTACTTCGGTCTGGCTAAACATGTATCACTTGTTATCAGCTAGCAAAAGAATGCCAATTGAGAACTCTGCTCGTCATTCATTCCCATGGATCTTGTGGTTAATTTGGAAGGCTCGTAATGCACTCTGCTTTGAGCGTGAGCAAATTGATGCTACGTCTATCATATCAAAAGCTACGGAAGACGCGGGGATTTGGCTTAACTTGCAGGTTTTGGATCAAGTGGAACAGTACGATCAGGCCTCATCTACGCCTTCATCTATCACCTGGCAAAAACCACCGCAAGGTTTTATTAAATGCAATGTAGGGTCCTCCTGGGAAGCATCTTCCCAAAAATGTGGTTCAGCGTGGATTGTTAGAGATCATCTTGGCATCCCTCTCTTCCATAGCAGAAGAGCCTTCTCTTCAGAGCCGTGCTCACCCTTATAGAAAAGGGGCAACAGCCCCAGGCCCCCAACTTTTTCATCTAATTTCAGGGCCCCGTTTATTTTATTGATTTTTTACTAAAATAAATTAATTGATAGAGAAAAATGTAAACAAACTATTTTAAGTTATTAACTAAAACATATATCAAATTATATTATTTTCGTTCTTTACAGAATGTTACTAGAAGTATTTGTATTCATCTTATGCATATGGTAGATTGTCTATATAAATATGTTATTGACCTCTGAAGAAATTATATTCTTCATTAGCTTCAGTTCCGTTATCTTCATTTTTATGATATTTTAATTATTTTCTTAACGTATAACCTATCAAATTACTAATTGTGTTTCACAAATTATTTGATGTAATAATTCATATATAGCTACCGTAAAATACAAAGTATTGCATATATATATATATATATATATAAAATATTTCTATATACATAAACTAATCTATTAAAATTTTCTTTGTAAAACAGAAAATCATTAGTATGAAGTTGTAAAATTTAATCTTGTATAATTTTTTTATAAAAATCATAAAGTAAATTTTATTTTACTATAATAAACATAACTTTTCGCTGTTTATAGTTTTATTTTTTTCTAGTAATAGATTTTTTTGAAACATTTTTTTGCCATAGGCCCAAGAAAACCTTCGCACGGCACTGCTTCTCTTCGGTGTTATCTCCCTTTGAAGCTGATCTGACTTCGATGTTATGGTCAATGGAAGCGCTTCATGACTTGCATGTCACGAAAGTTATATTGGAAGTGTCCTCTGTGGAAGCTTGGAAAGCGCTTCTCTCCCCAGAAACCTTCCCCAACGTCTCTTACGTGCTCTCACGAATGCGTAGAATAGCCAATGAGTTCGATCAGTTCCAAGTGCTGTTGGCTCCTTCGAGTAGTAATTCCATTGCATTAGCCATTGCACTAAGTGTGACTAAGGATCGTCGGTACCATTCTTATCTTGCTCAAGGGGGTCCGCATTGGTTGTCTAGCGCTCTGCGGTCTGAAGCCTCTAGTGGTTCTAACCCTTCCTAGATGATGCAGCAACCGCCATACATTCCTCCTGGAACAGCCTCGCTTATGTTATGTTCCTTGGTCTTTGGAGTTGTACTGTTTTTCTCTTTTATGGCATTTACTGATGTCCCTCGCTGGTTTTTATTTCCTTTATGTGCTGCACTTTCCTCTGCCTTTGTTATGTTTTTTGAACCTTTGGTTTGTCTCAAGTCGCTTGACTTGTTTCTTAATGGAATTTTTCCAAGACAAAAAAAAAAGAGACTAAGATTACCGTAAAGAAGACCTAATGATATGACATTAAATTTTTACAATTAATTCCAAATGTCCATTCTACAATAAGGGCAATACACGTTGGTGTCGAGCCAAGGCAATAAACATATGGAGTGAAACTTATGGGTGCATGGTAGGTGGACCAATGTCTCACCCGTCTTGAACTTGTCTAGACATATAGCACACTCTTGTTGCTCCCTTACTCGCCACCCGAACCATTTGACAAGCCTTCCCCGGCTCTTCTTCAGCCCAACCACCTCAGTCTGTAAATTCTTGAGAGATTTACCTTTCCCTTGCTCCAATTTATTCACTTTGTCTTTGCCATTTTGCCTGAACTTGAAAGTTCAAAGTAAAATTCGAGACAAGTAAATGTCACATTTGGTAATCTTAATATTAAATCGAAACCCTTGCTAAAATGCGCCTAGCCGAGAAAAGTCGGTTAGCGCTAAAAGGATAAAATAATTGTCCGACAAAAGGCAATCTCAGAATTATATGCTCATGTGATACCACATGTTAGAAAGATAATAGTGCATCATCATGCGTCATTATCAAGGAATTAAAGCAAAAGGCTTGAGCTGATTCGGTGCATTTTAAGGTGAATTAGGACTTGGTTTGCTATCATACACTTGTTTAAACAAACCAAACCTTCTTCGCGGGTTTCTCAGCCGCTCGTCCAATCTATCTTTCGCCTCTTTGGCAGCTCCTACGAGCTTTTCATCCTTATCAACACCGTAAGATTTGTACCTAACATTTCTCTCCTGTAATTTTTAAAATTTTTTAAGTTACAATCTTTCCCGAGAAATGTTTGAACTTTTTCTTTTATTTTAGACGTTTCATTACCGTGAAGGAGACATAGGCTTGGTGACTCTCGTGATTGGTAGTGTAGAGAGAGAAGGATGGTCGGCGAGTCCATACGTGTCCCGTTGCTGCCGCCACAGAAGCCGTGTTGGATAAGTCAATCGGTGGAGCACCGCCGTGGAACCGCCGCCTCCTCGCGCACTCAACTCCTGGAAGCATACCAGCCATAGCTTTTATTCTTGTGTTTTAGCTTGCTTAGAAGATGGGAGAGAGACAGAGAGAGAGAAATGACAGGCAGCTACAAAGGCTTATATATCACTAATAATTGAGAGCAATATAATATGAAAAAGTTAGCCTAAGTTACAAAAAAAAAATATAATATGAAAAAAAAAGATGGGTTAGTTAGGCTTAAACTAAAGTTAGTTAAAAGTTCAAAAAATAATCTAAAAGTTTGTTTTAAATTAGATAGTTTCTTATTTAGCATTAGAATTTCCCTTTTGTAAGTGCAAAGATAACACCACATCAATTAATATAGAAGGTAAACTGAGAGACAAACAAGTACAAGTAAACCCCAAGTTTTTATTAGAAATCGCCTTGTACACTCTATTACAAGATCAATTTTTGCACTGTCTGTTATCACCCTAACAACTGCTATTGAACGATTCCTAAGCTACCCGCTTGTATCTCTCTTCCGTCAAGTACTTCAGCCACTGTTTCAGTACGACTCAAGAACACCTCCAAGAGCTTTCCTCTCTCTATAAGATCAACCTCTGTGTCTCTGCCTCTCTACAGACGACTCCATAGCTATCTTATATTAGTCTCCACGTTCCCGAAACCTAGTCTCCAAGGAATCCACAATATGGATATCTTCCATATCAATAAGTGCAACTTTCCTTTTCTTGGAATACACTTATTCCTCTTCCTTTAAGTCATAAACTTGCTCCCCAAGTTTATTCCTCTTTACCTTTTCTCCAAGATACACGCTTACTCTCCAAGTCTACACGACTCCAGCTCAGCATCTTGACTCCACATGGTCTTCACCACTCATCACGATGTCTGCCTCAGCAACTACGTCAAAGACTACTTCAGGGCGGACATCTTACATCAACAATCTCCTCCTTTTAGCTTTGTGTGCCAATCAAGCAGAACATCCTTCTGGCTCAATAACCACGTTCCCCACCTGGAAACTTCCATGCTAAATGTGCTTTTCTCCCCCACGAGATGTGCACCACAACATGCTTTTCTCCCCCATGAGATAAGCACCATCTACATCAGGACGTCCATCACCATGCTCTTCTCTCCCATGAGATATGCACTCCTTGGACCAGAACGTCACCACTTCTCCCCCTGATTGATTGTATACTAAGCTAAAATACAGATGCTTAGATGTCAAGCCTTACAGATCCAACAGTCTGCTTCTCCATGCGTAATCATGATACAGCCCCTGCTGCAACGGAAAAGATTACAAGTACTGCATCACAATCTGACGCACCTGTCGAGCTACCTTCCGATCCACTTCTGATGAGGACCTGGCTTTCTTCATGCGTCGTCTTCTTGACCATAAGCCCCTCCTCATCCACACCGAGTGCACCCTGTACTCGTTGCTATTGTCTTGGAGTGATTTCACTATCACCCTCCTGAAGATCATCTCGCATCACTTCCTGACGTACTTCGTTCTCCTTTCCCTTTGTGCCATGGACAACTCCATGTCCTAGCTCCAGACTTGATGCTTCTTGACCTTCCTCAAGATCACTCCTACCAGAGCTGCATCCATCTTCTGATGTTTCTTCCTTGATCTCATCAAGTAAGCCATTCTTGGCTACAAACACCTCTTCAACCCTCTTAGGTTTAGTGAACGCCTTGTTCACCTTCTTGACCATGTTTCTGCTCTTCTCACGAGCAAAACACTCCACCTTCTTGTGTCCAACCTTCCCACAGAACCAACAGCACATCCGATGTTGCTTCTTGTATGGCCTGACACAGTTGCTGATGCACTGATCAGTCTCCTTCCTTGTACCAGCTGCACAACCATGCTTCAGAACCTCCTGTCTGACCTTCATGTTGCTGCACTGATGTACCACTTTCAGCTTGTTACTCACAGCCACGCGCTGTAGAACTTCATGCCGTACTCTTTGTCGCACGTCCCGACTTACTTCCTGACAAGCTTCTTTGGCTCCACTTTTTGATGTGCTTCCACGCACAAAGTGTTACAACCCCTTCTGTACTTCCTTAGTACTCTCAGCTTCTCGATATCTCACTCCCCAGTTCACCTTGGCTGGTTGTCCCATTGAGAGTATCTTATCCAACTCCTTGGATCCACTATTGAGCATCCTGATATGTTTGCGATTGTCAGCCAAATTACGTTCCAGCATCCTTTCTCTCTCTTGTTCACCAGTAGCAACTTCCCTCAGTCTGCTAACTTCCTGCTCAAGAGACTCATTCTTCTTATTCACAGCCGCAAGTTCTTCACGAAGTTCTTCAAGTAACTCATTCTGCTTCTGAGCCATATCCTCCAATCTCAGATTCTGACCCTTGACCCTCAACCACTTGTTAAGCAGTACGTGATACTCTCCATCATCTGTGCTGAGATCTGAATCAGAGGATTTAATAGATCCCTCCTTGCGTGCACCAGATACAACCATATTCTTCACCACCTTTCCATCTTCTTCAGACTCTAAATCATCAGATGACTGCAATGGAACCCCTTTTTTCTTCTGTGAGTTTGGACATTCACGCCATGTGTGTCCAACACCTCTACACTCAGAGCACTTGAGCTCCTTTCGTTGTGCAACAGGACAGTCAACCCTTATATGACCAACTCCTACACACTCATAGCATCTGAGACTTCCTCTCCTTCTGCCATTGCCACGATCACCTCCCTGGCGACCATATTGATTCCTCTCATCAGAGTGATTCATCCCCTTGCCAAAATTCCTAGCCAACATGCCCACGGCATCTTAAAGCTTAAGAATTCTATCTGCATCTTTGTTAACTACAAAGGCTATACTCCCTGGCGTACCTCCTGATGTAGAGATCGAGTTACTTCCTGTCTCCATCTCTTCTGCCTTCAGCATACCCACTACCTTGTCAAACTTAAGCTCATCCGTGTTTGCAGTCATATTGAGGACCGCCTTCTGAGCTCCAAACTTCGCTGGAAGACAGCGTAGTAACTTCTTCACCAGCTTCTTCTCCTTGTACTTCTTTCCAAGTACACATGCTTCATGCGCCATAGCACTGAGTTTGGCACTGAAGCTTGCCACAATATCCATATCCGACCACTTGAGATTCTCAAACTGTGACCCAAGATGATCGAAACGTGTCCTCTTGACACTATCATCTCCTTCAAACGAATTCAGTAGGGTCTCCCACGCCTCTTTAGCTGAAGTACTCCCCTGAATCAGCTGGAACTGCTCTACTTCAACAACTCCGAAAATCACCGACAACGCCTTTGCATTAAACTTTGATGCATTGCGCTCTGCCTCTGACCAATCCTCTTTTGGCTTAGGCTTCTTTCCATCTGCTGTGACTATGGTAGGCTCCTCCCAACCATTCTCCACAGCTGTCCACACATCTTCATTGATTCCTCGAATCAACTGCTTCATGCGAGCCTTCCAATGATCATACTGGTCCGCACTCAACATGATTGCCTTCTGCACAGAAACAACCGTGTCGATCTTCACCTTCAGGATCACATCAGTAACTTAGGTGCCCCGCTCTGATACCAATTGTAAGTGCAAAGATGACACCACAGTAAGTAATACAGAAGGTAAACCGAGAGACAAACAAGTACAAGCAAACACCAAACTTTTATTAGAAATCGCTTGTACACTCTATTACAAGATCAGCTTTTACACAGTCTGTTATCACCCTAACAACTGCTACTGAACGATTCCTAAGCTACCCGCTTGTGTCTCTCTTCCGTCAAGTACTTCAGCCACTGCTTCAGTACGACCCAAGAACACCTCCAAGAACTTTCCTCTCTCTATAAGATCAGCATCCGTGTCTCTGCCTCTCTACAAACGACTCCATAGCTATCTTATATTAGTCTCCACGTTTCCGAAATCCTAGTCTCCAAGGAACCCACAATATGGACATCTTCCATATCAATAAGTCCAACTTTCCTTTTCTTAGAATGCACTTATTCCTCTTCCTTTAAGTCATAAATTTGCTCCCCAAGTTTATTCCTCTTCCTTTAAGTCATAAACTTTCTCCCCAAGTTTATTCCTCTTTGTCTTTTCTCCAAGATACACGCTTGCTCTCCAAGTCTACACGACTCCAGCTCAGCATCTTGACTCCACATGGTCTTCACTACTCAACACGATGTCTGCTTCAGCAATTACGTCAACGACTACTTCAGGGCGGACATCTTACATCAACACTTTTTCCCTATCTTTTCTTTTTCTCTTCCCTAAAGGCCTTTCGGCAAAAGAAAAAAAAACTTTTACATCTAAACGGTACAGACTTTAGTAAAGATATGAAACATTATATTGCAATTTTAAAAAAAGGGCACTGGTAGTGTTGTATTAGATAACTAATCTTGGGTATATTTTTACAGGAAAAAAAAAGAAATCGTATGACAAGACCATAATTATATTTATTAAATCAAATTGGTAAAAAAAATAATAATCAAACCAATCATATTGTCTTAGTGATAAAAGAACTCCAAGTGGAGTTTTCACCATGGTTTCATGGAATTAGTCTTTCGAACTAGAAAACCTTTGAGATCTCTTGGATTATAAAAAAAAATCAAATTAGTAAACAAAAATAATAATCATTGGTTAAATCTATAAGCAATTGATTAAAGACACGTAACTAATGTGAGGGTGGAAATAAGGAAGAAAAATGCATTCGCTCTATTTTTGTACTACAGAATGTGTGGTTACGTTTTGGTATAAAACGTTAAACCCGTTTTTGTTTACGTGAAAGTCCAATATATTTTCTTAACTGGTAACAAGTTTTATTACTATTCTAAATTTTCTTACAAAAAACTATTTTAAAATAATAATTAAAATCGTTAGTGATATGAAATACTATTTAATTGATGGTTTCGAAACAAAGGAATAACTTACTTTCCAATATACATATAAAAAATCCAAAGGTTTCGAGATAGTTTTACTATTTTCAGTGTCGGTCCTGCAATTTCAGGGGTTATAATTAAATAAAGAGAAAATTTAAAATTTTGGGGACTTAATTGTTTTTTATACAAATTTGGGAACTTATATCCTTATAAATGTTTTCAAAAATTTAGGAATTTGAGACTGAAAATTTTGTTAAGCTTGACCATGATCGATTCTGACTATCTTTCAGCTCAAGTATGTATTCAGGATTCTATAGATATTCTTGTACGTGATACATGAAGTCAATTTTTTATATTTTATCCATATAGACTTTGAGTTTCTATTTAGTTACTAGAATATTAATCAAAATTTTTAAATTGATGTCAAAAAATAAAATAATATTTAAACTAAAATAATGTAAGCTAGTGGATAATGTTTCATTGAAAATTATCTCCGATCCAATTTGTTTTTTCCTTTATATTTTTTTTTTCTAAATAAAGAAACTATATTACATAAATGGATTTTTCTCCAGCCTACGCCTTTATAACAGAATTCTTTATCATAAACAAAAGTATAGAAGAATACTATATTTTACTCTAAAAATAAAATTAGAAAATAATATTTCTTTATATTTTTCTAATATAGAAAAACTATATTATAAATATAAATATTAAAATAAATTTATTTTTATAATAGAGTTCATCTATTTTAAAGAAAAATATAAAAGAGGAAATAAGGTTGATTTAAAGATGCCCTAAAATTACACTATCAGATTTAACAAAATTCACTAGTCAACAGATAATTGAGAACTTTATAATTCTTGGATTATATATATAATATATTTTAGTGATAAGTAGTCTATGATATTTTCTATTTATTACTTTTTGACAAAAAAAAAAATCTGTGATATTCTGTAAGTTTATAAAAAACCAAAGTCTTGTAACGTACGGTGTAACCGAGATTGTGAGTCATCCTATAATATATAGTAAAATGTTGTAAAATATTAAATATTTTTCTGAATAAATTATGGTAAAACCAAGACAAAGAAAAAGAGTTACTTCTTATGTAATTTTTGGACCACATGTATTATGTATGGACTAGAGTGGAAAAGGTCATTTGCATTTCAGATAATTTTTGGTACGATGTGAAGACCAAGAAAAGGACGAAACAAGGAAGAGG
Organism: Brassica juncea; assembly: GCA_018703725.1. NCBI lineage: Eukaryota > Viridiplantae > Streptophyta > Magnoliopsida > Brassicales > Brassicaceae > Brassica > Brassica juncea. Next base: position 11,895,363 of record CM031937.1, read on the forward strand.
AACTTTCGCGGCAATTTACTTTGTCTCCCTCTCTATCATACAAACAGCACTCACATCATAGGTTCATGCATTCATTTTGATCCAGACGTCTCTTTTCCTAAAGAAATAATTATAGATATGATTGATAAGTGATAACCTTACGTCTTATCAATAAAAAAATGACAAAATCAGCAAGACAAAAATTAATGAAGAACTTCTTATATATCTTCCCATTAGCTCTGCTTACATTTTATGTATTGCATTTATATATTCTGGTTGTTTTTTTTTAAACTGGCTTTTCATTAAATTGAAAAAAAGAAAAAAAAAAGTTTTACAACCCATTGAAGGATCATGGATGTGGTGGAAGTTGTTAAAATACAGAGACATTACAAAGCACTTTCATCGAAAGAAGATATGAGATGGACACAATACTTCTTTCTGGTTTGACTCTTGGTCTTCACTAGGATGTCTCTCTGATCTTACGGGAACCCAAAGATGCATTGATATGGGTATTCTCTCAACTGCAACGGTTTCTTCGACTTTACACACACGACGCCGACGTAACCATCAGAACAGAGAAGTAAACTTATGAATGAGTCTGATTATTCTGTTTGGAAGAGCTCTCCGGATACTTATAAGTCTGTTTTCAGCACAAAAAACACGTGCAAGAGTCTCTGATTTAAGAATCATACTCCAAAGTTTGCATTCTTCACCTGGTTTGCAATTCATAATCAGCTTTCAACGGAGGATCATATGCTCCAGTGGAACTCAGGAGTAAGCTCACAGCTCGTATCTTCTGCAACCAGCATGAAACACACTCATCTATTTTTCTCGTGCTCTTACTCGGTTACCGTTTGGACACAATTAATGGGAGGTCTGCTGCGAACTCGGTTCACAACAATATGGGCGGATTTGATGGATCTCATGCTCGATAACAAACATGATATGATCACAACGTTTCTTACACGTTACTTGTTTCAGATTACCATCCACTTTATCTGGCGTGAGAGGAATGATAGAAGACATGGATCAACTCTGATCGCCATTCCAGCATTTGTAAAGATGTTGGACAAGGAAATCCAAACACAACTGTCTTTCTTTCAGACATCTTGGGGATACCAGATATGCTGCAAGCTTAGGGGTGTGGCTAGCTACACGCTAATACACGAACAAAAAATGGGGCATGTTTTTTTAAACTCAAGTCTTTAAATCTTTGTAGCACTTGATGCAAACACAGTGTATTCTTCTTTTTGAGTAAATTTAACATATATTCAGAAAAAAAAGAATTAAGTAGTAACATTAGAGCATAACCAAAAAGAACCCATTAGATAGAGACCATAATTAATTAAAAAGAGCCCAACCCACTAAAACATCAAATATTGCAGAACTGAAAAGACGGAATAATGTAGAACGGAAAATAGTATCATGGGTGAGTTGCTTAGAGCCATAACTGCAGTAGAGAAGAGGAAGTTGCAGGATTGGAGTCATGAAGACTTAGATCTTCTCCTTTACTTGTCTATCGATCAGTGGGATAAGGGTCGAAGCAGTACGAGAGGAAGTTCTGTGAAGTCTTGAGTTTCGTTCCGTCCAAGTCCAATAGAGAGTCGCTTGCCAATAGAGTAGCAGTAAACGCTTTCTGTACATGTTCCCAGTCAATGTTCCAAAACTCTAGAAGTTGTGAAACCAAACTGGGAAGAGAATCGCGACCAGAGATCCCATGTGTAATTGTAGGCAAAGAAAAGATGATATCTGCTCTCTGGTTGAGCAGCACACAGCAAACAAGTCTCGACCGTGTTGATTACCCAGCTTATAAGTCTATCTTGCGTCTGACATCTATTCAAGACAAACAACCATGCGAGGACCTTGTGCTTCGGTATAACCCCTATGATCCAGATGGCTTTTGTAAGGTAGAGTTTGTTGAGGACCTTTCAGCTTCCTGTAGACTAGTCCAATATAGTATTTAGTAATCACTTTTCCTTCTAGCTCCCATTCATAAAAATCTTCCTCATAAGATAAAGTGATATTTGTCAGGAAAGCAATGATGTTTAATTGTTGATCCGAGCGGGGAGAAGGCAGCAACCAACCTCCCTCTCTGTATAAAAATGCAATAGTCGCTTCCCTTCTGATTCCAAGACAACTACCTCTCACTTCCAGAATGAGATCAGATACAACACCATTTGGATACCAATTATCGGACCAAAATCTACAAGTCTGACCATTTCCTATACGAAGCTTAAACAAGGTAAACACAATGCTTTTAATCTTCAAAAGCTTGTTAGAAAGCCAAGAGTTGTGCATGTTTGGTTTAGCAGTCCAAAAGTTACTTAGTTTATCTGTTAGGATCTCGGTACGGAACCATTCTACCCAAACAGACCCAGACTGAAAGAACAGTAACCAAATCATTTTGAGAGTACATGTTCTGTTCCAAGTGTAGAGGTCTTTTATTTCCAGTCCACCGTGCTCCTGTTCTTTAGTTACCACATCCCAAGAAACTCTAGCTGTATCAAGATCGCCTTTCCAAATAAATAATCCACAGAGAGAGCTCATTCGTTTGATAACAGCTTTAGGTAGAATAAATGATGAGCATCAGAAGGTATTGATACCTGCGATGACAGTCTTGATCAACAACAGTCTCCCTGCCAAAGATAATGATTTTGCACTCCAAGAAGATAGACGAGTCTCGATTTGCTGGAGCAGACCTTCACAATTAGCGAGAGACGGCTTGGTGGTTGACAAGGATACTCTAAGATATCGAATAGGTAGCACTCCTAGCGGCATTCCAGTTGAAGCTTGAATTGTGTCTAACTCTGTCTGAGACATACCAAAAGCAAAAAAATGAAGATTTCTGCACACTTACTGCTAGATCGGTTTTCAAACTCTCTAAGAACTCCAAGCATTGCCTGAATAGATGAAAGTGAGCCATCCATAAAAATTAAGAGATCATCTGCAAAACACAGATGTGTGAGCTTTGCATTTCGACACATGGTGGTAATCAAACTTGAAGTCAGTAGCTGCCTTGTTTAACATGAGGGAGAGGCTATTCATGGCAATTACGAACAGGTATGGGGAGAGAGGATCCCCGTGCCTTAGACCCCTACTCCCTTTGAAATAACCGTGAACCGATCAATTGTAGCCTATAGTGAAGTTGGGGGTACAGACACAAGCCTTAAGCCTCTTCAAGAACTGAGATGGAACATCAATACTCTTCAAGCTGTTTAATAAGAAATCCCAAGACAAAGTGTCAAATGCCTTAGCAATGTCTACTTTGATGGTGATGTGTTTAGGTCTTTGTGCTTTATGGTACCCGTTGACAAGTTCACCCGCCATAATTATGTTCTCTAAAAGCAGTCGGTCCTTGACAAATGCCGTTTGGTTTCGAGCAATTAGAGGCGGAAGAAAAGGATTTAGTCTCTTCACAAGCAGTCTAGAAATAACCTTGTAGATGGTGTTTAAGCAAGCAAGCGGACAAAAATCTGAGACTGATGACGCTCCAGGACGCGTAGGTACTAAAGATAGAATTGTAGCATTGGTTGCAGCTGGCAGAAAAGAATAATGGAAGAAGTTTTGAATACCTGCTACAACCTCCTGCCCCACCACATTCCAAGCCGCTTCATAGAATCCAGAAGTTAGGCCATCCGGACACGGTGCTTTATTCGGATTAAGCTTGAACAGAAGAGAAGTGATCTCCTCAGCCGAAGGAATAGTACACATAGGCTCTTGGGATGATGACTGGACCCTGAACTGAGTAAACGAGTGGAACCAAGCGGAGGAAGTAAGGAAGAGGGGATGACTCTGATACTGGGGACCCAGGATGGTTTTGAAAAGATTGATCGCCATCAGACTCATGGCCATAGGGCGACTCTACTACGAAAAAATCTGAAGAAGTAAGTAGTGTTTTGGTCTCCTTCCATTAACCAGTTTACTCGATACTTCTGTTTGAAGTAAGCCTCTTCAATTATCCTCAAGAAGGACCATTTAGCCAGTAAGTCTCGTTCTTCTTGAAAGTTCTGAGTCGTCGGATTTTGAAGGGATTTCACCTGCTCAGAAAGATACAAACTATTAGTCCCACACACTCTTTTTTGAATTTGCAAAAAGTTCTCTCTATTTAGACAGTTTAGGTCCTTTTTGATACACTTTTGCTTCCAATAGAGATCTGCAAGCGTCAAGGCTGTACTTCCGGCCTGATTCCAAGCCTCAGATACCACCAGTGAGAAGTCAGTGTGCTTGGTTAAGTAGTTGAAGAATTTAAAAGGCTTGGTAACGGCAACATGAAGGGAATGGGACAGGTCAAGGAGACAAGGGTTATGGTCCGAGATAAGGGCAGGCAGGGAGGACGCAGTGGCATTAGGGAAAGCGTCAAGTAGCGAACACTTTACAAGAAGCCAGTTTAACTTCTTTGCAATAGGGAACTCAGGATGCTTGTTACTCCATGTGACTGGGGGCCATGATAGTGCAGATCAAAGATACGCAATTGAGTAAGGCAGTCTTAAAATTCAATCATAGGGGGCATCAAAAGAGTTGGCATGAGGAGAAGTGTGTTCAGCATGATGCACGATTTGATTAAAATCACCTCCAATAATCCATGGCGTAGTGTCAAGAGATAAGGTCTGCTGTAAAGTGAGGATATGAACCCACAGATCAACTCGATCTTATCTAGTGTTGGAGGCGTACACAGCAGTGAACACAAAAAGGGTGAGCATTAGTGATATCTCGTGAATTTGCATGATCTTACCCATCATTTTATGTATATATTCATCTTTTAGAGGAGCATTTAGATATAATTAGGTTGCATTTGCATTCATAAGTCTCTATCAAGTGGTGGAGTTACCAAATGGAGGTTTTGGAGAGCATTTTGAGACAAAGAAGGTTAAAAGTGAGCCAAGTTGAACTCAATCTAATCCAAGTGTTACAGAGGGGTGATGTAGCGGGTTGCAATGGCTGCTGTGATCGTCACGAAGTTGGTAGCAGGCAGACATAGCGGCGTCAAGAGGCCGCCAGACACAGAACATGCGTACCAGTCCCAAGAAGCTCAAGTATTTCAGCAGGTTTCCATAGCGGGTTGGTGAAGCTGCTTCAAACACAACGAAGTTAGTAGCAGGATTCGGTAGCAGCCCATTGAGGCCGCTGGAGACAGAGCAAGTGTAGCAGGCAACTGTAGCGGAATCGAAAGGCTGCTGTCAAGTTAAAAGTATGATTTTTTATTTGTTTTGGCCCAATATTATTGGGATGGCCCAGCATGTTTTATGGGACCTATAAATACTCTCTTAGACCAAAAACCCTAGATATCTTGTTTTCTCTCTAAACACTTTGAGATCTTGAAGAAAGATTGAATCTTTAGTCTCTTTTCATCTTTTATTTCTTGTGTTTATTGGGATCTCTTGATCACTAAGCATGATTACCCTTCACTCATCCATGGGTTTTGGGTTTATCATGTCTATTAGTTAGTAGATCCACTTTGGATTCATGAGCTAGGGTGATTATGATGATTTAGTGAAGATCTAGGGTGTTTTATGTTAGATCTACTTCTTTCTTTGCTTGTAGAGGGTTCTCAATGCTATTTTAGTCTTGATCATAATAAAATAGATCTCTAGGCGTTTCTTGCCCACAAGGTGTATGATGAAATGCCTGAACCAACTCTTCAATGCTTTTAGCTTGCTTTAGCAAAGATCTTTGATGTTAAAGGAGCTAAGATTGCTAATAGACTTGTTTTCAATGATTGCTTTAGTCATTTCAGTCAAGGACTTTTGATGTATGGGTGATTATTGCAAATTAGCATTTATCTTGACCAAGAACTTGTTTAGTGCTGTGTCTGGCATAAGGAAAGTGTTTGATTGATAGCTTGCCATCTTTAGATTGGATCTTGATCACCTGTGGTTCATGTGAGGGATTTCATGGATGTTCTTGAAGTCCATGAAAAGCCGGTCGTTCATCGATGGTGTGGACTTTTGTATGGCGCGTAGCAGTTAGTGTGAACCGAGAGTTTGTTGCCTGAAAACCTGGATAGGCATTGTGAACTTCTACCCAGTTTCCCTCTTGCTTCTCCAAGCCTCTAAACCTATCTTCATATCCTTCATAAATTGTCATCTCCATCTTAGTTCCCTGCATAAATAAAGAGTAAGGATCAAGATTTTATTTTTCATTGTTGCATGTTATAAGAAACTTGAGAGATGATGATTTAACACTTACATCTTCATCTGCTAGGACATAAATCCAGTATGGTCCACTGGCGGTAACATAAGAATAGAAAGGATGGATCCTGTGTATTTAGACTCTGAAACGCCAAGCGGTGATCTTCTCGTTATAAGAAACTTTATAAAGCTTATTGTAGTGTGTCATATTATTTGTTGAGAGATGATGAATTCTTTCTTTGCTTTTTTGGTGAATTTTACAGAGAAATGTTCTATCCTGACTAAAGGAGACGATTTAACTTACTGTTGTGGAGTTTAATGTAAGGGTGATTTAACTTAAGGTGGTGGAGTTTAAATGCAAGGGTAATGATGATTGTAGACGGTGTAGTGTTGTGGCGTTTAAATGCAAGTGTAATGATGATTATAAGAGACTTTTTCATGAGAGAAGTCGTTTTCTTTCGAGGAGTCCACCAAATCACCCATAAATTGAAGAGTTACAACTTAAAGTTGGGGTAATAAATCATTAATTACAGGTTTTTTTTGTCAAACTTAATAATACCATTTTCATTTATTATCTTACTGATCATTTCTTTCAAAATATAACAATATAATACAATATCTAAATTTCGTTACGTTTTACATAGTTTCATATATCTAGACAATCTAAATTGTTAAGTCTGTCTTAGTTTTATAAATTTAGACAATCTAAATCATTTAGTTTCACTTACTTATACAAAGTTATATATCTTAATCAAATAAAGTTATACAAAACTCCAAATCCAAGAAGTCGTGGAGTCCATCAAATAACCCTTAAATGGAAAAGTTAGAACTTGAAGTTGGGATAATAAATCATTAAATTACATGATTTTTTTTCAAACTAAATGTTACCATTTTCATTTATTATATCGGATACTGCTAGTTTCAATCATTAAATAATATCCACAAAGTATAATAAGTTTTCGATACTGCTTGTAGCTATCATTTCTTGCAAAATATAACAATATACTATCTAAATTTCATTACGTTTTACATAGTTTTATATATTTAGACAATCTAAATTGTTAAGTTTGTCTTAGTTTCATAAATTTGGACAATCTAAATCATTTAGTTTCACTTACTTATACAAAGTTATATATCTTAATCAATTAAAGTTATACAAAGTTTCAAATCCAAGAGATGCGACTGTTCGTGAGAAGTCGTGTGTGAGAAGGCGTGTTTGAGAAGTCGAGGAGTCCATCAAATCACCTTAAATGGAAGAGTTACAACTTGTTGTTGGGTGAGTGGATCATTAAATTTCAAGGGTTTATCACCTTCTACAAATAATTTACGTGATTTCTCTCTCACAATAACCGTTTCTTTCATCAGAGTTAGACATGGAGAACTTGAACTTGGCTTCTCTCCCTTCTTCAATGCTTCATAAGATTCTCTCCAAGTTAGCAACAACCAGTATCCGGGACTTTGGTTGTGCAAGGGTTACTTTTCCCGGGTTCAACGAAATTGGAAGAGAAGATTACTTCTACAAATCTGCCAATCTCATTTTCATGAATGACTGGCTAGATGAGGTCAATGCTATTAGAACGTTCAGGCTCAACTTGGAATGTTCTATCTGTCATGGAAAGAATGGATCCTAATGTGTCATATGATTGATGGTGCTCCATGATAATAGAACTAGTGTTTGAAGTCTCCATTGATGGATCAAGATCACGGTGGAAATGCGATCGTTGTTTCTGGCAACGTGCATCTTCGGACTTCTGCAGTGATATACACTTGAATGCTCTTGCCTGGCCAATTGGAGATTAGTTGTGTGTTTATGACATAAGTTTTATCTACTTCTACTACATTTCTGTAAATTACTCTTCATATTATGTAATTTCTCTAGTTATATCTATAAACTAATATTTTTTATTTTAACTTCAATAAATATATCAATAACAGCACCGGTGTCCAAACAATAACATAATAAAAAATTGCAAATCTAAAAGTGTGACTTAGTTCAACTTAGAAGTACTTTGTAATTGATACAGTCTATATTAGTTGAAGTTTTATTACTTTGTATAGTTATACTAAGGTTTACAATTACACCAACTCTTACAAAGTTTTCGGGAGTTATGGAGAAAGAGATCGGAATTTTATGGGTCGGGTCTGGATGGTCCGCGAAATAACCCTGGTTGGGTTGTAATTATGCAAGTTTCCGTTCGTTCCATGGTATTTGATAATTTTTCCGATTTAAATAAAGATTTATTTATTTAACTTTTCAGACAGGAGTATCACATATTTCTTTTTTTTGGGGGGGGGGGGAGGAGTACTGGAGCAATTGATTCCATTCAGACCCATAGTGTAGCTTTCTTCCGTTTAAATAAAAATATATTTGTAAAACTCAACTTGGTCAATTGGAGTAAGTCATAGCCAGATTTAATTAAATACATTCTTGACTTTGTGTGGTTCTAAACATATCCATTCGGAGATAAAGAGTGAAAAAGTTCTAGTCCAAGTATTAAAGGGATATCCTCTGGGGGTGAAAGAAATCATGTAAAAATTGGATATCCCACTCCTTGGTGTCCTTCCGAATAAAGGACAGAACAAGGTGTTGGGGCAATATGTAAACAATACGATCAGCTGATCTAGGTGGTCGAGCAACTGAGTCTGGAACCCAAGATTCACTGTAGACACTCGTGTCTCGACTTGTGCCAATTATTTTTCGTAAGCCTGATGTGAGTAAAGGTTTTTCTGCCATGATATTACGCCATCCATACGATGGTGTTATATTTTTCGATCTTCCAAAAGAGAGGTAAGATTGTAGTACCTTGCTTTCAGAACATGTGCCAGTCAAGAGCTCCATAATTGTTTTGCAAGAAGCGCTATATTGAAGTCATGGAGATCTCGAAAACCCAGTCCCCCCAAATCCTTAGGGGCACATATCTCATCCCATGCTATCCAATGTAAACCTCTGCTGTTTTGTTTCGAATTACACCAAAAATTAGAAATTGTGCTTCTTAATTTTTCTGCAATGCCTTGTGGGAGCAAGTAACACGATATCACAAATGTTGGAACTGCTTGAGCCACATATTTGACTTGGAATTCTTTTCCTACTTTGGATAGGAGTCTTGATGACCATGTGTTAGTTCGTTCATTGAGTCGTTCCTGTACAAAGGAGAAAACTTTCATCTTCGAGTTACAAATTTGCTCATGTAATCCTAGGTACCTCCCCATGCCTCCTTCAAAAAAAACCATAACATATTTAATATCTTTATTGAAAGAAACATCCACTCGATTTCCAAAAACCATCGAAGATTTTGCCTCATTTAGTCTTTGTCCTGATGCTTTCTCATATATGTCTAAAATGTGCATGATCTCCCTGCATTGGCTTACTTCTGCCTTACATAATAAAAGACTATCATCTGCAAAAAGGAGATGTGAGATCCTTGGTCTCGCCCTAGCAACGTGGAGGCCCACTATCCTTTTTTCAGCTTCTTTGCCCTAGCAACGTGGAGGCCCACTATCCTTTTCTCAGCTTCTACCCCGTTGAGAAGCGATATTAGTGACTCTGTACACAAGATTAATAAAAAGGGGGAGAATGGGTCTCTGTGTCTCAGTCCCCTCCTTGGTAAGATTTTTCCTCTCGGTTCGCCATTTACTAGAACTTGATATGTGACCAACGTGGCACAACACATAATCAGGTTAACCAGTCTCTCATCAAAGCCCATTTTTAACATCAAAGCTGCAATGAAGCTCCACTCAACTCGATCGTAAGCTTTGCTCATATCTGTCTTAATAGCCATAAAATATGTCCAACACTCTGGTTTGTCCTTAGGGCGTAAAAGTTTTCTTGCGCAAGCAGAATATTATCAATAATCAAACATTTTGCCACAAAGGCAGATTGTGTCTCTCAAATCAATCTTGGGATAACCCTCTTGACTCTTTTGGATAGGAGTTTAGAGATGATCTTGTAGCTCACATTTCATCGTCTAATAGGTCTGCACTCAGTCATCTCTCGAGGTTTATTCTTATTTGGAATGAGACAGATATTTGTCTGATTTAGATGTGGGTCAAAGCTTCGCGTAGCAAAAAAATCTTTCACAAGTCAAGTAATGTCTTGACGCATTTGGCGCCAGAGTTTTGGTATAATTTTCTAGTCATGCCATCCAGTCCAGGTGCTTTCTCCGGGTTGATTTCAAATAAGACCTTTTTAATCTCTAGTTCTGTTGGTTCCTCGAGGAGTATCCTGTTGTCGGTGAGGGACACCTTTTCAGAAATAAAGCAAAGTGAGGCATCTAGATCTGATGGTGAAGAGGTAGAGAAGAGGTCTGAAAGTATTGAACAGCCATGTTCTCTACTTCGATAGCACTCTCTACCAACTTCCCATGCTTATCTTTAATACTGATGATGTGGTTTCGGGCTCTTCGTTGCTTTGTAATGGCATGATGGAATTTTTTGTTTCTGTCCCCATCTCTATGCCATTGATCCCTAATTTTTTGTTCCCAAAACATATGTTCTTCTCGAAATTCCAATATAAGTTGTTTTTTCAAATCCTCCAACTCTTCTATTGTACAAGTTTCATCATCTTGAGTCAAATCTATCTTATTTTTTTTTTTAATTCTTCAATCAGTAGAGCGAAATTTGTTGGATTATGCTTCTTCCATGTACTAATTTTATCTCAACATGAGGTAACTTTTTGATGAGAACTCCTGATTGGAATTTCATCAAATTTTCCCCATCCCGAAATTACTGCTTCTTTGAATCCTGGTTTTCCGATCCATCTCTTGTCGAATCTGAAGTTCTTCTTTGACTTCCTATAGTTCAACCGGTCTATGGTCTGAGCCTCATAGTTGTAAGAATTCCACAATAGTATGGGTAAATAACCGGTGCCACTCTTCATTTGCCACAGATCTATCTAATTTGCATTTCACTTTTCCAGACCATCTTTTTCGCACCCACGAGAAAGAGTTCTCTTTGTAGGGGAAGTCAATCATTCCACAGTTTTCTAACATGATCTTGAAAGGGATAAAATATCTCTCTAAACGACGCCTTCCTCCCTTCTTCTCATGTTTCCCAGTGATCTCGTTAAAATCTCCAATTATAAACCAAACTTTACTTCATGTTGTACCCATGCGTGACAATCGTTCCCAAACTAAGTACCAATGTCTAACAACAGTGTCACCATACACGAAGGTCACAAAAATCTCATGTTCTTCAAATTTAGTTTCCATATCAATCATATATTTGTCCCGGTACACGATAGAAACTGCCCAATCATCCATATAAAAAGTGCTAAACCTCCGCTTCAACCAACCAGATGAACGGTACAAACATGGTCATATCCAAAAGAAACTTGCACATCTTGTAAGAAATTCCGAGTTTTTTTTGTCTCCAAAAGAAATATAAATTTAGGTAAAAAACAGTGATAAAGTTCATTAAGATGCTCCTTTGTAAGGTCGGCATCTGCGCCCTGACAATTCCCGCTACTGTGTTCATTTCAGAATTCTCGATGGCTTGTTGCTTCCCACCTTTACTGATTTGTTGTTGATGTTCAAGAGTTTCTCAGACTTTTCAGCCTCACTTGAAACCTGCGCATGGGCCAGAGGAAGTCCCCGACCCAGAGCACACCCATTCTTTAAAGTTTTTGACTTTGGTGGGGCTCGGCCCATCATTAGGTTTCTCTTCCTGAGAGAGACGCCTTTTGCAATGTTGCTCTAGGAAGCCTTTTTCTTCTTCGCAGGGGATTGAAGTGGTCTAGTCGACGGCGAGTGAGCAAGACGATTTCCAGAGCGAACCAGGGAGACAGGTTTCTCAGGCTTCCTTTTACCCTCTTCTAAGCCAGCGAGGGTCTCCACCATCGGGATTTCTGAATCGGATTCACCTGAGGCTCTTGTTGCCTCCACCTGTTACATATCCTCAAGTAGCAAATCATCTTCGTCCATCAGGTCATGTTCTCATAGTTATCCTCATCAATTATCCAATCTTCATCCTCCTTGATATTTTCTTGATCCTCTGGAATTTAGCCAGCATCAGAATCGTCCACTACCTCAATCGACTTCAACGACTTTTCCATACAGTTAGCAGGTTTGTTTACATTCTCTTGTTCCATTGTCTCTTCTTTTCTTCTTCAAGAGTCTGTTGGTACCACCTTTTTTCCTTTTCTTTTCCTTCGGAGATTTGTGTTATTAGGGCTAAGGACTTCATTGAAAGAGAAAGCTTCTCCTTGTCCAAATTTAAGCTCTTCTTTGCAGAGCTTCCCTCATCAGATGTATTCCCCACGTCAGATACTTTTTCTTTCGGCCTAAGATCTTCTGTTGAACTATTCTGCAAAGTAAACTTGAAGGGCCTCCAGGGCCATGTGTGGAAGATAAAGGGCCGAGCAAGATGAAATATTTTTTGTGGCAGGCTGATGAAAGCCTTTTCAAAGGTCCTTTCAAATGTTGTAGTATACAAGATGTCAATCCAATCCTAAGTGATTCTAAAGCAGTGGGAATGCAAGTTCATGCTTAAGCTAAGTGCAACCAATATAGTGAAGATGAGATTATAACTAAGACAATACTAAAAAGTAATAAAAGAGTGAACTTTCTTTCTCAATGAAGCAAAGGGATTCTTGGGACAAGGGAATTGACTTTGGGTGACTAAGCTTCAATCTAGGATGGCAGCAACACAATCAATCTAACACCTTAAACCTAGACACAATCCTAAGCAAACTTTATGGTCAAGAAGAATGCTCATTCACTAGCATATCTCAAGCATCAATTGGTCATTGGTTGAATAACATGCAAGCAATCATTAAGAACAAGCCTATTAGCTATCCTAACACCTTTACAACAGGTGGTCATTGGTAAAGAATGTTAAAAGCATTGAAGAGTTGGTTCAGGCATTTCATCATACACCTTGTGGGCAGGAAATGCCTATAAGCCTATTTTGATATGGTGTAGACCAAAATGGCATTAAGAACACTCAACTAGCAAGGATTAAGAAGGATCTACACTAGAACATCATAGATCTACACCTAATCACCCTTAGTCTCCCTAGCCCATGAATCCTAGGTAGATCTACTCACTAATCTTCATGATTAACCTTAAACCCATGGTTGATTTAAGAGAAATCATGATGAGAAGCAAGTTTAATCAAATAATCACAAAGAAATAAGAAGAAAAGAGACTAAAGATTCAATCTTTCTTCAAGGTTTCAATGTTCTTAGAGAGAAAAGAAGATAGATCTCTTAATGAGATTACAAGAGTATTTATATGAGGCTTGAAAGCCCTTAGAAACATAATTAAAAAGTACTAAAATGCCCTTGAGGTCATTAAGCTTTCAACCAATCCCAACCAAGCCAAAAGGAAGGCATTTTTCTGAACCACCCGGGTCAGGTGGTCGAGTGGTGACCCGGGTGTGTGAGGTCGAGTGGGACGTCCGGATGGAACGTCCACCATCCAGCAGCCCGTTCGGGTCTCCTTGCCCGTGTGTCCAAGACCGGGTGCTCTCCATACGCGGCCGTCCCTATCCGGGTGTGTGCACCCGCGTGCGTTCTTGGCGTTCGTCCATCATCCAGCCGTGCGGGTGCTGTTGGCCGGGTGGTCCTGTCCGGGTGCCTCCATGCGCGGGTGGGAACGGACGGGTGTGCAAGGTCGGGTGTCCTGATCAGCTCGTCCCTCAGTTCGTACGCGGGTGGGAACGGACGGGTGTGCAAGGTCGGGTAGGTGCTGGTCCGTTCTCCCATCGCCCCGTGCGGGTGCCTCTGCCCGGGTGCCTCCAGTCCGCGTGCGTTCTAGGCGTCCTGAATCATCAGGACGTGCGGGTCCTTGTCCCCGGGTGGTCCTGGCCGGGCATGGAGCTCGTCCAAGCATGCGCGGTAGTCGACCTCGGGTATGGTCACTCGGGTGGCTTGACATGCTTCCACTCAATTGATCATAACTTCCCCAATATGGCTCCAAATGGCTTGGAACCACTCTCATTGGAAAGCTAACTCAAAATGTGTGTCTCCACAAAATCTTAGCATCAGAAGATGTCTCTAAAGCCTCCATCCATGTTCATCTTTAAACCCCTCTTTTTCATCATAAAACTTCCAAACATCTCCAATATCTCCAAAGTATACTCCAATACCTAATAGGGACTTATGAATGCAATTATGAACTTAAAGATGCCTAATGCCTAACTTATATGACTGAAATGCATAAGATATGAATGCTAAAAACATGTAAATATGCAAGACATCAACTCCCCCACACTAGACCTTTGCTTGTCCTCAAGTAAACTTTTCAAACACAAGGGGGATGGATGCTAGGATGGGAACAAAGCCAAAAGAAACACTCATAGCATTCAACTTGACATCCTAAAGAAACATAGCAAATAGCATGAGCAAAACTCTCTTATTATGCTCTAGCTTCACAAGGCTTATCAATTACTCTTTATGCCTCTACACAAGGTGCAATGCCTATCAACCAACATGTTCTCTTAACCAGCCCTCACATTGATTCACACACACACACACACACAAGGTGAAGTCTCACAAATGGGCACATGATCTCAATGGCTAGGTGATCAAATGGTCTAACATGGATGAAATGGAGGTTTCAATGCATCATTTCAAGGTGGCAATCACTCGAAAATCAAGGAGCTTGATCATTATGCAAAATTTATCTAAGACTAAGAGCAATTCATGCATACATGGATCCATCTTCAATATTCTACCCAATTCCTAAGTGATTACAAGATCTACACCTTTTTATTCATTCCATAACCCAAAATTGAAAAGCATACTCACATCTCTCACCCAATGAACATTTCCTTTCTCATGATTCAACCTCTAAGGACTCCTATTCACTTTTCTAAGCTCTAACTCTTTTAGTTTTTCCTCCCCCACTATCTTATTGAATCTTTTTTTTTTCTTTCTTTTTTTTTTATATAAATGAGGGGGGAGGTCAAAAACATCAATCAAGAGCTTCTTAACTTTCATTTCGAGGTCCCTAAGGCTTTTATTTCTTATGATACTCTTTTGTTCATCAATCTCAACATTATTACAATCCAAACCCAAGATGTAAACCATTGAGCAACAAACACTTCACTCACCATCCTATAAGCTAGCTCAAATGATGACCCTATGCTAGCAAGAGATGAGAACAGATCCATGTCGCTCCCAATACTCTCAAGATTTTGCACATGACAAGCTATCAAAAGAGGCCTCACTCATGCAAATCAATGTAGGCTTCAAGGAATGGATAGGGTCTAAGGGTAAGGAAGTGCCATTTGGGTTAACAAAGAGTGGTACAATGGGAAAAGATAACCCAAATGTGTATGAGATCCATGATCAAGTATGCAAATGCCTATATGCAAGAGAAATTAAGTTCATTCAAGTGTAAGTTCAGGATGGAGCTGGTCTTAAGAACAATGCCAATATCAAACAAGCAAGCAAGTTTCAAGAAAAGTTTTCAGGGCTCAAAGCATGCAAGCTTTTCAAGATATGCTTAAGCTACCTAATATGTTTAACTAGGGTGCCAAATTAAGGGCAAACAAGTGTTCTTTACAAGGCAATGCTCCACATGCAAATGAAATGCAACCTATATGCTCTAGACTCTATCTTAAGGATACAGGTGATGCAATCTACATGATTCAAAAATTTAAAATTTAAAATTTTTTGGATTTTCTATGCAAATATGAATGTACAATGCAATGCATGAGACTCAAAATCACAAAGTAAACATGATCAAATATCCGGTACCTCCCCCACACTTAAATCACACAGTCTCCGTGTGAGTAAGAGGGAAAGAGATACCCCAACAAGACAAAAGCAAATGTATATACAAGAAGGGTTGGAGTGATACCACATATGGAGATTTGGGCGTGGTGCTTGTGTTAGGACTAGGAGTTGGCTTGGTTCATAGCCACTAGAGGAGGCTGCTACATGGCAATCATAAGGCTTAGGTGGTTTACCACCTTTCTTCTCTCCTCTAGTGCTTGGCTAAACCTGAAAATCTTGACCACTTTTATTAAAAACTTACAGGAAATTTGAAATTGCAAAACTATATACAAGGATAACCATGGGACTTTCTCCCAGGTGAGCTTGTTTTGAGTCACTAGCTTGACTACCTTTTCTCTTGGACTAGTGAGAAGGAGGATCCTTCCCACCTTCAAGAGTGATGGTGAGGACCTGAGAGAGAAGCTCTTGAAGCTTGATTGGGTCATCTTGGAGCTGAGGAGTGATGATGGCTCTAGCACTTGAGAATGGTGTGGATCTGCCCTTGTGCTTGATCTTGTACTCAATGACTCCATCCTTGAGCTTCTTTGGATGGAGAGTGAGAGTGTGTGGGAGCAAATCAAGAGGTGGAGGATGAGGCTCTTTCACTATCTTCTTCTTGCCATGAGTGGCCTTTGAGGCTCCACCCATCCCCTCTCTTTTAGCACTTTCCAAGTGCTCAACACACAACTCCTTAGAAGACTCTCCATCAAGACCTTCTTTCTTACAAATAACCACCTCCTCTTGTGGCTTCTCATCAGCTTTTTCACCACAAGTGATTGTCCCACAATAGCTAACATCCAATGGAGATTGGAGAGGATAGGAGACAGCTTTGTTTACATGCATGAGGGTGACCTTCTTATTGGGAAAGTCAATGCAAGCGCCAACTGTTGTAAGGAAAGGAGTGCCAAGGATCAAAGGAACTCTCTTTGCTGTCGCCATGTTCAGAACAGTGAGGTCAATGGGTATGGTGCATGAACCAATCTTCAAGGGGAAATCCTTGATGATACCAATTGGGGTTGTAGAAGAAGAATCCCCAAAGGTGAGAGAAGAAGTGTCTGGTTCCATGCTTTCAATCCGAAGACTCTTCACCATATCCATGGAAATCACATTCACACTTGCACCACTATCAACAAGAGCATCAATCATGGTTATCTTACCAAGGGAGCAAGACAATGTGAACTTCCCTTCAGACTCAAGCTTAGGGAGGGATTTGGGAGGTATTGGTGGATCAATCTTCAGAAGTGAGATGTCTAAAAGCTCAGCCACTTCAGCTTGGTGGTTGAGAATGTCATTGATGAGCATCATTTGGACATGAGCTTCACGCATACCCGAGATCTCTGGAAGCTTGACTCCAAAATCACTAAGATCTTTCCTGAATTTTGAGATCACCTTCTTTTGAGATTTGGTGAGAACTCTTTGAGGAAAAGGGAGCTTATCATAGGGTGATAGCTCAACCTTAGTGTCTTCTTCCTTCACTTCTTTCAGCTTGAGGTCAGCACTCTTCTCAACTGGTGTCTCAAACTTAGGCTCATCAATTTTCAGAATCCTTCCTTGAACCTTCTTGGCAGCTTCCTTCACAACTCTAGCCTCAGCTGTGGCTACAACCAATCGCTGAACATGCTCAATCTGATTTCCAAGCACTAGCCTCTCAATCTCATCAACCTCATTCTCATGATCATTCAGCTCAATCCCTGATCTTAGCTGTTCTTGAAGTGGAGAAGAACTTCTCTAAGAAGACTCTCTTGCAGTCTTCCAAAGTGGTGATAATGTCACTTGGAATGGACCTCTCCCACTGATGTACCTTGTCTCCCAATGAGAAGGGGAACAGCTTCAACTTGAATGCATCTTCAGAGACACCATTTGTCTTAGACAAACCACAATATTGATCAAACTTGTACAAGTGATCAATGGGATTTTCAGCTGCAAGGCCATGATACTTGTTGTGCTCTATGGTGTTGAGCAGCCCTGACTTGATCTCAAAAACTTTGTTCTCCACTGGTGGTGCTCTGATTCCCAGCCTATGACCTTGGATGTGAGGTTGGTCATAGGCTCCAATGGCTCTAGCTTGGCGTGGTTGGTGTTGTGGCTGGCGTGGTGGTCTAAGATTGTCAGCCCTTGGACCATCGCCTCCCTGGGCATCACCATCTTGAGGATGATGCTCCATATCAAACCCCAATCTCTCAAAATGAGCCTGTTGCTCTACTTCTCTTCTTTGTCTTGCTATCTCCCTCTCAAGTGCAGCAATCTCTTCAACAGTAGGAACCAAGTTAGATGCCCCTCTGCTTCTTGTGATCATACACCTGAAAGTTAAAGATAGAAGAGCCAAGAGAATCAATATCACAAGAAAATAAAAATGACTTAGTCTCAAGCAAGTGACTAAATCCCAATGTCAAAATCAACTTAGAACTTGGCAACGGTGCCAATTTGATGAAGGCCTTTTCAAAGGTCCTTTCAAATGTTGTAGTATACAAGATGTCAATCCAATCCTAAGTGATTCTAAATCAGTGGGAATGCAAGTTCATGCTTAAGCTAAGTGCAACCAATATAGTGAAGATGAGATTATAACTAAGACAATACTAAAAAGTAATAAAAGAGTGAACTTTCTTTCTCAATGAAGCAAAGGGATTCTTGGGACAAGGGAATTGACATTGGGTGACTAAGCTTCAATCTAGGATGGCAGCAACACAATCAATCTAACACCTTAAACCTAGACACAATCCTAAGCAAACTCTATGGTCAAGAAGAATGCTCATTCACTAGCATATCTCAAGCATCAATTGGTCATTGGTTGAATAACATGCAAGCAATCATTAAGAACAAGCCTATTAGCTATCCTAACACCTTTACAACAAGTGTTCATTGGTAAAGAATGTTAAAAGCATTGAAGAGTTGGTTCAGGCATTTCATCATACACCTTGTGGGCAGGAAATGCCTATAAGCCTATTTTGATATGTGTAGACCAAAATGGCATTAAGAACACTCAACTAGCAAGGATTAAGAAGGATCTACACTAGAACATCCTAGATCTACACCTAATCACCCTTAGTCTCCCTAGCCCATGAATCCTAGATAGATCTACTCACTAATCTTCATGATTAACCTTAAACCCATGGTTGATTTAAGAGAAATCATGTTGAGAAGCAAGTTTAATCAAATAATCACAAAGAAATAAGAAGAAAAGAGACTAAAGATTCAATCTTTCTTCAAGGTTTCAATGTTCTTAGAGAGAAAAGAAGATAGATCTCTTAATAAGATTACAAGAGTATTTATATGAGGCTTGAAAGTCCTTAGAAACATAATTAAAAAGTACTAAAATGCCCTTGAGGTCATTAAGCTTTCAACCAATCCCAACCAAGCCAAAAGGAAGGGATTTTTCTGAACCACCCGGGTCAGGTGGTCGAGTGGTGATCCGGGTGTGTGAGGTCGAGTGGGACGTCCGGATGGAACGTCCACCGTCCAGCAGCCCGTGCGGGTCTCCTTGCCCGTGTGTCCAAGACCGGGTGCTCTCCATACGCGGCCGTCCCTATCCGGGTGTGTGCACCCGCGTGCGTTCTTGGCGTTCGTCCATCATCCAGCCGTGCGGGTGCTGTTGGCCGGATGGTCCTGTCCGGTTGCCTCCATGCGCGGGTGGGAACATACGGGTGTGCAAGGTCGGGTGTCCTGATCAGCTCGTCCATCAGTTCATACGCGGGTGGGAATGGATGGGTGTGCAAGGTCGGGTAGGTGCTGGTCCGTTCTCCCATCGCCCCGTGCGGGTGCCTCTGCCCGGGTGCCTCCAGGCAGCGTGCGTTCTAGGGGTCCAGCATCATCAGGACGTGCGGGTCCTTGTCCCCGGGTGGTCCTGGCCGGGCATGGAGCTCGTCCAAGCATGCGCGGTAGTCGACCTCGGGTATGGTCACTCGGGTGGCTTGACATGCTTCCACTCAATTGATCATAACTTCCCTAATATGGCTCCAAATGGCTTGGAACCACTCCCATTGGAAAGCTAACTCAAAATTCTGTGTCTCCACCAAATCTTAGCATCAGAAGATGTCTCTAAAGCCTCCGTCCATGTTCATCTTTAAACCCCTCCTTTTCATCATAAAACTCCCAAACATCTCCAATACCTCCAAAGTATATTCCAATACCTAATAGGGACTTATGAATGCAATTTTGAACCTAATGATGCCTAATGCCTAACTTATATGACTGAAAAGCATAAGATATGAATGCTAAAAACATGTAAATATGCAAGATATCACATGCTATCACGGGTTGTGTGGCGACGGCAGAGAGGCTCACTTATAGACACATGGGCACCGATAGGAGTTGTCCTAGATGTGCTGGCCCAGTAGAGTCGATTAACCATCTACTTTTTGAGTGCCCCCCAGCCCTGAAGGTTTGAGCTTTATCGGACTATTTGTCACTTCCGGGTTACTTCTCGGGTACATCTATATACCAAAACATTAAATTTCTGTTTCGGAGAGGAAAAGACATTCCCATCGATCTGTTGGTACATTTAGAAGGCGAGGAACGACAAACTCTTTAATGGGAAAGTCGTATGACAGCTCTTTTGGCCAAGGCTTACACCTATTGTTCACGCTCAAAAACATATTCGGAATGAAACCATCTCTTGCTCTCTTTCTTCTTTTCGATATATTACTTTGCTTGTCTCTGTATTCTGATCAAACTCACTGTGTGGCCCTACAGATAGCCTACTTTGCTTGTCTCTGTATTCTGATCAAACTCACTGTGTGGCCCTACAGATAGCCGGGACCTTCAGGGGAAGTTAGGTTTACTTGGCTTTCCTCCGATTAACAAAAATTCGATGGTGTTAATCTCGTTTCCCACAGTTTAGCGCTAGAAGGAGGGGAGGGTTACAGATCTATCTTTCTCGCAAACACGTAAGCTCGATCAGGTACGACAAACGACACTGAAAAAGATCAACAAACGCACGACGAAAGCTACGTCGATGCCAGCGTTGAGAAAACACCAGCTGTAAACTCTTCGGCGGTCACTGCAGACGCAAACACCTCGATGCTCAACAAGATGAAAGAGCTGTTCGCCTCCACCCAAAAAGGTCGGACGAACATGAGAAACTCATGGGTTCTCTCGCCAAACAGTTCAAAATCTTAATGGCAAGAGCCAAGAGTATACTTCCTCGCGGAGCTGCCAAAGCCGGCAGCGGCAGAAGGCTCGATTTCAAGACTCCAGGCAATCTAACTGCGAGCAATAAAAAGGATTCATCGGGACAAAACCCCGAAGAAACAGTCCTACCAGGGGCGCAGCCAACCGTTGAGAATCTTCCACCTCCCGCTAGTGATAACGAAGAGAACGATATCAAGCGGATTGATTTGGACATCAGCGACCAGTCCAATCGCTCAGAAGAATACAGTGACGTGCATCTGAGAAGGACACGAAGCCAGTCCACTCGGCAGGATGCGTCATTCGATAAACCCATGACAGAAGAGGAAGAAAACCTCTACTGGGTCGAGCAGGAGGAACTGGTCAAAAACCAGGCACGGATCCATCACAGCAAACGCCGACAAGCTCGGTAAACTGCTGGAGGTGATAACGAGATCCACAATCTCCGCGAGTACATCGCAAAAACTGCAGCGGAAGTCAAAGCAGTAAAGTTGCAAATTCATCACGTGACAAGTGCCGCTCCAGAGATCGACAGGTTTCTCGAGGAAGCACGAAAAACTCCGTTCACTGTCTGCATCACAGAGACAAACATCTCAGACCCCTGGAAAATCAAAATTCTTGTGTACGATGGCACCACCGATCCGAAAGCGCATCTACAGTATTTCCTTATCGCGATGGGCAGATGCAAACTTAGGGAGCGCGAACAAGACGCGGGTTACTGCCTCCTCTTCGTCGAAAACCTAAACGGAGCTGCGCTCGAATGGTTCTCTCGTTTGAAGCGAAACTCTATCGGAAGCTTTCGACAACTCGCGTCAGAGTCCCATAAGCAATAGTCCATGTTCATAGATAGAGAGACTTCCGACGTCGATCTCTGGAGCCTGTCTCAAAGAGAAGACTAACCACAGTGCGATTTCATGAACAGATTCAAGCTAGTAATGGCAAGAGTCACTGGGATCAGCGACAAATTAGCGATCGACGCCCTCAAGAAGACCCTCTGGTTTACGTCAATGTTCCGACAGTGAATATCCCTCGAAAAACCGCAGACGATCCAGGACACCCTTCACAAGGCGACGGACTTCATCATCGTGGAAGAAGAGATATAAGTCCTCTCGCAGAAGCACAACCCGCAAAAGTCATCCGTAAAAAAGAAGACCTCTCATAACAACATGTACATCCATCACGAAGGGGAAGATATCCAGGGCGAACACAACTATGCGATTAACTCGGAGCAGGGAAAAAACTCCAGGAACGCATGGACCATGAACCACTACAAGGATAACTTCTTCTGCGAGTTCCATCAGACAAGAGGTCATTTGACCATGAACTGCAAAGTTCTTGGCGCAAGGATAGCTGCAAAGCTCCTCATTGGCGAGCTCTCAAAGGTAAAGGATCTCCTCCTAGATTCCGATCGCCCACCAAAAACTGATAAGAATGTCTCCTCCAAGAACGATTCACAAGAAAATCAGTCGGGCGACAAACGCAGAAGAAGGCATGATGATGAAGGAAACGACACCAATCGTCGCAGGGTGAACATGATCATCAGAGGATCACAGTTCTGCCATGATACTGTCTCTTCACTTAAAGCTACCAGCGGAAAGCCGAGACAAGCTCTAGCTGGCCAACCTGGTTTCTGAACGATGATGTCCCTAACGGCACGATCGTTTTCGAGGAGCAAGAAACCGTCGGCATCAACAAACCACACTGCAATCTGCTGGTTATCGACCTCGTGGTCAGAGATCTCGAAGTAGGGAGGGTCCTAGTCGACACGGGAAGCACAGTCAACGTCATCTTCCGTGACACCTTTTGCAGAATGAACATCGAACTCGGAGAAGTCATCCGAACGCCAAAACCCTTGACTTGTTTTATAGGCGTTACGTCAATGACTCTTGGATCGATCAAACTCCCGGTCATGGCGAAAGTTGTCACAAAAATCGTCGACTTCGCAATAGTCGATAACCCGGCCATCTACAACGTGATCGTGGGAACTCCTTGGATCAATGCCATGAAAGCAGTATCATTGACATATCACCTCGGCATTAAGTTCCCGACTCCAAACGGAATTGCGGCAACCTGGGGATGCCAAAAACAGTCGAGACTTTGCTTCCTAGCCGAGCATAAACTATGACAGATCATAACTTCATCCATGGTCAAGCCTAAGCGCGCAAAGACAACTCAGGCCACCCCCGAAAACTCTTCCAAAGATGATCCTGAATCATCCAACCGAGCATCGGCCACGAACAGCGACAAAGTCCCCGAGCCCATCGCTCCACCAGCGGATAGCTCAGCTCCTGAAACAGCCATCGATCCCATCAAAATCTTAATGACTGAAACGATCAGTGCGGCTTCACCCAGTGAGTAGAAACACCCGCGACAACCAACAGAACTACGAGATGGTTTGATCCTCGAAAGGGGTACGTAGGCAGCTCGTTAACAGACGAGTTCAGCTAGCCCCCTCACCAAAAAAGGGAGAGTGGGTATGTATGCGTATACTCATATACGCCCACAATGTCTAAAACATATGCACTTGTACTCGATATTTTTGAAACTTTTTAATAATAAGAAAGCACATTACCGCCCCTAAAAGCGTCTCGCAAGGCGGCTGGGATTCGAAGCCACACACTCTCAGTCATGAAAACATAAATACGGCCATACTTGGCCAAAGAAAACAGCCTATGAGGCTAGTCTCGAGACCGACAAAGGTCCAACACAACATGCCCGATAATCTCTATATAACAAACAACTAGACTGTAGAGGTCTCGCTGAAAAACAGACCATAAGAATCTTGACTCCAAGACAAACTACGAAAGGCTTGATCCCTCCGTCAAGGGAACGTAGGCAGCCGTCATAAGGCGCAGCCCCAATCTTATCGCATTCCACTCTTAGGAGAGCGACAGACCACTTATGACAGACCTTTCCAACCATTAATTCCACCTAACTTGCCTAACTTGCCAAGCCGCTCGCTAGAAACTTACGATAGAAGCTCACGGTTCTAACGAGTTGGGGTCTAACTGTTGGGGTCAAAATCAGTCACGACGGAATCAATGCCTGAAAGTCCATGAAAAATGTCCTCTTTGAAAAAAAAAGATAAAAAGAGCGCCAGAAAACTTAAATCGAGTTTTGTAACAATTCCGAAAAGGATTCACACGATAAGTCCTCAAGAAAAGGTCAATCAAGACTCGAACATACGAACACACCGTCCAACTCACCCGTTCGGCGAGTTGGACTAAGAGCAATGGCCAACTCTCCGAATGGTTGAGTTGGATCAGTCCAACTCACCGAACAGGTGAGTTGGACCAAGAGCAATGGCCAACTCACCGAACGGTTGAGTTGGACCAGTCCAACTCACCGAACGGGCGAGTTGGACCTAGAGCAATGGCCAACTCACCCATCCAACGAGTTGGATTAACCAATCTGTCTTCGTCCCATCCTTGTAGCTCCCCTTCGAGGTTGGATCAAACTCACTCTTGTTTCATCTCAATCGTAGTCATCATTTAAACGTTACAAGAACTCGTCTTCTCGGAGAAAACTTGGATAGATAGTATAAAATGGCAACGGTTAACTGAACACCTTGAAGTGCCTCCACTAGACGAGGAATTTGAACCTTCTTCGGAAACGATGTCATTTCGTAAAGAGCTCTTTCGATAAATTGCTCAAGTCGGAAAAACGGCCCGAAAGGACCCAGAACGCGGCTTGAAATCCCACTTACGATTATATACGAAATTAAGCCCAAACGATATGACGGTTTAGCTTTTATCATGCAGGTGAAGATAAATGTCAAGTTTCCAAAGATAAACACGATATTCGAAAGAAAATGGAATATTTCGGCGAAGCGATAAACTCGAGTAAGGGCAGAAAAGGAAGGAGCAAACCGCCTTAGGGAGAGCTATATAAGGGCGCCGAGGTCGAAGATGGAGGAACAATCTTTTTCTCACACACAGAGCAAATTTAGCACTTAGAGCAATTGAGGCAATTTTCCAATTTTGTTATCGAGTTGCGACTCAACTAGGTTTTCATCATTTTTTGGCTGATAGATCTAGGGAATCGCCGACAGCTCTTTTGGCCAAGGTTTACACCTGGTGTTCACGCTCAAACACATATTCGGAATAAGACCATCTTTTGCTCTCTTTCTTCTTTTTGATATATTACTTTCCTTGTCTTTGTATTCTGATCACATTCGCTACATGGCCCTACAGATAGTCGGGACCTTCAGAGGAAGCTAGGTTTACTTGGATTTCCTCCGATTAACAAAAATTTGACGGTGTGAATCTCGGTTCCCACATTGATGAAGAGTTTCTTAGGCATGGTGACTTAAGCGATATTGCTTCCGGTGAAGATAAGCAAGAAGATGAGTTTCTTGCAAATCTAGCCGATGCAGAAACACCTCTGTCTCCAAGTTGTGTAAGCCACAACAAGCTCTCTGCGATTGTTTCACTCTTTAGGATAAAGACACAGAGTGGTTGGTCTGATAGAAGCTTTGATCTTCTGCTATAAACCTTGCCACAGATGCTACCGAAGAATAATGTCTTGCACACATCCTTGTACGAAGTGAAGAGGTTTCTGAGATCTTTTGAGATGGGTTATGAGAAGATACACGCTTGTGTGAACGACTGTTGTCTATTCAGAAAGGAGTTTGAGAAGCTAGACAACTATCTGAAATGCAATGCTTCACGAGGGAAGATCAACAAGCGCACATGTGATGTGAAGAAAGGAATTCCACAGAAAGTTCTTAGGCATTTGAGAAAGTTCTACCACGTCTCAAGATGATGTTCAGGTCAGAGGACCTGGCGAAGGACTTAAGGTGGCATTTTACTAATAAGAGCACTGATGGAAAATGCGACATCCAGTAGATTTCGTTAGTTGGGATCAAATGAACGACAAATACCCGTCATTTGCTGGTGAAGAAAGGACTTTCCACTGATGGGTTTAATCTGTTTGACATAAATGTTAACTATAGTGCTTAGCCTGTTTTGCTAGTGAATTACAACATGTCACCAGATAAGTGTATGAAGGAGGAGAACATCATGTTGTCATTGCTGATTCCTGGTCCAACCCAACCTGGAAACAATATAGAGGTGTACTTGGAACCACTAATAGAGGATCTCAACCATCTGTGGGAGAAAGGAGAGTTGACTTATGATGCATACAGTCACATTACTTTCACGTTAAGAGCCATGCTTCTATGGACCATTCAGGATTTTCCAGCATATGGAAATCTTGGAGGCTGTAAAGTAAAGGGGAAAACGGGTTGTCTTGTGTATGCAAAAAAACACAGATAGTATGTCGCTGTGTCATGGCAGGAATCATGTATATATGTGCCATCAGAAAGGTCTACCTCCCGCACATGCTTACTGAGGAAAGAAAGCATGATTTGAAGGTAAAGCTGAGCATGGGAGAAAAAGTAGAATTCTGAGTGGTCATAATATAAACCAAATACTCAGAAATTACAAGAGTGACGACTTTGGAAATGTGAAAGGAACTGGAAGGAAGAGGAAGAGGTAGATTAGTGAGTCTGTTGGAGCAGACACCAATACCGATGAAGAATCCAGTGAATCAGAGGAAGAGGACGAACCAGTAGATGAGGAGGAGCTATCTAGATGGAAGAAACAATTTTCAAGTTGCCTTATTTGGGAGGTATGTTTCAAATATTATTATTATAACCACATATTTAGAATTGTTCTGTTTTACCTTTTGTTGATCCTCTTACCTGTGATTTTTTGTATAGGATCTCCCGGTTAGACACAATTTAGACGTGATGCACATTGAAAGAAATGTTGCTGCAAGCCTTATCGCCACATTGTTACATTGTGGTCTTAATTGGCGGAAAGATCTGGAACTGCTTGACATTAGGAAGGATTTACATCCTCAACCCCGCGGAAAAAGGACATACCTTCCTCCAGCTCCTTCATCTTTGTCCAGCAAAGAGAAGAAAATATTCTGCAAGCGTCTAGTGGACTTCAGAGGTCCAGATGGCTCCTGCTCAAATAGATCAAGGTGTGTGAAGATAGAAGAATGTAAGATATTAGGAATGAAATCACATGATTACCATGTCTTGATGCAACAGCTTCTTCCGGTTGCGATTAGAGGTATGATATGAGGGTCTTTTAACTTTGTATTATTCCAGCATTTGATGTCCTCACTTTGATTTAAAATGCTTCTTTCTTTACAAGGTTATTACCTAAAGGTGTTAGGATAGCTATTGGTCGCCTGTGTGCATTCTTCAATCATCTCTGTCAGCATGTTATTGACAGAGAGACAATTTCAGTAACGGAGACTGAAATAGTGGAAACTCTCTGTGGGAACCGAAATTCACACCGTTGATTTTAATGAATAAAAACGGAGGAAAGCCAAGTTAACCCGACTTTCCCTGAAGGTCCGGATTCTCTGCGACAGCCAACGACAAGTGACCGAATAAATGCGGAAAAGGTTTTGTTAAGATTTGGGACTGGACCTTAAGAAAGGCTGCCTACGTACCCCTTTCGAGGATCAAGTCGGACGTAGTTCAGTTTAGAAAGAATTGAACAAGAGATCGAACCGTCTGGGCGGATTCGTCTAGTATGAGCGTTTTTTATAGAAACAGGCATGTCGAAGATAACGCCTAGGGTTTCTATGTGCGGAGATCTGAAGTAAAAGAATTGTCCGATCCTTCCGAGAGGAGCGGAGATTTGCGAGCAGGAGGCGGCCAGACGTTCTAGGGCCTGCCTTGCTAGTCTAACCGCTAAATTCTAAGTTCTATCAGCTAACAGGAGCTCTCTAGGTCTCCAATCTAGGATTTTCGGATCCCTTCTCCTCTGCTCTTGCTCTCCTTATATACTCGCTTCTAGGTCAATTTGCCTTAGGATGATGGACTTCGCCTTTGGGCCCAAGTTTATCTCTTCAGGAAATATTCCATTTTCGTCGATCTTCGTAATTATCCTCGAGTTTTTCCCTATTTTCCGGTGACTTGATGTTTATCCGATGTTCGGGAAATTGGATAAACCGTCATAGTCCGATTGGGCCTGAATTCTTAAAATCGTAAGTAAGTCCGTGGACTTGTCTTAAGTCGTTGAACGTTTTATACGATTTCTCGGAAAGACTATCTTTCTCGTAAAATAAACCGTATAGCCTAAAGGATCGATGTTCGAGTTAATCGATCTTGTTTTACACGATATCCTCTACGAGAAATCCAACCTTTCTAATTTTTTTCGTAAAACATCGAGGATGATTCCAATCGAGAGATGTTAATTCCGTAGCCGTGATCGTATCAAACCCATGAGGATTGATCCAAGCAAACCAAGATGGGATCAGACCGAGCATGATGGGACCGAGACCAGGACGAGGACCGAGACCAGGACGAGGACCATCGACCGGCGCCAGGCCGGCTTACGTGACGCTTGCCGCCGGCGCAAGGGGGCTTGCCGCCGGCGCCAGGACGGCTTGCGTGACGCTTGCCGCCGGCGCCAGGGGGCTTGCCGCCGGTGAGATGATTGCGAGGCTGCCGAATGCACCCTCGCGCCGACCTCCGAGGACTCAGAAGATCGGGAGCGCGCGGGAGATGATTGCCAGGCTGGCGCGGACGAGGCGGGTAGTGGCGGTGCGACCGAGGGAGGCGACGGCGAGGCTGTCCCTATCGCGGGTGAGTTTGAGGATGAAGGTAACGCTCCTGGGAGCGTCAAGGTTTATCAATCCCTTCGGGGATTTTTGTTTTATATGTGTTTCGGCTGTTAAGAGGCCATGATGTATTTACCGGGACTGGCCGTTGGTGGCCTCGAATCCCTGCCTCTTTTTGGGGTTTTGTTTGAAATTTTGCGGTTTCAATCTATGAAACGCTTTTTGATTATTTATGAACTTCAGTTTTTTCGAAGTATGAGAAAGAGGGTGTGAGTTGTCGTCTCATTCCTAGTTCCCTGATGATCACCGTACCTATTGTTTGCATAAAGCGAGATTTTCCGCGGTTTACCGATTTACGCGAAAAGTTCGTGAAACGAATATGCTTAAGTGAAGAGACAAAATTTTGGATCTTGTATACCATACTATGTCTGTGAGATGTCAAGATCCAGCGTGGCTGGGTTTAGGGCAAGACCTAGGTTTACTCTCGGACAGAGGCTTTGCGATGACAAATCGGCTTTCATTTTGCCTGTTTGCGATTTTAACCTGACTCGTACCGTTTAAAATCCGCGAATTGTTGTCGGCTTATATGATTTGTCTGGGCGTGAGTCGAGCTACTTCCATTTTGAAGAGCTAAACCAAAATTTGGATTTCTTGTATAGCGCGCTATGTTTATCCTTGTCGGATGCAAGAGAGCCTACCCCTTGAAGGGCGGCTATTTGTCTGTTTAGGATGTTAGAGTTCGTTTGTTGTGATCAGCAACAACGAAATGATGCCAGTTTAGAGGCATGTTACCGTTTAGAGGTGTGTTTGTATGTTTTGAGTTCTAGAGACGAGGATTTCGTCTGGAACGTTTTGAGGAAAAGAATGTCCTTCGAGTGTTAGCGACGTCTCGCAGTGCTGAAGGTCGAGTTTTCCTTGTGCCGCATTTCGTGGTTTAAATGTTCGCGGGCTTTGGAAAAACCTTCATAGTCCGTGGACTTATCTTAAGTCGTTGAACGTTTTATACGATTTCTCGGAAAGACTATCTTTCTCGTAAAATAAACCGTATAGCCTAAAGGATCGATGTTCGAGTTAATCGATCTTGTTTTACACGATATCCTCTACGAGAAATCCAACCTTTCTAATTTTTGTCGTAAAACATCGAGGATGATTCCAATCGAGAGGTGTTAATTCCGTAGCCGTGATCGTATCAAACCCACGAGGATTGATCCAAGCAAGCCAAGATGGGATCAGACCGAGCATGATGGGACCGAGACCAGGACGAGGACCGAGACCAGGACTAGGACCATCGACCGGCGCCAGGGGGCTTGCCGCCGGCGCCAGGCTGGCTTGAGTGACGCTTGCCGCCGGCGCCAGGGGGCTTGCCGCCGGCGCCAGGCCGGCTTGCGTGACGCTTGCCGCCAGCGCCAGGGGGCTTGCCGCCGGCGCCAGGCCGGCTTGCGTGACGCTTGCCGCCGGCGCCAGGCCGGATTGCGTGACGCTTGCCGCCGGCGCCAGGGGGCTTGCCGCCGACGCCAGGCCGGCTTGCGTGACGCTTGCCGCCGGCGCCAGGGGGCTTGCCGCCGGTGCCAGGCCGGCTTGCGTGACGTTTGCCGCCGGCGCCTGGGGGCTTGCCGCCGGCGGCAGGCCGGCTTGTGTGACGCTTGCCGCCGGCGCCAGGCCGGCTGCGTTACGCTTCCAGGCCGGCTTGCGTGATGCTTGCCGCTGGCGCCAGGGGGCTTGCCGCCGGGGCCAGGCTGGCTCCGTCTCGCCTGCCGCCGGCGCCCGGTCTGCTGCCCGTGGGTTCTCCGTCGCCCGATCTTTCCCCTGTTGGCCGTTCGTGCGGGAAATCTTTGAGTTTGGAAGTTTCTTTAGCCGTTGATTTCGAGATAACCGTTTTTGACCCCAACACTCTCTGTATGTTTGAGAGGTTTTTCCCTCCAAGTTTCTTCGATATAATTGTGCATTTGGTAGTTCATCTAGGCAGGAAAGCTCGGTTAGGTGGACCAGTCCATTTCTGATGGATGTACCCGTTTGAGAGGTATATGAAAGTACTAAAAGACTTTGTAAGAAACCATGCAAGACCGGAGGGTTGTATAGCTGAAGAGTATCTCGCCGAGGAATGTATGAGGTTCTGCAGTCAGTTCTTGAAAAACACAACAAGTGTTGAGGAAAAGCCCGATAGAAATACTGAGTTCGAGAGCAGCTCTATTCTGGAGGATCGTCCAATATCCGCAGCCACTTGCTCTGTTCTGTCTGAGAAGGAAAAGAACATTGTACATCTAGCTGTTATTCACTATATGGCTGTTGGGGTCGAAAACGGTTATCTCGAAATCAACGGCTAAGATAATTTCCTCTCTACGGACATTCCGAAAAAAGGATCAATAAAGGTTGGATCGGAAAAGAACAGGCATGACCAAGGTCCCGGGCGCCGGCTCGCCCGTGCTGGCACCGGGCGCCGAGCGCCGGCTCGCCCGTGCAGGCACCGAGCGCCGGCTCGCCCGTGCTGGGACCAGGCGCCGGGCGCCGGCTCGCCC
Organism: Brassica juncea; assembly: GCA_018703725.1. NCBI lineage: Eukaryota > Viridiplantae > Streptophyta > Magnoliopsida > Brassicales > Brassicaceae > Brassica > Brassica juncea. Next base: position 11,926,415 of record CM031937.1, read on the forward strand.
ATGCTGGCACCGGGTGCCGGCTCTCCCGTGCTGGAACCGGGCTCCGGGCGCCGGCTCGCCCGTGCTTGCAACCGGGCGCCGGGAGCTGGCTCGCCTGTGCTGGCACCGGGCGCCGGGCGCCGGCTCGCTTGTGCTGGCACCGGGCGCGGGCGCCGGCTCGCCCTTGCTGGCACCGGGCACCGGATCTCCGTGCTGGGACGGGTGCCGGCTCGCCCGTGCTGGGACCGGGCGCCGGGAGCCGGCTCGCCGTGCTGGCACGGGCGCCGGCTCGCCGTGCTGGAACCGGGCGCCGGGCGCCCGGTTCGCCGTGTGGCACCGGGCACGGGCACCGGGCAAGGCTTGCCCTTGCTGGCACCGGGCGCGCCTCGCCCGTGCTGGCCCAAGGTGCCGGCTCGCCCGTGCTGGCCCCGGGCGCCGGGAGCCGGCTCGCCCGTGCTGGCCCTGGGTGCGGGCGCCGGCTCGCCCGTGCTGGCCCGGGTGCCGGGGTGCCGGCTCGCCCGTGCTGGCCCGGGCGCCGGACGCCAGCTCACCCGGGCGCCGGGCCCCAGCTCGCCGTGCTGGCCCTGGGTGCCGGGCACCAGCTCACCCGGGCGCCGGGCCCCGGCTCACCCGTGCTGGCCCTGGGCGCCGGGCGCCAGCTCGCCCGTGCTGGCCCCGGGCGCCTGGCGCCAGCTCACCCGGGCTCCGGGGGCCAGGCGCCAGCTCACCCGGGGCCAGGCGCCAGCTCACCCGGGCGCCAGCTCACCCGGGGGCCAGCTCACCCGGGCGCCGGGCTCGCCCGTGCTGGCCCGGGCGCAAGGCGCCAGCTCACCCGGGCGCCGGGCTCGCCCGTGCTGGCCCGGGCGCAAGGCGCCAGCTCACCCGGGCGCCTGGCGCCAGCTCGCCCGTGCTGGCCTCGGGCACCAGTGCATCCAGTCTGTTCCCAGCCTGTCCGATTTAGATCGCACCTTGTGGCTTCCGTGAAGTCATAGCACCTTAGCTACGGACCTAACGTTCTTCGGTTCAACTCGATTGGAGTTATCGTCGAAGTGTTACAATTAGAGCTAGGAAGGTTGGTTCTTCCGCAAAATATATCGTGTAAAACAGGGACGATCAACTCGAACATCGATTCCTTAGTCTATACGATTTATTTTGCGGAAAAGATAATCTTTCCAAATAATCGTACGAACGTTCGAGGGCTTGAAACTTGTCCACGGGCTCACTTACGATTTTGGAGACCCAAGCCCAGTAAGAGCTATGACGGTTTATCCTAATTTATTAAAGTGGGATAAATGTTAAGTTTTCGCAGATAAATGTCAACGCTCGAGGATAACTACGAAGATCGACGGAAAATGGAAGATTTCCAAAAGAGATAAACTTGGGCCCAAAGGCGAAAGGTTAAACGGGCCACCGATCTAAAGTGACTATATAAGGAGGGATAGAGCAGAAGAGAAGAGGATCCGAGATTTTGGACTTAGAGAACTCCTGCTAGCTTAGAGAACTTAGGACTTAGGTGGTTAGACTAGTACGGCAAGGCTTAGGACGTCTTGGCCGCCTCTTGTTCTGTCGTTCAGATAGATAGCATATCTCTACTCCTCTCGGAGAAATCTTGTACTCTTTCTTTTAACTAATAAAACGCCTCTGAGCGACCATTCATCTTTTATCTTGCGACCTATTTTTTATTGATTCAAAAACTGATTACGCATAGAATTCGGACCTTCAAGGAAGATCGGGTTAACTCGATTTTCCTCCATAATCGTTCATCGAAAATTGACGGTGTGAATTTCGGTTCCCACAGTTTGGCGCTAGAAGGAGGGGGGAACGAATTCTCTAACTCGAAAGTCACTAAGCAATAAAAGATATAGGATGTCCGCTCCAGTAGCCAGCGATGTTGTTTCCTTCAAGGATCGGGCAACGGCCGACCAGGCCAAACCCTACAACGATCTCCTTGTAATCGAACTAACGATCCAGGACATCGACGTAGCAAGAGTGTTAGTCTACACCAGATGCTCGGCCAACATTATCTACAAAAGTACCCTCGGGAGAATGGAAGTCGACCTGTGCGCCGTTGACCGTCCAACATCATATAACGCGATCATCGGTACAACGTGGCTGAATTCCATGCGAGCGATCCCCTCGACATTCCATCTGTGTCTAAAGTTTCCAACCCCTCGCGGAATCGAAACTATACAAGGAAATCGTAGGATGGCGCAAGTATGTTTCGCTGCCGATCTTAAAAGAAAAAACTCAGCAGTCGAAGCCTCCCGAAGCAAAAAGGTAAAGCCTACTCCCGATGAGAATGCCCCAGAACAAGATTCGAACATCTTCTGGCAATCTTAGAGGATCAAAGCCCTAGACGGGAAGCGCGAACCAACTTGCGAACAAGTGATCTCGGTCTGTCAAGACGAATCGTTCCCGGAACGATGCGTCGAGATCGGAGCCAACCTCCGCGAACCTTTGAGAACAGAGCTCATAGCCTGTCTCAAAAAGAACCTCAGCACATTCGCTTGGGCCGCGGAGGATATGCCAGGGATCGACATCGGCATAACTTGCCATGAGCTCAACATTGACCCAACCTACAAACCCGTCAAGCAAAAAAGCCGGAAACTAGGACTAGAACGTGCCACCGCGGTAAACGAGGAAGTTGAAAAACTCCTTAAAGTAGGGTCAATAACGGAAGTCAGGTACCCAGACTGGCTCGCTAACCCAGTCGTGGTCAAAAAGAAAAACGGCAAATGGCGAGTCTGCGTCGACTTCACCGATCTCAACAAGGCTTGTCCAAAAGATTTCTTTCCACTCCCGCATATCGACCGACTTGTCGAAGCAACAGCAGGAAAAAAACTTTTTATCATTTATGGACGCCTTCTCCGGGTACAATCAAATTATGATGAACCCTGATGATCGCAAGAAGACCGCATTCATCACTGACCGCGGGACGTATTGCTACAAAGTAATGCCTTTCGGCCTCATGAACGCAGGCGCTACTTACCAGCGACTCTTGAACCGAATGTTTTCCGAGCAGCTCGGAAAAACTATGGAGGTATACATCGATGACATGCTCGTAAAATCCCTTGACGAACACGACCATGTTTCCCATCTGGAAGAGTGTTTCGCAAGGTTGAATTTGCACAACATGAAATTGAACCCGGCTAAATGTTGATTCGCCGTGGCATCGGGAGAATTTCTCGGCTACCTAGTCACGTGTCGCGGAATCGAGGCTAACCCCAAACAGATAAACGCGTTAATAGAAATGGTCTCGCCCAGAACCAAAAGGGAAGTCCAAAGGCTGACAGGAAGAGTCGCCGCCTTAAACTGTTTTATCTCGCGTTCAACGGACAAATGCCTTCCTTTCTACGACACATTGAAAGGGAACAAGAAATTCAAGTGGACAGGGGAGTGCGAAAAAGCTTTCCAACAGCTAAAGCATTACTTGGCCACTCCTCCCGTCCTCGCAAAACCAGTGGAGGGAGAACCCTTGTTCCTGTACATCGCAGTATCCACAACAGCGATAAGCGGCGTTTTGATTAGAGAAGAACGCGGTGAGCAGAAACCAATCTTCTACATAAGCAAAACGTTGCTAGACGCCAAGACCCGGTATCCCCTGATGGAAAAGCTGGCATTCGCGGTTGTAACGTCAGCAAGAAAACTCCGGCCGTATTTTCAGTCGCATACCATTGTGAGCCTCACCACCTTCCCCTTGCGAACGATTTTGCACAGTCCGAGCCAGTCAGGATGACTCGCAAAATGGGCAATCGAACTAAGTGAGTACGACGTAGAGTACCGCCAAAGAACCTGTGCAAAGTCTCAAGTATTGGCAGACTTCTTGGTGGAATTGCCCATGGGAGATATGACAAACTCGGAACCGAATTCAACTTGGATCCTTCATGTCGACGGATCATCGTCCAAACAAGGGTCCGGGATCGGAATCCGGCTCACGTCTCCGACTGGCGAAATCTTGGAACAGTCGTTCCGATTGGAGTTCCATGTGTCAAACAACAAGGCCGAATATGAGGCACTCATTGCAGGCTTACGACTAGCCCAAGGGCTGAAAATCCGCACCATTCACGCTTACTGTGACTCTTAGTTAGTCGCAAATCAGTACAGCGGGGAATACGAAGCAAGGGACGAAAGAATGGACGCATATCTTAAACTCATTCAAGATCTCTCCCGAAACTTTGACCATTTCGCCCTCACTAGGATTCCTCGCTCAGAAAACACTCAGGCGGATGCCTTGGCCGCACTCGCGTCAAGTTCGGATCCTGGACTAATTCGGGTAATTCCCGTCGAATTCATTGAACATCCAAGCATCAGACCGCCGGTGATCGCTAATCTTATTCGACCACAAATCGAAAACGCAGAGGAAATAGACGACCCACCGGGAGAAAACGTGGATCAGTCGGAATACGGCTGCGACAGTCCTTGGCTGGAACCGATCCGAGCATACATAATCATCGGAACGCTTCCCACCGAAAAGTGGGCGGCCCGCAAAATCAAGACCCAGGCTGCGCGGTACGTAACGGTAGAAGGAGAAATCTACAAATGGAGATTCTCCGGCCCACTCATGACCTGCGCTGAAGGCGAAAAAGCGAGAAGAGTAATGTAGGAGGTCCATTCCGGGTCGTGCGGAAACCATTCCGGCGGAAGATCTCTCGCAGTCAAAATAAAAAGCAACGGTTATTACTGGCAAACTATGATCAAAAACTGCGAGAAGTTCGCTCAAAAGTGCGAAAAATGCCAAAGGCACGCCCCGACGATCCATCAGCCCGCGGAAGTCCTCTCGTCCATCTCATCCCCGTATCCCTTTATGCGATGGTCCATGGACATCGTCGGGCCATTGCATAACTCGAAGCAGAAACGTTTTCTCCTGGTCTTCACGGATTTCTTCTCAAAATGGGTTGAGGCAGATTCCTACGCAAGTATCAAAGACGTACAAGTCGAGAACTTCGTATGGAAGAACATAATCACCAGACACGGGGTACCTTACGAAATCGTGACAGACAACGGGTCTCAGTTCATCTCTACCCGGTTCGAGGCGTTCTGCGAGAAGTGGAAGATACGACTTACCAAGTCGACTACCAGATATCCGCAGTGCAACGGCCAGGAAGAAACCATCAACAAGACCGTCCTTGACGGACTAATAAAGCGCTTAGAAGCCAAAAAGGGGCGATGAGCAGAGGAGCTCGAAGGAGTCCTTTGGTCGCATCGTACAACCCCGAGACGGGCTACGGGTGAAACCCCATTCGCCCTCGTTTACGGAACGGAATGCATGATCCCCGCGGAAGTAGAGTTCCCGGGAGTACGGAGAAGATTCCTCCCCGAACGAGAAGATTTAAACGACGCTATGATGCTGGACAATCTCGATCTTATCAATGAACGCCGCGACCAGGCGCTCATTCGAATCCATAATTACCAGCACGCTGCCGCAAGGTACTACAACTCAAACGTACGCCATCGCAGGTTCAGAGAAGGCGATTTAGTCTAACACAAAGTCTTCCAAAACACTGCCGAACGAAACGCAGGAAAACTGGGAGCAAACTAGGAAGGACCATACAAAGTCATAAAAGTGGTCCGACAAGGTTCGTACCAAATCGCGAACATGCAAGAAGTAAAAATCCCAAGAACTTGGAACGCGATGCATCTTAAGAAGTACTATCACTAACAATGACGTGGTACAAAGAACTACGAGATGGCTTGATCCCCGAAAAGGGTACGTAGGCAACTCGCTAACCGACGGGTTAAGCTATCCCCCCCCTCCCGATTAAAGGGGGGGGGAGTGGGGGTGCGTATACTCGTATACTCCCACGAATTTCGAAAATTCTGAAACTTTCGAAACTCTTTATAGATAACACATTTCGCCAAACGGCAACGACAACGGATTTAGTATCCACTGGGTGAATGTAGCCAAAAAAAAATCCCGGAAGGCCAACACTTCACGAAGCATAGTGAATGTAGACGTTTCTCCCTGGGTCAAATTTACGCGACCCCTTGGTCCCGCGTCCGAACAGAAACAACAGTTTTCTGGCTGCGAATATTCGCAAAACATCTCCAAGCCCGCAAGCGTTTCAACCACGAAATGCGGCATAAGGAAAACTCGACCTTCAGCACTGCGAGAAGTCGCTAACGCTTGAAGGACTTTCTTTTCCTCAAAACGTTCCAGACGAAATCTTCGTCTCTAGAACTCAAAACATACAAACGCACCTCAAAATGGTATCATTTCGTTGTTGCTGATCACAACAAACGAACTCTAACGTCCTAAACTGACAATAAGCCACCCTCTAAGGTAGGCTCTCTTACATCCGACAAGGATAACATAGCGCGCTATACAAGAAGTCCAAAATTTTGGTTAGCTCTTCCAAACGGAAGTAGCTCGATTCGCACCTAAACTAATCGTATAAGCCGATAACAATTCGCGGATTTTAAAACGGTACGAGTCAGGTTAAAATCGCTAACAGGCAAAACGAAAGCCGACTTGTCATCGCAAAGCCTCAGTCCGAGAGTAAACCTAGGTCTTGCCCTAAACCCAGCCACGCTGGATCTTGACATCTCATAGACATAGTATCAGTACCCGATACGAGATCCTAAAACTTGTCTCTTCACTTAAGTCTATTCGTTTCACGAACCTTCGCGTAAATCAGTAAAACGCGAAAAATCTCGCTTTGTACAATCGATGGATACGGTGATCATCTGAGAGGCAGAAATGAGACGACAACTCACACCCTGTCCCTCTAACTTCGATAAACGGAAGTTCATTTAAACGTCATAAAACCCGAAATATTTTAGATTGAGCCGCGAGTTCAACAAACGCCCTAAAAAGGGCAGGGATTCAAAGCCACCGACGGCTAGTCCCGGAAAAAATACATCATGGCCCCATAGCAGCCGCAACACAAACAAAATAAAAATCCCTCAAGGGATTGGTAAACCTAGACGCTCATCGGAGCATCACCTTTATCCTCAAACTCACCCGCAGCGGGAACGGCCTCGCCATCAACTCCCTCGGTCGCACCTCCACTGCCTGCTTCATCCGCGCCAGCCTCACGATCCTCTGCTGCATGGACCTGATCCTCCGAGCCCTCCGAATCCGTTATAAGGGTGCACTCAGACTTCAGACCAGCGAGAATCGAGTCAAAGTTCCCTTCGGAAGCCGCCAACTCTTCTTTGCAAGAAAACAACCTGGCTTCCTCGGAATCCAGAGTTAGGGCCTCATTGCCCCTAAACAGCTGAAGCTCGCCCAAGCTCCTTCGATTCCCGCCAAATCCAAGTCCCTATTACGGACAGCTATCAGAGATTCGAACAAACTGGCCATCCTTGTCAAACGAGCAAAGAAGTCGCCGCGGGGATCAATGGTCTCTGTCGATTTGCGAGCATTCGTCTCTTCGTAGTTCTGGATCGTCTGTTAGAGACGACGGACTTCCGAAGATTTGTGTTTCTTCTCTTTCTTCACTTTGAGCAACGAACTCGCGGTCTTCCCAAGGTCGCGTTCGAGGTCACCAATTCGAACTTCAAGCTGAGACGTCTGGGCAGCATGGGCGTTTTCGATGGTCTGCAATGCAGCCTCGGCACGCTTCAACGCTTCCTGCGACGACTCCAACTCCTTCGACAAACGCGCAACCTCCGATCCGCATTCACCAAGCATCCCATCGATCAGCGACACAAACTGTCCGCAAAAGAAAGGGTAAGGATCATCGCAAAAAGAAAGAAAAGAAGAATTACGGATAAATCAAAATCAAAACCTTGGAACGATGTTGCGACTATATAAGGAGGGCTGGAGCAGAAGAGAAGAGGAGCCGAGATTTTAGACTTAGAGAACTCCTGCTAGCTTAGGGAACTTAGGACTTAGGTGGTTAGACTAGTACGGCAAGGCTTAGGACGTCTTGGCCGCCTCTTGTTCTGTTGTTCCGATAGTTAGCTGATGTCTTGCATATTTACATGTTTTAAGCATCCATATCTTATGCATTTTGCATTCATTTGTCCTTATCAGGTGTTGGAGTATGCTTTGGTGTGATTTGAGGTGTTTGGAAGCCTTATGGCCCAAAAAGAGGTGAAGAATCAAGTTTGGCATGAAAAGAGAAGTCAATCCATGAACTGGTCAAGACAAATATGAGAATGTACGGAGGCCTTAGACATATCTTCTGATGCTAAGATTTGGTGGAGATACATAATTTTGAGATAGCTTTCCAATGGAAGTGGTTTCAAGTTATTTGGAGCCATATTGGAGAAGTTATGATCGATTCATTGGAAGCATGTCAAGACACCCGACCTGGACACCCGACCAAACCTACCCGCACGGGTTGGGCGAGAGATGATGGACGCCAGGGAATGTACCCGGCCTCACACACCCGGGATGAGAACCCCGCACGGCTCCACACACCCGGCCTGGCATACGCGGCCTTAAGGACTCGCACGGCTCACATACGCGGCCTGGCATACGCGGCCTGAAGGACCCGCACGGCTCACATACGCGGCCAGCACACGCGGCCTGAAGCACCCGCACGGCTGGAAGGCTGAACGAGAGTCTGGTATGCGGGTCGGACCTCGACCACCTGACCCGGGTGGTTCCAAAGCTTCTTCCTTTTGGCTTGATTCTGATTGGCTGAAGACTTAATGACCTCATGGGAATTTTAGTATTTTTCTATGATGTTTTTAGGGCTTCTAAGCCTTGTATAAATACTCTTATATCTCCCAATTTGGGACTTGTCTCTTTTTCTCTCAAAAACACATTTGGATCTTGAATAAAGTTTGGATCTTGGATCCTTTTTCTTCTTTTATTCTTGTGTTCTTGAGCATCGGTTTCTCTCTAATCATGGTTAACCTTGAATTCTTCATGGGTTTAAGGGAAATCATGTCTATTAGAGAGTAGATCATCTTAGGGTTTGTTTGGGTCAAAAACGGTTATCTCGAAATCCACGGCTAAAGATCCTTCCAAACTCAAAGATTTCCCACACGAACGACTAATGGGAGAAAGATCGAACAACGGAAAACCCACGGACGGCAAGACGGCTTGGCGACCGGTGGCACGCGTCACGCGAGCCGGCCTGGCGCCGGCGGCACGCGTCACGCGGGCCGGCCTGGCGCCGGCGGCACGCGTCACGCGGGCCGGCCTGGCACCGGCGGCACGCCCGGCCTGGCGCCGGCGGCACGCGTCACGCGGGCCGGCCTGGCACCGGCGGCACGCCCGGCCTGGCGCCGGCGGCACGCGTTCCGCAAGCCGGCCTGGCGCCGGCGGCACCCCGGCCTGGCCCCGGTCGATGGCCCTCGTCCTGGTCTCGGTCCCATCACGCTCGGTCTGATCCCATCTTGGCTTGTTTGATCGATCCTCGTGAGTTTGGTACGACCTCGGCTATGGAATGAACATCTTTCAATATGGTTGGAATCGTCTACGACGTTTTACGAGAAAATCTAGAAGGATTGGATTTCTCGTAGAAGATATCGTGTAAACTGAAGATCGGTCGACTTGAACATCGATCTTTTAAGCTATACGGTTTATTTTACGAGAAAGATAGTCTTCTCGAGAAATCGTCTAAAACATTCAACGAATTAAGACAAGTCCACGAACTTACTTACGATTTTAAGAATTTAGTCTCAATCAGGCTATGACGGTTTATCCGATTTCCCGAACATCGGATAAACATCAAGTCACCAAAGAATAGCGGAAAACTCGAGGATAATTACGAAGACCGACGAAAATGGAATATTTCCTGAAGAGATAAGCTTTTGGCCCAAAGGCGAGGTCCATCATCCTAAGGCAAACCGACCTTAGAGTGGATATATAAGGAGAGCAAAGCAGAGGAGGAAGGGATCCGAAAATTAGACTTAGAGCATCCTGCTAGCTTAGAAGAACTAGGGTTTAGGTGGTTAGACTAGCGGAGCAAGGCTTAGGACGTTTGGCTGCCTGCAACTCTATCTTTTTCTTTAAATCGCAAATCTCTTTGTCTTTCGGAGAATCCTTGTACTCGTATCTTTCATCTAATAAAACGCCCTCGGGCAAATATTACAATTCCCATCTTTGTCTTCTGTTTATTTTATCGATTTCGTGTGGTAACGCAGAGAATCCGGACCTTCAAGGAAAGTCGGGTTTACTTGGCTTTCCTCTGCAATCTCATTTATCGGAAATTGACGGTGTGAATTTCGGTTCCCACAGTTTGGCGCTAGAAGGAGGGGGGGACGGATTCTCTATCTCGAAAACCACCAATCGATCGAAATTCAGTATGGCTTCTTCGTCAGCCCGCAACATCGTATCTTTCGAGGATCGAGCAACAGCCAGTATGGCCAAACCTCACAACAATCTCCTCGTAATAGAACTCACGATCCAGGATATTGACGTAGCAAGAGTATTAGTCGACACCGGATGCTCGGCTAATATTATCTATAAAAGCACCCACGAGAGGATGGGCGTCGATCTGAGCATCCTTACAGACGACCCCAGCCCAGTATTCGGACTCTCGGGAGAAATTATGACCCTCGGCTCGACTAACCTCCTAGTCAAAGCCGGGAGCGTCGCCAAAAACACGGAATTCCTGGTGATCGATGGTCCAACATCCTACAATGCGATAGTTGGAACTCCCTGGCTAAACTCCATGAGAGCGATCCCATCAACATTCCACCTATGCCTCAAGTTCCCGACGCCTTTCGGGGTCGAAACAATACATGGTAGTCACGGAGCAGCGCAGATCTACCTCGCTACCGAACTAAAACGGAAAAACTCCGAAATCGAGACCTCTCAGAAAAAGCAAACAATTCACGACTCGCCGGAAACCTTCTGGCAGTCCCAAAGAGCTGAGGCCCTGGAAGGGAAGCGTGAACCAACCTGCAAACCAGTGGTCTCAATTTGTCTCGACGATTCCTTCCCGGAACGGTGCGTCGAAATCGGAGCTAACCTCCGCGAACCAATAAAAGCAGAGCTCATCGCATGCCTCAAAAAAAACCTCAGTACGTTCGCTTGGGCTGCGGAGGATATGCCGGGAATCGACATTAGCGTAACATGTCACGAACTTAACATCGACCCAACTCACAAACCCGTAAAACAAAAGAGACGAAAGCTGGGACCTGAGCGTGCCACCGCAGTCAATGAGGAAGTCGAAAGACTCCTCAAAGTAGGGTCGATAACGGAAGTTAGGTATCCAGACTGGCTTGCCAACCCTGTCGTGGTAAAAAGGAAGAACGGCAAGTGGCGAGTCTGTGTCGACCTCACGGATCTGAATAAAGCCTGTCCAAAGGACTGCTTCCCGCTTCCGCACATCGACCGACTGGTCGAAGCAACTGCGGGAAACAAGCTTTTGTCATTCATGGACGCTTTTTCCGGATATAATCAGATCATGATGAATCCCGACGACCGCGAAAAAACTGCGTTCATCACAGACCGCGGAACGTATTGTTACAAGGTAATGCCTTTCGGTCTTAAAAACGCGGGTGCAACATATCAACGACTCGTCAACAGAATGTTTGCTGAGCAACTCGGAAAAATTATGGAGGTATACATCGATGATATGCTCGTAAAATCTCTTGACGAACACGATCATGTAGCCCACCTAGAGGAATGTTTTGCACGACTCAACCAGCATAACATGAAACTCAACCCGGCGAAATGCAGGTTCGCGGTGGCATCGGGAGAATTCCTCGGATACCTCGTAACGTATCGCGGAATCGAGGCCAACCCTAAACAAATCGACGCATTGATAGAGATGGCCTCCCCGAGAACCAAGCGAGAAGTCCAAAGGCTAACCGGAAGAGTCGCGGCTTTGAATCGTTTCATCTCGCGCTCCACGGATAAGTGCCTACCGTTTTACGAAACGTTAAAGGGAAACAAGAAGTTCGAGTGGTCCGAGCAATGTGAAAAAGCTTTCCAACAGTTGAAACACTACCTGGCCACTCCACCAGTTCTCGCAAAACCGGTGGAAGGTGAACCTCTTTTCCTCTATATCGCAGTTTCCGCAACAGCAGTCAGTGGCGTCCTAATACGAGAAGAGCGCGGCAAACAAAAGCCAATCTTTTACGTAAGCAAGACGTTACTGGATGCAGAAACTCGATATCCGCTAATGGAAAAATTAGCGTTCGCCGTCATAACCTCGGCAAGAAAACTAAGACCATATTTCCAGTCTCATACTATAGTGGTTCTCACCACGTTCCCACTACGGATAATCCTGCATAGTCCGAGCCAATCTGGTAGGCTCGCAAAATAGGCAATCGAACTGAGTGAATACGACGTCGAATATCGCCCAAGGACATGTGCAAAGTCCCAAGTACTTGCGGATTTCTTGGTAGAGTTACCCACTAGAGGCATGACTAACGAGGAACCAAACTCAACTTGTGTCTTTCACGTCGACGGGTCTTCGTCCAAACAAGGATCCGGAATCGGAATACGACTCACCTCTCCTAACGGGGAAATCCTAGAACAGTCTTTCCGATTGGCTTTTCATGCTTCAAACAATGAGGCAGAATACGAAGCACTCGTCGCAGGTTTGCGGCAGGCTCATGGATTAAAAATTCGTAATATTCACGCTTACTGCGATTCTCAGTTAGTCGCCAATCAATACAGCGGATAATATGAGGCAAGAGACGAAATGATGGACGCATATCTAAAACTCGTCCAAGAACTGGCTCGTAGTTTCGACCAGTTCGCCCTGACCAGAATTCCTCGCTCAGAAAATGTCCAGGCCGACGCCTTGGCCGCCCTCGCCTCAAGCTCAGATCAAGGGCTCCAAAGGATAATCCCGGTCGAATTCATCGAACATCCAAGCATCGGACCACCAGTGGTCGTCAATCTAATCCGGGAAGAGATTGAAGATGCGGATGAAGTCGAGGATCAACCAGAAGCGGATGTGGACCCAACCGAGTACGGCTGCGACAGCCCTTGGTTAGAACCAATCCGAGCCTATATCGTGAATGGAACCTTACCCGCCGAAAAATGGGCGGCTCGTAAAGTGAAAACCCAAGCGGCACGGTACGTCACGATAGAGGGAGAAATTTATAAATGGTGATTCTCTGGTCCTCTCATGACATGCGCAGAAGGGGTCCACTCCGGATCATGCGGAAATCATTCTGGCGGAAGATCTCTCGCAGTCAAAATCAAACGCCACGGTTATTATTGGCCAACCATGGTAAAAGACTGCGAGAAATTCGCCCGGAAGTGCGAGAAATGCGAAAGGCACGCTCCAACGATCCATCAACCCGCGGAAATCCTCTCTTCAATCTCGTCCCCCTATCCTTTCATGCGATGGTCCATGGACATTGTCGGACCTATGCACCCATCGAAACAAAAACGCTTCCTCTTAGTCCTCACGGATTTCTTTTCCAAATGGGTAGAAGCAGAATCCTACGCAAGTATCAAAGACACACAAGTCGAGAACTTCGTCTAGAAACATATCATAACTAGACATGGGGTCCCTTACGAAATCGTAACAGATAACGGATCTCAATTTATCTCTGCTCGATTCGAAGCATTCTGCAAAAAATGGAAAATATGACTTACAAAGTCAACTCCCAGATATCCGCAATGCAACGGACAGGCAGAAACCATCAATAAGACCGTCCTTGACGGACTCAAGAAACGCCTAGACGCCAAGAAGGGGCGATGGGCAGAGGAGCTCGAAGGAGTTCTTTGGTCGCATCGTACGACCCCAAGACGGGCTACAGGTGAAACTCCATTCGCCCTCGTTTACGGAACGGAATGCATGATCCCCGCGGAAGTAGAATTCCCCGGAGTACGGAGAAGGTTCCTCCCCGAAAGAGAGGATGTAAACGACGCCATGATGCCGGACAATCTCGACCTCATCAATGAACGCCGCGACCAGGCACTCATTCGAATCCAGAATTACCAGCACGCTGCCGCAAGGTACTACAACTCAAACGTACGCCATCGCAGGTTCAAAGAAGGCGATTTAGTCTTCCGAAAAGTCTTCCAAAACACTGCCGAACGAAAAGCAGGAAAACTGGGAGCAAACTGGGAAGGACCGTACAAAGTCATAAAAGTAGTCCGACCAGGTTCATACCAAATCGCAAACATGCAAGACGTCAAAATCCCGAGAACTTGGAATGCAATGCACCTCAAAAAATACTACCACTAAACGATAAAATGTGGTACAAAAGAACTACGAGATGGCTTGATCCCTAGACAAGGGTACGTAGGCAACTCGCCAACCGGCGGATTCAGCTATCCCCCAATTAAAAGGGGGGGGGGGAGTGGGTGCGTATACTCGTATACTCCCACAAATTTTGAAGACTCCAAAATTTTTGAAACTTTCTCACGACTTCTTCAAGTCAGCCGAAACGGCCACAACAATGGATCTAGTGTCCATTAAGCGGTTATCACATCCAAAAAACAAATCCCAGAGGGCTAACACTTCACGAAGCAAAGTGTATGTAGACGTTTCTCCCTGGGTCAAATTTACGCGACCCCTTGGTCCCGCGTCCAAAACGGAAACAACAGTTTTCTGGCTGCGAACATTCGCGAAGACATCCCCAAAGCCCGCGAGCATTTCAAATCACGAAATGCGGCATAAGGAAAAATCGACCTTCAGCACTGCGAGACCGCTAACGCTTGAAGGACATTCTTTTCCGCAAAACATTGCAGACGAAATCTTCGTCTCAAAACATACAAACACACCTCTAAACGGTAACATGCCTCTAAACTGGCATCATTTCGTTGTTGCTGATCACAACTAACGAACTCTAACGTCCTAAACAGACAAATAGCCGCCCTTCAAGGGGTAGGCTCTCTTACATCCGACAAGGATAAACATAGCACGCTATACAAAAAATCCAAAATTTTGGTCCAGCTCTTCGTAAAGGAAGTAGCTCGACTCACGCCCAAACAAGTCATATAAGCCGACAACAATTCGCGGATTTTAAACGGTACGAGTCAGGTTAAAATCGCAAACAGGCAAAACGAAAGCCGATTTGTCATCGCAAAGCCTCAGTCCGAGAGTAAACCTAGGTCTTGCCCTAAACCCAGCCACGCTGGATCTTGACATCTCACAGACATAGTATGGTATACGAGATCCAAAAATTTGTCTCTTCACTTAAGCCTATTCGTTTCACGAACTTTTCGCGTAGATCGGTAAACCGTGGAAAGTCTCGCTTTATGCAAACAGTAGTTACGGTGATCATCAGGGAACTAGGAATGAGACGACAACTCATACCCTCTTTCTCATACTTCAAAAAACTGAAGTTCATAAATAATCGAAAAGCGTTTCATAGATTGAGACCGCAAAAAGTTTAAACAAAACCCCAAAAGGGGCAGGGATTCGAAGCCACCAACGGCCAGTCCCGGTAAATATATCATGGCCTCTCAACGGCCGAAACACATAAAACGAAATCCCAGAAGGGATTGATAAACCTAGGCACTCCCAGGAGCGTCATCTTCATCCTCACTCGCGATAGGGATAGCCTCGCCGTCGCCTCCCTCGGTCGCATCGCCACTACCCGCCTCGTCCACGCCAGCCTCGCAATCTTCTCCCGTGCGCTCCTGATCTTCTGAGTCTTCGGAGGTTGACGCAAGGGTGCATTCGGCCTGCAGGCCAGCAAGGATCGAATCGAAATCTCCCTCGGTGGCCGCCCACTCTCCTTTGCAGGACGATAGTCTGGCTTCCTCCAAGTCCAAAGACAGGGCCTCATTACCTCGAAACAACTCGAGCTCACTCAAACTCCCCTCGATCCCCGCTAAAGCCAAGTCCCTCTTGCAGATGGCTATCAAGGACTCAAACAGGGTGGCCATCCTCATCAGACGACCAAAAAAGTCGTTGCGGGCATCGGCAACCTCCGAGGATCTACGGGCTTTCGTCTCCTCATGAGTTTGGATCTTCTCCTGAAGACGGCGGACTTCCGAGGATTTGCTCCTCTTCTCCTTCTTCACCTTGAGTAACGAACTCGCGGTCTTCCCAAGGTCACGCTCAAGATTGCTGATACGAACCTCAAGCTGGGACGTCTGGGCGGCATGGGTGTCCTCGACAGTCTGCAATGTGGCCTTAGTACGTTTCAGCGCTTCCTGCGACGACTCCAAATTCTTCGATAGGCGAATGACTTCCAACCCGCACTCACCAAGCATTCCGTCAATCAGCGACACGAACTATCCGCAAAAGAAGGGGTAAGTATCATCGTAAAAAAAAAAGAAAGAAAGCAATACAAGAATCGCGGACAGATTAAAATCGAACCTTGGAACGATGACGCGCCAACGGCTCTGAGAGTTTGCTCTCTTCGCTCTTTGCACCCCGCTTCTTTTTTGCTCCAGATGCCGCACCAGCCCTTGCCCTTCCCTTGGGCAACGGCGCGGCACCAACCGCTGGCAGTCCCAAGACAAGTTCCCTCTTCGCCGGGGGAAGAGGTGCAGATTCTATCGCATCCTCTCTTCCGGAGATCACGATCGGAGCAGTCGAAGAACCCGATGGATGGACCTGAACATCAAGAGTCTGTTCGGGAACAATAGCCCCTCCCGCAGACGGGAGGGCATCGGATGGGACTTCGGGGCTGGGAACCGGAAGAACAGGCGGAGGGGCCGAAAGAGCAGGCAAAGAGATCGGAGAAACAGGCAAAGGAGTTGGAGCCGCGGAAGGAACATCGGGCGTCTCCGTCCTCGCCCGCTTTGAGCCTTTCGCAGCACTACGCCGGGATAGCTTAGTCTTGAAAGAATCAAACCCATCAGTGAGAGACGGAATAGCCTCCTGAACGGCCTGGACGGCCGGAGCTTGGCTGGCCGGAACCGACGGAGCTTGGCCGGCCTCACCCATCTCAACATCAGAATCATTCTTCTCAACTTGAGATGAAGACATTTTTTTTCTTGGAAGAGAAGAAGAGAGAATTTGAAAAGATGTGAAGAATGAGAGGGGAAGGATGGCTATTTATAAGAAAAGGGGGGTGATGACACAGGTTTTCTGCGGAAAAATCTTTAGCCGAAAATTCCGATTTTCAAAAAATTTGAATCACTCGCCCGCAAAATCGACTCCGATCTTACGAGCTGGGGGGCTAACTGTTGGGGTCAAAAACGGTTATCTCAAAATCCACGGCTAAAGATCCTTCCAAACTCAAAGATTTCCCGCACGAACGACTAACGGGAGAAAGATCGAACAACGGAAAACCCACGGACGGCAAGACGGCCTGGCGACCGGTGGCACGCGTCACGCGAGCCGGCCTGGCGTCGGCGGCACGCCCGGCCTGGTGCTGGCGGCACGCGTCACGCGCGCCGGCTTGGCGCCGGCGGCACGCGTCACGCGGGCCGGCCTGGCGCTGGCGGCACGCGTCACGCGGGCCGGCCTGGCGCCGGCGGCACCCCGGCCTGGCCCCGGTCGACGGCCCTCGTCCTGGTCTCGGTCCCATCACGCTCGGTCTGATCCCATCTTGGCATGTTTGATCGATCCTCGTGAGTTTGGTACGACCTCGGCTATTGAATGAACATCTTTCAATACGGTTGGAATCGTCTTCGACGTTTTACGACAAAATCTAGAAGGATTGGATTTCTCGTAGAAGATATCGTGTAAACTGAAGATTGGTCGACTTGAACATCGATCTTTTAAGCTATACGGTTTATTTTACGAGAAAGATAGTCTTCTCGAGAAATCGTCTAAAACATTCAGCGACTTAAGACAAGTCCACGAACTTACTTACGATTTTAAGAATTTAGGCTCAATCAGGCTATTACGGTTTATCCGATTTCCCGAACATCGGATAAACATCAAGTCACCAAAGAATAGCGGAAAACTCGAGGATAATTACGAAGACCGACGAAAATCGAATATTTCCTGAAGAGATAAGCTTGGGCCCAAAGGCGAGGTCCATTATCCTAAGGCAAACCGACCTTGGAGTGGATATATAAGGAGAGCAAGAGCAGAGGAGGAAGGGATCCGAAAATTAGACTTAGAGCATCCTGCTAGCTTAGAAGAACTAGGGTTTAGGTGGTTAGACTAGCGGAGCAAGGCTTAGGACGTTTGGCTGCCTGCAACTCTATCTTTTTCTTTAAATTGCAAATCTCTTTGTCTTTCGGAGAATTTTTGTACTCGTATCTTTCATCTAATAAAACGCCCTCGGGCAAATATTACAATTCCCATCTTTGTCTTCTGTTTATTTTATCGATTTCGTGTGGTAACGCAGAGAATCCGGACCTTCAAGGAAAGTCGGGTTTACTTGGCTTTCCTCCGCAATCTCATTTATCGGAAATTGACGGTGTGAATTTCGGTTCCCACAGGGTTCATGGGCTTGGGAGATTTAGGGTGATTAAGTGTAGATCCAAGGTGCTTAGTGTTAGATCTATCCTTTCCTTGCATTGATTTGGTGTTCTTAATGCTATATTTGGGTTGGCCTCTCAAGCATAGAGCCATAGGCAGTTCATGCCCGAAAGGTGTTCTATGAAATGCCTGAACCAACTCATCTGTCCTTTTAGCTTGCTTTGCCTAAGAGATTAGTTGTCAAAGAATCTAGGATTGCTATTATACTCATTCTTTATGCTTGCTTTGATCATTACAGCCAAAGAGATTTGGTGTACTTGGGTGATCATTGCAAAGAGCATTCATCTAGAGATAGAGCTTGCTTAGTTTTGTTGTCTAGGCATAAGGTTGATAGATTGAATGTTGCTGCCACCTTTAGATTGAAGCTTGATCACCCAAGGTCAATTTCCTTGCCCCATGAGTCCTATTGCTTCATATTGAAAGAGAGATCATTACTTTATTTCATTTTAGTTTAGTTTTAGTTCATTTCACTCCACTCTATTGATTGCACTTAGATTAAGCATAGACTTGCATTCCCTTTGCATTGAAATCACCTAGGATTGGTTCGACAATCTTTTATACTACATCATTTGATTAGGACCCTAGAAAAGTCTTTTCATCAAATTGGCGCCGTTGCCAAGTTCTAGTTTGATTTTGACATTGGGATTTAGTCACTTGCTTGAGACTAAGTCTTGTTACCTTTATCTAGTTATTAACTCCCTTTCAAGTGGTTGTTCTTTTGCAAGGTACATTCACAAGAGAGGAAGATCATGTCTCTTGACTTGGAATCAATGTTCAAGGCTATTTTAGAGGGTCAAGAAAGAATGATATCTAGAAGCTCCACTTATTGTGACAGAGCTTATGAGCCAACCACCCAATTGGAGTACCAACCACATGGAAACCTTGGTCAAGAAAGCCAATATGGATATGGTGAGAGATACCAACCTTGGGCTTTAGAGTATGAAGAACAAGAAGTCAAATCCCCTCAAGCCTCCAATGAAGAACACATCACCAACATGCTTGAGAAGTTGTTGGAGAATCAAGAAAGAGGAAGGCTTGAGATACAAAGTCAAATGAGCTCTCTTTACATCAAGGTAGATGCTCATGGAAAGACTCTTAGCTCAAGGATGGATGAAACTATAACACATGTGAAGTCTATCAACAACATACTGTCTCACATCATTGAAGATCAAGAAGAAAGCATCATTCCCCTTTACAACACCAACACTTGTGAAGAATGTCCCATGGATATGGAAATTGATGTTGAAGAGGACATGCACCTCAAGGATGGATTTCAACAAGAAGCTGAAAACTCTATACATGAGCTTGACTTGCTCCTTGGATGCATGGTAGATGAAAATCTTGGGCAAAGATATGAAGAGCAAGTTGAACCAGCACCATTCAAGAGTAATTCAACAAGAAGCAAGGATGAAGAACTAAGCTTGGTTGGAAGAATCTTTGAAGATCTTTGTGATGATGGTTTGGTTGTTGAATGCATAGAGGAGATAAGAGAGATCTCACTGGTTATGGAGGAGTTCTCAATCAAGGAGGAAACACATGTGAAGTTTACTTCCAAGGAAGGAACAAGGGGTGAAGAGTCTATGGAGAATCAAGTTATTCACATTGAAGAATCCCTCAAAGATATGCACCAAGAAGACTCTCCTATGGACAAGTCCTTTGCCTACCATTTTGGTATACTCTCTACCAAGGAGCTCATTGTTGATGATCCAAGGAAGGTACCCTTTGAAGAGATCAGAATGAATGAGTTTAGGGGTTGGTTCTATGATGAGTATGATCCTGGTGATCCGGTTTGGCAAGAAGGCTTTCACTACATGGGTAAGGAGCCTGGACACACCAGCCTTCACTAGCCAAAGGAAGGAAAGTCAAGCAAGTGACTCAAAACAAGCTCACTTGGGAGGAAGTCCCATGGCTATCCTTTGTACATATTTCACTACGATTATTGGTTGTAAAGACCCTTGGGCTGATGAGGCAGGCAACCAGACATTGCTCCCCTAGGCACCACACCCAACACTCCTTATGTGGTATCACTCCAACCCTTCTTGTATATACATTTGCTTTTGTCTTGTTGGGGTATCTCCTTCTCTCTTACTCACACAGAGACTGTGTGATTTAAGTGTGGGGGAGGTACCAAGTATTTGATCCTGTTTGCTTTGTGATTTTGAGTCTCATGCATTGCATTGTTCATTCATATTTGCATTAAAAAAAATTTTTTTTGAATTTTTGAATCATGTAGATTGCATCACTTGCATCCTTAAGATTGAGTCTAGAGCATATAGGTTGCATTCACTTGCACATGGAGCATTGCCTTGTAAAGAACACTTGTTTGCACTGAATTTGGCACCCTAGTTAAACATATCAAGTAGCTTAAGCATCTTTTGAAAGGCTTGCATGCTTTGAGCCTTGAAAACTCTTCTTGAAACTTGCTTGATATTGGCATTGTTCTTAAGACCAGCTCCATCCTGAACTTAAACTTGAATGAACTTAATTTCTCTTGCATATTGGCATTTGCACACTTGATCATGGATCTCATACACATTTGGGTTATTTTTTCCCATTGTACCACTCTTTGTTAACCCAAATGGCACTTCCATACCCTTGAACCCTATCCATTCGTTGAAGCCTACATTGATTTGCATGAGTGAGGCCTTTTCTGATAGTTTGTCATGTGCAAAATCTTGAGAGTATTGGGGGCGACATGGATTTGTTCTCATCTCTTGCTAGCATAGGGCCATCATTTGAGCTAGCTTCTAGGATGGTGAGTGGGGTTTTTGTTCCTTAATGGTCTAATTCTTGGGTATGGAATGTAACAATGTTGAGATTGATGAACAAATGAGTATCATAAGAACGAAGAACCCTAGGGACCTAAAATAAAAAGATAAGAAGCTCTTAATTGATGTTTTTGACCTTCCCCCATCTTTGTGTATATATATATATATATATATATATAAAAGAAGAAGAAGAAAAAGAAAAGAAAAAGAAAAAGAAAGAAAAAAAAATAAAGATTCAATAAGATAGTGGGGAAGGAAAAACTTAAAGAGTTAGAGCTTAGGAAAGTGATTAGAGGTCCTTAGTGGTTGGAATTCAAAGAAAAGAAAGTTGTTCATGGGGTGAGTGATGTGAGAATGTTTTCAATTTTGGGGTATGAGATGAATAAAAGGGGTGTAGATCTTGTAATCATTTAGGAATTGGGTAGAATGATGAGGATGGATCCATGTATGCATGAATTGCTCCTAGTCTTAGATAAATTTTGCATAATGATCAAGCTCCTTGATTTTGAGTGACTGCCACCTTGAAATGATGCATTGAAACCTCATTATCATCCATATTAGACCATTTGATCACCTAGCCAAATGATTGAGATCATGTGCCCATTTGTGAGACTTCACCTTGTGTGTGTGTGTGTGAATCAATGTGAGGGCTGGTTAAGAGAACTTGTTGGTTGATAAGCATTGCATCTTGTGTAGAGGCATAAGAGTCATTGGTAGGCCTTGTGAAGCTAGAGCATAATAGGAAGTTTTGCTCATGCTATTTGCTATGTTTCTTTAGGATGTCAAGTTGAGTGCTATGAGTGTTTCTTTTGGCTTTGCTCCCATCTCTATGTCTCTCCTCTTTGTGTTTTGAAAAGATTACTTGAGGACAAGTAAAGGTCTAGTGTGGGGGAGTTGATGTCTTGCATATTTACATGTTTTAAGCATCCATATCTTATGCATTTTGATCATATAAGTTAGGCATTAAGCATGTTTAGGTCCATTTTGCATTCATTTGTCCTTATCAGGTGTTGGAGTATGCTTTGGTGTGATTTGAGGTGTTTGGAAGCCTTATGGCCCAAAAAGAGGTGAAGAATCAAGTTTGACCATGAAAAGAGAAGTCAATCCATGATCTGGTCAAGAAAAATATGAGAATGGACGGAGGCCTTAGACATATCTTCTGATGCTAAGCTTTGGTGGAGTTACATAATTTTGAGTTAGTTTTCCAATGGAAGTGGTTTCAAGTCATTTGGAACCATATTGGAGAAGTTATGATCGATTCATTGGAAGCATGTCAAGACACCCGACCTGGACACCCGACCTAACCTACCCGCACGGGTTGGGCGAGAGATGATGGACGCCAGGGAGTGTACCCGGCCTCACACACCCGGGATGATAACCCCGCACGGCTCCACATACCCGGCCTGGCATACGCGGCCTGAAGGACCTGCACGGCTCACATACGCGGCCTGG
The DNA here is from genome assembly GCA_018703725.1 of Brassica juncea. Taxonomy (NCBI): domain Eukaryota; kingdom Viridiplantae; phylum Streptophyta; class Magnoliopsida; order Brassicales; family Brassicaceae; genus Brassica; species Brassica juncea. The sequence goes on from CM031937.1 coordinate 11,948,823, forward strand.
CATACGCGGCCTGAAGGACCCGCACGGCTCACATACGCGGCCAGCACACGCGGCCTGAAGCACCCGCACGGCTGGAAGGCTGGACGAGAGTCTGGTACGCGGGTCGGCATACGCGGGTCGGACCTCGACCACCTGACCCGGGTGGTTCCAAAGCTTCTTCCTTTTGGCTTGATTCTGATTGGCTGAAGACTTAATGACCTCATGGGCATTTTAGTATTTTTCTATGATGTTTTTAGGGCTTCTAAGCCTTGTATAAATACTCTTATATCTCCTAATTTGGGACTTGTCTCTTTTTCTCTCAAAAACACATTTGGATCTTGAATAAAGTTTGGATCTTGGATCCTCTTTCTTCTTTTATTCTTGTGTTCTTGAGCATCTGTTTCTCTCTAATCATTGTTAACCTTGAATTCTTCATGGGTTTAAGGGAAATCATGTCTATTAGAGAGTAGATCATCTTAGGGTTCATGGGCTTGAGAGATTTAGGGTGATTAAGTGTAGATCCAAGGTGCTTAGTGTTAGATCTATCCTTTCCTTGGATTGATTTGGTGTTCTTAATACTATATTTGGGTTGGCTTCTCAAGCATAGAGCCATAGGCATTTCATGCCTGAAAGGTGTTCTATGAAATGCCTGAACCAACTCATCTATGCTTTTAGCTTGCTTTGCCTAAGAGATTAGTTGTCAAAGAATCTAGGATTGCTATTATACTCATTCTTTATGCTTGCTTTGATCATTACAGCCAAAGAGATTTGGTGTACTTGGGTGATCATTGCAAAGAGCATTCATCTAGAGATAGAGCTTGCTTAGTTTTATTGTCTAGGCATAAGGTTGATAGATTGAATGTTTCTGCCACCTTTAGATTGAAGCTTGATCACCCAAGGTCAATTCCCTTGCCCCATGAGTCCTATTGCTTCATATTAAAAGAGAGATCATTACTTTATTGCATTTTAGTTTAGTTTTTGTTCATTTCACTCCACTCTATTGATTGCACTTAGATTAAGCATAGACTTGCATTCCCTTTGCACTGAAATCACCTAGGATTGGTTCGACAATCTTTTATACTACATCATTTGATTAGGACCCTAGAAAAGTCTTTTCATCATTAGCATATCTCTACTCCTCTCGGAGAAATCTTGTACTCTTACTTTTAACTAATAAAACGCCTCTGAGCGACCATTCATCTTTTATCTTGCTACCTATTTTTTATCGATTCAAAAAGTGATTACGCAGAGAATTCGGACCTTCAAGGAAGATCAGGTTAACTCGGTTTTCCTCCATAATCTTTCATCGAAAATTGACGGTGTGAATTTCGGTTCCCACAATGGCAATCGTGGAACCTTATGTCGAGTAAGTTTTGTAAATGTTCTTGTATTGTTTTAACAGCCGAATGTTGCTGTATACATTGAATTGCTAACAATTTTCTTTATTCCTTTTGAAGCATGCACCAGCAACATCTACAGGACACTAGTGAAAGATGTAGACGTGATGCAACAACATTATGGAGAACACATACGGACCAATTTGCGTCTAGGTTAAAAGAGCAGGCAAGTTCATAATCTGAGCTAAAATTTAGTTTTCTGATTTGTTGGTTTTATATATGTATTGAAACTTAGCATGTTTTCTTATAGATACCTTTTAGTTCAGAGAATCACGATGAAACACTTAAGTTGTTGGCCTATGGTCCTCGTGTTACTGCTAGGTCTTTCACTGGTTACACAATCAATGGTCTGCGGTTTCACACCAATTCAGTTGACAAGCACACTCAGAACAGTGGTGTTTTACACGAGGCAACAGCAATGTGTAGATCATCTAGTGCAAAAGACACTTCTCAGATGGTTGATTTAGTAACAAACTATGGCAGAGTGGTGGAGATTTTACTTAGCGATTATAATACATTCTACATCCATGTATTCCGGTGTCTATGGGAAAACATTGGTAATTGAGTGAAGGTAGAAGATGGCTTCACACTTGTCAACCTGAACCAGAGCCAACTTGCATTTGCTAAAGATCCATACATCCTAGCCTCACAAGCAAGGCAAGTCTTTTATTCTAGAGTAGATGAGTAATCAAGTTGGTATGTAGCTTTGAGATGTCCAACAAGAAGATACAGTGAAGAAGATGCAGAATATGGGAATGCAGATGTTGGTCCATTGCCACCAATAGTACCTATGGATGCTGATGAATTGGTTGAAGAGTCTAGAAATGTACGGGCTGACTGTGAAGTCATTTATGTTTGAATGGAATGTCATATATTCCTTACAGTGGTCTTATGTATATCGTTTTGAGATGCTTTGAAGAAATTACTGTTTGAATCGAATGAAATTATATGGTTTTGATTTGCTTTGAGTGTTGATTGTTCTGGTGTCATTGTGTGTTTGTGAGTGCTTTGTGTTTTGGTTTCATTGAGTTGTTTTTTTGTGTTCTAAACCTTGACACTTAACAACACTTGTTTCTGTTTCAGGTGAACTAAGATGAAGAATCTTAGGAACAAGCGTGTGAAGAAAACAAAGGAACCGAAGCAAACACTGGAAGAGAAGAAGTTGAAAGAAATTCCAGAAGATATGGATGTAGAAATGGAGGAAGAAGAACCAAACAATGAGATATCTCCGGAACGAAATGAAGAACATAATGCATAATAACAGAACAAAGAACCAGAAGCTGATGTAGAAGAAGCATGGAAACCTCTGCAGAAGAACAGAACAAAGAACACGAAGCTGATGATGATGTATCAGGTCAAATGTATGAAGAAGACCAGAACAAGGACACATACGAAGAAGTCGAAGCTGACCCAGAAGCTGACGAAGAAGACGAAGCTGACCCAGAAGCTGAAGGAGAAGTCGAACCTGATGATGCCAATGTTGATGAATTACAATCTCAGACTCATATAGTTACTGAAGCACAACATAAAAGACGTCGAGGAGAAACAAAGATGAAACACATTGCCAGGGATCCACACGAACAACATCATGTTGACTTCACTGCTTTGGGAAAATCTTGTGGTCCAGGGTCTGCATCATTATCCTCCTACTTCGGATTTTTAGTACGTGAACATGTTCTTGTGATTATTAAAAACTGGAAAAAATTTGGTGAAGATATCAGAACTGTGCTGTGGAAATCTATTGAGGTTAGTTGAATCAACTTTTACATTCACTATAATTTTTACTTGTAATTGAATGTGTCTCCCTTTCCTGCCTACAGATGAGGTTTGACTTGGACGAAGAGTTTAAAAAGGCTGCTGTGTTTAAGCAAATGGGATGTCTGTGGAGAGCATCCAAATCACGCCTTGTAAGCTCTGTCAGGGAAGCTTTAACCATTAAATCTAGGATGGACCTGCGACCGAAGAATGTAACTACAATTGAATGGCGTAAGTTTGTCAGAGAGAAGACAAGTAAGGCCTTTAAGGTTGTCAGTGATGCGTACAAAGAAAGAAGACAGAAGCAGATTCCTCACACTTCTGGGCGTAGAGGATATGTGAGATTGAGAAAAGATTTGGTTAAGGCTAGCGACGATCCATCACAAGTGTCGAAGCTGAGAGTTTGGGTCAAATCACAAACTAAGAAGGATGGTATGCCTGTAAATGTTAATGCAGCTGAAAAGATTGTAAGTTGTGTTTAATCTTTACAGAATTGTTTTATCAATTCCAATATGTACTGCTTGGTAGTTATGAAATTTGAAATGTTTTTCCAGAGAAAGGCTGCAGAGATAGAACTAGGGGGTCTTTAGGATTCATCGACAACGAATCCAAAGCAAGATGGGCTTATTCAGATATTGGGACCTGATAATCCTGACCGGTTGAGGGCAATGGGCAGAGGCGTTAGCATGACCAAATTGACTTGTTTACAAGTAAGGAAAAGCTTTATGGCTGCAATGGAAGAAAAACATGTGTATCTAGAGAAACAGGTTAATGATCTACAGCAGGCCATTGCGAGAATGAATAAACCCGGAGAAGAACCTGATGTTAGTGAAAAATCGAATAACAACATATGAATTCACTTACTCTGTCTTCATCTATCTCTAGATTTATATTCATTAATTGATTTTACATTGCTTGTATTTCATGTAGAGTGTAAATACCCGATCACTTCTCAAGTGTTATATGGTTGACTGGTGTGTTGTTGATGTCAATGTTGCTGAGGGACGGGTTGTGTCATATGATGCTGATGAGTTAGTTAATGGAATTCCTTTAGGGCCTAACGCTGTCAAGGTCTTATTTGAAACTACAACCAAACCAGACACCTTGTTTACTATGGAGGATGCTGTAGGAGAGATGATTGCTTGGCATGCAGATCATTGTATTGTTCCAACAACAAGTTTCATTCCAGAGGACAATTGTGTCCTAAGGTTAAGTTTCCTCACTCTGTTTTTATAAGTTTTGTCTTCCTCTGTAGCTGATTTTTTCATATTTTTTATTCTTCGTTTGTTTGGCAGAGCTCTTCCATAGGTCCAAATTACACATGCAAACTCTTGGACTATATACAGAATGAGGAAGTGGTTTCTGTAGGCCGCTGGCAGGCAACATAACCGAAAGCGTTGGTCAATGGACTTCCTCTTGGTCCAAACGCAATCAAAGTGTATGTGGATAAGGTAGTAAACCCAAAGGCATACATATGGAGGCCTACAGTTGGCAAGACAACTATGGAGGATTAATTTAACTGTTTTGTAGCATGGCCTGTAAATAGCTTTGTGTTTGAATCAAAAACACCAAATTCTCCTCATCTACAACAATCAAGTTCTAAATCAGTAAGTTCAACTTCTAAGAATCAAAAGTCTCCACTAAGTGCAGCAACTTCGGTGAAGCAACCGGCAGGGGGTTCTAAAGATAAGTCTACGAATGAGGAGTCTCCATTAACTCCATCAGCTCCTGCAGAGAAACCAGCAGGGACTCCGAAGAAGAAGTCTCCAGTAACTCCAACTTCTCCTCTTCGCAGATAAGAGGTACTTTAATTTGTTTAACTAGTTAGTTGCTTCTCGTTTGATGCTTGAATTTTGGTTTTGGTTTTTGCTTTTCTTGCTTGCAGTGTAACAAATTCAAGCGAAAAAAAAAGCTCCTTGATCTCTCAGGAAATAAGGTGATTGTCGCTGAAGGATGTTGGTCATCAAATAATCCTGAACATCTTGTCCACGTTGAACATTTGTGCCCTGGTGGATGTCGAGTCTTTGTGGATGTTGTGAAGGTTAAAGATGCTGCTGTGTGGAGGACATCATCTGAGATCGAGTATATGGAAGATACACTTAGAAGCTGTCTTGCTTGGCCAGAGGATAAAGTTGTTATGGTGAGATTTTTGTTCATTGCTGTGTTGTCTGTCGTTTTACATAAGTGGGAAAATATGTCAAACTTAGCTAATTATGTTGTCTTTGGTTGCAGGCATAACCCCCAAGAAGGGAGCAACTAAGTTATGTGTTCACATTTTATATTGTCCTTTGTTATGATATGACTATGTTTCAAAACATGACTGTCTTTTCTTATGACTTTGGTTTTATGTGTGCTTTGGATATTCGTATGCTTCGGATCTATAACATAATTGAACCATATATTATGTTCTGCAATTTTTTATTTTGAAATTCAAAACAAGACCCAAGTAGAAAAGCCCAAATATGCAATTTGATATAATAATTAAGTAATCTCATAACTATTTTTTTTTTCAGAAACGATTTTGTTTTAGGATTTAGGGCATAGGTTTAGGGTTTCGTCTGTTATTTTAGGGATTAGTTTTACTGTTTAGTTTTAGGGTTTAGTGTAGTCTAACGGGTTTATTAAAAAAAATAAAAAAATCACACAATGACAAAATAATCAATTTGTTCACAAATTATAACATGTTGTCTCACCTTTCTCGTTAAGGGTATAGATTTAGTGCATAGTTTTAAGGTTTAGGGTATAATTGGTTTACTTATTGTGTGTTTAGTGTTTTTGGTTTCACAACATTATGTGTTGTTCAATAGTATTGTTTTAATAGTTTTTTGATCATTTTAAATAACAAATACATTCCAATACAAATTTACACAATCCTAAAACCTTGTTGATATCAACCTAAAACCATTGTGTACTGAATATTTTGGTGAAATTTGTGACTTACATGTTTTGGAGCCAAAGCTGATTTTCGGTGAAAATTTTGGAGGCAAACCAAATTTTGGGAGCCAATTATTTTACATTTTCGTTATATCTGGAAAATCCAAAGGCCTCGCAGCCACCACGACATTAGGTTAGAGAGTTTTCTCTCCTTCCATCTCAAACCTCCACCATGATTCTATCTCATAACACCACCAATCTCTCTCTCCGTAACCACCACCATTCTATCTCAAACCACCACGAATCTCCCCTCTTTTCATCACTCCCGACGATTCCATTTCAAACCACCACGAATCTCTCGTACCCACCACCATTCTATCTCAATCCACCGCGAATCTCTCTGTGACAACCACGAATCTCTCGTCTTCCATTAATCCCGACGATTCCTCTCCACGAATCTCTGTTACCACCACAATTTCATCTCGGGTCTTTCCTCTCTTGAATCTCGGTTAAAGGTTTGCGACCTCTAAACCCTATATTTAACTTAAAGTCTGCCATCTCATGATTAGATCTTTCTTATCTCTTACAGATCCAAACAGAATTGAAGCCTAACAGATCTCGGAAGTCTCCATATCAAGGTGAGAGATTTTGATTCTAAGATCTTTACGTTTATTACTTATTATTCCATTCGTATAAACTTTCCGCTTTGATTCTTTAGGCTTATTATCCTATAGATCTAACTTATCTTAAATTTGTCAATCAGGAAACTACAATGGAAGCAAGGAAGGGCATCATCTGTGGACTCGCGGCATGTGGAGTGAAACCACAACTCAAACAACAATATTCACAAGAAGAACAAGGACAGTCCTCAGGAGGAAACGATGTGGAAGAGATAACCAGAACCGAGTTCAGACGCTCTCAAGGGTACTTGATACCCATTCAGGAACTCTGAAGAAGACATTGACCCAGTGTTCTTGCACTGTATGAGAGCACTGGATGCCCGCAACTCAGCTCCAGTGAGACGCCCACAACAACAAATTGGACAGTCCTCACGAGGCAAGGGTGGTCGTCAAAACTAATGGCATGGTTCTATAATTGTTTGCTTTCATTGTGTGTTTTGCGTTTTAATTATCATCTATTGTAGTAACATTATATTGTTTTGGCTTTTTTTAATTGGTATGGATCTATTAATTAGCGACAGTTTTATTTTGAATTTATTTTGTTTTCTAAAAATATAAATTATGCAATTAAATATTCCATTATGCAATTAAATATATTAATTATGCAACTAAATATCCAAATAAAAAAAAATATAGCACTAAATTAGACCCGAAAATGTGTCAGTATACAATATAAATGTGGCATCAAAACAAAGCTAAGAAAATTACCGTACTAGCACGAAAAATAAGCTACCGGATAATATTCAAGAACAACAGAAAAATGCTATTATAGGTGCACATGTCCACAATAACAAACGTTACGAACACATATTCCATGGCAAAATATCAACGTTATTATATAAAATGTTATAGCAAGTAGAAAACGCCATAAAACATTTATAAATAGCAAAAACCAGGCGCTATAAAAATATGATAATATCGCATTTGTGAAAATATGCTACGATAAGGGGGGGGGGGGGGGGGAGGGGGGTACCATAGCTGCGGTATACCTAGCGTTTGTGAAAATGCTACTAAAACTTTTTCGTAGAGTTTTCAGTGTGGTAACAAAGCCCATATTTCCTGTAGTGTCGGCTGCTTATGGAGAGTTATTGGCATCGGAGCTTGTTAAGAGCTATCATAAGGATTCAGTAACGGCTAGATATGCTGTTAAGATTGACATATCAAAGTCTTTTGACTCTGTACAATGGCCATTCTTCACTCGGTACCAGGAATATTTATCATCTGGATCCAGAAGTGTATCGAGTTGGCTTCATTCTTGATTCAAAAAAATCGTGAGCTTGGGGCTATTTTAACAGCAAGAGAGGTCTTCGACAAGGGTGTTTTCTCTCTCCTTATTTATTTGTTATATGTATGCAAGTTGTATCAAAGCTTTTGGACAAAACTGCAGTCAAAAGCGCATAGGCTATTACCCTTATTGTCAGTATCCTGGGCTTACTCATCTTTGCTTTGCTGATAATGTTCTTGTCTTCTCTGTTGGGAATGGGGGGTACAAGGAAATCTGTAGCACAACTCAAACCTGGCATCTCATGCAACTGGTTTCTCCCAAGGTCCCCTGGTCCGAAGGTGTATGGTTCCCGGAAGAGACTCGAAAACATGCAACACTTGTCTGGATTGCTGCCCAGAACATACTTTCTACCGGTGATCGCCTTATTAAATGGAATCCACAAGCAGTGTCTAAATGCCGGTTATGTAATGATCCTATGGAGACTAGGGACATTTTGTTCTTTACATGTTCATATGCAGTGGCAATGTGGAGCAATCTCATTCAAAACTTTCTGGGCGGGAGATATTTTTATCAGTGAAATCAACTATTGCAGCTTGTTGTGGCTGGTATACAAGATAACACGTACAGTTTCTTTCTCCAATACTGTTGTCAGACTACAGTGTATGCTCTTTGTCATGAAAGAAACATGAGAAGATTTGGGGAACCATCAAAGTCACCATCAGCTGTTACAACTTTGATTGATAAACAGGTTTGAAACCGCATCACTTTGCAAGCATATCATTTTTTTACAATCAAAAAGTTTTTTCGTGGTGCTTTTTCGAAGATCTCGGTCTGTTATGTAACAGATTGACCGTGAGTTGACTAGAATCTTGGTTATTATATGTAGACTCAGAGGTCGCTACCTCAAGCTGCGAGGTAGTCCTTTGGGCCAGAATAGTTGGGCTTAGTCTCGGCATGTGCATAAAATCCTGAACCTGACATCCAAACCAAACCTAAAACGAAAAATCCGACCCGTTATCCGTCTGCAATGTAAAATACTCGAATAAGTTTTGTAAGGTGGTACAAAAAAATATCCAAACCCAAAGTGTTATTAATCGAACCCGAACGAGTAGCCCAAGAAACCCAAAATTAATAGTCAATATAAATATTTCAAATATATATAAGTATTTCAAATACTCAAACCAAAATTTATGGTGATATGATATATAAAAATATATATTAAAATTTAATTAAATATATTCCATACCCAATTAATTATAACAAGTACTTCAAAATTTGTTCACTTAAAAAATAAGCCTGTTCTCTCTATACGGTAATGTATATTGTTTACAAACGAAGTTTGTTTTCATGCTTGATTTTGACATTTTATTTTCATTTTATCAATTTTATGTGTGTTGATTAATTTCTATTCAATTTAAGTGTTTTTCTTTATGTTTTACTTTAAATTCTGTTTCTTTTTACTGTGGTGGCTTTTTTTAGAGGATAAGGTCTCAAAAAAAGAGGACAATTCAGATTTGATAAGAGGTGGATTGGACAGGAGGGTCTCATGGATTCAATAGTGGCAGGCTGGACAGAAAATAGAGGAAGGCAAACGGAGGATTTTGTTACAAAAATAAATAACTGCTGACACGAAATAGCGTTATGGCGGAAAAATAATCAACCATTTGGGAAGGACAAAATAAAAGAACTACAACAGGCCCTGGAGGAAGTACAAACGGATAACAGTAGATCACAAGAGGATATCATAGAGGTTTCCAAGAAATTACAAGAGCCTTATAAGGACGAAGACGACTACTGGCACCAGAAAAGTTGGAATATGTGGTATTCATCTGGAAATCTTAACACAAAGTTCTTCCATGCTCTGACAAAGCAATGGCGGGTTCGGAATAAGATTGTGGGGCTTCATGATGACATTGGTAATTGGGTTACGGGGGAATAAGGAGTTGAAAAGGTGGCGGTGGATTACTTCGAGGATTTATTCACCACTACCTCTCCAGCGGATTTTGATAGTTTCCTGGACGAGATAGCACCCTCTATCACTTCCCAGATGAATCAAAGGTTGATAAGGACAGAAACTGAGGAGGAGGTACGACAAGCTTTGTTTATAATGCATCCAGAAAAAGCACCAGGTCCGGACGGAATGACAGCTCTGTTTTTTCAACATTCATGGCATGTGATTAAAAAGGATTTGGTGGAAATGGCGAATCACTTTTTACAAACAGGAGATTCGGATCCACGTTTGAATATTACTAATATCTGTATGATTCCAAAAACGGAAAGACCCACAAGGATGACGGAATTAAGGCCAATAAGTTTGTGTAGTGTGGGTTATAAAATTATCTCGAAGGTGTTATGTCAAAGACTAAAATTATGTCTCCCAAGACTAATCTCAGAGACACAATCAGCTTTTGTGCCAGGAAGATTGATATCGGATAATATTCTTATAGCCCAGGAAATGTTTCATGGTTTGAGAGCTAATAAGTCTTGTCAAAACAAGTTTATGGCAATCAAAACGGATATGAGTAAAGCGTATGATAAGGTGAAGTGGAATTTTATTGAGGCTATTCTCCACAAAATGGGTTTTGATCCTCATTGGATAAAGTTAATGATGGAACGTATATCTTCGGTTCAATATAGGGTACTCCTAAATGGTCAACCACGGGACTTATAACTCCACAGCGGGGCTTACGTCAAGGGGGACCCTTTATCTCCTTATCTTTTCATTATGTGTACTGAGGCTTTGATTGCAAATAACAAAAAGGCGGAGCGAGTAAAACAGTTAACGGGAATGAAGGTGGCAAGAGCTTGTCCAGCGATATCTCATCTGCTGTTTTCAGATGACAGTCTTTTCTTTTGCAAGGCACAAAAGAAAGTGTGTCAAACCATTCTCCGAATTTTAAAGGAATATGAGGCTGTATCAGGCCAACAGATTAATTTCCAGAAATTTTAGCTCCAATTCAGACATAGGATTGAGGAGTCTCGTCGACAGGAAATGATGGATATTCTGGGGATTCAAATTTAGGAGGAATGGGATCGTATTTGGGGTTGCCAGAAAGCCTTGGAGGCTCCACGATACAGGTTTTCAGCTTTGTATAGGATCGTTTGAATAATAGGGTTAATGGGTGGACCTTTAAGTTTTTTACTAAAGGCGGAAAGGAGGTGATCATTAAATCGGTGATTACAGCTTTACCAAATCATGTGATATCTTGTTATAGGATACAAAAGGCAACAACAAAGAAGTTGACGAGTGCGGTAGCACAGTTCTGGTGGAGTCCAGGGGAAAGCACTAAAGGCATGCACTGGAAATCATGGGACAAGGTATGCGCTCATAAAGATGATGGTGGGTTGGACTTAAAGGATCTTACTAATTTTAACACGGCGATGCTTGGCAAGCAGTTGTGGCGTCTTATAGAGAAACCAAATACTCTATTTGCTCGAGTTTTTAAAGGACGGTACTACATGAACGCTTCACCCCTGGAACCGATCCGCTCATACTCCCCGTCATATGGCTGGAGGAGTATTGTATCTGCTAGATCTCTGATTAGCAAATTATTAATCAAAAGGGTGGGAACAGGTCATCTATCTCCGTGTGGAATGATCCTTGGCTCCCAACCACTCGCCCGAGACCAGCAAACAAAAAATTTTATATTCTCACTCGGATCTCACAGTGGATTCTCTGATTATTTTGGAATCCCAAACATGGAATATGCACGCAATTAGTACTTTGGTGGATCCCCAAGATGCTAAAATTATTGAAAGCATCCCATTGAGAAGAAATGCTTTGGTGGACAAGGATGGATGGCACTTTACAAATAATGGGAAATATTCGGTAAAATCAGGCTATCAAATAGAACGGGTTTACCCAGACAAGGACCAGCCACCTGAATTTTTTGGACCTACGGTGGATATACTAAAAGCTTTCTGCTGGAAGGTGCGATGCCCTCCGAAGATAAAACATTTCTTATGGCAACTTATATCGGGGTGTATAGCGGTAAAGAAAAATCTGAAATCAAGAGGGATACAAGGGGAGATATGTTGTGCAAGGTGTGAAGATCCAGAGGAGTCCACAAACCATGTGTTCTTTGAATGCCCTCCAGCACGTCAAGTGTGGGCGCTTTCAAAGATACCATCAAACCCGGATATTTTTCCTACTAAGTCTCTCTTTGCAAATATGGATCATCTTTTTTGGCGAGTTACCCCGAAAATGGATGATCACCAATTTGCATCGATTTTATGGTATATTTGGAAAGCAAGGAACAACAAAGTTTTTAGTAATTTGGAAGTGGATCCCAGAGAAACACTTCGAATAGCTGAAACAGAATCAATACTTTGGGCGGAGGCACAGGTGACAAACTCCTAGCAGACAGTAAATCAAGTGCAGAATAGGACGATACCTGAAATTCCAGGACGATGGTGTTTTACGGATGGCTCATGGAAGGATAAGGAACTTTTTTCAGGTCAAGGTTGGTACATCACTTTAAAAGGTTTTGATGGAATGTTAGGTGCAAGGAATGTTAGGGCAAGTCTCTCACCCCTACACTCGGAAGTGGAAGCACTTATATGGGCAATGAAATGTATGAGGAACATACGGAAGTTTTGGGTTACGTTTGCGACGGATTGTTCTCAATTGGTGAAGATGGTGTCGGAACAAGAAGAATGGCCAGCATTTGACAGTTACCTGGAAGATATCAAGATGTTAAGAAGTAGTTTCCTCAGCTCAGAAATCATTCATGTAGCGCGGACGAAGAATCAAAGGGCGGATAGTCTAGCACGCAGTGTTAGGAAACAACCGTCTTTCGTCGTCCATATGGATGCAGAGCTACCAGATTAGTTCACAGAGTCAGTATGAGTCTGTCATTGTTGATGTCAAAAAAATAAAAAAAATAAAAAATAACCCAAACCCGAAAGATATATGGTTACTTTATAAGTTTCAGGACGCAATAAAAATTTGAACCGGATCCGAAGTGTTATTTATTCAAATGGGACCTAAGAATGTAAACCCGAAAACCAAAAAATCTGAAATATCCGATCCGAACCCGAACGCCCAGGCTTGGCCGACTGATCATGTCTCCACTGCCAATTTAGCCTGTTTCGATTGGGGCTTTTAAGGACCAGATTTCTGTGATAAATCGTGTTCCAACAGACGAGATCATGCTTTTCAACCCAAAAGGAGGATTTTGACCACGAAGAGGATCCAATTGTTTTAACAAGTGGGCCAATTGCCATATCAAAGACAAAGTTCCAACATGAGACAGTTAAGAGTTTGGCGCTGCTTGCACGAGCTAAGGAGGAAGGAATTGGTTTGGAGAATGAACCGGCCGAATGCCTTCATTACTTTTCGGTTCAAGAAGATCGCATGTGATCTATTTTAAAATCAAGTGTAAATAGAATTAAGATTTTAAAAAGTCTATTCTTAGTAGGATTAGGATTTGTTTCAACCTAACTTGAAGATGCATGGTCAAGACGGAGATGTAGCAGAGCCGAAGTAGTTCATGAAGTGTGACATGAACTATCACATGAAGGAACAAGTCATGAGATGCACGGTTCAAAGGCAGACGCATTAAAGAAAGATTTAATGAAGTGAAAGTTAAAAGGAAATATTGGCGAAGAAGCAACCGACCTAAAGAATAAAGGAAGATTGGCTTATTCGCTGAAGCATAGTGAAATGGAAAGTTTCCATTAGATAGATCATTAGGTCTAGGGTTTTGCCTCTGCAATATATAAAGAGGTTGTGGCACTGTGTTGCCGGTGAACACACAGGGAGAGCTTTTAGCAATAGATCGTTTGTATGTCCAGAGAAGGATAGGCAAAGCATCTAGGGGTTAAGAGCTTAAGTGGTTCAGAGATTGTTATAGGTCTTTGGACGAGTAAGACTAGTCAACAAGTCAAGGTTTGTCTTGAGCTTGATTGATATATTGCTTTTAGAAAGAACGTGTATGCGCTTTTAAAAGAATAAATATAGTTGTGTTTCTTGGAAATCATTATCCATGTACTACTGTGTGTTCTAGATCGCGTAGCTCAATTATCTTACATTAACAATTGATATAAAAGCGGGTATCTGTACTTTGTTTTTTCGTTTTAAACAGGTAGGATCCTGCGGAGTAAGATGGACAGCTATCGCGAATTGGTGACAAACTCAAAAGTGATCCTAAAAGTAGGAAACTATGGGTTCTGGAAGGCGCGTATGAAAGCTACGATCAAGGGTATGACCCACTGGCATGGAAGGCTGTGGAATCTTGGTGGACTTCACCAATTGCAAGGGGTGACGATGGGAAAGATGTTCCTAAGAAGGAAGAGCTCTGTACTGGTGAGGAAAACAAGATGGCAAAGTTCAATGCTAGAGCTCTAATCGTCATACACTGCAGTGTGGCCAGGAAACAATTTGAACTAATTCAAGGATGTGAGACAGCCAAGGATGCTTGGGATATTCTGCAGAGGCACTTTGAAGGAACATTGAAGGTTCAAAGTTCAAGGAAAAACATGCTTGCGACCAGATTCGAAGAACTAAAGGTGGAAGAGAATGAATCTATTGGAGATTTCAGCTCCAAACTCAGCTCACTGGCACAAGAAGCACTTACCCTTGGGAAGAAATACAAGGAGAAAAAACTGGTGAAGAAGTTCCTAAGGTGCTTGCCGGCTAAGTTCATGGCATACAAGGCAGCTATGAGTGTCTCCTTAAACACCGACAAAATGAAATTTGATGAAGTAGTTGGTATGCTTCAAGCACATGAGATGGAAGTGTCTGGCGGGAAAAAGGAGAAAGGAATTCCTCTTGCATCAGTTGAGAAGGATAAGACCGAAGATAATGATCCAGTAAGTCTCTTGGTCAGAAGATTTGATAGAGCTCTACGAAAGGTTGAGCATGGGCAGAAGAAGGTTGTCCCAGGAAGGAAGACGGCTAAATCGGATAAGAATCCCAAGAAGAATGACTCAAAGTGCTACGAGTCAAAGGATATGGTCACTTCCGAACTGAGTGTCCTACAATAAAGAGAAGAGAGTTTCAGTGTCATGGGTGCAAAGGATATCGACATATTCAAGCTGAATGTGAATCTGATGGAAGAAGAAAGCAAGAGAAATTAATGCTAGGAATCAATGACAGCGACTCAGACAGCGAGAGTGATGAAGAAGTGAACAATTTTGTCGCCTTTCTGGGAATAGTAGAATGTGACTCGGAATCAGAAAGTGATGTTGAACCAGATAAGGAGCTGGGCGAAAGCTACAAGGAAGTTCGTGAACCCTTGGTGAAATTGGGAATGGAGAATCTCTCATTAGCCAAAGAAAAGGATCGGCTTGAAACCGAAGTACAACTTCTAAGGGATGAACTCAGCAGAGAAGCTGAGTTAGCAAAGGAAAGCGTGAATCTAATCAAAGAGAAGTGTTGGGGTCAAAAACGGTTATCTCGAAATCAGCGGATAAAGATCCTTCCAAACTCAAAGATTTCCCGCACGAACGGCCAACGGGGGAAAGATCAGGCGACGGAGAACCCACGGGCGGCAGAGAACCCCTGGCGCCGGCGGAAGGCGAGACGGAGCCGGCCTGGCGACGGCGGCAAGCCCCCTGGCGCCGGCGGCAAGCGTCACGCAAGCCGGCCTGGCGCCAGCGCCGGCGGCAAGCCCCCTGGCGCCGGCAGCAAGCGTCACACAAGCCGGCCTGACGCCGGCGGCAAGCCCCCTGGCGCCGGCGGCAAGCGTCACGCAAGCCGGCCTGGCGCCGGCGGCAAGCCCCCTGGCGCCAGCGGCAAACGTCACGCAAACCGGCCTGGCCCCCGCGGCAAGCTCCCTGGCGCCGGCGGCAAGCGTCACGCAAGCCGGCCTGGCGCCGGCGGCAAGCGTCACACAAGCCGGCCTGGCGCCGGTGGCAAGCCCCCTGGCGCCGGTGGCAAGCCCCCTGGCGCCGCCGGCAAGCGTCACGCAAGGCGGCCTGGCGCCGGCGGCAAGCCCCCTGGCACCGGTCGACGGTCCTCGTCCTGGTCTCGGTACTCGTCCTGGTCTCGGTCCCATCATGCTCTGTCTGATCCCATCTAGGCTTGCTTGGATCAATCCTCGTGGGTTTGATACGATCACGGCTACGGAATTAACATCTCTCGATTGGAATCATCCTCGATGTTTTACGACAAAAATTAGAAAGGTTGGATTTCTCTTAGATGATATCGTGTAAAACAAGATCGATTAACTCGAACATCGATCCTTTAGGCTATACGGTTTATTTTACAAGAAAGATAGTCTTTCCGAGAAATCGTATAAAACGTTCAACGACTTAAGACAAGTCCACGGACTTACTTACGATTTTAAGAATTCAGGCCCAATCGGACTATGACGGTTTATCCAATTTCCCGAACATCGGATAAACATCAAGTCACCGGAAAATAGGGAAAAACTCGAGGATAATTACGAAGATTGACGAAAATGGAATATTTCCTGAAGAGATAAACTTGGGCCCAAAGGCGAAGTCCATCATCCTAAGGCAAACCGACCTAGAAGTGAGTATATAAGGAGAGCAAGAGCAGAGGAGAAGGGATCCGAAAATCCTAGATTGGAGACTTAGAGAGCTCCTATTAGCTGATAGAACTTAGAATTTAGGCGGTTAGACTAGCAAGGCAGGCCCTAGAACGTCTGGCCGCCTCCTGCTCGCAAATCTCCGCTCATCTCGGAAGGATCGGACAATTCTTTTACTTCAGAGCTCCGCACATAGAAACCCTAGGCGTTATCTTCGACATGCCTGTTTCTATGACAAACGCTCATACTAGACGAACCCGCCCAGACGGTTCGATCTCTTGTTCAATTCTTTCTAAACTGAACTACGTCTGACTTGATCCTCGAAAGGGGTACGTAGGCAGCCTTTCTTAAGGTCCAGTCCCAAATCTTAACAAAACCTTTTCCGCATTTATTCGGTCACTTATCGTTGGCTGTCGCAGAGAATCCGGACCTTCAGGGAAAGTCGGGTTAACTTGGCTTTCCTCCGTTTTTATTCATTAAAATCGACGGTGTGACTTTCGGTTCCCACAGTTTGGCGCAAGAAGGAGGGGGGGACGGATTACTCTTACTCTCACGGCCGCAAAACGCTTGATCAAAGCAGTGTCTGGAAATATGAAAGACAAACTCGCAGCTCGCATCGACGCTGGTAAAACAATTTCAGCAGTGATTGCTCCTAAGGCCACCTCGCCCATGGGCGAGGTGAACCGTGACGGATGTCACCTCGCTCGTGGGCAAGGACAACTCGATCCCGGTCCTATCAACTATGCACCCTCGTCCAAGTTCCCATAACACGATCCTCGGGTCTATGGACACAACCCCCTCGCTTAGGATTATCAAAGAAAGACTTCGGGAAAACTTATAAAAGACTTGATCGTCAAGACGGATTCCTGCCTGCCGTATAAAACGGCTATGGTTATCTTAAACACCAGTTGCCTTAACTATACAAGGGATTGGAATCCTTTCGGAAAAACCGACGTCACATCAACGGCCGTTTCTTAGGAAAAATCGTAAAAAAAGTCTAAGTCCCAAGATGGCCCAAAAGGGGCCTGGATCGTGGCTAAACGGCCCACTTACGATTTAGAATAAGATTGAGCCCAAGGCTGAGATGATGGTCTAATTACCGAGTTTGTGAAATCTCAACGAGTAGGGGTTCGACTGAAAACGTTTTCGAGAAACTCTTGGAAAAACAAAACTTACTCTCCTTGAAACCTTGGGGAAACCCTAGATTACTCGGGGAACAGAAGCACGGCAAATCGGTTCACCAATTCCCGCTGCCATACTTCTTACAAACAATTCTTGAGGAACAAACGGGAAAACGAAAGGAGGTCGGAGCTTGATCTTACTAGGACGACTTGCCATAGGGTGAGATCAGTCTTCCCAGTTCGCCTTAGTAAGTGCCCACTTTTTTCTCCTTTGTGTCTAGGTCAAAATGGCTTTCGTTTCATCTCAATCGGAGTTGCCGTTGAGATTTTACGAAGAGAACAAAGTCACTGTCCCGGCCACCTCGCCGTGGGCAAGGACAAACATTACCGAGGTCACCTCACCCTCCAACATGGCTACCTCGACCCAGGGTTAACTCACCTTTGTTATCCTTTGAGTCTAGATCAAAGTGGCTTTCGTTTCGTCTCAATCGGAGTTTCCGTTGAGATTTTACGAAGAAAACAAAATGACTGTCCCGGCCACCTCGCCCGTGGACGAGAACAACCATCGCCAAGGTCACCTCGCCCATGGCCACCTCGACTGTGGAAACCTCACTTTTCTCTCCTTTGAGTCTAGGTCAAGATGGTTTTCGTTTCGTCTCAATCAAAACTTCCGTTGAGATTTTAAAAAGAAAACAATGTCGCTGTCTCGACCACCTCGCCCATGGGGAGGATCTCTCTGTCCCGTCATAGGACGAGCCCGGTCCTGTCCCAGTACCATGCATCTTTGCCTAAGTTTTCGCAACTTGATCTTTGAGCCCGTGAGTCCAATACTCCTGTTTCGTCTCGATTAAGATCGTCGTGAAAAGCTCCAGAAAAATCATGAAAGATTCGATCAACGAATGGATTCTGATTCATCGTATAAAACGACCACGGTTAGCTTGAACACCAGTTTTTCCAACTATACGAGGGATTAAGATCCTTTTGAGAAGCCTACATCACGTCGAAGGTGATTTCTTAGGAAAAATTGTAAAAACGTCTGAAGTCCAAAACGGCCCGGAAGGGTCTGGAACGCGACCAAACGGCCCTCTTACGATTTTAAAATAAGACTGAGCCCAAGATGGATATGACGGTCTATTGTCAGGAAGAAAACAGTTTGCGGAATAACTCTCGCAAAATAAAAGCTCGACAACGTTTTGGGAAACAGCTTCCGTAAAATCAAGCTCGGCAATATTTTACGAAACATCATTCGTAAAGTCATACAAGATCATATGAAACGATAAGGTCCAGGACCTAACAAGTTCGCTCATAGCCTGACGAGCTAAGAGCCTCACTCGAGTGGCGTCTTTCCCAATGTCTCCATTTGTCTAAACACCCACCTTAGCCTTCTTCGAGTTATCGCCTACTTCTCCTCCCTTTGTTTCAACGATTCTGTAATCTTCCTTCGGACACATTGTTAATTTAACCAGCAGTACGAAGAAACGAGAACAGGAACTTGGGCGTTCATATCTCTCTTTCGATCCGATATTCTCGTCAGAATTTCATCAAAAAACCGATTCTCGTTCGGTATCAAACTTTTCAAAGTCCTTTGACGATGAACCGTTAAAAGTCACGAAACAAAGAGGAACGGGCAAGAGGCAGCCTTGAACGATCGATGAGACTAAGGTAGGTCCAACTTAGAAAATTTGTCAAGGTTTTAATTTTTTTAGGAAAGGAATGAAAACGTCTAGAAAACTGCCGTAAAATTTAGGGAACTTAGAACCTAGGTGGATAGTCTATCAAGCTAAGTCTTAGGCAATTCTCCAGTCTTGTTCTATTATTCCTTGAATGTCGAGGCAGAACA
Source organism: Brassica juncea (assembly GCA_018703725.1). Lineage (NCBI taxonomy): Eukaryota > Viridiplantae > Streptophyta > Magnoliopsida > Brassicales > Brassicaceae > Brassica > Brassica juncea. The sequence goes on from CM031937.1 coordinate 11,968,189, forward strand.
TGCAAACCGATCTAATCTCTCGAAAAATCGAAAAACGATCGCCACACATTCTAAGCATACTCATCCCGCTTCCTAAAGAAAGAAAAAACGTACACAAGCCTTCGAAAGGACCCGGACCTGAATTCAGCATCCCCATTAAGGACAATCATAAACCATCATGACCTTAATAAGGGTCATAGTCTGATCGTTTACCAACAACTTCCTTGGCTATACGGCTGAATCTAGCCTCCATGCCAATCAAAAACTACTGAGCGACCACTGCTCCAATCGCTTAACGGCTAAAACAACAATCCACGATTTGTTCATAGAACGCCAAGTGACTATTACGCAAGAAATTTGTCGTATAACCCAGAATCGGAAAATCATACGATAAACTCTTCATACCAAAACTCAGTCCCGACAACCATATGGTTAACAGAAGATTTAAACTTATCGTCAATAGATTAAGTTCTGTACGCCCCGTAAATACTGCATGAAAAGAAACACTCGTGACAAGGCTCCATGAGTTATACGAGTCATCCTTAATATATACAAACAAATCCCGGAAGGCCAACACTTCACGAAGCACTGTGAATGTAGACGCTTCTCCCTGGGTCAAACTTACGCGACCCCTTGGTCCTGCGTCCAAACCGAAACAACAGTTTCTGGCAGCGAACATTCGCAACATCTCCAAAGCCCGCGAACATTTCAACCACGAAATGCGGCACAAGGAAAACTCGACCTTCAGCACTGCGAGCCGTCGCTAACACTCGAAGGACATTCTTTTCCTCAAAACGTTCCAGACGAAATCCTCGTCTCTAGAACTCAAAACATACAAACACACCTCTAGACGGTAACATGCCTCTAAGCTGGCATCATTTCGTTGTTGCTGATCACAACAAACAACTCTAACGTCCTAAACAGACAAATAGCCGCCCTTCAAGGGGTAGGCTCTCTTGCATCCGACAAGGATAAACATAGCGCGCTATACAAGAAACCCAAATTTTGGTTTAGCTCTTCGTAAAGGAAGTAGCTCGACTCACGCCCAGACAAATCATATAATCCGACAACAATTCGCGGATTTTAACCGGTACGAGTCAGGTTAAAATCGCAAACAGGCAAACGAAAGCCGATTTGTCATCGCAAAGCCTCAGTCCGACAGTAAACCTAGGTCTTGCCCTAAACCCAGACACGCTGGATCTTGACATCTCACAGACATAGTATGGTATACGAGATCCAAAAATTTGTCTCTTCACTTAAGCCTATTCGTTTCACGAACTTTTCTCGTAAATCGGTAAACCGCGGAAAATCTCGCTTTATGCAAACAATAGGTACGGTGATCATCAAGGAACTAGGAATGAGACGACAACTCACACCCTCTTTTTCATACTTCGAAAAAACTGAAGTTCATAAATAATAGAAAAGCGTTTCATAGATTGAGACCGCAAAAGTTCAAACAAAACCCCAAAAAGGGGCAGGGATTCGAACCCACCAACGGCCAGTCCCGGTAAATACATCATGGCCTCTTAACGGCCGAAACACATATAAAACAAAAATCCCCGAAGGGATTGATAAACCTTGACGCTCCCAGGAGCGTCACCTTCATCCTCAAACTCACCCGCGATAGGGGAAGCCTCGCCGTCGCCTCCCTCGGTCGCACCGCCACTACCCGCCTCGTCCGCGCCAGCCTCGCAATCCTCTCCCGCGCGCTCTCGATCTTCAGAGTCCTCGGAGGTCGGCGCGAGGGTGCATTTGGCCTGCAGGCCGGCAAGGATCGAATCGAAGTCTCCCTCGGAGGTCGCCCACTCTCCTTTACAGGACGATAGTCTGGCCTCCTCCGAGTCCAAAGACGGGGCCTCGTTACCCCAAAGCAACTCGAGCTCGCTCAGACTCCCCTCGATCCCCGCTAAAGCCAAGTCCCTCTTGCGGACAGCTATCCAGAATTCAAACAGGATGGCCATCCTCGTCAGACGACCAAAGAAGTCGTCACGAGCATCGGCAACCGCCGAGGATCTATGGGCGTCCATCTCCTCATGAGTCTGGATCTTCTGCTGAAGGCGGCGAACTTCCGAGGATTTGCTCTTCTTCTCCTTCTTCACCTTGAGTAGTGAACTCGCGGTCTTCCCAGGGTCACGCTCAAGGTCGCTGATACGAACCTCAAGCTGGGACGTCTGGGCAGCATGGGTGTCCTCGACGGTCTGCAGTGCAGCCTTAGTACGCTTCAGCGCTTCCTGCGACGACTCCAGCTCCTTCAATAGACGAATGACTTCTGACCCACACTCGCCAAGCATTCCGTCAATCAGCGACACAGACTGTCCGCAAAAGAATGGGTAAGTATCATCATAAAAAAAAGGGGATGATGATGTAGATTTCCTGCGAAAAAGAATCCTTAGATGAAAATTTTGATTTTCAGAAAACTCGAATCATTCGCCCGCAAAATCGTCTCCGATCTTACGAGCTGGGGGGCTAACTGCTGGAGTCAAAAACGGTTATCTCGAAATCAACGGCTAAAGATCCTTCCAAACTCAAAGATATCCCGCACGAACGGCCAACGGGGGAAAGATCGGGCAACAGAGAACCCACGGGCGGCAGAGAACCCCTGGTGCCGGCGGCAGGCGAGACGGAGCCGGCCTGGCGCCGGTGGCAAGCCCCCTGGTGCCGGCGGCAAGCGTCACGCAAGCCGGCCTGGCGTCGGCGGCAAGCGTCACGCAAGCCGGCCTGGCGCCGGCGGCAAGCCCCCTGGCACCGGCAGCAAGCGTCACGCAAGCCGGCCTGGCGCCGGCGGCAAGCCCCCTAGCGCCGGCGGCAAACGTCACACAAGCCGGCCTGGCGCCGGCGGCAATCCCCCTGGCACCGGCGGCAATCCCCATGGCGCCGGCGGCAAGCGTCACGCAAGCCGGCCTGGCACCGGCGGCAAGCCCCCTGGCGCCGGCGGCAAGCAACACGCAAGCCGGCCTGGCGCCGGCGGCAAGCCCCCTGGCGCCGGCGGCAAGCGTCACGCAATCCGGCCTGGCGCCGGCGGCAAGCCCCCTGGCGCCGGTCGACGGTCCTCGTCCTGGTCTCGGTCCTCGTCCTGGTCTTGGTCCCATCATGCTCGGTCTGATCCCATCTTGGCTTGCTTGGATCAATCCTCGTGGGTTTGATACGATCACGGCTACGGAATTAACATCTCTCGATTGGAATCATCCTCGATGTTTTACGACAAAAATTAGAAAGGTTGTATTTCTCGTAGAGGATATCGTGTAAAACAAGATTGATTAACTCGAACATCGATCCTTTAGGCTATACGGTTTATTTTACGAGAAAGATAGTCTTTCCGAGAAATCGTATAAAACGTTCAACGACTTAAGACAAGTCCATGGACTTACTTACAATTTTAAGAATTCAGGCCCAATCGGACTATGACGGTTTATCCAATTTCCCAAACATCGGATAAACATCAAGTCACCGGAAAATAGGGAAAAACTCGAGGATAATTACGAAGATCGACGAAAATGGAATATTTCCTGAAGAGGAGAAGGGATCCGAAAATCCTAGAGTGGAGACCTAGAGAGCTCCTGTTAGCTGATAGAACTTGGAATTTAGGCGGTTAGACTAGCAAGGCAGGCCCTAGAACGTCTGGCCACCTCCTGCTCGCAAATCTCCGCTCCTCTCGGAAGGATCGGACAATTCTTTTACTTCAGAGCTCCGCACATAGAAACCCTAGGCGTTATCTTCGACATGCCTGTTTCTATGACAAACGCTCATACTAGACGAACCCGCCCAGACGGTTCGATCTCTTGTTCAATTCTTTCTAAACTGAACTACGTCCGACTTGATCCTCGAAAGGGGTACGTAGGCAGCCTTTCTTAAGGTCCAGTCCCAAATCTTAACAAAACCTTTTCCGCATTTATTCGGTCACTTGTTGTTGGCTGTCGCAGAGAATCCGGACCTTCATGGAAAGTCGGGTTAACTTGGCTTTCCTCCGTTTTTATTCATTAAAATCGACGGTGTGAATTTCGGTTCCCACAAGAAGTTGATCCTCGCCAAGCAAGATGATGAACTTAGAGAGGAAATAATCACTGAAAGAAAGAAAGCCGCTGACCTTCAAGCTGAATTGGATTAACAATACTGGAAGATTAAGATGCTCACCGGAACTAAACAACTTGACAAGATTTTGAGCAGTGGCAGAACAGAGAACTCCTACATGGGACTTGGCTATACTGGAAGGAAGAACGGCATAACGGGTACAACACGCTTTGTGTCTGGAGGATTTGCACATGCTGAAGAAGTTAAGTCACAAAAGCACCTCAGCACAAGTCATGGGATGTTTCTTCCGTGGAAAATTTGGTCACTACAAGAAGTACTGCTACAAGCATCTCGAAAGGGTCAAGCAAGTGTGGGGACAACACAAGTTTTGGCGAATTGGGAAAACTTATCAAGGATGGATGAAGAAAACTGATTTGTACCCTAAGACAGTGTGGGAACCGAAATTCGCACTGTCAAGTTTTGTTGATTTGGAGGAAAGCCAAGTAAACCTAGCCTTCCCTGAAGGTCCCGGTTATCTGTTGGGCCACACACGACATAATCAATATAACGGAAAAATAATAAATCGGAATATTAAAATCGCAAGAACAAAATATAGAGCAAAAGATCTTATTTCCGAATTTGCGTTTAAGCGTGAACAACAGGAAAGAGATCGGCTACAAGAGCTGTCGATAAGTTCGCTAGTCCAGCCACCTATATCTAACCTAGTTGAGTTGCAGCTCGCTAGTAAAAACGGAAAAAAGTTTCTAAGTTTCTCTAAGTGCTATGTTGCTCTCAAAAGTTCCCCCCTTGCTCCTTGCCCCCAAGCTCTCCTTATATACTCCTCTTAGGACGGTCTATTCCTCCTTTGGGCCGAATCTATCGCGAATCGGGCTTATTCCATTTTCGTCGGTCTTCATGTTTATCGGGAAACTTGACATTTATCTTCAGGAAACCTGACATTTATCTTCGGGAAACTTGACATTTATCTCTTTATGTAAAGATAAACATGGGCCGTCATGTCCATTTCGACTTGATCACCTGGAAAGTCGTAAGTGGGCCGTTTGGTCGCGTTCGGGCCTTCTGGGGCCGTTGTTTCTACCGTGGATATTTTAAGATCTCACGAGAAACTAGCCTGCCATGGTACTTGTATTGCCGAAGGAACCAACTCCTCGTATAGTCGAGATGACTGGTGTTTTTTAGAATAACCGTGATCGTTTTACACGACGAATCGAAATCCATTCGTCAACCGAACTTTTGGTGGTCTTCCGAAGCCTTCCCGATTTATTTCGACCAAAACGAAATGGGGTTCTTAGGTTTCATGTCTTCAAGGAGTTGAACGGTGAGTCTTCGAGCAAAGATACAAAATGCAGAGTTTGACTAGTTGTCGAGACGGTTTTGCAGGAGAAGGTAGCACCTGTCGAGTAGTTCGAACGCGGGCGCCCGGGACTTGGACATGGAGGCTGGCGCCGGCGCCCGTGACCAGCACGGGCGAGCCGGCGCCCAGCGCCCGGGACCAGCACGGGCGAGCCGGCGCCCAGGACCAGCACGGGCGAGCCGGCGCCCGGTGCCCGGGACCAGCACGGGCGAGCCGGCGCCCGGGACCAGCACGGGCGAGCCGGCGCCCGGGACCAGCACTGGCGAGCCGGCGCCCGGTGCCCGGGACCAGCACGGGCGAGCCGGCGCCCGGCACCCGGCGCCAGCACGGGCGAGCCGGCGCCCGCCACCCGGGGCCAGCACGGGAGAGCCGGCGCCCGGCGGCCGGGGCCAGCACGGGCGAGCCGGCGCCCGGTGCCCGGGGCCAGCACGGGCGAGCTGGCACCCGGCGCCCGGTGCCCGGGGCCAGCACGGGCAAGCTGGCACCCGGCGCCCGGGGCCAGCACGGGCGAGCCGGCGCCCGGGGCCAGCACAGGCGAGCCGGCTCCCGGTGCCCAGGGCCAACACGGGCGGGCCGGCGCCCAGCGCCCGGGGCCAGCACAGGCAAGCCGGCGCCCAGCGCCCAGGGCCAACACGGGCGGGCCGACGCCCAGCGCCCGGGACCAGCACAAGCGAGCCGGCGCCCGGGGCCAGCACGGGCGAGCCGGCGCCCGGGGCCAGCACGGGCGAGCCGGCGCCGGCGCCCTTGGCCAGCGCGGGCGAGCCGGCTCCGGCGGGCGAGCCGGCTCCGGCGCCCGGGGCCAGGCCGGTCGTGCCTGCGCCGGCTCCGGCGCCCGGGGCCAGGCCGGTCGTGCCTGCGCCGGCGCCCGGGGCTAGGCCGTGGCCGCTCCTGCTGGTGTCTGGGACTACGATGCGATCATCCCCTCCGGCGTTTCATCGAGTAACTAGTTTTTCTTGGTTTTATTCGTCACTTGATTCCTTCCAAGGACTTTCGGTGTCGATTGCGTCTTTGACCGATTCAGTTAGCCCCCCAGCTAGCTAGGACTGTGGTTTTTTTGGTAACAGGTCCTAGCTCACGGTATGGCTAGATAGGAAGGTGTGGAGACGTAATCGTTTGCCGAAAGTCGATGTAAATAGTAACTTTTCCTTCTTTATAAAGATGGAGGAAGAATTTTTAGTCATTCTCACTTCATCACAAGAATTTTACCTTCTAAAGTCTCTCTCTCAAGAAAAGATGTCTTCAAGATCAAGATCCTCTAAGAAGGATTCTTCTTCTCACTCATCTTCGGATGATTCTCCCGTCGACGAAGTGGTTGCGCCAAAGCACGAGGAAGGAGTTGAGGAAGATGCGAGGTAGGCATACTACAAAGATTTATGTGGCTCGTGTCCGCCTCCGCGGGACATCCCCATCCCCAGGAGACCTCTGAGGGCGCTGGGTGCGTCCTTCTCACCAAGCATGGTCTCTCCCGAGTACCTCATGATTCTTCGAAACTTTTACCAAGTTCCGAGTGGGGTTATGTTCCGGATTCCGACCGCTGTCGTGAGTGCAAGGAATCCTCCGCAGGGCTTCTTTACTTGTTAAGAAGCCTTGCTCGTGTACTGCCGCATGTGGTTCCCGATCCCTGGTGCCATTGTCCGTGCGCTTCGTTGTTTCGGACTTTCGATCATCCAGCTCACCGTCCCGTCCTTGGAGAGTTGGCTTGGCGTGCTAGTCTCGAGTTACGAGTTAGGCATGGATCTTAGCCCCAGCGATTTTGAGGGACTTTGGTATTCTAAGCCAACGTCGATCGAAGGTTTGTATTCCATGATCCCAAGGAAGAATATGGCCATAATTAAGGGGACTACTTCGAACCCCAAATCATGGTTCGAGCGCTTCTTCTTTGTCCGAATAGACGGGGAGTCCGTTGAGGAAAGCTGCCTTCACCAATTCCCTCAGGAGTGGAACTTCAATCGCGGTAATACGACTAATTCTGTTTTTCGTTTTCGTACTTTGAACGTGCATGAAGATAAAACTTTTGTTTATCGTGCAGCGAACAAGGTCGTTGCGCACACTCATGCGGATCTTTTCGTCAAACGAGACTTTCTTCGGGAAAGGTCATTCTTCTGGAGTACCTTTTCCGTTGAGCGGATTCGAGATGCGGTGGAACTCCAATGATCCCGAGTCACTCTTCAGCCTTCCGATGTTCTGTGCGATATCGAGCCGATTGCTGTCTTGCCTGTTCGGAGGCAGAGACATAGGTCTCGGAAAGGCAAAGAGGTCGAATGCGAGACGGTCTCGGGAGATCCTTCGCTGTTAGGAGGACATCCCAGCTTTGTTCCGGGGGAAGGGGGTGGAAATAGCGAGTTTCCCCTACCTAGCAACTTTTTCGATGGTCTCCCTCCAGCGTTTACTACCAATGAGTCGCTCGAGGATGAAGCGAAGAAGAAAGTGTTTACCGAGGGTTCTCGTCTAATCAATGAGGTTTATCCTTTGAACTTTGATCATATATATTACTATTGCTGCATATATATTTTTCTGATCCTATGTTCATACAGGGAATGAGAGTGTTCGGAGCCGCGCTTGATGGAAGCTTTCGAGGATCGAGGATCTCTCGCTTCAAAGCCGAGGAAGCCGAACGCGAACTCTTCCGTTTCCGGAAAGAGTTGAGGAACAAAGCCGGAAGCAGGCCGAACTTCATTCTCGAACCCTTGTTCGTGCGGAAAGGAGAGGAAGGAGAGCGATCGTTACCGAGATGGCGCGGAGGGCTGAATCGTTCGCCACCGAGTTCGAGAGCTTGAAGGAAGCTCAAGAAGTTGTGGGTGATTTCCGCGAGTGTCGGGGATCGGTCGCTAACCTTTACAAGTCGCAGAACCCGGGCTTCTCCTTCTCCTTCGAGATCGCTGAGATGAAAGGTCTCGTGAGCGAATGTGCTCACGCTGAAGCTTTGGTTCCTCCGATCGAGGGAAGGGTCCGGAAGCTTTGGGACCCCATCAAGGTTTCGGAGGAAACGGTGGAGACCGGAGCAGGTGGAAACGCGGAAGGCGTAGATAAAGAAGTTGACCAGCCCATGACTTCGTTCGGGATCTTCACGTCCGGATACTTTGACCTCGATTACTTAGGATCGTTGGGATTGTATCCCTTTATCTTGATGGTTGTATGCTTGGCCGGGTGTGGCCATTTATTTGTATATTCCGCGACTGTAGGAGGTTGCGTAACTTTGTATATTTTGGGACTGGCCGTTGGTGGCTTTGAATCCCTGCCGTTTCCGTGGCTTGAATATATATTATGTGTGGATTTTGCAGAAATTTTGCCTTGTGATTTGATTTATACTTTCGTCAAGTGTAGAGGGTAGAATTCGAGTAGTCACTTCGTATTCTAACTCTTATTTTGTCGCTAGGTCCGTGTACTACTTTGTAGCGAGTGTTTTAGGTGTTAGCGATGAGAGACATGTTTTTGGATCTCGTATCTGGTGTTGATACTATGTCTGTGAGATGTCAAAATCCAGCAAGGCTGGGTCTAGGGCAAGACCTAGGCTTACTCTCAGCTTTAAGGCTATGCGATGACTGATCGGCTTTCGTTTTGCCTGTTAGTGATTTCTTCCTGATTCTTACTGATTAAAGTCCGCGACTTGGCGCCGGCTTATGCGACTTGTGTAGTAAGAATCGAGCAATCTCCAGATATTATCCGGAGTGCTAAACCAAAATTTCGGGTTTTCTTGTATAGCGCGCTATGATATCCTTGTCGGATGTAAGAGGACCTTATTCTTTCGAAAAGGTCTGACTACGGTTTTGTATTAGTGAAACGTTTCTGTGTTCGTCCGTCGGGGCCAATCGACGGGCGTTTTGTTTTTTTTTTTAAGTCGCAGGTGGACTGTTTTGATGGATGATGCGATTTTGATACCCTTGGGAAATTGCGACGTCTCGCATTTCCCCGAAGATACGATTTTCGTTTTTCCGAAGTTTTTATGCGTTACCGTATTAAGCACGCATTGAAAGATTGATCGTAAGAATTTTATTGAAAAAGTTTCGAAAATTTCGAATACATGTGCGGGTATTTCGCATCTTTGTGGGATTATAGGAGTATACGTACCCACTCCCCCCCCCCCCCCCCCCCCCCCCCCCCCGTTTTGGTGAGGGGTATAGCTGAACTTGCCGGGTTTCGACGAGCTGCCTACGTTCCTCCTCCGAGGATCAAGCCATCTTGTCATGTCCCTGATTCTGACTAAGCCTTCGGGCACAGCCATGGTACGAGGAGACGCGCAGTCTGGTCTTAGGACCTCAGGACAAGCGTGCCATGGCTGGATAGAAGGTTAAGGAGTTCAGGAATACTGAATCCTAACCTGGAACGGATGGTTAAGTGCATCAGAATGATGGGACTTGACCAGGAACGGATGGAGACAAGGAATGGGAGCTGGACAAGAGAAATGGGAGCTGGACAAGAGAAATGGGAGCTGGACAACCTAAGTAGGAAGCTGGGGCCAGCTGGGACAAGCTCAGGACAGCTCATACTAGGAAGAGTCAGCTCCAGTAGCTGGATAGTTAGCTCACTCAGCTGGAACAGCTAGTGGCCAGCTCATCTCAGCTAGGTGGAGTGTTTGGGTCTTGACCATGTGGCTCACTCCATGGGCGGCCATGGGTCTGGCCCTTGCTGGACATGGAGGTCCGATGGGTTTATGGCTTGGACAAGAGGGGCCAGGCGTGTGGGCTGCAGTATGGGCTTATGTTCGATCAGCCCAAAGGAGAGAAGAGCAGTTCCAAGCGGTTGGAAGCAGTTTGGCCGAAGGGATGCAAACTGTCCAACCGGTGATGCCTGTTCGCCCAGGCAGTTGGCCGGCCATTTCTCTATAAAAACAGAGCCATGGGGTCGAAATCACACACATTTTTCCCTAAGGAAAGCTCTGCCAAAATCGTGACAGAGAGAAAGAAAGAAAGAGAGAGAGAGATCGATCAAAGGGTTGGCTGTGTGAGTGTTTGGTGATTTCCGACCAGGAGATCGGCCGTGTGGCTTGGAGATCGGTGGAAGATGAGTACCAGAGGCAAGGAGAAGGATGTGGACAAGGGCTTGAGCACTCCTGAGCGCACACCCAAGGTGAGTGGGATGGACGGACTGTCCTGACACGGCCGCGGTGAGATTCCGTGTTGGCTGTGGATGGAACGGCCGGACCAGACCCATCTCTTCTCTTCCCCTTTCTGATTTACTGGTGTTCTATCATGTACTGGATGGGTTGGATGATTTCAACTCAGTATGGCCGAGCCATGGCCTTGCTGGTTCAGTAGAACTCTCCATGGCCTTGGTTTGGCAGCTAAGTCCGGATCTCATAGTTCTGGATGGAATTGATGGGATCCGACCATGGATTCCTCTTAGTGGGGATTTATCATGATTTATCATGTGGTTTAATTGGTTTTATCAGGCCGGTTTGATGGTGGCCAGTTATGGCCGGTTTGGTGGACTTTGGCCAAATTTGGAGTGAATTAGGCCGGTTCTGATTGATCTGATTATGGATTCTTCTTAGTTGGGATTTTTAGGGAATTATCATGGGTTTTAATAATTTTTATGAGTACTTTTGAAAATGGTCAGGATTGGACCCAATTATGGGTAGATTCGGTTCAGGCCGGTTGGTGGCTGGTTCTGGACGGATCAGAGTGGCCATGTGCTGTTCTTGATGTTAGGATAGTCATAGATGAGTATCCTGGTGTAGCCGTGTGCCTTGTTTACTGATTGGATAGATTAGTGAACTTAGTTAGGTGAACCGAACCATGCAATAGGACTTGTGTATGTTAGGCTATCGGATTACTTATGCTGTTGTGTTGTGTGTGTGTTGGTTTCAGGATCTGACCAGGACCGTGGCAAGGCCAAGCAGCCATGAGGACCAGGCCGTGTGTGGATGTGTGGGTTGTAGTAGTATTGATAATATGAACTTATGAACTTATGATAGCCTATTGTGCAACTGGATTTATGTATGGATCACATGTTTTATTTTAATAAAGATACACTTTCTCTTATCTGTTGACATTTAGAATGGAATTAGGCTGAACCTCATGTGATTGAATTTGACTTAGACAATTATTGAACCTTAAAAATGAACAAAAATTTACATGGATTAGCTAAGTAAGGCCGCGGGTCCTAGTTGGGTCCTTTGGGCCAGGATCGGGTCTTACAAGTTGGTATCAGAGCGGAGTTGATTCTAGGATTGTTTTGGGTTTGGGTTTGTCACCACACATCCGGCTGGGTCTCATGGTAAGGTCTGGTCAGCTTGCTTAGCCTTAGGGATTGTTTGCAGATATTTGTTAAGTCTTGTGGACTAACTTGATTTGCTGATTGATTTGAACCCTTAGGGTGGAAAAAGCAAGTCTAAGTCTCGGAAGGGAAAGGAAGCAGCTGGTGTGTCCGGACAAGTTGAGGCGGATGGGGCTAACCCAACCGCGGTGCTGCCTATCCAAACGGATGGGACTGATGTGGGAACCGGACTGCCGCTTGCTCGGATCAACCCGACCGAGGTTCGTGTGGATGAGGCTGAACGTCAGCTGGAACAGGAGCTGGAACCAGTTGATGGAGCTGGACGGCTGGGTGGACGCGGACTGGAGGACCAGGGTGAGTCCTCAAACGCAGGACACCATGATGGCCAGAGGGTTGGGACGGCCGGCCAAGTGAATCAGGCTGCTGAACCGACCCTGAAGGAGGTGTTGGAGGCGATGCAGGCTATGGGGACTCAGATCTTGGCTCTAACCCAGTCATTGGCACCCATCAGGACGGCCATTCCCATTGGGAATGAACGGATTGCTCCAGTGGTAGCAGCTCAGGCAGCTGGCCGAGCAGCTCAGGCAGCTGGCCGAGCAGCTCAGAACCAGGTGGAGGAAGCGGCTGAAGTAATTGAAGTCGATCCTCCAGCTGGGGCAACAAAGAAGGTGGACTACCTGAAGGTTCTGGAGCACATAACCCGCATGGGGACCAAACACTTTGCAGGAAGTGTTGATCCCATAGAGGCTGATGAATGGAGAACCAGGCTGGTCCGCAATTTCAGCTCAAGCCGTTGTCCCAAGGATTACCAAAAGGACATTGCAGTTCATTTCCTGGAGGGAGATGCACACAATTGGTGGTTGGCTCTGGACAAGCGTACCAATTACACCATTGAACGCTTCTCAGACTTTGAGGTTGAGTTCAACCACAAGTACTTTCCAGCTGAGGCATGGGACCGTCTGGAGGCTCAGTTCTTGGACTTGGTCCAGGGACGCAGGACGGTTCGTGAGTATGAGGAGGAATTCAACCGTCTTAGACGCTTTGTGGGAAGGGAGTTGGAGGACGAAGCAGTACAGGTCCGTCGGTTCATCAGAGGCCTTAGGGTCGAACTCCGGACTTACTGTTCAGTCCGCACCTTCTCGACTGTGTCTGAGCTGGTTGAAAGGATGGCTATGCTGGAGACCAATCTTGCAGAGGAGTCTAAGCAGAGACTCAAGAGTGTGGTGGTATCTTCTGGGCAAAGTGGTGACCGGAAGAGAAAGAGGGACCAGGCTGAGGGGGGTAAAACCCCAAGTGGTAGGCCTGAGTGCCCTAAGTGTGGACGTAGCCACGGGGGCGAGTGCTGGAGGGCCATGGGTGCATGCACTCGTTGTGGTAAGATGGGTCACTTTGCTCGGGAGTGTCCTAATGTCAGTGATGCCCGGACTTGTCACATATGTGGTAAGAAGGGTCACTTCCGTAAGGATTGCCCTAACCAGTCTGGTGGGCAAGGGAAGAGCCGGAGTGAGGCTAGCAGGCCCGGACAGGACCGCGGCCAGACCTCAGCACCAAGGATCTATGAGCTGTCCAAGGACGCGGACGAGGCAGGGCCATTCAAGGCGATCACTGGTAATGATTTAACCTTACTCTTTTAATTCAGTAGAATTGCATGGTACGGAACTTAGAACGGTTAGGGAACTTGATTGGGGTCTTGTGTAGGGACCTTGAATGTTGGTGGTGTGGAAACACACGTGCTTTTCGATACTGGGGCTACACATAGTTTTGTGAGCCCAGATATGATCGGAAAGGGATTGTTTAGTATGGATACAGGGGGTGCTCCTGGGATAGTGAGTGCGGCCGGAGGCCAAGTGATGCATTCATTAGGCCTTGTGAAGGACATCCCAGTGTTGATCCAAGGAAGGGTTATGCCCGTGGATCTGATTGTGGTACGCCTTAAGAATCATGAAGTGATCTTAGGCATGGATTGGCTTGGACAGAATCGGGCCACCTTGGACTGTCACCGAGGAAGGGTGCAGTTTGAGAGTGGGTGTGGACCCCCGATCAGGTTCCAAGGTATTCGGCCAACCTCTGGATGCTTAGTGATCTCAGCGGTCCAGGTGGAAAAGATGCTGGGAGGTGGTTATGAGGCCTGGTTGGCGACCATTAACACTAAGGAGGTTGTAGGGGGTGGTAGCCCGGACGGGATACCGTTGGTTCAGGAGTTCAAGGATGTGTTTCGGGCGCTGCAGGGTGTGCCCCCTGACAGGGCTGACCCGTTCATGATCGAACTCGAACCTGGAACGGCCCCAATGTCCAAAAGTCCCTATCGTATGGCACCAGCTGAGATGGCTGAGTTAAAGAAACAACTCGAGGAGTTGTTGGAGAAGGGTTTCATACGTCCCAGTGTGTCACCCTGGGGAGCACCAGTCCTATTTGTGAAAAAGAAGGATGGTAGCTTCAGGTTATGCATTGACTACAGGGGATTGAACCGGGTGACTATAAAGAACAAGTACCCGTTGCCCCGGATCGATGAGTTGCTGGATCAACTCAGGGGAGCTAAGTGGTTCTCTAAGATTGATTTGGCCTCGGGTTATCACCAAATTCCCATCGAGCCAAATGATGTGAAGAAGACGGCATTTCGGACAAGGTATGGACACTACGAGTTTGTGGTCATGCCATTCGGTCTGACCAATGCACCAGCAGCCTTCATGAAGATGATGAATGGTATCTTCCGGGAATTTTTAGATGAATTTGTAATCATCTTCATAGATGATATACTCGTATACTCTAAAAGCCAGGAAGACCATGAGAAGCATCTCAGGTTGGTGTTGGGACGGCTGAGGGAACAACAACTCTTTGCCAAGTTAAGCAAGTGCAGCTTCTGGCAAAAGAGCATAGGGTTCCTCGGTCATGTAGTGTCTGATAAAGGAGTTTCTGTTGATCCTGAGAAGATCAAGTGTATTCAGGAATGGCCACGACCCAAGAATGCAACGGAGGTTCGGAGCTTTCTAGGCTTGGCCGGATACTACAGAAAGTTTGTCAAGGGGTTTGCTAGTTTGGCTCAACCCATGACACAACTGACTGGCAAGGATGTGAAGTTTGTTTGGTCCGAGGAGTGTGAGAGATGTTTCTCTGCACTAAAGGACATGTTGACTAGTGCACCAGTACTAGTGTTGCCAGAGGCTGATCAACCATATGTGGTATACACAGACGCCTCCATCACAGGACTAGGATGTGTATTAACCCAACATGGGAAGGTCATAGCATATGCCTCTAGGCAATTGAGGAAGCATGAGGGAAACTATCCAACTCACGACCTAGAGATGGCTGCAGTGGTGTTTGCCCTCAAGATTTGGCGGTCATACCTGTATGGTGCCAAGGTTCAGATTTTGACAGATCATAAGAGTCTCAAGTACATATTCACTCAACCTGAGTTGAATTTGAGACAAAGGAGGTGGATGGAGTTTGTGGCCGATTATGATCTTGACATTGCTTACCACCCAGGGAAGGCAAACCTGGTGGCTGATGCCTTGAGCCGCAGGAGAGCTGAGGTATCAGCTGAGAAGGAAGCAGAAACACTGGAGGAAATGGTCAGGTCCTTGCATCTGAACACAATGGCCAGTGAGGACGAGCCATTGGGTTTGGAGGCAGTGAATCAGGCCGATCTTCTCACCAGGATTAGACAAGCACAAAGCTTGGATGAGAACCTTCAGAAGGTTGCTCTGAATGATAAGACAGAGTACCAGATTGCACAGGATGGTACCATCTTGGTCCATGGAAGAGTCAGTGTTCCTAATGATAAGGAACTCAAGGAAGAGATTATGAGACAGTCTCATAAGTCTAAGTTCTCTGTGCATCCTGGCTTGAACAAGATGTATAAGGACATCAAGAGGTACTACCATTGGATCCGTATGAAAACGGATGTGGCCGAGTGGGTGGCCAAGTGTCCAACCTGCCAGCTTGTCAAAGCTGAACATCAAGTACCCAGTGGGTTGCTGCAGAACTTACCTATTCCGGAGTGGAAGTGGGACCACATCACCATGGACTTTGTGTCTGGGTTCCCCACGACCAGGAACAGGAAGGACTCAGTCTGGGTAGTGGTGGATCGATTGACCAAGTCAGCTCATTTCATACCAATCAAGAAGACTGATGGTGTGGAGCCCTTGGTGCAGATCTACATGAATGAGATAGTACGTCTACATGGTGTACCAGCCAGTATAGTCTCTGATAGAGACCCACGTTTCACCTCTTACTTCTGGAAGGCTTTTCAAAAGGCCTTGGGAACAAGAGTGAACATGAGTACGGCTTATCATCCACAAACGGATGGACAGTCTGAAAGGACAATCCAAACGTTGGAAGACATGTTGAGAGCTTGTGTCTTGGACTGGAAGGAGTCCTGGGAAAGGCACTTACCTTTGGTAGAGTTTGCCTACAACAATAGCCTTCACACAAGCATTGGTATGTCTCCATATGAAGCTCTATATGGGAGGCCTTGCAGGACACCATTGTGCTGGACCCAAGTGGGGGAGCGCAGCATGATAGGACCTGAGATTGTTGAGGAGACAACAGAGAAGATCAAGTTCATAAGGGACAAGATGAAAGAGGCACAGGATCGCCATAAAAGTTATGCTGATAAAAGGAGAAAGCATGTGGAGTTTGAGGTGGACGACATGGTCTACCTCAAGATGATCACTTTCAGAGGCCAGAAGAGAGTGTCTGGTCGAAGGAAGTTGGATCCAAGGTACTTGGGTCCATTCCGGATCATAGAAAGAGTTGGTGCGGTGGCTTACAAGCTGAACCTGCCAACCGAGATGGATGCTTTCCACAATGTGTTCCATGTGTCTCAATTAAGGAAATGTCTTACTGATCTAGACATCGTCCTACCTGAGATTCCATCTGATCTAGGCACGAACCTCACCTTGGAAACAAGGCCAGTTCGGATAGTAGACAGGATGGAAAAAGCAATGAGGAACAAGACCATTCAAATGGTCAAGGTAGTATGGGAGTGCAATGGTCATGAGCAAGTCACTTGGGAAACAGAACCAAGGATGAAGGCTGATTATCCAGAGTGGTATAATCAGTTTGTGGCGGAGACAAGTCCAGGGTTGGATTCGAGGACGAATCCATCTCAAGTGGGGGAGACTTGTCATGTCCCTGATTCTGACTAAGCCTTCGGGCACAGCCATGGTACGAAGAGACGCGCAGTCTGGTCTTAGGACCTCAGGACAAGCGTGCCATGGCTGGATAGAATGTTAAGGAGTTCAGGAATACTGAATCCTAACCTGGAACGGATGGTTAAGTGCATCAGAATGATGGGACTTGACCAGGAACGGATGGAGACAAGGAATGGGAGCTGGACAAGAGAAATGGGAGCTGGACAACCTAAGTAGGAAGCTGGGGCCAGCTGGGACAAGCTCAGGATAGCTCATACTAGGAAGAGTCAGCTCCAGTAGCTGGATAGTTAGCTCACTCAGCTGGAACAGCTAGTGGCCAGCTCATCTCAGCTAGGTGGAGTGTTTGGGTCTTGACCATGTGGCTCAGTCCATGGGCGGCCATGGGTCTGGCCCTTGCTGGACATGGAGGTCCGATGGGTTTATGGCTTGGACAAGAGGGGCCAGGCGTGTGGGCTGCAGTATGGGCTTATGTTCGATCAGCCCAAAGGAGAGAAGAGCAGTTCCAAGCGGTTGGAGGCAGTTTGGCCGAAGGGATGCAAACTGTCCAACCGGTCATGCCTGTTCGCCCAGCCAGTTGGCCAGCCATTTCTCTATAAAAACAGAGCCATGGGGTCGAAATCACACACATTTTTCCCTAAGGAAAGCTCTGCCAAAATCGTGACAGAGAGAAAGAAAGAAAGAGAGAGAGAGATCGATCAAAGGGTTGGCTGTGTGAGTGTTTGGTGATTTCCGACCAGGAGATCGGCCGTGTGGCTTGGAGATCGGTGGAAGATGAGTACCAGAGGCAAGGAGAAGGATGTGGACAAGGGCTTGAGCACTCCTGAGCGCACGCCCAAGGTGAGTGGGATGGACGGACTGTCCTGACACGGCCGCGGTGAGATTCCGTGTTGGCTGTGGATGGAACGGCCGGACCAGACCCATCTCTTCTCTTCCCCTTTCTGATTTAATGGTGTTCTATCATGTACTGGATGGGTTGGATGATTTCAACTCAGTATGGCCGAGCCATGGCCTTGCTGGTTCAGTAGAACTCTCCATGGCCTTGGTTTGGCAGCTAAGTCCGGATCTCATAGTTCTGGATGGAATTGATGGGATCCGACCATGGATTCCTCTTAGTGGGGATTTATCATGATTTATCATGTGGTTTAATTGGTTTTATCAGGCCGGTTTGATGGTGGCCAGTTATGGCCGGTTTGGTGGACTTTGGCCAAATTTGGAGTGAATTAGGCCGGTTCTGATTAATCTGATTATGGATTCTTCTTAGTTGGGATTTTTAGGGAATTATCATGGGTTTTAATAATTTTTATGAGTACTTTTGAAAATGGTCAGGATTGGACCCAATTATGGGTAGATTCGGTTCAGGCCGGTTGGTGGCTGGTTCTGGACGGATCAGAGTGGCCATGTGCTGTTCTTGATGTTAGGATAGTCATAGATGAGTATCCTGGTGTGGCCGTGTGCCTTGTTTACTGATTGGATAGATTAGTGAACTTAGTTAGGTGAACCGAACCATGCAATAGGACTTGTGTATGTTAGGCTATCGGATTACTTATGCTGTTGTGTTGTGTGTGTGTTGGTTTCAGGATCTGACCAGGACCGTGGCAAGGCCAAGCAGCCATGAGGACCAGGCCGTGTGTGGATGTGTGGGTTGTAGTAGTATTGATAATATGAACTTATGAACTTATGATAGCCTATTGTGCAACTGGATTTATGTATGGATCACATGTTTTATTTTAATAAAGATACACTTTCTCTTATCTGTTGACATTTAGAATGGAACTAGGCTGAACCTCATGTGATTGAATTTGACTTAGACAATTATTGAACCTTAAAAATGAACAAAAATTTACATGGATTAGCTAAGTAAGGCCGCGGGTCCTAGTTGGGTCCTTTGGGCCAGGATCGGGTCTTACACATCTCGTAGTTCTGATTGTTGCTGCGGACGTTTTTACTCCCCGTGTGTCGCCATTCCGATCGTACTAGCCGGATCAGTGGTCTGTGCGGGTGTTGAGTTGTCTGCTTTTACGGCGATGGACTCGGAGACTTTGTCGCTGTCTTGAATCGCTGCCTGTTTGGATGATTCCGGATCATCTTTTTCGAGTTTTCAGGAATGTTATGTGATTCCTTTGCTCGTTTTGGGTTAGCCGCAGGGGCGTTCCGATATTTTCGCAGTTTGAACACGGCTAGGTAGCAGAGTCTCGACTGTTTATGACTCCCCCAGATTACTGCGGTTCCGGTTGGAGTCAGAAATTTGATGCCGAGGTGATATATGGACGGTACTGCCTTCATGGAGTTGATCCAAGGGGTTCCCATGATTGAGGTTTGTCGATTCCGACAGTTTCTTGTTCCTCGAAGACGATCGCGTGGTTGGGAATATTGCTATCTGGAAGCCAGTTGGAACTTGTCTCAGCTTTCCTCCCGTAGGCTTTGATCGACGAGACCGAGTCTTGATAGAACTGCGACCCTCCGATAATCATATTTACCCTCTGGCGACTACTGTTGTTCCCTTGGTCATCCTGTCTCCTTCCGCGCTTCTCACCCGATTGACTTTCAAGCGCGTGGTTCTCGGAGACAGTCTTGTTGGTTTTTGGGCGGTCGGACTCCAGGAGCAAGTCTTTTATACTCTTAACCTTCGACAGTTCGCCGGCGAGGAGTTTTGCGGCAAGCCTGGCGCCGAGAACCTTGCAGTTCGCGGTGGAGTGACCTCTGGTGTCGTGGAACTCGCAGTAGGAATTATCCTTGTACTGGTTCCTGGTCCAGGTGTTTCCGGAGGTTTTGCCCTGCTCCGAGTTGATGGCGTAGTTATGTTCGCCCTGGACGTCTTCCCCTTCGTGATGGACGTACTTGTCGTTACGAGAGGGTTTCTTCTTTGAGGACGTTTTCTGCGGTCCATGCTTTTGCGATAGGACTCTTATCTCTTCCTCCATGACGATGAAGTCCGTTGCCTTGTGGAGGGTATCCTGGATCGTCCGTGGTTTCTCCAGAAATATCCACTTTTGGAACTTCGACTTGTACCAGAGAGTTTTTCTCAAGGCGTCGATTGCGACTTTGTCGCTGATACCCGTCACTCTGGCCATCACTAGTTTGAACCTTCTCATGAAGTCGTGGAGTGATTCGTCTTCCTTTTGAGCTAGACTCCATAAGTCCACGTCGGAAGTCTCTCTATCCATAAACATGGAATACTGTTTGAGAAATGCCGAGGCTAGTTGGCGGAAACTTCCGATGGAGTTTCTTTTGAGCCGAGAGAACCATTCGAGCGCGGCGCCCCTGAGATTCTCGACAAATAGAAGGCAGTGACCGGCGTCTCGTTCACGCTCCAGAAGTTTGTATCTTTCCATCGCGATCATGAAGGACTGTAAGTGTGCCTTTGGATATGTGGTACCGTCGTAGATGGGAATTCTGATCTTCCCAGGGTCCGAGACGCGTGTTTCTGTGATCCGAGCGGTGAACGGCGTTTTTTGTGCTTCCTCGAGAAGTCTATCGATCTCGGGAGCGGCACTAGTTGCCTGGTGAATTTGTGATTTCACCGCTTTTACCTCGGCTACTGTTTTTGTGAGAGACTCGCGGAGATCGTAGATCTCGCTATCGCTACCTGCGTTCTTCCGAGCTTGTCGGCGCTGGTTACGATGGATCCGAGTTTGATCCTCCGCCAGTTCCTCCTGTTCTATCCAGTAGAGTTCTTCTTCCTCTTCTGTCATGGGTTTTTCGAAGAACACCGTCTGTCGGGCAGACTGACTTCGGGTCCTTCTAGGATGAACGTTAGCGCTATCGTCCGAATGATCAGATCGGTCCCTAATGTCCAAGTTGATTCGTTCGACGTCGTTTTCTTCGTAGTCCCCAGCGGGAGGTGGAAGATTCTCCGTAGTCGGTTGCGCATCCGGTTGGAGAGGTTCGTCAGGGTTTTGGCCTGAAGAAGTCTTGTCCGCACGTGCAGCTCGATCGCCCGGAGTCTCGAAATCGAGTCTTCTGCCGCTGCAGGCTCTTGTCATCCCTCGCGGGGCCTTGCTCTTGGCCTTCACCGTTAAGGTTTCCACCTGTTTTGCGAGAGAGGCCACGAGTTTTCCTTGTTCGTCTGCCTATTTCTGAGCGGAGGCGAACCTTTCTTTCATCTGGTCCAGTATCATGGTGTCAGCGGTGACCGTTGATACGTTTCCAGCTGGAGTGTTGGTGGCGTTGGCATCGACGGGAGTTCCGTCTTGCGTTTTCAGGTTTTCAGTGTTGGTCGCCATATCAGACTGAGCGTGTGTGGTAGCGAGTGAGATAGATCCGTACCCCCCCCCCCTCCTTCTAGCGCCAAACTGTGGGAACCGAAATTCGCACTGTCAAGTTTTGTTGAATTGGAGGAAAGCCAAGTAAACCTAGTCTTCCCTAAAGGTCCCGGTTATCTGCTGGGCCACACACGACACAATCAATATAACGGAAAAATAATAAATCGGAATATTAAAATCGTAAGAACAAAATATAGAGCAAAATATCTTATTTCCGAATTTGCGTTTAAGCGTGAACAACAGGAAAGAGATCGGCTACAAGAGCTGTCGATAAGTTCGCTAGTCCAGCCACCTATATCTAACCTAGTTGAGTCGCAGCTCGCTAGTAAAAACGGAAAAAAGTTCTAAGTTTCTCTAAGTGCTATGTTGCTCTCAAAATTCCCCCCTTGCTCCTTGCCCCAAGCTCTCCTTATATACTCCTCTTAGGACGGTCTATTCCTCCTTTGGGCCGAATCTATCGCGAATCGGGCTTCTTCCATTTTCGTCGGTCTTCATGTTTATCGGGAAACTTGACATTTATCTTCAGGAAACCTGACATTTATCTTCGGTAAACTTGACATTTATCTCTTTATGTAAAGATAAACATGGGCCGTCATGTCCATTTCGACTTGATCTCTTGGAAAGTCGTAAGTGGGCCGCTTGGTCGCGTTCGGGCCTTCTAGGGCCGTTGTTTGGACCGTGGACATTTTACGATCTCACGAGAAACTAGCCTGCCATGGTAATTGTATTGCCGAAGGAACCCCAACTCCTCGTATAGTCGAGATGATTGGTGTTTTTTAGAATAACCGTGATCGTTTTACACGACGAATCGAAATCCATTCGTCAACCGAACTTTTGGTGGTCTTCCGAAGCCTTCCCAATTTATTTCGACCAAAACGAAATGGGGTTCTTAGGTTTCATGTCTTCAAAGAGTTGAACGGTGAGTCTTCGAGCAAAGATACAAAATGCAGAGTTGGACTAGTTGTCGAGATGGTTTTACGGGGAGAAGGTCGCACCTGTCGAGTAGTCCGTACGCGGGCGCCCGGGACTTGGACATGGATGCTGGCGCCGGCGCCTGTGACCAGTACGGGCGAGCCAGCGCCCGGCGCCCGGGACCAGCACGGGCGAGCCGGCGCCCGGCACCCGGGCCCCCCCCCCCCCCCCCCGGCCCCGGCGCCCGGGACCAGCACGGGCGAGCAGGCGCCCGGCGCCCGGTGGACCAGCACGGGCGAGACGGCGACGGCACCTGGGGACAGCACGGGGAGCCGGCGCCCAGCGCCGGGCCAGCACGGGCGAGCCGGCACCGGCGCCCGGGGCCCAGCACGGGCGACCGGAGGCCGGAGACGCGGACCTGCACGGGCGAGCCAGCGACCAGCGCCCGGGGGCCGCACGGGCGGGCCGGCGCCGGGACCATCACGGCGAGCCGACGCCCGGCGCCTGGTGCATCCCGGCGAGCCGGCGCCCGGCACCCGGGGCCAGCAGGGGCGAGCCGGCGCCAGCGCCCGGGCCAGCGCGGGCGAGCCGAAGTCGGTGCCCGGGGCCAGGCTGGTCGTGCCTGCGCCGGCGCCCGAGGCTAGGCTGTGGCCGCTCCTGCTGGTGTCCTGGACTACGATGCGATCATCCCCTTCGGCGTTTCATCGAGTAACTAGTTTTTCTTGGTTTTATTCGTCACTTGATTCCTTCCAAGGACTTTCGGGTGTCGATTGCGTCTTTGACCGATTTTGACCCCAACAGACAGTGGCTGAGACAAGAAGTAACTTTCAATGTAACATGGCACCGGTCTCAAGCGATTCAGAGTCAGATGAACCATGGTACTTTGACAGTGGATATTCTAGGCACATGACAGGAAACGCTGAGTATCTAGACAAAATTGCAAAAGTAAAAGGAGGAAAAGTAACTTTCGGAGATGGAGGTTATGGAGTCATTCAGGGCAAAGGCACAACATGTAGCTCGGAAGTACCTAGATTGGTCAACGTCTACTTTGTAAAAGTATTAAAACCAAACCTGATAAGTGTCAGCCAGCTGTGTGATGAAGGACTTACAGTGGTCTTCTCAGCAATTGATTGTCGTGCTATAAATCAATATGGCGTGACAATACTGCAAGGAATCAGGTCTGGCAACAACTGCTACATGTGGGAAAAGAAAATCAAGTGTTTCTCAGCTCAAGGTAATGCTGAACTATGGCATCGACGATTGGGTCATCTGAACATCAGGAACATGACGAATTTAGTTCACAAAGATATGGTTCGCAGAGTGCCCAAACTCAAGATCGATGACAAGATGGTGTGTGGTGCGTGCAATGAAGGGAAGCAAGTAAAAATACAACACAGAAAGGTACCAGATGTACAAGCTTCAGCACCATTGGATTTGGTACACATGGATCTCATGGGGCCAATGCAAACAGAAAGTATTGGAGGCAAGAGATATGTGTTCGTACTTGTTGACGATTTCACCAGATTCACTTGGGTGCGATTCATCAGAGAAAAATCTGAGACTACTGAAAGCTTCAAAATCTGGGCGCTCCAACCTATAAATGAAAAAGGAGGAATCAAGAAGATATGCAGCGATCATGGTGGTGAGTTCGAGAATGAAGTCATGACTAAGTTTCTTGAATCAAAAGGAATAGCTCATCAGTTTGCAGCGCCAAGGACACCGCTGCAAAATGGTGTTGTTGAAAGAAGGAATAGGACTACAGGAAATGGACAGGGCAATGCTTCATGGTAACAAGATAGCCAAAAAATTATGGGCTGAGGCACTCAACACGGCATGCTACACAATCAACCGTGTTTATGTCAGAAAAGGGACCACGAAAACTCCCTATGAAATGTGGACTGGCAAAACTCTTAATCTTGGGTACTTTCATGTTTTTGGATGCAGGTGCTACATATTAAATGACAAGGACTACCTCAGGAAATTTGACTCAAGAAGTGATAAAGGGTTCTTCCTGGGTTACGCACAGTTTAGCACAGCATACATACTCTACAACAAGCGGTCAGAATTAATCATGGAGTCAGTCAATGTAGTGTTCGACGATCTGTCTATGGTCTTAGGAGATCAGTCTGAATCAGATGAAGAGAATGATGATACACCAACTGAAGCTAGCAAAGAGACACTTGAGGAAGGCCCAACGGTTGATACATCACCTCATCAAGTAACTCAGCAAGTCCATCGAAACCACTCAGAGTCAGATGTGATTGGAAGTATTGGTGATGGTCGAAAAACTCGTGGTAAAGTCATCAACTTCAGAGAAATGGTGCAGTTTGCATGCTTTGTGTCATCCATAGAACCCAAGTCACATGTTGAAGCACTTCGTGACGAATACTGGATTGTATATATGGAAGAGGAGCTCGAGCAGTTCTCTAGACATGATGTGTGGGAACTGGTTGCTCGACCTAATGGTGTAAACGTGGTTGAAACAAAATGGATCTTCAAGAACAAGACAGATGAACATGGTGAAATTGTTCGCAACAAAGCAAGGCTTGTAGCTCAGGGATACTCACAGATCGAAGGGGTCGATTTTGAAGAGACCTTTGCTCCAGCTGCAAGACTATAATCCATAAGATTGTTTTTGCGTATGGCGTGTGTTATGAACTTCAAGGTGTATAAGATGGATGTAAGAGTGCATTTCTGAATGGTGTGCTGCAAGAAGAAGTTTATGTTGAACAACCTAAGGGATTTGAAGATCCAACTCATCCGGACTATGTCTACCGCCTGAAGAATGCTCTTTATGGATTGAAACAGGCACCGCGGGTTTGGTATGAAAGACTCACTGGTTTTCTGTTGGATGCTGGGTACATCAGAGGGACTGTAGACAAAACTTTGTTCTTTATGGAGATAGAGAAGAACATCATTGTTATCCAAATATATGTGGATGATATTATCTTTGGAGGAACTTCACAGAAGATGGTTGATGAGTTTGTACAAAGTATGACTCAAGAGTTTGAGGTGAGCATGTGTGGAGAATTGAAGTACTTTCTGGGACTTCAAATTGTTCAGTCTGATTAGGGAGTATTTGTTTCTCAAAGTGGCTCCGCACAGAGTCTGGTGAAACGTTTTGGCCTCGAAAACTCTAAAGCATCCAGGACTCCAATGAGTACATCATTAAAAATTGCACGAGATGAAGCTGGAGAGGATGTTGATCCGAAACTCTATCGTGGAATGATTGGAAGCTTACTGTACCTAACTGCCAGCAGACCAGATCTTTCGTTCAGTGTGGAAGTATGTGCTCGATATCAAGCCAAGCCCAAGGTATCACAACTGAATGCAGTAAAGAGAATCATCAAGTATGTCAAAGGAACAGAAAGTTTGGGAGTCCACTATTCAAGGAACTCTAAAGAAAACCTAGTTGGATATTACGAGCTGATTGGGCATGATGTGCTGATGATAGGAAGAGCACAAGCGGAGGATGCTTCTTTCTAGTGAACAATCTGATCTCTTGGTTAAGCAAAAAACAGAATTCTGTATCACTTTCTACGGCAGAAGCTGAATACATTGCGATGGGAAGCTGTTGCTCACAACTTATCTGGATGAAACAGATGTCAGCTGACTGGGAATGCGCTCTGGTCCCTTTCTAGTGTATTGTGACAACAAGAGTGCAATTGATATCTCAAGAAATCCGGTTCAGCATTCAAGGACGAAACAGATTGACATCAGGCACCACTTCATTAGAGAATTAGTTGAAGACAATAAGGTAGTAATCAAACATGTAGTTACTGATTCGCAATTGGCTGATATATTCACTAAATCTCTTGAATTTAACCGATTTATCACACTAAGAAATGCAATTGGTGTGTGTAATCTTGATTGTTGAGTCAAGTTATGCAGAGAGTAGTGTAGGTACAGGTTCAGAGTGTACATATAATTCAGATGATGTTTGGAACCTGAGAACACTGTGGAAAAGAGCTGCTTGGTGTGTCGTCAGTTCTGTGAGGTGCAGGTTTCGCGTCAATCTGTGCCCTCCCCCCCCCCCTCTCTCTCACAAGAGCCAGCAATGTTTCAGAAAGATGGTAAAAAAAATATATATATATATATATATATATATATATATATAAAGAGAAGAAAAATAAAATTAGAAGGGAAACAACAGGGGTTTCATAGCGCGCGGATAAAGGTTGAAAACCCACAGAATTGATGAAGGCATAACAATGTGAAAGCTAGCCATAAAACACAATCGGTGCACCAGATCGTGAAATCTACAAGAGTTATATGTGCAACCTGAATCGAGTGCTGAGTCACACCTTGCAGTACATCACAATAATGGTAAATAAACCGAACTAACAACATTAATCTGATCTTAATTCAGCCAATTGTGAATTGTGATTCGTGTTATATTACTACTCTGAAAGTCTAATGATACACTATTAATTCTCGAATGTGCATAATGCTAATGTGTTTGGATGAGAGAAATCTATAAGTTGTAGGTGTATAAAAGAGAGGATTAAAAAGACAGGGATTGGAAGTGCAATTTCAGAAAAGTTGATCATGGTTCCTTCAGATAAGGAAAGTGGGGTAAAACCCTAAAAAGGCTCCCGTCGTGCGATTAAGGGTTTAAAACTGTAGCCTCCTCTTGCAAATACCGCCTCATCGTGCACATCTATTTCCATCAAACAAGAAATCGTATCTCCCAATGAAAACGAAGCACATTGCGCAGCGAGCTTCCAAGAACAAGAAACATGCAGACTCTGAATCAAGTCGAAGGGAACTCTCTGACAGAGAACATGATCAAACACCGCCAAGAAACGATCCACCTCCGTCGGCTTCTCTTCCTCTGATTACAGAGGAACTCGGCTCATTCGACACAGCCAGGAGAAGGCTCCTTCCGAGGAAAGCGATGAACATCAAGGGACTTCGGCTCAAGGGACAGATCTGGCTAAGGGAGTCTCTGGGACACAAGTTGAGACACTGGTTGATAACCCAGAGCCTTTGAAGGATCCATCATCTATCTATCCAACTGAAGTTCCGATTGAGACCACAAATCAAGAAGAAGTCGAAGAGTCTCCTCTGCCTCTCACGGTGAGTAATCAAGAGAGAGATCCTGCTGATGAAAAGAATCAAAGTGAAGCTGAGTCTGAATCAGCTAAGAAAGACAAAGAGAGTGACTAGGATGATGAGGTTGTTGATGTTGGATCCTCATCTGAAGATACAACGGTCAAAGAGGGAAGAAAGAAGCGAGTTTTGAAGCGCCTAGGGTTGCGTTCTTCGAAGCAGCAAAAGACAAGTGCCTCAAGCACACCAACTCAATCGCAGTTTCTTCAACCGGAGGATGCTGCCAAGTCTCCATTTTTAGCTCAGAGTCGATCGAAGAAAGTTGCTGAGCAGAGTACTTCCGGTGTCATAGGCGTGAACAAGAAAAGGTATGCCCAGTTTTGTAAACGTAAAATAATAGCTGAACGATTGGTTGATATGATGGAGACGGATCAGTGGGGTACTTAGCTGTCATTTAGAAAATCTCGATGGAATCAACCGTATCATCGCTTGGAAGCTATGTCGAGCAGGTTGTAGCTGAGTTCTATGCTGGTCTCCCTGACACGAAGGTTGAAGCAGACACAGAGGAAGTTGCTGTCACGGTTTGTGGTCATCTGTACAAGTTCTCACCAGCTATGATCAATGAGGCACTGGATCTTGGACCACTCTCTGAGGAGGAAGAGGAAGAGGACACAACCCTTGATGTGATTCATGTAACTGAGTTGGTGGAGTTCCTTACTGATGGAACTCGCAAGGAGTGGGACAATCTCACAACAGCGGATCTCACCCCATGTTTTGGATCCCTCATGATAATTGCTGCCCATAACTGGATCCCGTCTGCACACAAGACACTTGTGTCTCTGGACAGAGCTAGGCTGATCTACAAGATGGCACATGGGCGTCGAGTAGACATGGGGAAGATGATCTTCAAGCAGATTGTAAATCTGGGTGTAATTCAGCGCAATGACTCTCGCTGGCTGATTTTTTCTCGCCTGATCATGAAACTTCTTCAGAAGCAGCATCATTTCTCATCACGCACTGGTGATAAGGTTGAGCGTGCTGTCGCCTACACGAAGGACAAGCGTGTGGGAGAGACCTATGAGCAGCATAAGGAAAAGGGAAAGGGAAGAGCTCGAGATGAGCCAAAAGGAAGGACATCTGCTAGATCATCTCGTCTCCCATCTCCTGCTCCACCGGCTCCTACATCAAGCTCCAAAAGTGCTCCACGCCGCGTCATAGTCTACGAGCTTGGCTCTGTCGCTATCCCTAAGAGTCCACTGACTCAGGCTGATCTGCATGAGGCTCTTGAGGACACTTACCGAGCTCTTCAAGCACTGACTGACATTGTTAAGGATTTGATGAGCTCGGTTGCAGGTTAGTACACTCCTTTCTCTCAAGATTATTTCTTTTCCTCTTAAGTTTTTAATCCGTGTGCTCACAAGCAGGGGGAGAAGATGAAGAATGAGATGAAGAAGACCTAAGTTTGTGGGGGAGCAACCATGTCGTTCTTTATGTTTTGTTGTTGTTCGGATTGCACCACTTGTTGCAATCTTTCTTTGTTATCCTTATTTTCAGTCGATATCAGTTTATGGGGGAGCTTTTATGTGTACTATCTTTTGGCTAAGATGTATTAAAATGCTTGAACCCGTGGTTAGGATAATATAAGTATGTTTGTGTTTCTTGGTTGCTTTGATCAGATTATTTCTTAGTACAGAAATGGTGGTTGGTGTTGTTTGTCTCTTGTCTTTGTCTTTCATCCCAGGTACTTGTGAGACGACGAATTAAAAAGGGGGAGATTGAAGATGTATGGTCAAGACGGAGATATAGCAGAGCTGAAGTAGTTCATGAAGTGCGGCATGAACTATCACATGAAGGAACAAGTCGTGAGATGCACGGTTCAAAGGCCGACGCATTAGAGAAAGATTTAATGAAGTGCAAGTTAAAAGGAAATATTGGCGAAGAAGCAACTGACCTAAAGAATAAAGAAAGATTGGCTTATTTGCTGAAGCATAGTGAAATATAAAGTTTCCATTAGATAGATCGTTAGGTCTAGGGTTTTGCCTCTGCAATATATAAAGAGGTTGTGGCACTGCCTTGCCGGTAAACATACAGGGAGAGCTTTTAGCAATAGATCGTTTGTACGTCCAGAGAAGGAGAGGCAAAGCATCTAGAGGTTAAGAGTTTAAATGGTTTAGAGGTTGTTATAGGTCTTTGGACGAGTAAGACTAGTCAACAAGTCAAGGCTTGTCTTGAGCTTGATTGATATATTGCTTTTAGAAAGAACGTGTATGTGCTTTTAAAAGAATAAAAGTAGTCGTGTTTCTTGAAAATTATTATCCATGTACTACTGTGTGTTCTAGATCGCGTAACTCAATTATTATACATTAACATAACTTAGTAGGACTAAGTTTAGGGTTTTCTTAAAGAGATAAGTCGACATGGTTTTTCTTATATATTCATGTAAACGACTGAGACAAGAATTACACCATTAATCTAGAGCTTTAAGACAGAAACCATCCAAAGTTTTTATCGTCTTTGTTCAGCAAATAAGCACTGAGCTTCACCAAGGAATGAGATTTCCAACGTGAAGACTCTTAAGCAATAAACAAGGTAAATTTTTGTTTAAGAGAAGCAAAGCAACTTTGAGTAATTCCAAAGCTTAAAATACAAGACCATCGATCTACGAAGCATACGCTATTCAAGGCTGTATCAAAAGTTTACATTTCCAGATATTCTTTTTCCGAGATTCAATCTAAATTTTTATTTTTCTTTTCACAGTTGATCATATCTTTTTGTTGGTCATTTCCAACCAGTGGTAAGGTGAGTGATATTCTGTAATATCTTGTACTAGAATAGAACTTTTATTATAGATAGTTTAGTTTTATAACATGTTTCGTGTCTATGAATCGAGCTTGGATGAAATCTTGTGTGTTTTATTATTTTATTATTAGCTTAAACCTGAGATAAAGATTTAGAGGATTCAGCCGTTAATTGTTTGAAAGAGTTAAAATTATATATATGGTATGAGATTGCGGGATACAAAAGGTTATTCTGTATTATCAGCACATGTTGTGTGAATATTGTGAGGGAACGGAGAAGTTTATGTTAGCGGCACAGTTGAGTGAGATTGCAAGGTATAAAGAGGTGCTTTTGTACTATTGATGCATGAATATATATTATGAGGAAAATATGGGGTGCAAAGACTCGCTATGTACTCTCAGGGCATTGCATGTTCTGTGGTGTATCAGACATCATGCTTGTTCATGTTAGGATTAGACTCCAATGATCGGATTCTATAATTGATTCAGCCCTTGTGTATTTTAACATTTATACTTCATTGAATGAGTTCATTGTTACTCATCCTTTTTATTTCCTTTTCACGTGAGAATGACGAGTAGTTGCACATATGAACATTTTAATGTTTTGAGATATTTTAGTTTTTTTGTTGGTTTTATTCTACTTTATGATTCGACGTGTTTTGGTTACTAAATTATAAATGCGTTTTTTTACTTTATTTTATTAAATGTTTTGATATTGTATTCAGTTTTTATGATTGGTATTAATTTGGTTAAATAGTTGTTGATATAAGAGCAATTATATTTAAATGAGAAATATAATTAATAATTTAATGATTGAAGTTGTGGGGTTGGTTGATTTGTAATAGTACATAATACTAAATAAATATTTGATGTGTCATGTAAAGTAAATGCATTGTATTGTGTTATGCATGTTAGTTTGTAGGTTTGTAGTGATTAATAATATTACAATTTTAACATAGATAAATTTTTTTTTTGTTAAGAAGAATTAAATAGGTTTAGATCTATTAATCAAATTCCATTTATTGTTAGAATATGAGAGAAGTGTTGTTGTGAAAGTTGTGTCTTTCTCATTAGCTCTCACTATCAATATATAGTGGAGGTTCATAGCAAGGAGAGAATCTACACATTTAACACATACTGACTACATTCATTACAATATCAAGTCTTGGTCAAAGCTCATAAATGCTCCGGTTGAATGAGTCTTCTCGTTTGACTAAGTCTTGGACGAATGTAGACGGACCGGAGACGGGTGTAGACGGACCGGATAGTCGGGTCAGATGTAAACCTCCTTGAACTTCTACTTGGTTAAATGGCAATCCACACAATGGATTATAACACTTCTCCTTGGATGCCATAACCATATCGGGCTTGTAATGTGCTAACGTTGCCTCATTAAAACCTTACTAGGAAAACCCATTGGGATAAAACCATAGTTAAGGAAAAAGAGTACAACACACATTACTCCCCCTGATTTGGACATCACGGAAGGTCCTTGAGTCTACGCATGCCAATCTGATGCGTGAGCTTCCTGAATGTGCTTGTGGGAAGTGACTTGGTGAAGAGGTCGGCTGAGTTCTCACTTGACCGGATTTGAGTGACGCTGACCTCCTTGGCTTTCTGCAACTCATGTGTGAAGAAGAACTTGGGTAGTATATGTTTGGTTCGATCACCCTTGATATACCCATCTTTGAGTTGAGCAATGCAGGCTGCATTATCTTCATATATGATGGTCGGACCATTGTCCTCGACCATTCCACTATCTGATCGGATGTGTTGGGTCATAGACCTCAACCATACACACTCACGACTTGCCTCATGCATAGCCAAGATTTCTGAGTGATTAGATGATGTGGCTGCTATAGTTTGTTTCATGGAACGCCATGATATTGCAGTACCACCATAATTAAATACATAGCCGGTTTGGGACCGAGCATGGTGTGGATCAGATAAGAAGCCTGCATCAGCAAAGCCAACTAAACCTTCTTTGGTTTCATTAGTATAAAATAGCCCAAATCCTTAGTTCCTTGAAGGTAACGTAGGATATGCTTAATTCCATTCCAGTGCCTTCGGGTCGGACATGAACTAAAACGAGCTAGGAGACTCACGGCAAAACATATATCTGGTCTAGTGTGGCTAGCCAAATATAGTAACGCTCCTATGGCACTGAGGTAAGGCACTTCAGGACCCAGGACATCCTCATCGTCCTCCTTAGGACGGAATGGATCAGTGTCCACTCCAAGGGACCTCACGACCATTGGGCTGGTCAATGGGTGAGCCTGGTCCATGTTAAATCTCTTGAGTACTTTTTCTGTATATGCCTTTTGATGCACAAAGATTCCTCCTTTTATGTACTCAAGTTGTAACCCCAAACAAACTTTAGTTTTACCTAGGTCTTTCATTTCAAACTCTTTCTTGAGATATTCAACTGTTTGGGCGATTTCCCCAGAGGTTCCAATGATGTTCAAATCATCAACATACACTGCTATGATAACAAATCCTTTGTTTGTAAACTTCTTTATAAAGATACATGGACTGATAGGGTCGTTCTTATAGCCAACTTTGGCAAGGTATTCGCTTAAGCGATTATACCACATTCGACCACTTTGCTTAAGTCCATATAAGGATTTGTTCAGCCTTATGCAGTGTTCTTCTCGAGAACCTTTGTTAGCTTTAAGCTCAATACCCTCTGGTAATCTCATATATATTTCGTTATCCAGTGGACCATAAAGGTATGCGGTTACAACATCCATCAACCGCATATCCAAATTTTCTTTGATGGCCAGACTTATTAAAAACCGAAATGTAGTTGCATCCACCACAGGGGAGTATGTCTCCTCATAATCGATGCCTGGTATTTGTGAGAATCCTTGTGCTACAAGCCGTGCTTTGTATCTTACAAGTTCACCATGTTCATTTCTCTTCCTCACAAATACCCACTTATATCCCACTGGTTTAACATTATAAGGTGTCTTGATAATTGATCCAAAGACATTCCTTTTCCTTAATGATTCTAACTCCACGTTTATGGCTTTTTTCCATTTGAGCCAATCTGATCTTTGAGTGCACTCTAGTATAGACGTGGGTTCATGATCCTCATCTAAGTCCATCATATCAAGGGCTACTTGGTATGCAAATATATCATCGATGTCATCTTTCCGGTTCCATCTTGTTCCAGACATAAGATAATTAATGGAGATCTCATCATTAGAACCCTCAGTACCATGAGGCTCGGCGTCCCGAGACCCATTGGTTGGTACCTTAGGAATGGCCATGTCGGCCTTGTCTGGACAATCTATGACCTCGGTTTCTTTTGTACCTTTCTTTAATTTCCGAGGTTTCTTATCTTTGGAACCAATTGGTCTACCACGCTTAAGACGTGCTTTAGACTCTGTAGCCACTTGATTGTGTCCATCATGGACATCAATACTTATTGGTGCATTACAAGCTGGTATATAGGACTTAGTCACTCTTTTCGGGTCAGCAAAGGAATCAGGCAATTGATTAGCTAGCTTTTGCATATGAATTATTTTCTGGACCTCTAAATCACATGATTGAGTCCGAGGATCTTGCCATGATAAGGATGTTTGATTCCATATTACTTCTTTGCCCAGCTTGTTATTTTCTCCCCCTAATATTGGGTACTCTGATTCATCAAAATGACAATCAGCATATCTGGCCTTAAATAAATCTCCAGTAGTAGGCTCAAGATATTTAATAATGGCTGGAGAATCAAAACCAACATATATTCCCATCCTCCTTTGAGGTCCCATTTTTGTTCTCTGTGGTGGTGCGAAAGGGACGTACACAGAACATCCAGATGTTTTGATATGGGACACCTCTGGCTCATGACCCGAGAGTAATTGGGATGGAGAATATTTATGTTCACTGGATGGCCTTATGCGTATCAATTCAGCAGCATGTAATACCGCATGTCCCCAAGCTGATACTGGTAGCTTCGACCTCATGAGTAATAGTCGAGCAATCAACTGGATTCTTTTAATGAAGGATTCGGCCAATCCGTTCTGTGTATGTACATGTGCCACGGAGTGTTCCACACTTACCCCCATGGACATACAGTAATCATTAAAAGCTTGGGAACTGAATTCACTTGCATTGTCAAGACGTATAGTCTTTAATGGAAAATCTGGAAAGTGGGCTCGCAGTCTTATGATCTGAGCCAATAATCTTGCCAATGCCAAGTTTCGAGATGATAATAGACAAACATGCGACCATCTGGTCGATGCGTCAATGAGGACCATAAAATATCGAAATGTTCCACAAGGTGGGTGTATTTGTCCACATATATCACCTTGTATCCTTTCCAGAAAGTTCAATGTTTCTTTAACTACCTTTACAGGTGATGGCCTTATTATTAATTTTCCTTGTGAGCAAGGAATACATGTAATGCCCATAGGGATAATATTACTTTCTTTCAAGGGATGGCCAGTTGAGTTCAAGATTATCTTGCGCATCATGGTTAGACCAGGATGGCCTAGCCTTTCATGCCATTATTTAAAGGCTGCTCTGAACTCATTTGTCTTTGTGACATTTGCCTCAATTGATTTTATGTCGGCACAATAAAGACCCATAGATATAGCAGGGATAGTCTCTAGGACTTCCTTATGGCCTTGGGCATTTTCATAAATCAAAAGGAATTCTTTCTTTCCCTCGCCCTTAGTTTCAACATGTAGACCATTCATACGAATGTCTTTGAAACTCAACAAATTTCTCTTTGATTTAGGAGAATATAATGCATCGGAAATCTCTAGATGCGTGCCTTTAGGAATTATTAAGTGAGCTAGACCATGGCCTTTAATAAGGCTGGACGTGCCTGCTATAGTACTGATATTGGCATTCTCCATAGTGAGGTTAACAAAATATCTTTTGTCTTTTAATATAGTGTGACTTGATCCACTATCCACAACTAGCTGGTTCTTGCCTTCTTTCATTTCTGAAAATAGACAAGAGTCAACACCTTAGGTATGTTTTAATGGCTTTGTTTGATGTACAAGGCATATATATCAAATAAATTTTATTTCATAAATAGAATTGCCAAAGTCATAGAACATGAGAAACAAAAGACATAAAGCCAAAGACAAAATCAACATGATGTCGAAATCTAAGCAAATATTATATATGCTTAAGTAAATCTGAAGTCTCATAGTCAATCTGATCATCCTCATGGTCCAGATCATTCTCATCATCATGGTGGACCAGATTTGCCTCAGGGTTCTTGTCCTTTATGCTCTCCTGGTAGAGTTTAACAAGGTGTTGGGGAGTTTTGCATTTATTAGCCCAATGATTGGTCATCCCACAACGATGGCAAGCAGATTTGGTCGAGCTCGAGCCATGGGTTTTGAAGTCGGACTTATACCCACGGTTAGCTTGATGACCTCGGCTATAGCCTCGGCCTCGGTTGCGACCAAGATGGTCTCGTGGTTGAAATCCACGACCTTGTGGTTGAAACCCACGGCCACGTGGTTGAAACCCACGGTTACGACCTTGCCATCTTCCACGGCCTTTCATGCGACCATGGTATGACTCTCTTGGAGTCTCATCCTTTGGCTCTATGGCTGCATGTGCCTCAGGCAATGCTTTAGCACCAGGAGGCCTCAGCTCACTGTTCATCATGAGCAACTCATTGTTTTGCTCAGCTAGCAACAAACAAGAGATTAAGGCAGCATATGTAGAGAAACCCTTTTCTCGGTATTTTTGCTGAAGCACAACATTGCTGATGTGGAATGTGGAGAGTGTCTTCTCCAACATGTCAGCATCAGTGATAGTCTCACCACACAGTTTCAACTTTGAGACTATCTTGAACAAAGCCGAGTTATACTCTTCCACAGACTTATAGTCTTGGATTCTTAGGTTCCTCCAATCATAAAGGGCCTTTGGCAATATCACAGTTTTCTGGTGATTAAATCTGGTTTTCAACTCTGTCCAAAGTTCCAGAGGATTCTCAATAGTGAGATACTGGTCCTTGAGACCTTCAGCAAGGTGGTGGCGAATGACAACAATTGCCTTATAATTATCCTTGTCTGATGGCTCAGTGCCTTCGGTGATAGTATCACCAAGGTTTCTGGACCTTAAGAGGATCTTGGTATCAAGCTCCCATTGGAGGTAATTGTCTCCGGAGAGATTAAGGGCAGCATATTCAAGATTGTTGATTTTCGACATCTGAATCAAATATCCATAAAGGAGTAAGGATTCATGATACAATTCAGGAGTTGAATTTATATGCCAGGAAGATTGATGATGGCTCATTATGCATTTTATTTTCAGGAAGATTTTATATGCATTAAGATAAATTTTGTCAATCAACATGGATGGATTAAAATGCATCATGGATAAGACAAATAAAGTTTATAATTTTCAAGATATTTGTAAACCAAATTAGTTTTTCAAAATCGGTTTAAAACTTGTTTTATAATTTTCGAATAAAACAAATAATAACAAGTTTAAATGAAAACCATTTTGGTCTAATTATATGCAAGCAATGAGACTCATTTAGATGCAAGCAATATGAACCAACTTAATTTATATGAACTATTATCAGGATTGTCAATGATATGCAAACATATTTTCAGTTTTAACAATATGACAATTGGATGCATCAAAATGGTTGGTTCCAGATGATTCAAGTTTAATCTAATGATTTACTAAACTAAATGATGCATTATCAGGTATGAATATGGTCAGTATATAATTCAATCACAAAATCAGGTTCAAGGATGAAACTAGATCAAGAATAATTTAAACTAGCAACTTATGTGATCAATATTCAATATGAGATAAAATAGTTCATGGATGGTTTAACTAATAATATGATCAAATGATTTCAAACAGATTTTATTCTATCTTATGACATATCAATATAAAATGAGACTATAGCTTATAAAACTTTAGAAATAATTTTCAGTCAAAGATATGCATTCAAATAAAATCAAACAAGCATTTATAAAATCGAATATGCATTTATAAAAATCATAAAAGTTTTTTAAAACTTTGACAGTTACAAAACAAATATTAACAGTCAAGGATATGCAATGAATGAATTTAATTTTGATTTTATTGATGGGTTGACTGATTTTTGGGGTGCTGGCCGAAAATGGCACAGCGAGGATTTGATGGAATTTTGTTTTGGCCAGATTAAAGACTTATGTTTATCACATCTGGTAAAATGGCCAAACAAAGGGATTTGAATCAAAGGTTTAAGCTTTCTCTAATAATTTTATGATTCATAAGTTTTTATAAACAAGATTCATATAGATCTTTAGATGTTTTAATAAGTTTTTAGAGATACTTAGAACCTTTAGATAATTATAAGATTTATGGATTCAAAATAATTTTAGAATCAAGTTTCATATGGATCATAGAAACAAGATTAATATTTTAAATCCATAGATTGTTTATAAATTATGGATTCATATAGATCCTAGATTTGTTTCAGATATAATGGTGTTCTTTAGATTTCAAGGTTTTGATTTTGTTTACCTTTTCACCACAAGAATCTGAAAGGACCACCGTGAGAGAGAGGCTGAGAGTTGGCCGGAATTTGAGAGAGAGATGAGTTTTCCGGCGGAGAGAGAGAGGTGGCCGGCGGAGATGAGGCTGAGCACGGTGGAGCAAAGGCTGAGCGCCGGTGGAGCTGGCCGGAAGAAGGGAACTCCGGTGGAGAGAGATTTCTCAGGTGGAGAGCACAATTCGTGCTGATAACGTGTTAGAATATGAGAGAAGTGTTGCTGTGAAAGTTTTGTCTTTCTCATTAGCTCTCACTATCAATATATAGTGGAGGTTCATAGCAAGGAGAGAATCTACACATTTAATACATACTGACTACATTCATTACAATATCAAGTCTTGGTCAAAGCTCATAAATGCTCCGGTTGAATGAGTCTTCTCGTTTGACTAAGTCTTGGACGAATGTAGACGGACCAGAGACGGGTGTAGACGGACCGGATAGTCGGGACGGATGTAAACCTCCTTGAATTTCTACTTGGTTAAATGGCAATCCACACAATGGATTATAACATTTATGATTCCTAAAATGATTTTTTAATGGGTCATAGATGCAACGGATTAAATTAATGGATATGAATAATTTTAAGCTAAATTGCCAGTAATGAGAATTATTTTTTTTATAAATTTAAGGGTATGTTTAGAAAATAGACACTTTCATGAAAGGAAATAATAGTAATGTTTATGTTTTAATAATATAGATATTCTAAAATTTTAATATTCAAATTCGAACAAATATATGTATTAGATTATAAACCTGCCAAATAATTTTTTTTTGGTAAGAAAGCTGACTGTATATTAGTTGATCGGTGAAGTACAGTAACGACGATATCATTTTGCTTCAAATGATAAATTGACTGCGTTAAATGTTCTCATTATTTGAAAAGGTCTCTAATTATCTATACTAGCTGCTTAGCCCCCGCGCAAGCGCGGGGCTATGGACATAATTTCATCTAATATTTGCTAGGATTATTGTAGTTGTGAGTTTTGCGTTTTTGGTTGATCATTGTTTTTCAAGTTTTCAGAAGATCCATCTTCATATTCGCGACCGCATTTGTTAAAGTGAACCCTCTACTTCGAAACTTTGTGGGAAGATGTTCGTCGTTAGAGAAGACAACACGTCGTTGCAGATTATTTATTTCAAAACTTTTTGTCACATTTTTTCATGTCATTTCCTTCTAATAATTTTAATTTGTTGGCTGTATGTTATAAATGTGTATATTTCTAAGTTTGAAAATGGGTTTAACATGTACTCTCACTCGTTTTCCTGTATGTGCTAATATATTGTGTATATTTTTAAAGGTGTCAATAATATATGAGTTTTGATTTACGATGTTATATCTATTTACTCATTGAAAAAGAGCTGACTAAATTGTAGATATTTTATTAGATACAATAACTTTACATATATAATTTATGTCATTCAATTGTTTTGGAGGCAATTCTAGCAAATTTATTTGGTTATATTTTGTTATTTATGTTCAAATTTATTTTCTAAAATATTGGTTTGGTGAGTCAATATTAATTATTAATTGAGGATTTTCTTGAAGGATTTTCTTGAAGGTTTTTATTATTTTTTAACATGTACAAACATCTTTTAGGGGTGATAGAAGAGAATTTAACCAACTGAGCTAAGATAGATGTTTGTACATGTTTTACAAAGAAACTATTTATTATTTAAGAAATACCAGTGGGACCTACAAAGATGCTGACGTGTCGGCTCAAAAGGGAGTGAAGTCCCCTATTATATTATAGATTATTAAAAATGAAGTACTTTTTAAAGATAACCTTAAAATAGCTACTCAATTACATTCTAATTCCATTGAGAAACTTCCTAATTTTAAATTTTAGCATTTGTTATCTTTTTATCAATTAAATCAACCATAAAAAATTTTAAATGATTTTCAAAATATTTAATTTTAAAACATAAAAATAACTATTGAATAAAGATAATTAAAAAATTAATGCTATATTAGTTTAGGTAAGCAACATAAACTCATGACAAAAATTCTTTTAGATATATTAACGCTATATTATTAATAACTAATTAATAAAAGTGATAAACCAACCATAAAACCATCTAAATCGATTTAAGTTTTCATTTACTAAATTTAGAACATAATTTTGTTTAAAAGATTAGTTATTATTTTCATTATTTATTAATTATAAGTAATAACTAAAAAAGTAAAAATCAAATATTCGCTATGCGGATCAAACTCTAGTCTAGTTGTGTTTAAAACGAATTAGGTGCAGTTGAGTTGTATAAAACTCTTAATGTGACATTATTGGATATTTAAAAACTGTATGCATCGCCAATACCACACTGGAAACGCTGCTTTATCATGGAATCTAATTCAATCGGTTAAACCTGATTTTCATGATTAATCAACTTTTAATTGAAACATAACTGATCCAATCGAAATAAATTAGCCTGAGGCTGAGGGTAAATTGATGTTAGGAAATTTTGACACCCCTTATTGATTTTCAGAAACAATATGAACCGTGGAACCATGAAGAGGCGTGGTTTCGCAAAACCACGTGAATAGTGTGACAAGTGGAAGTTGGGTGTACAGGGACCCCACCATTCTCCATTTTTTATTTTATCTCAGATCTGGCAAGCAAATAATGAAAATGCTCTTTCTCATTATTTCTCCCAACTTTCTGTTTTTATTTTCATTCGTTCTTGAGAAAACCCAAAAAAAAAAAAAAAAATCTTAATTCTCTGCTTCTCAAAATCACTCCTTCTTTCAATGGCGGTTTCTTCTTCGTCTTCTATGTGTTTCAACGCTGGTCGTCTGCCCTCAGCTCGATCGATTTCTTCTCCGTCGCGTCTCTTCCCAGTCACTAGCGTCTCCCCTCGCTCCCTACTTCTCTCCGATCGACGATCCCTCGTATCTTCCTCTGGCTCTCGCCTCCGATTCTCTGCTCTCTGCGTGCGTGATTCCAAAGGTAAATAGTAGTATACTGATGATAATTGATCTTCAGCTACTTCTTGCGTTCCTCGATCCTTACACGGTTTTGTGAATCCGGAGTGTTCGTGTGTTTCTTTAAGTAGGAATCAAGAAACTTTTTGTTTAATAGAGTGCTTATCTTTAAATATTAATCCAAGACTGTGTTTGATTGATTTAGACTTTACTCTTTAGCCTTTACCTTATGATTCTAGTGTTCCCTAGATCATAATTGTAGGTCTAGCTTATTTTCTTATTCATGATCTAGTTTGAAATCTGTGAACATGGAGATATATACAAGCATGGAATCAGAACAACGTGAGGATCTTGCCGCTTGAGATATATAGAAAGCAGCTGAAAGAGTGTAGGAGACTAGTTTAGCTAATGTTCTAAGCTGCTTAGAGCTCATGGTTTATAA
Source organism: Brassica juncea (assembly GCA_018703725.1). Taxonomy (NCBI): domain Eukaryota; kingdom Viridiplantae; phylum Streptophyta; class Magnoliopsida; order Brassicales; family Brassicaceae; genus Brassica; species Brassica juncea. Next base: position 12,008,828 of record CM031937.1, read on the forward strand.
ATGGGCATGAAAATGTACATTGATCTCTAACTTTGCTGTTTGCTGGAAAACAAAATAAGATTGTACTAGTGAATAACCAGATGCTCTTGAGTTTTGATACCTAATCCCATTATTCTGATGGCCTACATTGTTTTCTTCTAGTTGTATGACTTGGTACAATTCTAGTCAGCTTACTACACTAATAGGAATACATGTTGAAGTATTTGTCAGCATTTTTTGTTACACAGGAGACAGGATATTTGTGATGGTTTGTTGTTTCGATTATTAGTATGACATGGAAGAATATTCTAGTTTTTGAAATCCTTATGTCGCTTTTATTTCCTGTTTTTGACTATGTGCAGCAGCTGAAGTTACACAAAGTTCGTGGGAAAACTCGGTCCTGAAAAGCGAAACGCCAGTGCTAGTAGAATTCTACACGAGCTGGTGCGGTCCATGCAGGATGGTCCACCGAATAATAAACGAAATTGCTGGGGACTATGCTGGAAAGCTAAACTGCTATGTCCTGGATGCAGACAGTGACTCGTTGGTGGCCGAAGAGTATGAGATAAAGGCTGTACCTGTAGTGCTCCTCTTCAAGAACGGTGAGAAACGAGAGTCGATCATGGGTACAATGCCCAAAGAGTTTTACATTTCCGCCATTGAAAGAGTCTTGAACTCGTGAAGAAGGTAACAGCATTGATGAGCATTTCTCACTAGCACTTTGATATCTCATTGATACCCAAGAACGTGTCTTTTGTCTTGAGTCTGAACCTCTTTTGAATTTTTCTTTCTTCTTATGTGTTCTGTGAATATAACTGTTGGATTTGTGGAAAGATGACTCGGGGATTATTGTGAATACACACACCTCCCATCTTCAGTTTATCTAAGTTTTCTTTTGTTTCGGTTTACTTATTATGGAACAAAACTAAAGAAACAATATGGACCTTTTGAAAAAAGAATCAGGACACGGTCTCTCTTTCAGTTGACTTACTTCAATGTTTTACTACATCGACACATAATCATAACATGAAACCCACATAAATACCTCCGTCATCATTGATTTGAAAAAGTTATGTTTCAGTCATCACAAATTAACCATATTACTAAGAAGTAGCTAGCATATAAATTCAGGATTTAGTTGGCCGCCTAAATCCTGAATTTTTTTTCGACAATCCACTACACTACAAAAATTTTATGTCATAAACTCTTGCATAAAGTTTGGTGCCTAAAATGATGTTTAATAAGTGTTAGCTTAGGATCATTCCTTCTATTGGTAAACCCTATAGTCTACCCATATTTGAACAAAATCTATAGGCATTGTAGTTTTAATCTCAGCGCTTCTACCACTATTTCATTTCAGATCATAACGCCATCAACATTTGATGGTATCTTAAGTGAGTTTTTCACCCATCAAGTCTCTGAGAGACTTCTAATTCACACTAAAGTTAAAGTTAAAGATCCACGTCTTGGCCTGGACAAACATTCAGTATACTGTTATAAATCAATGAGGAATTGGTTGTATTTTTTCTTTTTGACCAAATGAATTGGTTGTATCTTATTCATAAATCAGGAACCCTTTATATATAGTGAATTTACACCGTCATAGATAAATGGTAATACATAGAAATATGGAAAACCTAAATCAGTAAGAAAAAGGAAAGAGTACAAATCCTAATCACATTAAAAAAAGAAAGTCGGCTAAAGTAAAAGGGAATAGGCCGACTATGCTTTAGGCGGTGTGACTGGTTTGGGCAGGTCCGATATGGACTGGTGCGGACTGATCCTGTCCGGTTATGGACATCCACACTATATGGTTTATAACACTTCCCCTTGGATGCCATAACCATAAAGTTTGTAATACGTTTTGGACGTTGCCCCATTAAAACCTTACCAGTAAAACCCATAGGGATAAAACCATGGTAAGGAAAAAGAGTACAACACGTATTACTCCCCATGATTTGAACCTCATTAGCCGTCGACCATCCTATACTCTGATCGAATGGACCTCAACTACACGTGCATACGGCTTGCCCCATGATAGTTGGTCTTTCTTTACCATCGGCCACAACCTGGTCGAACATATTGAGTTATGGACCTCCAAGCCTGGTCGAACATATTGACTACACGTGCATACGGCTTGCCCCATGATAGTTGGTCTTTCTTTACCATCGGCCACAACCTGGTCGAACATATTGAGTTATGGACCTCCAAGCCTGCGGCCAAACACACTCACGAATTTTCTTAGCTAATGTTGCTGCGATGGTTTGTTCCATAACCTGTCTGAGATCTGATAGATAACTTATATCAACAAAACCAATTAACCCTTCTTTGGGCTGGTTACTATAAAATAAATCAAAATATATGTCTAATCTCGTTCCAGTGCCTTTGGGTCAGATATGAGCTAAGTTTAGATAGTAAATACACGGCAAAACATGTATCTGCCCTAGTGTAGCTTGCCAGATACATCGAAAACTCTTATGGCACTGAGATATGGCATTTCGGGACCAAGGACTTCTTCATCCTCTCTCTTTGGACCATACACACGAATTTGTTCTTTATCAAATCTCTTGAGTACCTTTTTGTATATGTCATTTGATGCACAATGATTTCATTATTAATGTACTCAAGCTGTAAACCCAAACAAAATTTCGTTTTGCCTAGGTCTTTCATCTCAAATCTTTCTTAAGATATTCAACTGTTTGGGACATGTATCCATAGGTTCAGATTATCAACATACACTGATAATTTCGAATTTCTTTATGCAATGTTATTCTCGAGAACTTGTTTTATCTTTGAGCTTAATAACCTCTGGTACTTCTATCTTTTTATATCCAGTGGACCATTAATATATATAGCCAGACTTATTAGGAATTTAAAAGTATCTGCATCAACCACAGTGGAGTATATTTCCTCATAACCTATTCCTGGTCTATTGTGAGAATCTTTGTGCAATAAACCGTGCTTTATATCTCACGATTTCTCATATTCATTTCTCTTACTCACAAAGACCCATTTATATCCACTGGTTTATGGCGTCTATATTATATGACCAAATACGCCTCACTTCTTTAAATAGTCTAACTCCACGTTTCCATTTAATCCAATCTGATCTTACGAGTGCGCACTCTTATATTGACGTGGGTTCGTGATCCTCGTTTATATCCATTAGTTCAAGTGCTACCTTGTGTATAACTATATCATCTATGTGTCGACATTCTTATGTGTTCCATTATGTTCCAGACATGATATAATCGATTACAATCTCATTATTATCAGGACCATTAGTACCCTGAAGCTTGGCGTCCCAAGCCTCAGTGTTTGGTACCTTAGAGCCGGCCGGCTTTGTTTTCATGTCTATGATTGTTTCCTCGACCTCAGATTTGTTTATCATTCTCTGCACCTTTCTTTTGTTTCCGAGGATTCTTATCTTTGAAACCTATCGGTCTACCACGTTTCAAACATTGTCTAGACTCTGTAGCAACTTGATTGTGTCCCTCTTGAACATCAATTCGAATTGGTGCATTAGCAGCTGGTATATGTGACTTAGTCACCTTTTATTTCGGATCAGTAAAGGAATCTGGCAATTGATTAGCTAGCTTTTGTAAATGTATTATTTTCTGGACTTCAAGATCACACACTTGAGTCCGAGGATCTTGCCATGTTAAGGATGTTTGATTCCATAAAATTTCTTTTACTCTTTTACCAGCTTATTACTTTCTCCCCCTAATCCGTGTACCTGGCCTCAAACTGATCACCCATATTTGGCTCAAGGTACTTAATAATCGTGGGAGAATCACATTCAACATATATCCCCATCCTCCTTTTGAGGTCCCATCTTAGTTCTCTGTGGTGGAGTAATTTGTATATAGACGGCACATCCAAATGTCTTACGATGGGATTTGTCTGGCTCTTGACCCGTTATCTAATCGATGGGGAATATCTATGCTCACTAAATGGCCTGATGCGTATTAACTTAGATGCATGTAAAATTCGTGTGGCCCAAGTTATGACTGGGAGTTTTGACCTCATAAGTAATGGTCTATCAATCAGTTGTATGCGTTCAATAAAAGATTTCGGCCAAGCCGTTCTTTGTATGGACATGTATTACGGAATTTTCCACACTTACCCCCATGGACATACCATAATCATTTAAACGCTTGGGACATGTATTCACCAGTTTATTATTTATTTAGTCTTTTTGACTGGTGATGGCCTATCAATGAGTTTTCCTTGTGTACCTGTTACACACGTGAGATTCTTTGGGATAAGTCTTTCTTTCTTTCAATGTGTGCCCATTTGTATATAAATTTTGCATCATGTTTGAACCAGGATGACCAATCCGGTTATGCTATCAAGTGAATATTTTTCGCAGGCATTTAGCCTCTATCATCCTGATCTTGGCATAGTAAAGACCAGTAGAGAATGCAGGTATACTCTCGACCATTTTTCTATGGTCTTGGGCGAATTTATATATATATATATATTTAAAAAGGAACTCTTTATTTCCTTTGCCCATTGTTTCAATATGGAAACCATTCTTATATCTTTTAAACTCAATGGGCTTCTATGGGTGAATATAAATCATTAGATCTCTTTAGTCTGGCCGTAGCCCATCATGAGAATGGCTATACCTGCAACTATATTTCTTATAAACTTATATATTTGAAAAAATCATTCATTCCTTTTATTAAGTTCAGAAAAAACAAAGAAATAAAATAAATTCAAAGTGATAAAATAAAGCAAGCATAAGAGCAAAACAAACACAGAAGTCGAAATCAACATTACTCTTTTAGGCAATCAGAAGTTTCATATTCCATAGGATCATCTCTTTCATGATTAAAATCATTTTTACCATCTTTATATACCAAGTGGACTTCAGGATTCTTTCCTTTTAGACTCTCTTGATAGAGGTCACAAAGATGTTTGTGAGTCCTACATATCTTAGCCCAATGATTCCCCATTCCACATCTATGGCACACAAATTTGGTCGAGCTTTGTGGTTTAAAGGATATACCACGGCCTCTGCCTCGACCATGTCTCAAAATAGGTTGATACCCACGGCCAAATGTATAATAGTGGCCATGGCCACGTCCTTTCCACCCTCCACGGCCATGGCCGTGTGGTCTATCATCCTGGACGTGGTTAGATTCTTTGGATTCTTTCTTTTCCTTTGCGGCCTTATTGGCTTCAGGTAATGGGGTTGATCCAGGAGGTCTCAATTCACTGTTTCTAATCAGTAATTCATTAAAAAAAAATTTCAGCTAGCAATAGACTCATCCACGGACTTGTAGTCCTGGATTCTGAGATTCCTCCATAGCTTTTGGTAATAACACCTTTCTTTGGTGATCATATCTCGATTTGAATTATGTCCAAAGGTCTAGAGGATTCTCAATTATCAAATACTGATCTTTGAGACTCTCAATAAGATGATGGCGAATAATTAATATTGCCATGTATCAATCTTTCTCATTCGCATTATTGCCTTCTGTGATACATTCACCAAGTCCTTTTGAGTTTAGGATAATCTTTGTATCCCATGTCCACTGTAAATAATTATATCCAGAGAGATTTAGGTCAGCAAAATCCAAGTTGATTTTTGACATCTCAAATCATATATCACTCAATATTTAGATATAATTTTCATGCGGCCTTACTCTTAAAAACAATCAATTCAGATTTTAATCTTGTGAGAACAATGAAACTATCAATCTTAAAGGTATTTAATCAATCAGTCAATTTCTAGCAAGTCTCAGCAATACTATTTCTATGTGCTCATAATATTATGGTTTATCAAGACTAGCAAAAATGGATTCAATTAATCATTCAATTAATCATGCAATTAGGGTTTAACAATCAATGAATTTTAGCAAGACTAGCAATCAGATTTATTAATCACTCAATCAGTTTCAAGGATGATTTTAGCAATACTAGAATATAGATTTCAAGCATAAATTTCAATGAATAAGTTTCAAGGCTGATTGGTATTTAGCATAAATTGTGTGCAAATAATCTATCTAGTATCCGAATTTATCAAACCTCAAAAGCATATAATCAGATCAATCAATTTAATAGAATTCATAAGCATAATGAATTTAGGGTTTCAAGTTTCAGATATGCAGATTAGGGTTAGGACTATAATTAGGGTTTCATGGTTTCTAATCAGATCAATCAATAAAATCAAATCTATCATACACTCTTAAACCTCAAGACATAAGATTTTATCATGAATCTATCAACTTAGCATACAGATTCTCTATTCTCAAAGACATTCAAATAAGAATAATATAACCTAGCATACGGATTATTTAGGGTTTCTATTTAAAACAGATCAGATTATAAAACTATCAATCCTAGCAGATGATATTAAACCTCAAGAATCATGCAATCAGATCATGAAAATATCAATCCTAACTGTGATCAAAGCATTAATAAGAACAAGCAGATCGGATTTAATCAAGACTTAAACATATCAGAATTATTAAACTAGCAGGATGTGAATAATAAATCTAGCAACTTAACTGTCAAACAATTTTAGTAACTTAGCATCAGATTCAATCAGATATTTTAAAACCTCAATGATCAAAACCGAAAAACAATTTTGATTTCAAAATATTCGATTAGGGTTTTAATATGTGATTTGATAATTATAGTATAATTAATCTGATACTTATATTATTTAGGGTTTATAGATATAGGGTTAACATTTATCGGATTTTAACTTGTAAAATCCGATTTGGGGTTTTGATCATGTAGGAACATGATTTAGGGTTTATCGGATTATTAGAATCCGATTTAGGGTTTTTAAAGTTTTAAGGATTCAATGTTTATCTTAATCCTCCAAACGGGCTGAATGGACCACCGAGAATCGAGAGAGACTTCGCGGACTGGTACGTGTCGGATCGGATCTTCGGGTCGCGAAGAACGGTCGGTATCGCCAGTACGTCAGGACGCGAACGGGGTGTCTGATCGGATGCTATTGGTTCATCGCTATCGGGATCGCCTGGTCGTATCGCTATCGGATCGTCAGTACGTGCAGGCTAGTCGGATCGTTCGGATGATCGAGCTTGTATCGGATCAGATGGCTTTATCCGGTGAGAAATCAGTACCGAGATAGAGAGATAGAGAGAGAGAGAGAGAGAGAGAGAGAGATATATCTGCGAGATAGAGGAGCACCGACGTAGAGAGAAGAGAGAGAGCTCTCTCTCTCTCGCTCTCTCTCTCTCTACTCTCTCTCCTCTCTCTCCTCTCTCTCTCTCTCTTCTCTCTCTCTCTCTCTCTCTCTCTCTCTCTCTCTCTCTCTCTCTCTCTCTCTCTCTCTCTTCTCTCTCTCTCTCTCTCTCTCTCTCTCTCTTTCTTCCTCTCTCTCTCTCTTCTCTCCTCTCTCCCTCTCTCTCTCTCTTCTCTCTCTCTCTCTCTCTCTCTCTCTCCTCTCTCTCTCTCTCTCTCTTCTCTCTCCTCTCTCTCTCTCTCTGCTTCTCCTCCTCTCTCTCTCTCTCTTCTCTCCTCTCTGCTCTCTTCTCATCGTCTCTCTCCTCTCTTCTCTCTTCCTCCTCCTCTCTCTCCTCTCTCTCTCTCTCTCTCTCTCTTCTCTCTCATCTCTCTCTCTCTCTTCTTCTCTCTCTCTCGCTCTCCTCTCTCTCTTTCATCTTCTTCTCTCTGCTCTCTCTCTCTCTCTCTTCTCTCTCTCTCTCGCTGCCCCTCTTTTTTCCTCATGTACTATTTCTTTCTAGAACTCGCCTCCATGAAAATTAGAGAGATCGTGATGATAACGTGTTATAAATCAATGAGGAATTGGTTGTGTCTTATTCATAAATTAGGAGCCCTATATATATAGGGAGTTTACATCGTCATAGATAAATGATAATATATAGAATTATGGAAAACCTAGATCAGTAAGGAAAAGGAAAGAGTACAAATCATAATCACATTAGGAAAAGGAAGTCGGCTAAAGTAAAAGGAAATAGGCAGACTATGCTTTAGGCGGTGTGACTGGTTCGGGCAGATCCGGTATGGACTGATGTTGTCTGGTTATAGACATCCACACTATATGGTTTATAACATATACAAATCTTTTGTATCTGTTTATATCAAAAAATTTAAACCATTGGTCACAAACTTTTAACGATTTTTATTAATTTAAAGTAATTTTTAAAATTCAAAATATAACATATAAGAAAATTTAAATATTTATTTGGTGAATATGATTGTTTAATTTATTTTACTAAAAAAATTAAACAAAAATGATGAAAACTATAAAGTTTTTACCAAATCTTTGTTATTCAAAATCATTAGCTACAAATATATATTATAATCATATTAGGTAATTATGTTGCTTTTTATTTAAGGAATGAATGAAAATAACATTTTGTGGATGGGGTTTAGGATTTTAAGAAATAAATAGATGAATGTTAAAAATTTCAAAATAATTTTTTTTAAAAAATAGTTTCAATAATAATTTCTGATTTTAAATAAAATTGGAAAAATTGAAAAAAATCTAATAAAAATATAAAAATATCAAATTATTACTAAATTATTATTTTATTTGAATAATTATATATATATATATAATATTTATAAAATAAGATTAAAAAAAAAATGTTTTCAAAAGAAGATAGAAAATGGCGGAAATTGGGCTTTTATGGTTCTACAACATAGGCCCAGCAAAGAGAAACCTTACAAAGAGAGTCGGTGAAAGCTCCCAAACCATTTTAATTTCCTTTTCCGCCGGAGACGAAATATCATCTTTCCCTTAGATTCTGCAGAATCGTGAAATCTCTCATCTTCGGCTCTCCATCGTCAGGATCCATCTCTCTCTCTCTCTCTCTCTCTCTCTCTCTCTCGTGCATCAGGTACTATGCTTTCGATCTGCTTAAGCTTCCTCTCAATTTATCTAATTAGGGTGAAGAAAACGTTCATCTGTAGCTAAAAACCATACTCGAAAAAAGCTAATGGAGTGAATTTGTGGTTGTTCATAGAAGCCATTGATAACGATGATACAAAAAGCAATGTCACCAACTTGTAATCCATCAGAAACAGCGATCGTCTCAGTCGATTCCTTTGCAAGCGATTTCAACCTAACACAGAGACGCTCAGCTCCTCTAGCAGTCTTCTGGGACATGGAAAACTGTCCCGTCCCCAGCGACGTACGTCCCGAAGACGTAGCAAGTAACATACGAACCGCTATCCAACTCCATCCAGTGGTCTCCGGCTCGGTGGTTGTCTTCTCAGCATTCGGCGACTTCAACGCCTTCCCTCGCCGCGTCAGAGAAGGCTGTCAAAGAACTGGTGTCAAACTCGTGGATGTTCCCAACGGTAGGAAAGACGCAGCTGATAAAGCTATCTTGCTCGACATGTTCTTGTTCGCGCTCGATCATCCTCCTCCCTCCACTATCGTCATCATAACCGGAGATGTGGATTTCGCTCCCGCGCTTCACGTGCTTGGCCAACGTGGGTACAATGTGGTTGTTATTATACCTTCTGGCGTCTACGTGAACCCGGCTTTGACTAGTGCTGGTAAGTTTGTTTGGGACTGGCTGAGTATTGTTCACGGCCAAGGGTTTGTGCCATTGCCGAAGCCTCGTGTTGGGACGTATCTAATGGGTTGTGGTAGTAATAATAATCTTGATGTGGTGAATGAAGATGAGACGATTCTTTATAGAGGTAGTTTTTATAGTAACTCTAGAGAAGCTGCTTCTTCTTCTTCTTCTTTGATGGTTTCTCAGTTTCAGAATGAGTGTAGTAGCAGTAGCAGCTTGATGCCTTCCTGTTATCCTCCTCCTGGTCACCTTGAGTCCACCATGTGGGTAGCCCCCGGAGATTTGAATGGTTTGAAGGGACAGCTAGTGAAGCTTTTGGAGCTTTCTGGTGGGTGTATGCCTCTCATGCGTGTTCCTTCTGAGTACCAAAGGAATTTTAGTAAACCGCTTTTTGTTGCGGATTATGGTTCGCCTAAGCTTGTGGATCTTTTCAAGAAGATGGGTGATGTTATTGCTGTGGATGGTAAAGGCAACAAGAGGTTTGTTTATCTTCGGAGCTCCAGACCGAGCCGTGTCTCTCCTCCTGTGATTCTACTTAGAAGAGAGAATAAAGGAAAATATATCACCACTACTACCAATGGAGGAGTCTCATCTGATGAGCTCTCGGATACTGGTTCGGCTCAGAGCGACAGGAGCCTGGAAGAGTTCAAGTTCGAGCTGCAAGACATTATGGTTAGCTATGGTTGTCGGGTACGGATGGATTGTTTTGAGGCCGTATACAAGCAAAGGTACAAGAGGTCACTGGATTACATAAAGATGGGCGTGGAACAGTTGGAGCAGCTTTTTGACAAATTCAGCGATGTTGTTGCCATATATGAAGATCCGGCTACAGGGACCAAACTCATCAACGCCATTTAGAGGTGCCCAACTCTGATGAGACGGTGCGTATTTTTTTTTTAAGTGTTCTTTTTCATTTGGGAACAAGCAATGTCAGCGCTTTGCCTGAGCACGCCTAGTTTTATTTGTACATGCTATCTACTCTTTACTTAGACAGAAGAGTTTATTACTTAAGCTTTGTTTCTGTAGTCTAAGCATTTCTACCGTTTAATTCTCAAAACAAAATATTTGTAAGAAATTTAAAGCATCTTATTAAGAAATCAACTATCAACAATTTCAAAGGATTCTTGTAAAAAGATAGAGGGAATTATTCTCTCACTGGGAACAAGCAATGTGAACTCTATATTTAAAGTTTCAATGTTCTTTCTCCAAAATCAAAATTTCAACCTTGAACTTCAAAATTATTTAGGGTATGAATGGTGACCAGGGAATGACGGGGAATAATGCATTCCTCAACATTCCTAAAAAAATTCACCATTCACAACGAATAAATTTTCCTTCTCATTCTCTCTCATTCCTTTTATGTAGAGAAATAAAGAACAAAAATATTCCTTGTAAAATTTGAGGGGGAACAACCATTCCTTTTCATTCCTGCCATTTTATTCCTCAACGTTTTTTTTCTATTTATTCATTTTGTTACCAGAATGGTCACCAGTCGGACCCTTATATTTTACTCTATGATCTTTGTATTTACCATAATTAATATAAATCTATAAAAAAATTATAAATAACTAACACACACAAGAATATTATAGAAATATTAATTAATAAAATATTACGCTAAAATATAAAATTTTAAATAGAAAATACCACATTGTTTCAAAAAATTATTTTCGTAATGCTCTCCGTCTTCTATTACACAAAATTTGTTTGGACAATATTTTGGAGGTTCCAGAGCAAATTTATTAGACTATTAATGTTGTTGTAATATTTGAATTTATAAAAACAAATTTGAAACAATAATGAGATAAAAAGAAAAATTTAAGGATTAAAATGATAGACAAAAAATACTTAAGAATCATAAATGTGATATGTAATTAATTGTAAGGACCAAAATACAAATAAAAATAAAACTTTAAATTTGAAGTTTTCATAAGTGAAACTTTATATTTGAAGTTTCTCTCCACAAAATTCTAAATTTGAAGTCTTTTTATAATGATCAAAAAATTTTATATTTAAAATTATAAAGTATTACTTTATATTTGAAATTATAGAATTTTTTTTGCAGATGCTCGTAGAACAGAAAGTATATGATTCTGTAGTTTATGCTTCTCCCGTTAATTTTGAGAAATTCGAAAACAAAATCTTTGTAAGAAGTTGAGAGGCATGTTATTAAGAAATCAACAATCAAACTATCAACAATTACAAAGGATTCTAGTGAATTATTCTTTCTCCATGGATATGTTATGAATTTTTTCATAATGTTCTTTTAACAGTGACATAACAAGCGAGCATAACAATTAAATATTTTATATGAGATAGGGATAGATAGAGCAGTTCTTTAAGATTTTTTTTTTCTTTCTTTTGGCATCGCAAAGATGATGAATGGAGACGGGATGCGCAGTAACTATAGAGTAGCATCACGTTGTTAATGCCACGGTCTTACATATGGGGCAGAGATTCTTGAGCATGACCCATTGCTTGATACAGTCCTTGTGGAACTCATGGCCACATTCCAAGGTCCCAAGATCATCACCTTCTGCATATTCTTCCTGTCAAACAGTACCAAAAACAGTTTCATATCAGTTCGTGAATTGAGCTGGGCTTAAGTAGAGACACAGAATAAACTAATTCAATCACGCAACGTTATCCCAAATTGAAATTCTTATTGCAGAGTAAAGGAAACATAGCTCTCCTTACGACATCGGTTCTGCTAATAAAATTATCTTTCGCCCTATGGCACATGATCTACAATAAAAACATGTCAAAGCCTACGAATTCTAGTATTTTCTTTCATTTCTCTCTTCAGATGGCTAATGAAACAAGAGCCAAAAAGATGACTAAAGCTTTGTTATAGAGTCCTCAAAGTTTTCCAAATCTCAGAAGGCTCCCAAACAAAACCATACAACAAACCAACTCTGGTCCAACCTATCTTATCTGTAGTATCCTATTTCACTCCACATGGCATCCTATAGAGAAACAATAAAACCACTTTTCTTATCTTTTATGCTCACTAATTAGGTAGTTTTTTTTTGGGTAATCCACTAATTAGGTAGTTGTCGCGTAGGAATGGCCTTGTGGCCAAGCGAGTAAACTGATGCATGATCAATGTACAATAGTGAAGGAGTAAAATACTACTAGTTTATAACTAAATTACCTGACAAATACAGCAAGGCTCCATGTACTGATGCAACTCAGGAGAAGAAGATGTACATTTGTGCTGTTTCATTGTTTTCAGAATGACATCTTCGCTTAGTCCAGTGCTCACATCTCCTATGCGTTCCCCAAGTGCCAATAGCTCCTACATTCATTCCCACACAATATTGGCAAATAGGAAGACTGCGATTAAACAGTCAAAAAGAAAATTGAACACTCGCCTCGTACGACATGTTGTCAACATCAAGGCGCATTTCCCGATGCCTATCGTGCATTTCAGTCATACCCTGGAAGATAAGTGGATCCAACACCATGTAATCCTATCGAATCGAAAACCAGGAAGGTAAGCTACATATGTAATGCTTAAGAAAGGAATTCACAAGTGGCTAAAACTGTATTCATAATGTGAGATCTACAATACTTAAACCTACAGCTACAAAAGGTGTCAGGCACCTGTTTGCAGGAAACTATGGTTTGAAGGTTATAAAACGAAAACATTTATTCAACGCAGGACTTATTCGCATCATGAGACAGATGATTGAAAGATCACACATCACGAAAACAAGTCTACCAAGAAACGGAAAGTATTGTACCCATTAACTGATATTAAAAGGGCGATCGTAGAGAATCACTTGTAAAAATCATACCTCAATACGTAAACTTTCCCCTCTTCTCATGGCGGTCAACACCTGACGTATCTGGGAACAAAAAGAGGAAAGAGTACAACTCAGTATTAAAACTCTTACCGAAGTACAAAAAAAAACAAAAAGGAGGTTTACAAAACAAGATGTAGAAAAAAACATTTCCAACAACGTAACACATTGCTATGGTTTGCATTGAGTCATATCAGAATGCACCAAACTGCTCTAGCTCTCATATATTAACTTAGATCACATAAGGTACAAAACTAGATAATATCACAAAGTACACCAGAAAACATCACCCCCAACCAACAGGTATGTACTCAAGAAATGTTTAAATTCTAGAGAGAAAATCACAAGCAAACCTCAAATTAATTAGAAGTCAAACTAAACTAAAAACCAACAAAACAACCCATAGATGGATATACTCTTAACATTCATAACATGCGATGCTTTTTGTGGGAAGAATATACAATTAGGCCGTTAAGAAGATAGAGAAAGATGCTACACAGATTCATTAAAGAGAGAGTATTTTATAGAACACAGACCTCGGAGATAAGGTGATTCCTTCCATCACTGTCAGCAGCTAAGCTCCTCCCTAAGTGACGCAAGTGAAGAAGCTCATTCTGTCTCTCAGATAACAACCCTGATCTTCTTTGCCGTGAGCGATGGCTCCGGCTGTTAGAACTAGATGGCATTGCAGCCTCATTTGAGGATAGAGAAGGACCTGTGGGCAATAAGGGACCATGACTAGCAGATTGAGATTCAATACTAGGAAATAAAGACCAAGGAGAAAGTTCTGATGCTCTCGTTGGATTATGTATTGGAGCACTCTGAGGAGGAATCCATGCGGGATTTGGCTGCTGCCCATGAATAGCTGAACTCGGCCCTGCTCGAGAAACAAAGGGAGAATCCATAGATGAACCAGGATTCCCACGTGTGAAACTCCACATAGATTGATCATGCACAGGATTTCTAATGTCAGTTGTAGGTGCAAACATGGGCTGCTGCTCTGGATTGCTTCTTGGTGTTTCCCACTGTGACATTTCAATACTGCTTCCTCTCGAACTGAAAGAAGCATCCCAAGCAAATTGGTGTATATTCCTCGTCAAAGCAGGGTGATGGACTATATTTGTCTGATTCTCACCACTGCTTGAGCCACTAGTGAATGATGTCGATCTCACATCTAGAGGATCTACAGAAGAAGGAGTGTTTAATAGTATATTCTGTTGCAAAGAACCAGTGGGACGCACAGAACTCCCACCAAGTGATATGCTGAATGCTACAGACTCCTGAGGCTGCCTGGGATTTAATCTTCTGCCAGGTCTAGATGAAGTGTCAGTGTTTCTTACAGAATGAAAAGCATTAGCTGGAACCACCGCTCTACCACCACCACCACCACCACCACCACCAGTTCCAAACATGGGTTCTGTCCGGCCAAAATGATTAGTAACATTCGGAGAACTTTGCGAGGGTGTAGCCAAAGTTAAGCTACTCGAAGCACCGTAATGAGAATGACCTGCATTCTCGGTCTGAGAAACGCAGTCAGGAGATGAGCTGCTAGGAACTCCTTCGAGAGCCTTTCTTTTGCAGGACGAACCCCAAACACCCAACGAAGATGCCGGACCGCTACTGCTCTCTCCAGCGGCCTGAACTGAGCTTCCTAATGAACTCCCGTAGTTACTATGACGGAAAACAACCCCGGAAGTCTGTGCACCATAGCCATCGCTGTCCATGTCCATGCTCATATTCACATGATGTGGCATATCATTAGAGCTTGAACCGCGCAAGAAAGTAGGTCCATCTCTGATGTAACCGCCACCATGTACCCCTCCATGTACCATCATACCATCTTGGGGTAACTGGTGATTTGTCTCCATTCCCAAGGCTGAGCTGGACTCCCCAAACCTCCACCAGTTATGATTTTGAGCAGCATGAGAGCTCGAACTTGCGTAAGTTGGTCGTCCTGAAGGCGTACCACTGCTTGAAAATTCATTGTCATTCATCAAAGAGCTCTCTGTGCTATAAACCGGTTCATTATCTCCTTGATTCACTTCAGTATTCCGTGGGCCTTGCATTGGATTCATATCTCTGACTATAGAACACAAGCACTCGATCAAAAGTTACAAGGACTCTGAGGATACCTAGAGTCACACAAACAGAAGAAGCAGAGCAGGCAAGCAAATTAATACGCATAAGAGGTAACAAAAAAAGTGAAACAAGTTTCACCTATAATCCATAAACAATTGCACAATAATTTACCATTACGAACATCACAGGAGAAGCCTTCACGCTTTACTTAGCTCCAAAAGTATATATTAACTTTCTGCATTATGTTAAAATAAGCGTTATTAAGAAGAACTTCATTTTAGTACATAAAAATGGCACAATTAAGTTGGTGTGAGATTAGCAATCAAGAAACTAAAAGCTACATGAGCATCTCCTATCACCAAACCAAATCGAATCAGATGCCAAATTAAAAATCTAATCTTGCTAACCTAGAATGGGTGGTCAATTTCCCGATCTGCCCATCCTGTCGCAAATGCATCAAATCAAGAACGATCTAAGCGATGAAGAGACCGATTAAAGAACAAAAAATTGAGAGAAATGGTGGTTACCCGGAAAGAATCAAAGATCAAACTAAAAAACGTATCTTTTGTCGAAATCGATGGGTGTCTTTTCCTATGCACGATTCTCAGTCTTCCTTCTCGATTTTGTTTAAAAAAATGCCAAAAGTTTTCTCCGGAGAAATGAAATGGAAAAGAAGATAATTGTATTATTTAGAAAACTAAACACATAAGAAAGCGACGATGAGGCAAGGAGAAGATAAGAGACGTTCAGATTTCATGTGACATTTGTTTTCTTCGATATTTTTTTTTAAAAAAATTTACATTGTTATTTGCAATTAACCGTTGACAGATTTTGACCCCCAAACACACAAGTTCCAAAAATATAATTTAATTGTAATAAATTTTTAATATTGTGAAGTTATTGCAAAATAAATTTTAAGAGAATTTGACTCTAAACAAACAAACAAAGTATATGAGATTATGGGGATCGGATCATCGTCCGATTCTTGCAGAAATTCTCACCAAACCATTAAGGAGATCGAAAATGTTCAAATTTGATAAAAGATGGATAGAGAATGAGGAACTAAGGCAGATCATTCTGGAGGGATGGAAATCTCCAGATCTACCCTCTGATGCGAATATCATGGATCATATTGCCAGTTGTTGCAAGGCCTTGAGCCAATGGAGGAGACAGCACAATTTCAACTCAGACCTATTAGTCGAGGAGCTAAAAGAAAGGGTGGATGAGTTGTACTCGAATGATAATGCGACGACAGAGGAAATAGCGGAAGCTTTGAAAGAACTTTCTGATGCTCTTAAGGCAGAAGAAATGTTCTAGAGGCAAAAAAGTCGAGTGTTCTGGTTGAGAGAGGGAGACAGGAACACAAAATTCTTCCATGCATTGACGAAGCAAAGGAGAGCGAGGAATAAAATTACACAGCTTTTAGATGAAAATGGAAGTGCTGTTGAGGATGAGGAAGGATTGGTGGCCATTGCTACTAGCTATTTTAGACAAATTTTTGAGTCGTCAAACCCAGAAGAAATAGCTGCTGTGCTATCAGAGGTTTCTACAACAATTAAAGAGCAAGTTAATACTGATCTCACTGCTCTGGTTACAGAATGGGAAGTTAAATTGGCACTTTTTGCTATGCACCCGGAGAAAGCCCCAGGGCCAGATGGAATGACAGCTTTATTTTATCAAAAATTTTGGGATATTGTCAAGGATGATTTAACTCATATGGTTAATTAATTCCTCTTCGAGGGGGTAATGGCAAGTGGTCTGAACGATACCAATATATTTCTTATTCCGAAGACGACTAGGCCCAATAAGATGTCCCAATTTCGGCCAATCGGCTTATGCAATGTTAGCTACAAGATAATCTCTAAGGTCTTATGCCAAAGATTAAAGAAAGTCCTACCTGATAGGATTTCAGAAACCCAATCAGCTTTTGTTGCTGGAAGACAGATTTCAGATAATATTATGGTCGCACAAGAAATGTTCCATGCCCTGAGAACTAAGCCCAGCGGTCGCAATAAAAGAATGGCCATAAAGACGGATATGAGTAAAGCGTATGATAGGATGGAATGGTCGTTTATTGAAGCAGTCATGAGAAAGATGGGTTTCTCAGAGATATGGATTACTTGGATTATGCGATGTATCACTTCTGTTAAGTACAGAGTGCTCATGAATGGGCAACCTAGAGGGAATATTGTACCGGAGAGAGGCCTGCGTCAAGGAGATCATTTGTCTCCTTTCATCTTTATTCTGAGAATCAAGGGAAGATAACGGGAATGCGTGTTACACGCGCGTGTCCCTCGGTATCCCACCTACTCTTTGCTGATAATAGCATTTTCTTCTGTAAGGCGGAGCTCCGTGAATGTGAAGAAGTGATGAAGATAGTAAGGAAATATGGACAAGCATCAGGTCAATGTATTAACTTTGAAAAAGAGGTTTTGATAAAATCGATCTTGCTAGCTCTCCCGACATACGTTATGTCTAGTTTCCTGCTTCCACTAGAGATATGTGAAAATCTCGCAAGTGCGATTGCACAATTTTGGTGGAGCTCGAATCCCCCAAAGCGAGGAATTCACTGGGCTAAATGGGATAAGCTATGCTTACCAAGGGAGGAGGGAGGAATTGGATTTCGTATGATCCATGAGTTTAATCTGGCATTATTAGCAAAACAACTATGGAGATTGGTTCAATACCCTGACTCTTTGGTCGCTCGGGTTTTGAGGGGAAGATATTACAGATTGAGCTCGCCTCTTCGGACAATCTCAGTGACCAGCCCATCTTATGTGTGGACCAGCATTTCTGCGGCACGAAAACTATTGCTTTTGGAGATCAGACACAAAGTACATTCAGGATATGAGGTTAAGGTGTGGGAGGACCCTTGGATTCCTACATCACCAGCTAGGCCGGCTCAACCTATAGCACCAGTAATGAATCAGAACATGAGAGTTAGCGATCTCATTAATGGAGAATCGAATGAGTGGGATGTTGGGTTACTGGAGAGTTATATTGCACCGGATGACCTAACTCTCATAAGAAGTTTGTCAATAAGTACATCTCATCGGCGGGATACATTCTGTTGGAGCTATACCAAGAATGGACAGTATACTGTCAAATCAGGATACTGGGTCGCTCGGAACTTACTGAAGGATGAGGAAGAAAAGGAAATACTGGAGCCAAGTATAACTAAACTTCAAGCCTTTGCCTGGAAGTTAAAGGCGCCTCAAAAAATTTGTCATCTTATATGGCAACTTTTAACAGGTCATGTGGCTGTTACTAGGAATCTCGTAAGACGAAACATGAGATGCGATAATTACTGTCCACGCTGTGGAGAACCGGAAGAATCAGTCACACATGCAATCTTTGAATGCCCGCCAGCTTTGCAAGCATGGTCCTTATCAGCAACTCCAACAAGCCAAGGCATTTTTCCCGGTTCCGAGTCTCTATGTGAATATGGATTTTCTTTTTTTGGAGAAAGAACAACATTGTTCAACCGGAGCAAGACAGGGACCCCTATCCATGGATAATCTGGTAAATCTGGAAGGCAAGGAATGATAAGTTCTTTAAAGGGATTGACAGGGACCCATTGGAATTAGTTCGATACGCTGAGAGTGAGTATCAAGCTTGGTTCAATGCTACTGAGATGGTACCATCAAACTTACAGGATCATAGTATGGTGGAAACTCAAGTCTTAAGCCTGAGTAATATCTGCTTGATAGATGGATCATGGACATCCACATCACGATTCAGTGGGTTTGGTTGGGCATGGATGGATAGTGTGGGGAAGATACAACTTATGGGGACAAGGAATGATATAAGGCATGAGTCTGCATTGCATTCAGAAGTGGAAGCTTTACGATGGGCGATGGAGAATATGCTTTAGTATTCGACATGCCAGAGCTTTGGAACGGACTGCAAGGATTTAATTGCAATGATCAAGGAGCCACATGCTTGGCCAAGTTTTGAAACAGAACTTGAGAGGATAGAGACTCTAAAGATATGCTTCCCAGAATTCAAGATCACACATATTCCACGGGCGCATAATCAGATTGCGGACTCCTTGGCGAGGACCGCGAGATCATTTCATAGGGATCTTTATTTTTTTGGTTGTTCTATTCCGGTCTGGTTACCCAGGCTACCTCTAGTTTGAGTAATAGAGCTTCCGTTTGATGTCAAAAAAAAAACAAACAAACAAACAAATTCATATGGAGAGGTGTCATGGCCCATTTTAAATCTAGTACTAGATTTTGACTCGTGCTCCGAAAGCGCGGGATTATCTATTATTAATAAATTTATTAATCCATTTTTTTGTTTACCAATATGTTTTTGCATCGGATTTTGATTTTTCGGTTCGTTTCAGTTCTTTTATGGTTTGGTTAACTGTAGTTTTCGGTTTTTCGGTTTAAAAGATAAGTGTCGTTCGTGTTATTTATGAATTTGGATTTGGTTCCATTTTAATTGTTTTTCTTGGTTAGAATAACAATGTTAAAACCCGATAAAATTTTGAGTTCAATTATGTTTTTTTTTCGGTTCCCATTTTAGATAATTTTGAATAATTTGGATAAAATCTCATTTTTGATTTTTTTGGTTAAAACATCGGATAACTCTGATATATTTTTTTGTTAAAAAACTCCAATATATTTAATATTTCAGATAAAAATATGATTTATTTCTATTGAGAAATTAGGATAATTTTTAATATATTAGATAAAAGTGGTAGGGTAATCTTTAATATATTAGATAGAAGGAGTAGAGTAATCATGATTTTTGCCTAATCAGTTTATACATTGTATTTTTGGAAGGTTTGATAATTTAAAACTAAATATAATTAGTAGGTATATAAACTATATTTTGTATATTCGAATTCGGTTCTCGGGTTTTCATTTTAATAGATATAGAAACTGTTCATTGTTTAGTATTCCTACAAAATCCAACCAAACATAAATTTCTATTGTATTAGTAGATTTGAAATATAATATATTTTCAGAATATTTTATAATTAAGTCTTCATCAGATCTTATCAAATATTTAATTGCATTAATTTAGTCGTTTTAATATTAGTATCTAAAAAACAATTGGGACCTAGATTCTACGTAATTTAAATAAGATTATCCTTTGATGCAACTTTTTATATATGTAGCTCTAATTATTAAATATGACTGATTTAATCATGATTTTAATCGTAAAACATTACAGTACTATAGTTTAATTGTATTGTACTATAGTTTTTAAATTAGTCAATGTCAATTAGTATACTACGTACAATTGTATTATATATATATAGATTAAAGAAGTAATAGTATATAAAATAAACACTATTGTCAACATAATGACTTCGTGAAATTTTAGGCTATGTTTTGATTCCATAAAAAAAAAAAAGGTTCGAGCATTTTAAGTAATTGAAGGATATATAGGTAGGTAACTTTAATTATTTCTAGCATGTATTTTGTTAAATATAATTAAACAGTTGCACTGTTGTAAACATATTCAAAAACCAAGGACACAATATAATGCCTTCATTATATTTAGTGTTGCTTATAAATAATTTGGGCTTCAATTGATTTTACAAATTACCAATGGGCTATGAAACTCACGGATTAAGAGATTTGCATAATACACAGATTAGTTATTCCTGAAGCCTTTATATCGTATCAACTTGACGGGTCACAAATTACTGTTCACCTGTTAAAAAAAACAGAAACAGGGTAAAAATAAAAACGACCTAGAACTTCACTGTCGATATCTTCGGTGAAGCTCTAGTTAAGCATATCGGTGGTGTTCAACTGTTTCAAAGCATCTTCTAACATAAAGAATTCGAAATATAAGAACAAAATTGAAGTGAATTGAAGCTCTGTTATAGGTTCCAGAAAATCAATGAAGGTTTGGATTCGATTTTCTTTCACATCGATTGTTTATTGTTGCATGCTTTTTTGTTTGATTGTCGTTTCATGGAAGCTATTACTATGGGGGTTTTAAACAGATTTTCAGAAAGATACTTGTCAATGTTTTTTACATTCTCTTATCATTTTTTTTGAGTTATCAGGGAGGAAAGAAGTTTAGAGTTTAGAAATATAGGTCATATTTTGATCAGGAGTAAATGTATTTCAAGTTCAACAAACTATCGATTTTAAAAAATAAATCATTCATAAAGTCAGATGAAAACTAATTCAGTAAGTATAGTGTAGCCTACATGTATGTGTTTATTTTACATAAACTCATACAAAAAATCCTCTGCAACAAAGGAATTTAATGAAAGGCTCAGATGGAAGCACGACCCAAAGACCAAATGTAAGTACCATGTCTTTACTTTGTTGCTGTCTAATTACATTGCTAGAGTTGACAGAAGTCTCTTCAAATAGATTTGTTAGAAGGTGTGTATTAGTTTACCGTTTCATGGCTAAATAATTTAAGTGATTCACCAAACTTTACATTGAATTGCCTCTAGGTGTGGATGATCTTCACTCTAATGCACCAACCTGTTTTGAACGGCTTAGCGTTGGAAACGTAAGTCAATTTATTTCCAGCCCACGTTTTTGATTATTAAAGCTTTGAATTTTGTGGTTAAAGCTTTGGGTATAGATATTTGTATATATTGTAAATGAATAGGTGGGTTGCAGTACAATAGTTGGAAGCGTAGGATTAGGATAGGTTGAAAGAATATAGGATCGAATATTTGGCGTATCTTTTGAAAATATATTTAGTTTAGCGGAAAGCTATAGAGATATAAAGCTATAAATCGTTTGTTTGAATAAAAGGAACTTCGAAAAATATAAAGATTTTAACCCAAAGCATATCCTAAAAATAAGTCAGCGGCATAAAATGGTAAATACTTCAAAACTCCAAGGTGATCTAAAAAAGGCCCTTTGGTTTTAATAGCATTGATTGTCTATGGAGCAAATAAACAAATGGACAAAGCCAAGTGAGAACTAAATACACATATATTTTTAAGTATTAAAACTTATGTAAAATATCTAAAATATACTAAAATGTTTTATAAGGATGTAGAATATCTTATAGAGTAAGAAAGAAATAATCTTGGGGGAAAGAATAGAGAGTAAGTAGTAGTTATCAGTCGTTAGATCGGTTTAATCTCCATCGTCTTTTAAAGATATGATTGTGTATATAAAAGTGGTGAAGCCTCATTTGTTAATCATTCACCAAAATATAAGATAAACATTTCTCTTAAAATTTTTCTCTTTCTAAAAACGTGCAATACTATCTCTCTCTCTGTAAGGAAAGTTTCAAGTTTCTGTAAAAACCTGATTTAGCAATTATAAAGCGTAAAAGGTGTTAAGGTCACATGTGTCAATTCAACTAGAATTAGCTTGTAATAAGTTATATAAGAGCGAAAATTCGTCCGTGACAAGAAGAGATTCTTTTCAAGAATATGGCGAAGAAACGTAAAGATAAGTTAGCTCGACGTCTTGAGTTCATGAAGAACACAGAAGGGAGACCACGTTTGCTCATGTTGGAGGCCGATGGGAGAAGAGTGTTTCCCTTGAATTCTTGGAAACAATCATGGACGAGTTAGGTGTTAAGCTCGAGAGGGTCAAACATAATATTATTGAGTTAGAGAGTTGTGTGCTCAGCTGGCTTAAGGAAGTCAAGAAATTATTCAACGAATTAAAAGTTTACATAAAATAAATAATTAACATTTGAATTTTAAAATAAATTAGACCTCGATCCGCGCAACCACGCGGGTGTTTTTGTTTTCATCTATATTTACATAATTTTTTTGTTTTACATCATTAGTGATATATAATATAAACACTAAGCATATTTTCAAAAATGTATATGACTTATTCAAATATAATAGTGTTATATTTTAGTTGTTTGTCATTCAATGATTGTTTTAAACCGTCAATTATATTTGTAGCTACTTATTATATTTTATTTTGTTAGATTTTTTGTTTGATGATTAGACGTTATAATATATGTTAAAATTTAATAAACATGAAAATTGTTTTCGTGTCAAATGAATTTTTTTGTCAATTGTATGATAACGTATTGTGTGTATAAATTATCCACTTGTATGGTTAGTGTTAGTAATGTGATAATGTGTGAAATGAAATGGGCCATAAACTATGATAGACGTAGTTTGTTACATAAAACGACTAATTGTATTTGTAATATATAAATTAATATATTGTTTTGGCATAGCCTATGCTTCAGAAAATGATTAAATCTTAGTGACACAAATTATAATATACCATGTAATTATCAGATTACTTTCATTAGATTACAATCTCAGAAAAATCTGTAGAATATCTTTTTATTTGTTTTAATTTAAAATATTTAAAAATTTAGAGTCTCTTAGGTTTTATTATTAGGAAAATACATGATAGTTTAAGTAAAAGTTATGACTTTTTAAGAAATAGTTTAAAAATCATACAAAAGAACATTGTTAAACTTTATAGAGGTCAAACGTTACTGTAAATAATCTATATTATTAAACAGTTTGTATAAAATTTTGAGTATATGTGTATTGTTAAAAATCTATTCTATTAAAAGAGAAGTCACAACCTCATTTCATGTGTGATTTTTTATGTTGGATTATTCCTTAGAAAATTGTTTATATGATCTTTTTGTATTTGCATAATAAAATCCTAACAATATCAATTTCTTCTTTTTTTGTAATTCCTCCCATTTTTTATTTCCATCAATCTATTATTATAAAGTACAGATTGAATCTATCCTAGGCTATCCACGTCGACATCCACGTCATTAATTCGGGCGACGTCGTGATGACACCTGTCCATATTAACAAAATGCGGCGCGTCTTATTTTTTTTGATACCATATGGGCTTATTATTGTTATGTGCCTCTCCAACACTAATGGGTTTACGTTGTATTTTGTTTCCGGCCCGGCGAACCCCTCACTCGGTGCTAGCCCTAATCTTTGTTCTTCGTTACTCTTCTTTCGGTGGCTACGATGACGATTGATTGTCCTCGATGTTTTTGTAACGGATCGCTTTATGGTTTCTACTACTTTACTCCACGCAACCAATCCCGTAGAGGCTTTCTCAAATCTTTAATCTTACTTTCCTTCTTCTTCTTTGAGATGGAAGAAACTGTGCTTATAGGTTATTTAATTTTGAAGGTGGAGAGGAATGACGCAAAAGATTAGTCTCATATAAATTTTCGTTTAACTTCGTAAGAGAAAATACTTAATTAATTCTTCAAATACAATAATACAAAAATGCTCAAGTCAAAGTAAAAAAAGAGGGGTTTTTAAAAAGAAACCAAACAGTATTGAATACTGATGTATGAGTAGCAAAACTAACAGCTATATGAAAGTTTATATACTGCATATAAATATTTTTTAAAGAGATTTGATATTCCAATATATATAAAATTATGAGTTAAAATCTTTATTTTCTCATTGCTAATATATACATATTATCTACAACAAAAATGATACATTAAATATATATATATATATATTTTTAGTTGGAAAATCTCTCATTAAATCATATATGGTTATTTTGAAATTTTTATATATGGATACATTTTTTTGGTAAAAATGTCAAATAATATATGGATACATATATGTTGCATAAAAATATATTAGAAATTCAATTTAATTTTTTAAACATATTGAATTCTTTGGGGTTTTACTGAGTCAATGGGTTTGACCCGTGCTTTAAAAGATTTAACTAGAATTTTCTTATTAAATTCAATCTGGTTTATATACAGGCATCGGATTTACTGATTCGAGTACGAATTTGATATATATACCAGGTCTAATAGAGTATGAGACTTTGATTTTCCGATCGATTCCGAAACATGATTTTTGGGTACAAATATTCTTGACTAATTATATCAGGTAACTAACAAGAAAATATAATATGTTGCAAACTTTAGGAATAAAGTTTAAAAATGATTTCTGAAATGCGTATGACACATGTGTATAGTTATGCAACTTGATATAATGAATATAGTTACCAAAAATATATTAAATTAATTTAATATTAAACACAAATATGATTACAAAAATAGCACCACTTAATAATTATGATATAATTTCTGAATATAAAATATATACCATCCTTTTAATTAGAGTGATCAAAAATGCACCACTTAATAATTAATATCCATAAATATATTTTTCTTTCTTTTATAATTTAATTAATAATTAGAGTGAGCACAATGGCATTCTATTACTTAATAATTAATGTCCATAAATATGATTTTCTTTTCTTTTATAATTTATTTTTTATTGCATGTAAAAATGTAATCTTCGGTTTAGCTTACTCTTCTTTACTAATAAAGATTTATTTTATTAGTTAGTTTTCATCATTCAGATATTAACATCATAATTCTTATTTACACACTTTTTGGTTAATAATATAATTTAGATAACATTGTAATATTGTAAAACGTTCTCTTCACATTTACTATCAAATTAAATATAAATTTATACAAATTTTAATATATAATATCTATAGGTATATTGAGACTATAGGGATAACGATTAGCATGATTAACTTATTGCACAAGTATATGACAAAGTGTTGTTCATATTCTTGTTTCGATTTGAAGGCATTCATATTGTCTAATTCACAGGTGTTAATTAGAATGCTCCAAGCTATGGACTCATCAAGGAGAGTAACGGCATTCTCTTTGATATTGATCATTTCAGCTAGGCAGCTTCTTTAAAGCTTGCTATTTTTGCATCATATTCCTAGACTATGTAATGAAGAGGCTGATGTAGTGAAAAAATCAACTCTCTTATCTCTAACTTGACATTTCTTTGTGGTGGGTAAACTTTCTTTTATTTTAATGAATCGTAGTTCGGCCAAAAAATGAAACTATTTTGTAATTATATTCGCTTGGTGATTCTTTACCACATTATTGTTTCATTGTAACAAAAGCAATCCAGGATCATCGAAAATTAAATGAGATGTGTTAATTTATATTCGAACGGAAGAAGTTGGTGCGCAACCAACTTTCATCGGGACGCCTTGGCATGAGACACGATCTATGAGCCACAAGTAGATGTCCTGTATCTCCAGAAGTTTGTACGATGTTGTTGTCCGCTTCATCGTCATCTCCGTAAGAGTCATAAACTGGATCATCGTTGCTTGCTTCCTCAATAACTAAGCCTCGCCGTGTCTGTTGAGGACATGTTGTATGCCTATGACCAGGTTCGCCACAAGTATAACACTTCAAAGATGGAATGCAAGTTGAACGTCGCAAATTTTCTTCAGGTTGATTGGTCGTACGACCCTGTTGTGTTGTTGCCTCGCCTTCTTTAGCTGCAGGTTGCTGGTTGGTTTGCTCTGTGGAGCGCACGCGAGAAGATTGATTTCCCCAGGTAGATGTCTTTTGCAGCTGTTCGCATGTAGCAGCTCGACGATGTGCTTCGGCGAGTGTCGTAGGGTCGAACTGAGCCAATGCACTTTGAAGTTGCGGACGCAGGCCTCCTATGAATCTAGAGACAAGTTGTTCGGGGCTGTCGTAGATGTCGGTCCACGTTAGAAGTAGTGAAAACTCCTCTGCGTAGTCGTCTACGGTGCGGGAACCTTGACGAAGATTCTGTAGTTTGGTGTACACCGTCCTTGCATAATTGTGAGGTAAGAATGTCGCCTTTAAGTTTTTCTGAAGTTTTTCCCAAGCCATGATAGGAGGTTTGCCGGTTCGATGCCTTGTTGCCTTGACTTGTTTCCACCAAGAGGCCGCATGACCTCGGAACTTCATTGACACAAGGGAAACTCTTTTTTCTTCAGGGACTTGTTTGAATTTAAGATTTCATCCACTGTGGCAATCCAATCCAATAATGCCTCTCCTCGAGCTCCGCCGTGGAACTCTGGAATTTCTACTTTGAACGAGGTTTCCCACCGTTGGTTGGGTGGATGCGCTTGATCCAAGTTTTCACGAATGTGTCGACCTTGACGGCGTTGAGCACCGTGACGGTCTTGTCGTGCAAACGGGTTTGAGTGTACCGAGCCATCCTCTTCGGACTCGTCATTGTTATACAACGGGTTATGTGCTATGAGTCGTTGGCTTAGCATCTCCCCCAATTCCATAATAGAGCCATGTATCGTAGTCTGAATGTTCTCTTGCATCGCCAAGAACGCTTGCTGAAACTCCGACATCTCCGCAGGTTCGCGGTTCGCAGGTGCTGCAGCGTGTTGTTTAGGTGGCATGCTGAATCCAAAAAAACGTTCCGTGTCTGATACCAACTGATAGAGAGCGGAAGCTTAGTAAGTAGAGATTTGATAACGAGAACGATAAATCCTTGAACTGTTGATTCTCTTAACTCGAACAAGAAGATCTTTTGAATTGTTGATACTCTCAACAAGGCAAAATAGGGTTTAGAGTACTCCTCTAAGTGCTTAGAAAGCTCTTGATTGCAATTGCAAGTTTTATAAATCAAAGATAAGGTGTCTAATTACAAAGAGAAGGGTCGCTATATATACTAACCTAATTAGTCCTTATCCCATCTCGTATAGGACGTTTATCTAAACTAAATATGAAAAAGGAAAATAAGACTTGTAACACAAGTAAAGCATAAAACAAAAAGCCCATACGAATGTCGGTTGGATAAGTGATGATGAGCTGCATCAAAGAGCAAAGGATTTGTTTTTGAGGAAAAGAAACGGTTTCTTTGAGTCGACAGAGGATGATTTCCCACGACAAAGACAGATGATGACAAATTTAGTTTACGATAATACCCTTTTACTTTTTATGTCTGATTGTGTATAAAAATGAAGAGCAATTAAGAAAATTTAACATTAGATTTACATTAAGTCTACAGCTATCTGTTAGATGTTTCTTTGTTGTTGTTAAAAAAGATGTTTCTTTGTTGAAAATAGTTGAGGTGACATATCGTTATATGTTAAGTTATAACAATTTTTTTAAAAAATCTAATTTATGATTTTAACAGTTAATTAATTTTATGATTTGTAAAATAAATAGACAAATTTGATGTGATAAATATATAAAAAATAATTTTAAGTTCGTCTAAAAATGAATTAAATATTTTAAATATAATTAAATTATTTGCATATTTGTGTACCTGTCTGTAGGCGGGTTTAACCCTAGTATATAATAAACTTAAGAGATATAGGTCATACATCGTTTAACCCATAAAAGCACATAGATATATATGTAACAGAATCATTTGGATACAAAAAGTCTCATATTTATTATTCCAATGGCGAGTTAGTTTATATACATCAAATCTAATGAGTTCGTCCATTTACATTTAACAGAACCTGCCTTGCCTGACCATTGTTCTCTATGGTCGTTAGTGGTCCAGTTAAAAAACTGAAGCAATTTCTTTTAAATACAAATTCAAAATACGAAGAGGTGAGAAGAGATTTATGGACCATTGATATTTTTGGAAACAAGAAAAGGTCAGTTGTGTTGGCTTGTGTCGTAGAATTGCAAAACGCAGCGAGTAATCGGGAACAATTCAATAATTTCATTTACGTTTCCATGGTGCAGCATGCGAAGAAGACAATCACGTGCAGTCACGTGCCTTTACAGATTTTTATAATTTTCTTAATTTACTTTAACATAAGCCCGATTAATTATAATTCGTCTCATCGAGGCCCAGTTCAACACTATGTGTAATTGTAGTTATTAATAAAAATTTCATGTAATATATTTATTTTTATGTCATTTAAGTTACAAAAAATATATCTTATAACTTTTTATTTTTAAGTTTTAGTGATAAACATTTATAAAATAATAAAACTATCCAACAAACTATTCTCCATATAATTGTGAACACTAGGTAGCAGAAACTTCATTAGACGTCTGATTCCCGCTTTGAAATTGGAATCAAAATCAGAATCAGAAAATCATGGAAAGTTCCAAAATCTTGCTTCCAGTACGTTTCCAAAAATATATCTTCAAAAGTATGTTGGAAACTTACGCTTCTGTTTAGAAATCGTTTCAATTTTAAAAATTCATTGTCATGAATACATATTAAATATAAAATTATGATTTTCTCTTATATAAAATCTAAAATTAATAGTACTAAAACAGAGAGAATACAAAATATGAAAATATCAAAACTAAGACTATATATTATGTTTTGCATAATAATTTTTTATAAGAGATCTTGCATATATATATTCAAATACATTGTGATATATATGTTTCAACTATTAAAAATGATTAATTTGATAATTTTTTATAAGCTTAATATGGTAGTAATTTTATAATTAAAATATGAAGTCAACTAAATGGAATAAAATTATTAAACTGACTAAGTGATTTTTTATTTTCAATCAAATATTTTTAGTCATAAATTTTACAAAATCATTTTATATTACAAACATTTTATATTCTTAGTTTTAAAAAATCTATCTTCTATGATTTTATACGATTTTTCTTCCACGTATCCATTTCCAATTCCATAAAATATAAGTGAAATAAAAAAAATAAAACGAACACCCGCGCAGTTGCGCGGATCAAGATCTAGTGTAGCATTAAAATAATTAGTTTATGAAAAAGTATTAATAAGAAAGTATATAAAATGTATATAAATGATAAGATGTCACATAATAAAATTGAAATTGTTTATAAGTTAATATTAGTAAAAGTATACTATATATTCAAGTTTAAAAAATATGTTTCCAAATGTAATATTGAACCGAAATCGTGAATATTGATATATTCAATATATTTATCATTTATGTTAAATTTGAATATATCCGATTGTTTGGGGATATTGATTTATTTACTTTGCATATACTTTTGTAATTGTATAGTATTAAATGATGGATATATTCTCAATAATGACTGCTAAGGATAGTTCATTTAAAAAAAAAATTACACATGAAAAAAAAAGTTACGATAATAGATAAGATATCAAAAAGTCCTAATTTTATTATGTATCGAAATGACATGTGTAAGATGAGTCTTCTACAAACACATGAGAATCTCAAATGACAACTTCTCTATCATCTCTTTTAATTTTTCCAATATTTTTTAAGTGTGAAATCAAATATTTTTCCAATATCACATGAGAATCTCAAATGACAACCTCAGTTCGGGTGAATCCTATTGATAAGTGTTGATTAGGGATCTTGTTGACTATGGTGTTGCCATGAAAGCTACGTACCATTCTAGTTTTACGTCCAATGCTTCGTTTCTTCCTTATAAACTAGAAATCAAAATGAGTGTTCTAAGAGGCACTACGATCACAGCAAGACTTTTGACATGATAAGATTGATGTTATAACCAAAAAAACGACCATGATTAGTCAACTTACTTCTTCTGGACACAATGGCCTTGAAATTTGATTTAAAGAAAAGCAAACGAGATCAAATCAAGTTTTTAAACAAAACATATCAAGTTTGAAGGGTGGAAGGGAGAAGCACAAACCAGTCAGAGAATCCTACAGAAGAAAAGAAGTATCCAATTGTGTATGGAAAAGACAAAAGCCACACTTGGAAAACTGTATTTTCCCAATCCAACAAGAAGACAAGAACACTTAAGAGACAAGGTTGTCGTTGAGGTTCAAAGAGGCAAGCTGCTCGGCTGCACCCCCCGCAGCAACACTTCTGAGAACGTCCATAGCCTCGGCTACTTTAGCCTTGAGAGCTTCAGGTGACTCCAAGAGATGGAGCACTTCGGTTTGATCCATCTCCAAAAGCATCCCAGTCACTTTAGCTGCAGACTCTGCCTCAAGCTGCTCCACAAGCGGATACAGATTCTCACCCAGCATCTACACACATCACAACATCATAATCAACATCTAACAACCAAACCCCACATAAGATAAAAGACAAAAAAAGGCTTTCTCACCGTCCTCTGGTGTTCTGGAGACGCATTAGCAAGAGATGTAGCCAAAGCTCCAATAGGAACATGTTGAGAAAGCAGAGGGTCACGTAACGGCATATTACTAGGCATCTCATATGGAAGCATTGCAGGAACATCAGGGGGACCACCACTTCCACAGCCTTGCGAATAGCGGAACATGCGACCCCTCGGGTACATCTAATTATTTACCCACATAAATATATATTATCATGAAACCTCCTACTAAGGTTTAACCAAAATATAACTACGATTGAGAAGGAAAAGAACCTGGTGCTGCATGGGAACTTGGTGCTGCTGCTGCTGATGATGAGATTGCTGGATCCCTCCAGGGCGTCTACCTCCAGGACGCTGCTGGCCCTGCTGAACCATTGGCATGAAGAAGTTGTGCATTGGTCCCCCACCGGGTCTCATTCCAGGAACCATCTGCTGCTGGAAGCCAAACCCGGACTATCATGTAAAATCACAGGTTACAAATCACCCAACAGCTTGACGCTACTAAGGTTCGTACATCGACAAATGTTCCTCAGTAATTAAAAGTGGTGCTAGGTATTAGGAAAAAGAAATACCTGTGGAGGAATCATAGGAGGAGGTGCCTGACCATAAAACATTTGTTGTCCAGTACCTGGACCACTAGGGGGATACATCTGCATACGAGGACCAACAGATGGTGGCATTGCACCCGGTCTCATTTGGGAAAACTGAGCCTGTTGGAATCATGGCATAGATATAAGTTATTAAACTTTCACCACCACACAGTTAACAGGAATATATAAAACTCCAAAAGCCATAATCTAGATCTTAGATCAGAGGATAGCATAACAGTTTAAAGAGCAGGTATATATTGTGAAGTTAACCACAGAAGCAATGTCATTTATAGCGTATGTGAAAAAATATGACAACTACTAATGCATGATCAATATATATACATCCAATCTCTTTTTAACTAAGAATCATGAGTCAGGTGACTCAGACTGACATTGATTATCTAGATGCATCTCTTTGTTAGTGATGGAAACTGCAAACAGACATGTCATATCCACCCAACATTGACGGGTCAAGTTGCTTACCATCGGGAAATAAACAAAGGAAAGAGCCTGTCCAAGGCATTTATAAGAGAATAAACCTGGAGTCTGGCCTTCCTGTCCTCCTTTCTCTGAGAAACAGCAACATAGAGAGGTTTGTTTTCGATCATTTTACCACTCATCTCTGACATCTGTACAGGTACCCACTATTAGTAAAAGCTGAAGAGATATCTTTGCTCATGAATGAGCTCCGTATGATATTACAATTAGCTTACAGCTTTGGTTGCTTCTTCAGGATTTGAGAATGCTACAAAACCAGAGCCCCTGCTTATGCCATTAGGATCCCGCATCACCTGTTATATTTTCGAGAAGGGGAATTTATATGCAATACAATGCAGATTAGCAGGGAAGGGAATATTAGACCTTGCAAGATGTAACAGTGCCATAAGGTGTAAAAAGCTCCTTCAGCTTTTCGTCAGAGATGCTGTCATCTAAATTCTTAACATACAAGTTAGAGCTTTGAAACTTGTCTGCAGCTTCTCTGAAACTCTGCTCGTACAGAACCTTAAGTTCGGTTTCCCTTTCATTCTTCTTTTGGGCTCTACCAACATACCATTCCTTATCATCAAATGTCTTCCCATTCAGAGCTTCCACAGCCTTAGCAGCATCATCGGCATTATCAAAGTTAACAAACCCAAAGCCCTTTGACTTCCCATCTCCATCTTTCATCACCACCGCACTTGTAATATTTCCAAACTCACCAAAAATGTTCTTCAAATCATCATCAGTAGTTGATTCAGCAAGATTCTTCACATACACATTGGTGAATCTTGGTATGTTAGCAGTAGAGTCTCTTTCTTGCCTTCTGAGGAAGGGTCCAACATACACTTGCTTATCGTTCAGTAACATGCCGTTCAATTGAGCCATAGCTTTCTGGGCAGATTCCTCAGTTTCATATTGCACAAACCCATAGCCTTTTGATTGCCCTGAAGAATCCACAGCTATCTTGCACGAGATAATGTTCCCGAACGCAGAAAACGTATCATGCAACGCTTTATAACCAAATTTAGCACATGAGGGAGAAGAAGAAGAAGAGAAAAGTCAAAAGGAAAGCAGCTACATCGTCATTGTTCCAAGGTACAAAGGAAGATTTCAGTATCCCAATTCTATAAAGATAGCATCATGTTACGGAACAAAAAGAGGATTGCAGTTGGTCGGATGTTGAAAAAACAGAGGCAAAAGAGTACCTTGATGAATATGTTTCCTGCACCACTACGGCGAACACTAGGATCACGACGAGAGTACATAACCCTGACAGGTTTTCCATTAAGAGGAATGTAGTTTAGTTCCTGAATCGCTCTTGCAGCTGCCAAAGAAACGCAACATAAAGTCCCATCAAAGGTCAGAATAACAACCACCTTTTGCAAGGATAGATTTTATAGCAAAAAGAAGACCAAAGTTACAAATGGCACATTTGTTACTTGATGCAATTTCTGTTTAAGGCAAGGCACTTTAACAAGAAACTAATTTACAATCTAATTTTCTTGAACCAAGGTAGGAAAGATCCACTCAGAGCATAGGCAACATTGAGAAAGGCGCAATCTTTATTTATGCAGTTTCAGCTTAAGACAATACAGAAAACAAAACCAACATAGTGTCTTAATCTTGAGAAAACCCCTCAAAAGAAAAAACTTTTTTTTTCTCAATCTTTTAGATCTTCCTAACACAGTACTACACAAATGAGAAATCCAGAATAGCTTTTACATTTTCAAAATAATTAAAATGCAAAGAAAATGGTCAAGTCAAAATCACTAACAGTAATCAAGAGAAGCCTAACCATCTTGACGACTGGTGAAGTTGACATAACCATAACCAAGAGATCTCCGAGTAGCCAAATCCCTACAGACACGAACGGACACAACTTGACCCATCTGGCTAAACGCCTCGAAAAGCTGCGAGTCAGTGACATTCGCATCCAGATCTCCAACATAAAGCGACGTCGTACCAAACTGAGCACCCGCTGCTCCCGAACCGTTTGGATTTTGACCTTGAAGTTGAACCTGAGCCATTTTTTTTGGTTTTTTTTGGAACTTTTTCTTCTTTTTTGGGTGTTTTTTCTTGATCTTCTTCTCTCCCCTCTCGTTTATTTCAGAGCAATTAAGATCGAAACGAAAGAAGAGCGCAATATATAGAGAAACTGAAGCGGAGAAGATAGTTTGATGAGTTTTCTTAGGTCTTTTTATGATTTTTATGGATAAGAGGAGGAGAGGGGAGAAGACAAGGGTAAAAGCAGTTGCCGGCGGCAAAGCCTGCGGCGGCGCGTGCGATATCGAGGATAGTTTGCTGAAAGGTTCGAGGATCTGAAGACAACTGCGAAGAGGAAAGAGAGACAACTACGTTTTCCTATTTATGTTTTCTCAAGAGAGAATCAGAACATTGGACAACTTTTGAATTTGAATTAGAAAATTGGGCAAGCACAAGTTCTAATTAGGTTGATGGTCAACCTAGTAAGAGAGAGAAGAAAAACTGGATAATTTTAACCTTTTTACCCAACAATCTTGAACTTTAAATCGTGGGACCAGACTGTCTTTTGTCCATAAAAACTTTCCTCAGAATGACTGATACACGCGTCTTGAATGTACGTGTAATAGACATATTGAATATTATATTATTTTAATTTCAGAAGGCAACATGCTTTTGGGCTTCGTTTTTGGGCTATTTGACCCCAATACTTGAAGGCCTTATATGTTCTGATTTTTCCCGGGAAACAACGGCTCCAAGATGGACAAATGGCCATTAATGACTGGTGGCTTTAGAAAACATGTGTTTTACTTTAATTTATTAATTAAAAACATGGCAAAAACTAATTATTTAATACACAAACGTACGAACCCTATCTCTTTGCCTGTCTCCTTGTTGAGGAGTAAAATCAGCTACCGAACAAGGAAACTTGAGTTAACGATTTTGGAGAACTACGCAGCGAATTTTACAGACAGAGGCATGAGCTACATCCGATATGATGAGAGAGGAAAGGGTATGGCGGATGGTGGGTCTGTTGTATCTAGCATCGAAGGTAAATCACATATAAGCCGTACACCCTTGCATTTATGACATCATAGTTATGGCTGAAATCATTTATTACAGATTTGATTTCGGAATTCAGGTGTTTGTTTGTACGAAACTATATTTATTGCTTCTGATTAGCACATTGAATTCGAAAAAAATATAAATTCAATTTTTGTAGGTGTTCACGATTCATACATCGTTGTAATCTCTGGACGGTGGATTATGTACGACACTAGTGACTGGGATTTTAAATTTGATAGCGACCGTATGGGGAGGGTTCTATGCGAAGTTGATAACTTCTGTTGAAGACTTGAAGCAGGCCATTATTGAGTCATACGGTCTAGTTGGAATGTCTGTTGTCGCCGAGATGTCATATTGGCTTGGTGAACACGGATCTTGTGCTATTGGTGAAAGAGAAGCTCCTGTTCAAATTTCCAACGACAAAGATTTCGAGTTGTTTACCTCGGCACGTAAGGTGGACAAATACATCAACGTATTTGTCACATTCAAAGAAGAAATAGATGGGAAAATGAATTTTCTGAGGCCAATGGGGAATCTTTTGAAGTCCAAAGAAGTTGCCAGCAGCAGCAATATGCAAGTTGGGAGTACGTCTGCTGATGTGCACACCCGGAATGAAGTTAATGACGGTGAGACTGATTTGACCGAAGATGAAATAATTCTTATGCGAGTTGCGGAAATTGAAGCAGTTTATGCCGTAAATGGTTTTGGGATGCGTGAAGTGGATGGAACTGCATGTGAAGTTCAGAATAAAGTGGACAAGACTGAAGATTCTGCGTTAGAGGAAGCCGAAGATGACGACGATGAGGATTATGATTTCAATTTATGGCATGATTTTGTTGGACGAAATTGCGAATGGGACGATGATAAGGATGAGGATGGAGGGGTAGGTGGTGGTGCTCGAACGAACGTAACATATGGAGGTGTACGTGGTGAGGTGGCGACTAAAGCGAGGAGTGGACGAACTAATCCTTCTTCAAACAAAGGCAGTGGTTCATCCACAAACAAACAGCGTACCGCAAACCCACCATCAACTTTTGAAGATTACGTAGATGAGGGTAGATTTTACATAGGGTCATCTAGGTATTCGATGGAAAATACTGAAGAAGAAAGTAACAATTCAGGTGTCAAGTCAAGTGATCAAGTGCCCGAGACTAAGAATCATTCAGATCAAGAAGAGGACCCAAGTGTGGACAGCAGCTCCCAAATTTTGGTTCTCGTGACTCCTCCAAAGCCGTTTAACATGCATACTCGGGAAGTTGACGACAGTGATGATTTCGTTGGACAGGTTCCTCAGTGTGTTTCGTCAAGGCCGACACATGATACATCTGATGGAGAAGACGAGGAAGACGATTTTGAGGAACCGGTATCTAAGTGTGTTTCGGTTGGTCAGACACATGAAACTCCGGATGGAGAAGACGAGGATGACGACTTTGTCGAACCGGTACCTCAGTGTGTTCCGGGTGGTCAGACACATGAAACCCTGGTTGGAGAAGACGAGGATGACGACTTTATCGAACCGGTAAGTCAGTCTCGAAGCCGTGAGGAAGACGCAAGAAGACGTCGTGAAAAGGATAAGGCTGATGACGAATCACTCATGAAATCCGTTAGAGCCGTTGAGCTATATGGATTTGAGGATGTAGAACCTTCGTCTAACAACGAAGCAGTTAACGATTATACTGTTGATGATATTGACTTCAGTCTAGCAGATGCTGATATGTATGCTGGGAAGCTATTCAGTAACAAGCAAGAATTCAAGATCAGTTTGCACATTTATGCGCTAAAGCAGGTGTTCAGGTTCAAGTTCCATAAACATGCGTTTAACTACGTGTCAGCGAAATGCATTGGTAAAAACTGCAAATTTATGTTATGGCTAAGCAACTGGGGGAATCTTCGACATATCAGGTGAGGAAGGCGCAACTGAAGCATGTCTGCACTTCTGATGTTAAAGCGCAGTATAAGAAACATGCGACGTCGAAAGTAATAGCTGTACTAATGAGATCGAAGTATGAAAGGCTCCAAGCTGGACCGCGCGCATCTGAATTACCAGAGATGCTCCGGACTGAGTTCTTGTTTACGGCCACATATTGGAAATGTTGGAAAGCCAAAGAGTTAGCAACTGTTGCTGCACAAGGAACAGAAGAGAGCTCTTACAAGCTCCTGCCAAAATATTTTTATGTTCTAAAGTATGCAAATCCTGGGTCCATTACTGATATCAAAACTGAAAAAGATATTAAGGGAAAGACAAGGTTTAAGTACACGTTCATGGCGCTGAAAGCTTGCATTGACGGGTGGAAGCATCTACGGAAGGTTCTTGTGGTGGATGGTACTCATATGTTTGGGAAGTACAAAGGGTGTTTACTAACTGCAAGTGGGCAAGATACCAATTTTAAGGTATTCCCCATAGCGTTTGGTGTTGTAGACAATGAATCAAATGAGTCTTGGAGTTGGTTTTTTGAGAAGCTGACACAGATCGTAGAAGATGGCTCCGATTTATCTATTGTGTCTGATAGAGCACATCAAATTTGTGTAGCTAAAGATCTGTGGTATCCTCTTTCACACCATGGGTGCTGCCTCGTACACCTACAGAGAAACGTCGATGCAAAATTCAAGAAAAGGAATCAAAAGCAAATGGTTGGCAGGACAGCTGAGGCATTCAAGGTATCCCACTTTAAGAGACTTTACGCGGAGATCAAACTTACAGATAAGCGTTGTTGGGATTATCTTGAGAAGATCGATCCTAGACATTGGACAAGGTCACACTTTGAGGGCGAGCGGTACAATCTAATGAGCTCGAATATAGCTGAGTCTCTCAACAAAGCACTAGTTCCTGCGCGCGATTCCCCGATAATGGCGCTATTTGAGTTCATCAGACGCATGATTAGTCGTTGGTTTGTGAGTAGACAGCGAAAGATATCGAGAATGAGTGGTGAGATCCCCCCGACTGTTGACGAGTTGATGGAGAACAATCTAGAAGACGCAAGAGCGTACGCTGTGATGCCTCTGTCTGCTTTTGAATTTGAGGTAACTCTAAAAACAACTGGCTTCGGGAGTTCTGTTAATCTGGAAACCAGGTCTTGCACATGTCTTGAATTCCAGAAAGTTGGAATACCATATCGACATGCCATTGCTGCGGCTATGTTTTGGGACTTGCAGCACTCAGAGTTTGTTGCAGACTTCTATCTAAAAAAGACATGGAATGAAACAACAAAGGGTGTTACACTCCCGGTTCCAGATCCGCAAGATGTTTTCATACCTCCGGAGGTTAGTGACCTTGTCATGTTACCACCAAAGACGAAGAGACCACCAGGACGTCCACCGACCAAGCGTAAACGTTCTGCAGGAGAAATACCGGTACGACCTAATCTCATGTAAGTGTAGTCATGGAGTTTTTCTGAATAAAGTGTGTTATGTTTTTTTACAGGAGGGGCCGAAGAAGAAGAAACAAAACACATGTAGTCGATGTCATACCTCAGGTCACAACAAAAAGTCTTGTAAAGAACCGCTACCATGATGGGTTATGGATGGTGGAAATTATATGTATTGTTGACAATGAAGTTCTTGTTTTTTGGAAACTGTTTAGGTGTTTCCTAATAACACATCTATAATGTTATTTTGCGAACTGATGAGATATGGATTACGCAGTGCTTCTTCTTGAATTTATTAGATATGTATGGTTTTATTGTCATTCCTTAATATGGTGTTCATGTTTATAACTTGAGGTGTACAAAGTCACAACATCGTATACCTAACATGATTTGATGTAACTTGTTTATAACTTTAGGTGTACGATTTCTGTGTATCCAATCTAGCCGTTAGAAATACATTTAAATACAATGTAGCCGTTAGAAAGACATTTAAATACGATTTCTGTGTATTCCTCTCAAAACAGCAAAACTCAATTTGGCCGTTGTTCAATAATATAGCCGTTGGAGCTACTTACCGTTAGAAATTCTTTTGAAATAAAATATAGCCGTTACTATCTTACCCTATTTAAGTAGAATTCACAACACTCAACAATCTCTCTTCACAACACTCAACAATCTCTCTTCACAACACTCACCAGTACAACAAAATGACGGATCCTTACTATAAAGAGATGAAGCATCAGAAAAGGGAGTATGACTGGGTCAGCAATTGTGTCTATGCCAATTACAAAATTCCAACGAAGTGTATATGCGGTGGAGCTATCACCGTGGAAACTGATGAGAAAGGAAGAAACTA
The DNA here is from genome assembly GCA_018703725.1 of Brassica juncea. Taxonomy (NCBI): domain Eukaryota; kingdom Viridiplantae; phylum Streptophyta; class Magnoliopsida; order Brassicales; family Brassicaceae; genus Brassica; species Brassica juncea. Next base: position 12,048,329 of record CM031937.1, read on the forward strand.
TTACGTATGCAAAGATTTTAAGGCAATATTAGAGTTCAAAATAGGAAAATTTGTCTCCATTGTTAACGGAAATGGTTTCTTTTAAACCAACAAATCTTATATATTTTCTTGTAAAACGATGGTTTGCACATCCGACATTACTGCCTTGCCGCCCTCGAGGAAGAGCTGGATTGCTTGAGAAGTCAGTATGCTGAGGAGGTGTCGCTCCGCTGTGAGCTGCAATTTGAACTTGCGCAAATGCGTGAGGAGAAAATGTCAAAGAGCTTAAACAATTAATTATGCTTTAATCTTAAGTAATTTTATGTTAAGTAGTGTTATGTAATTTTATGTTAAGTAGTCTTCTATTATGTAGTCTTCTATTATGTAATTTTATGTTGTGTGTTTACATTATCTTTTCTATTTTCGGATTTAGTTATTGTGATTTCGTTATTGTGATGTAGTCTTCTATTATGTAATTATATGTTATGTCTTCTTTAGGCTAAATTTTTGGGTATAGGGTTTGATGTTAGGGTTTAGGGTTTTAGGGTTAGATGCGAACATTTACTTCTGTACTATTGCTGTTTGCATTAACTGTTACAGTGAGGGTGTTAGGTTAAAAATGTTTGTTGGAACATTTACTTCTGCAATTAACACCTTCTTACCTTCTTTACTAATATCTTCTATATTAGGTGGAATTATATAAGAAACTATCAACTAAACTCAATAGCCACTCTCAAAAATAGTATGGCAGGTCAAGCACTCCCAAATATTCCCGACGAAATTATGTGTAAAATCATTGAGTTACTCGCCGAGGAATCATTTTACAATCTCGCTGCTTTTTTGCGTGCTGGCAAACGCGGTTACGCACTTGTCCATGAGCAGTTGGTCTTAAAGATTTGCGATGTTACTGAGATGGTTACCTTTGTTACATGTCAAATCAGCCAGGGTGGTCAATTTCGCCCTTTCTTGCTGAAGTGCGTCGATGCTGGGAACATAAATGCAATCTACTATGAAGGTATCCATGCAGCCTCCAGAATAGGACTTCATGAGAGCATTCAAATCATGGAACCAAATGTGCCTATCCATGGACTATCAACCTTAGCTGTGGGCATATTCAACGTTTGTCTTGGCAACGTGAAGGAAGCCAGCAAAGTGTTTCAGCAGTTCGCTGCGTATCACCATGACCTAGGATCGGACGCGACATATGAAATGGGAACTGACCTTGAGTGGCGATTGACATCGTTTGGAGCGCCATACCTCAACGAATATGGTGAGTCCTTCAAGTTTCCTGACGATGGGGTAATATCTTCACCAAAGTGTCTTTATGGCCATGATTACACAGTAGATTTTGAAGGTTCTTGCAAAAAATGCAGACTCTTTTGGATCTGCTGCAACATTTCTCACGTGCTTTAATGAGATCTTATGATGTTCGTCAATTTTAACTTATGTTATGTTAGCCTTCAATGTCATCTTAGGTTAGCCTTCAATGTCATCTTATGTTAGCCTTCAATCTCATCTACTGTTAGCTTTCAGTGTCATCTTATGTTAGGCCCATAATATGACCATTTTCAATGTCATTTAGGCCCATAATATGACGATCTTCAAATATTTAATTATGCATTGAAGACATTTTTGAACTTAGATATAGTCCACTGTTTTTTGGTGAATTATTAAAAATGAATATAAGAAAGGTGTACATAGTAATCTGTACACGAGAGTGGATAATATTGTGTACACTTAAACATATTAAACATGAAATTAATAAAATTCATAAAATTCATAACATAATATTCCAAAAATTCATAAACATATTAAACATAAAATTCATAAAAATTCATTAAATAGAGGTCCGGAAATAAAGTTCATAAAATATTAAACATAAAACACATAAAATTCATAACATATTAAACATAAAAAAGTAGATTAATTAAACATTAATAAAGTAGACGTTAAACATTAAAATAGCGGGTGGGAGGGTTAAGCGTCCGAGACGGAGTCGGAGCCGGTGTCCAGATCGTCGTCAGATTCCGATTCCTCATCTGGGTACTCGTACATCCTGAACTCCCCAGATGAAAGCGTATCGTCACTCATGTCTCCTTCATCCTCGTCCTCTTCCTCTTCCTCATCTTCCTCCTCCTCACGGCTGTACCGAGGGCGTTTGCCAGGGCGTTTGCCATCGCTGTCATCTTCCTCCTCCTCCTCCTCACGGCTGTTCCCAGGGCGTTTGATAGGGCTGCTGGGAGGTGTTTTTTCCATCTCGAGAATCTCTTCGACTTCCATTGCCTCTTCAAAAAGGGCTTCAAGTGTTGGAAATTCTGGTGTTTCCAAACCTTCTCTGATCTCTTCATTCAATCTGGCCTTCTCGTATTCCGCCACTGTCATTGTCCCCTGCTTGATATTTGCGGCCATCTTTCACAACGGTTGAAGAAGAATATGGAAAGAGGAAAGACTAAAATTGATTTAATGTTTTTTTAACAGTGAAGATCAGTGATATATAGATGAGGTAATTTTCTTGGAAACAGATGTTTGCGTTTAATTAAAGTTGCTTCTCACCTACACCAAACAATAGAGAGAGGGCCGAATACATTTAAAGAAATTTAAGTTGAGACGGTAACTTTAGTCATCATTACTTAACAAGATGATAAAGATCACGTCTTTTCTTTGTCAGTTTGAAGTCATTGGCAAAATTAAGATGAAAATGGTGATAAAGTAATAAGTGCGTGCCCAATGTTAAAGGCCCATCACAACTACCGGCCCATTTTCACTTAATTATTAATATATTGATAACACACGTAGGTGTACAAGTTGAGTTGTACACCGGCGCCAAATGCCAACCGTCACTTCTGAACAGTTACCACACTACGCTGGCAGTTTTCAACAGTTACAAAATGACCGTATAAAAGTATCATTTAACACAAAACAAAAGCGGATAAATCATTTCAATACATCCAAAATGAAGCAAGGTGATTCTTCTGTTAGGGAATACAATTCATCGTTTCTGGCAGCGGGTCTTCTTGACAATCATGACCAAAGAATGTTGGTGAACATGTATCGAGATGGCTTAAAGGAGGACATACGGTTGCGCTCGGATCAACAGAGTTCTCGACCATCGACGACATAATGCAGGCAGCATTAGACATAGAAGAAGGTGGTAGGTCGTCTTCATCAGAATCAGAAAAACGCCCGAAGAAGAAGCCTCGAACTGAGATGCAACCGGAAGATGGGCACTCGGGCGAAGAGCGTTATGGTGATAAAGATACATCCAAAATGAAGCAAGGTGATTCTTCTGTTAGAGAATACAATGCATCGTTTGCGGCCGCGGGTCTTACAAACAATCCTGACCAAGGAATGTTGGTGAAAATGTATCGAGATGGCTTAAAGGAGGACATACGGGTTGCGCTCGGATCAACGGATTTCTCGGCCATCGAGGACATAATGCAAGCAGCAATAGAGATAGAAGAAGGTCCTAGGTCGTCTTCATCAGATTCTTCGAATGAATCTGATGGATCAGATTCTTCAAATGAATCTGATGAATCAGAAAAACGCCACAAGAAGAAGCCTCAAACTAAGTTTGAACCGGAAGATGAGCAACCGGACGAAGATCCTTATGGTCATAAAGATGAGACTGACGATGGCGAGGGGTCTACTCCAAATACGCGTAATGAGTCTGAGTCGGAGTCAGACTGTGCTGTAGATCTTAGAGACTATCAGGAATATCTCCAGAATCACCACTTATCGTTGATGATAGGCCTTTTCTAGGGTCCTAATCAAATGTTGTAGAATACAAGATGTCAATCCAATTCTAAGAGATTCTAATGCAAAGGGAATGCAAGTTCATGCTTAATCTAAGTGCAATCAAGATGAGAGGATGATTATGAAACTAAGACAATATTAAAATGCAATAAAAGATTGAACTTTCTTTCTCAATGAGGCAAGGGGGTTCTTGGGACAAGGGAATTGACTTTGGGTGATCAAGGTTCAATCCAAGATCCCAACTTTTCAATCAATCTAATTCCTTATGCCTAGACAACAAAACTAAGCAAGCTCTATCCCTAGATGAATGTTCTTTTGCAATGATCACCCAAGTACACCAAATCCCTTTGGCTGTAATGATCAAAGCAAACATGGAGAATGAATCTAATAGCAATCCTAGCTCCTTTGACAACTAATCTCTTAGGCAAAGCAAGCTAAAAGCATAGATGAGTTGGTTCAGGCATCATAGAACACCTTCCGGGCATGAAATGCCTATAGCTCTATGTTTGAGAGGCCAACTCAAATATAGCTTGAAGAACACCAAATCAATGTAAGGAAAGGATAGATCTAACACTAAGCACCTTGGATCTACACTTAATCACCCTTAGTCTCCCAAGCCCATGAACCCTAGATAGATCTACTCACTAATAGCCATGAAAAACCTCAAAATCAATGATGATTCAAGGCTAAACATGATTAGAGAAGAAGATAATCTATTAAACACAAAAGAAATGAGATAAAAGGATCAAAGATCCAAACTTTCTTCAAGATCTTATTATGTTTTTGAGAGAAAAGAAGTTTTTATCTCTTAATGAGATTACAAGAGTATATATAGGAGGCTTGAAAGCCCTTAAAAACATAAGAGAAAAGTATAAAAGGTCCTTGGTGCCACATGATTTTCGACCAATCAAAAGCCAAGAAAAGGAAGAAGGAGAACCACCCGGGTCAGGCAGTGTGATCCATGGCCGGGTGTGTGCTGGCCGGGTGTGTGCTGGCCGGGTGTGTTCCAGCATCCTGAGCTTGCGGCCGTGCGGGTAGAGGCAGTCGGGTAGGTGCTGTCCGGGTGTCTCATACGCGGCTTCATCTTCCGGGTGCTTCAGTCCGCGTGTGTCTTGGCGTCCAGCAGCATCAGGACGTGCGGGTGGAAGCAGCCGGGTAGTCCTGTCCGGGTCGTCCTCATACGCGGGTGTGTGTGGCCGGGTGGAACGTCCGGGTCATCTTCATACGCGGCTTCATCCTCGGGTGGTACTGGCCGCGTCCGGAGCTCATCCAGCATCAGGACGTTGTGGGAACCGAAATTCGCACCGTCAATTTCCGATAAAGATTTGTGGAGGAAAACCGAGTTAACCCGATCTTCCTTGAAGGTCCCGAATATCTGTTGGGCCGCACACGAAACAATCAATAGAGATAAAAGTTGCGAAAAAAGAAATCGTAAAAGTTGAGCAAAAGAGATCTTATTTCTGAATTCTCGTTTGAGCGTGTACAACAAGAAAAGAAATCGGCTGTAAGAGCTGTCGAGGAATCCGCTAGTCTGGTCGCCTAAGTTTATCCTAGTTGAGTCGCAGCTCGCTAGTGAAAACAGAAAAGAATGCTAAATCGCTCTAAGTGCTAAGTGCTCTGAAAGCTTGTGATCTGGTTTGCTTCTTGCTCAAAGCTCTCCTTATATACTCCTCTTAAGACGGTCTATCTTCTCGCGGGCTGAATCGGGCTTTTTCCATTTTCGTCCATCTTCGTGTTTATCGGGAAACTTGACATTTATCTTCGGAAAACTTGACATTTATCTTCTGGAAACTTGACATTTATCTTCTGGAAACTTGACATTTATCTCTTATGTGAGGATAAAGATAAACCGTCATAGTTATCCTTCTTTTTCGGAAAATCGTAAGTGGGCCGTTTTGGCCACGTTGGGCCGTTTAGGCGTTTTTACGGTTTTTCGAAAGAACGGTTTTTGAATGTTTCGGTGTTTCCGAAGGAACCCCAATTCCTTGTATAGTCGAGATATTGGTGTTCTAGAATAACCGTGATCGTACCAAACTTGCGTAGATTGATCCGAACAAGCTAAGATGGGATCGAACTGGGCATGATAGGACCGAGACCAGGACGAGGGCCGCGGACCGACGCCAGGCCGACCCGCGTGACGGGTGCCGCCGGCGCCAGGCCGGAGTGCCGCCGGCGCCAGGCCGGGGTGCCGCCGGCGCCAGGCCGGGGTGCCGCCGGCGCCAGGCCGGGCTGCCGCCGGCGCCAGGCCGGCCCGCGTGATGGGTGCCGCCGGCGCCAGGCCGGCCTGCGTCCCGCGTGCCGCCGGCGCCAGGCTGGCCCGCGTGACGGGTGCCACCGGCGCCAGGCCGGGGTGCTGCCGGCGCCAGGCCGGCCCGCGTCCCGCGTGCCGCCGGTGCCAGGCCATCTTGCCGTCTGTGGATTTTTCGTTGTTCGATCTTTCCCCCGTCAGTCGTTTGCGGGAAATCTTTGAGTTTGGGAAGGTCTTTAGCCGTAGATTTCGAGATAATCGTTTCTAATCCAACAAGATTCCTCGAGTATCGGGATTTGAGATGGACTTGGATTTGTAGATTTTCCGTCGTCAAGGACGCGAGCAATGTGGCTTCGAGCTTTAGATGTGTTAAAAGATGAATCTTTTAAACAATCGGGAAGGCTTTGCGGAAGAACCATCGTAGATCTCGGACGATCCGGACATGGGTTTTAAGGAACCAAGATGCTGCCATTGCCCGAGATCATGAGATGATTGCACGGATGGGCACCAGGACCCTTGACGCTGGTGCCAGGCGGGAGCGGACGAGCCTTCCCGTGAGTTCTATCGAGCGACGACCCGTTTCTTGGCTTTGATCGTCGCTTGGCTTTTCTTTCGAGGATTTTCGGGTGATGATTTCGTCATTGACCGATTTTGACCCCAACAGTTAGCCCCCCAGCTAGCTAGGAACCGTAGTGCCTGTCGGATCCTAGCTTGCGGTATAGCCGTATGGGAAGGTGTTGAGACGTAATCGTTTGCCGAAAGTCGGGGTAAATAGTGATTTTACCTCCTTTATATGGATGGAGTAAGAAATCTCATTCTTTACTTCACCATAAGAAATTTACTCTCTCTCTCAAGAATCCTTTCTCTCTCTTTAAGAACAATGTCTTCAAGATCCTCAAAGAGAAACTCTTCTTCCCATTCATCCTCGGATGACTCTCCTGCCCATGTGACGGTGAAGCAGGAGGAGTTGGTCGAGGAGGAAACGAAGAATGCGTATTACCGAGCCCTTGTAGGTTCGCCCCCAACACTGCCAGAGATCCCTGTTCCGAGGAGACCTCTGAGGCAGCCTGGTGCTCCTTTTGCGCCGAGCTCGGTTTCTCGTAAATATCTCAAGGTTCTTCGAGATTTTTACCAGGTTCCTGAAGGAGTCAAATTCCGGATTCCCGTTGGTAACGAGAGTGCAAGGAATCCTCCGCAAGGTTTCTTTACATGTTACGAAGCTTTCTTTACGTACTGCCGTATGTGGTTCCCGATCCCTGGTGCCATTGTTCGTGCGCTTCACCGCTTCAAACTTTCGATCAGCCAGCTCAGCGTTCTTGCCTTGGAGTGTTGGCTTGGCGTACTGATCGCTAGCTACGAACTCGGGATTGATCTTGGTCCCGATGATTTCGAAGGTCTTTGGGGCACTCGGCCGACGGGGAGTGACGGTTACTACTCCATGCTGCCTAAGAAGGATATGGCCGTGATTCAGGGGACTACTTCGAATCCCAAATCGTGGCAGGAGCGTTTCTTCTTCGTCCAAATAGATGGCGAGTCTGTCGAGGAGAGCTGCCTCCATCTATTTCCGCAAGCATGGAACTTCAACCGAGGAAATACGATGAAAACCCTGTTGTCTATTTCACCTTTTCGGAAGTGCGAGTTTTAGTGAAAAAGTTTCGCTTTGTAGGGAACAACCCTACTGCGCATTTGCCTGGTGATCTCTTTGTCAAGAGAGATCTTCTTCGTCAAAGGCCGTTTATCTGGAAGTCCTTCACCCTCGAACGGATTCGAGATGCGGTTAGAATTTATCGGTCCCGAGATCCTGTCCCGTTGTATGATGCCGAACCGGTCACCGAAGCTCCTACTCGGAGGCGCAGACAGAGGTCTCGTAAGGGGAAGGAAATCGATAATGGGGAAGGCTCGGAAAATCCTTCACCGTTGGGAGAAAAACCTAGTTTTACTCCAACGAAAAAAGGCGGAGCCAGCGGTTTTCCACCTAACAACTTCTTTGATGGCCTTCCTCCGGAGTTTACTACTGATGAGTCGCTGGAGGATGAGGAAAAACAACGGGTTTTTGCCGAGGGCTCCCAACGTGTCAACGAGGTTTGGCCCTTCGAACTTCTTAACCTTACGTTCGAATCTGTATATAAGCATGCTTGCTGATCTTGAGTTTATGCAGGGACTAAGAGTGTTTAGCGAGGCGCTTGACTCGAGTTTCCGCAAATCCAGGATTGCTAACTTCAAGACCACAGAAGCGGAGCGAGAGCTTTTCCGGTTCCGACAAGAGGTAAAGGCGCAGAACGCGAAGCAAGCTGAGCTTCATGCTCGAGCTCTTGTTCGGGCGGAAAGGAGAGGAAGAAGGATGGTCGCAGCGGAGGTGGCAAGACGGGCGGAATCGTTTGCTGCTGAGTTTCAATGTGTTAAAGAAGCTCAGGAGTTTGTTGGTGATTTCCGCGAGTGCCGGGGTTCGGTCGTAAACCTTTACAAATCTCAGAACCCGGATTTCTCTTTTGATTCCGAGATTGCTGAGATGAAGGATTTCATGGCCGAGTGTGCTCATGCTGAGTCCTTGGTTCCTCCGGTAGAAGAAAGAGTCCGGAGACTATGGGAACCTATCGAGGTTTCCGAGGATACGGTGGAGGCCGGAGCCGATGAGAACGCCGAGGGTGGTGGGAACGCTCAAGGCGTGAATGAGGAAGTGGACCAGCCTGCTAGTTCGTTTGGGATTTCCGCATCCGGATTTCTCAATGTTGACTTCCTTTTGTGAATCGTATTTTTCTTTTGGCCGTGTGTGGCCGTTTTTAGTAATTTTATTCTGCGACCGTTGGAGGTTGCATTCTTATGTTTTGGGACTGGCCGTTGGTGGCTTTGAATCCTGCCGTTTTTGCGGCTTTTATGAATATGAAAATTTGCGAGATTTCGTCTTTTTTTTTGATTTATACTTTCGTCAAGTGTAGAGGGAAGGATGCGAGTAGTCACTTCGTATCCTAACTCTTTTTTGTCGCTTGGTCCGTATGCTACTTTTTAGCGAGCGTTTTAGGTGTAAGCGATAAGAGACATGTTTTGGGATCTCGTATACGATACTATGTCTGTGAGATGTCAAGATCCAGCAAGACTGGGTTTAGGGCAAGACCTAGGCTTACTCTCAGCTTTAAGGCTGTGCGATGACTGATCGGCTTTCGTTTTGCCTGTTAGTGATTTCTTCCTGATTCTTTTCGTTTAAAGTCCGCGACTAGTCGCCGGCTTATATGACTTGTGTTAAAAGAATCGAGCTATCTTCGGAGTTTATCCGAGACGCTAAACCAAAATTTTGGGTTTCTTGTATAGCGCGCTATGATATCCTTGTCGGATGTAAGAGGACCTTGTAGGTCTGACTACGAGTTTGTATTGAGTGAAACGTTTCTTGTGTGCGTCCGTCGGGGCCAATCGACGGGCGTGAGTTATTTTTAAGTCGCAAGTGGACTGTCTTTTGCGGATGATACGAGTTTTGTTATCTTTTTAAGAAGTTGCGACGTCTCGCGTTTCTTTTGAAGATATGATTTTCGTTTTTTTCCGAAGCGTTGATAAGTTTAGTCAGCATAAAAGATAGAAAGAATTTTATTAAAAATTTCGAAAAGTTCGAGTACATGTGCGGATTTTTCGCGTTTTTGTGGGAGTATAGGAGTATACGCACCCAGTCCCCCCCCCCTTTTGGCGAGGGGGATAGCTGAACTCGCCGGGTTTCGACGAGCTGCCTACGTACCTCTTTCGAGGATCAAGCCATCTCGTAGTTCTGATAGTTGCCGCAGACGTTTTTACTCCCCGTGCGTCGCCGTTCCGATCGTGCTGGTCGGATCGGTGGTTTGTGCGGGGGTCGAGCTGTCTGCTTTTACGGCGGTGGAATCAGAGGCTTTGTCGCCGTCTTGAATCGCTGCCTGTTCGGATGATTCTGGATCATCTTTCTTCGAGTCCTCGGGAATGTTGTGTGATTCCTTTGCTCGTTTCGGGTTGGCCGCAGGGGCGTTCCGATCTTTTCGCAGTTTGAACTCGGCCAGGTAACAGAGTCTCGATTGTTTCTGACTACCCCAGATGGCTGCGGTTCCGGTCGGGGTCGGAAACTTGATACCGAGGTGATATGTGGATGGTACTGCCTTCATGGAGTTGATCCAAGGGGTTCCCATGATGGCGTTGTAGATGGCCGGGTTGTCGACTACTGCAAACTCGACGATCTTTGTAACTTCCTTTGCCATGACCGGGAGTTTAATTCTCCCGAGGGTCATGGTAGTGACGCCCGAAAACCCCGTCAAAGGTTTTGGCTCAGGGACGACTTCCCCAAGTGGGATCTTCATCCTGTAGAGGGTGTCGCGGAAGATGACGTTGACCGTGCTTCCTGTATCGATGAGAATGCGGCCGACTTCGAGATCCTGGATTACCAGGTCGATTACCAAAGGATCACAGTGAGGTTTGTCGATTCCGACGGTCTCCTGTTCCTCGAAAGCGATCGTGTGGTTAGGAACATCGCTGTCTGGGAACCAGTTGGAACTTGTCTCGGCTTTCCGCCCGTAGGCTTTTATCGACGAGACAGAGTCTTGGTAGAACTGTGATCCTCCGATGATCATGTTTACCCTCTGGCGACTGCTGTTGTTCCCTTGGTCGTCCTGTCTTCTTCCGCGTTTTTCCCCCGATTGATTTTCGGTCGCGCGGTCCTCGGAGACAGTTTTGTTGGTCTTTGGGCGGTCGGAGTCCAGGAGCAAGTCCTTTATACTCTTGACCTTTGATAGTTCGCCGGTGAGGAGTTTTGCGGCGAGCCGGGCGCCAAGAACCTTGCAGTTCGCAGTGGAGTGACCTCTGGTTTCGTGGAACTCGCAGTAGGAATTATCCTTGTACTGGTTCCTGGTCCAGGTGTTTCCGGAGGTTCTGCCTTGCTCTGAGTTGATGGCGTAGTTATGCTCGCCTTGGGCGTCTTCCCCTTCGTGATGGATGTTTTTGTCGTTACGAGAGGTTTTCTTTTTCGAGGACGTTTTCTGTGGTCCGTGCTTCTGTGACAGAAGCTTCATCTCTTCTTCCATGATGATGAAGTCCGTTGCCTTGTGGAGAGTATCCTGGATTGTCCGCGGCTTTTCCAGTAGTATCCACTTTCGGAACTTCGACTTGTACCAGAGAGTTTTCCTCAGGGCGTCGATTGCGACATTGTCGCTGATGCCCGTTACTCTGGCCATCACCAGTTTGAACCTTCGCATGAAGTCGCGGAGTGACTCGTCTTCCTTCTGAGCTAGACTCCATAGATCCACGTCGGACGTTTTTCTGTCCATGAACATGGAGTATTGTTTGAGAAACGCCGAGGCCAGTTGGCGGAAGCTTCCGATGGAGTTCCTTTTGAGCCGGGAGAACCACTCGAGTGCAGCACCTTTGAGGTGCTCGACGAAGAGAAGACAATGACCTGTGTCTCGTTCGCGCTCGGGGAGTTTGCACCTACCCATTGCGATCTGGAAAGACTGCAGGTGCGACTTAGGATCCGTCGTACCGTCATAGACCGGGATTTTGATCTTCCCTGGGTCTGAGATGCGTGTTTCCGTGATCCGAGTGGTGAATGGCTTTTTCCGTGCTTCCTCGAGAAGTCTATCGATCTCGGGGGCGGAACTGGTCGCCTGATGGATTTGCGATTTCACCGCTTTCACTTCGGCCACGGTCTTTTTGAGAGATTCACGGAGATCATGGATCTCGCTATTGCTGCCGGCGTTCCTCCGAGCTTGTCGGCGCTGGTCTCGATAGATCCGAGTTTGATCTTCCGCGAGTTCTTCCTGCTCCATCCAGTAGAGTTCTTCTTCCTCTTCTGTCATGGGCCTATCGAAGGATACCGTCTGCCGAGCGGACTGGCTTCGGGTTCTCCTAGGGTGGATGTCAGCGTCTTCATCGGAAGGATCCGATTGGTCGCTGATATCTAGATTGATGCGCTCGACGTCGCTTTCCTTGTTTCCCGTAGCCGGGAGTGGAAGGCTCTGCGAGGTCGTTTGCTGTCCTTTCGGAGCCGTTTCCTCGGGAGTGGGCTCTTTCGGGGCATCTTTTTCTCGTGCTTCGGGAGATCCGAAGTCGAGTCTTCTGCCGCGGCGTGCCTTGGTAGATCCGCGCGGCAACTTGCTCCTCGCAGTTAAGGTGTCGACCTGTTTTGCGAGCGAGGTTATCAGCTTGTCCTGTTGTTCCGCCCGCGCCTGGGCGGAGGTAAACAGTTCCTTCATCTGCCTGAGCGCCTCAGTGTTTGCATCAGCAGTGACTGCGGACGCATCTGCAACTGGAGTCTTCTCAGCGTTGGCATCGACGGGTGTTCCGTCTAGCGCTGGCTGATCTTTGGTGACGTCGGTAGACATGATCGAGCGTGTGCAGTTGCGAGATAGATAGATCCGTAACCCCCCCCCCCTCCTTCTAGCGCCAAACCGTGGGAACCGAAATTTGCACCATCAATTTCCGATAAAGATTTGTGGAGGAAAACCGAGTTAACCCGATCTTCCTTGAAGGTCCCGGATATCTGCTGGGTCGCACACGAAACAATCAATAGAGATAAAAGTTGCGTAAAAAGAAATCGTAAAAGTTGAGCGAAAGAGATCTTATTTCTGAATTCTCGTTTGAGCGTGTACAACAAGAAAAGAAATCGGCTGTAAGAGCTGTCGAGGAATCCGCTAGTCTGGTCGCCTAAGTTTATCCTAGTTGAGTCGCAGCTCGCTAGTGAAAACAGAAAAGAATGCTATGGGATGTTCATTGGGTGAGTGATGTGAGTTTGTCTTCCTTTTGGGTTATGGGATAAATAAAAAGGGTGTAGATCTTGTAATCACTTAGGAATTGGGTAGAATGATGAGGATGGATCCATGTATGCATGAATTGCTCCTAGTCTTAGATAAATTTTGCATAATGATCAAGCTCCTTGACTTTTGAGTGATTGCCACCTTGAAATGATGCATTGAACCCTCCTTTTCATCCATATTAGACCATTTGATCACCTAGCCAAATGATTGAGATCATGTGCCCATTTGTGAGACTTCACCTTGTGTGTGTGTGTGTGAATCAATGTGAGAGCTGGTTAAGAGAACATGTTGGTTGATAGGCATTGCATCTTGTGTAGAGGCATAAGAGTAATTGATAGGCCTTGTGAAGCTAGAGCATAATAAGAGAGTTTGCTCATGCTATTTGCTATGTTTCTTTAGGATGTCAGGTTGAGTGCTATGAGTGTTTCCTTTGTCTTTTTTCCCATCCTTGCATCCATCCCCCTTGTGCTTGAAAAGTTTACTTGAGGACAAGCAAAAGTCTAGTGTGGGGAAGTTGATGTCTTGCATATTTACATGTTTTTAGCTATCATACCTTGTGCATTTTTGCTCATTTAGCTTAGGTTCATTTTGCATTCATAAGTCCTTATTAGGTGTTGGAGCACACTTTGGAGATATTGAAGATGTTTGGGAGTTTTGAGATGAAAAAGAAGGGTTTAAAGATGAACATGGACGGAGACCTTAGAAATATCTTCTGATACTAATATTTGGTGGAGACATGTAATTTTGAGTTAGCTTTCCAATGAAAGTGGTTTCAAGACATTTGGAACCATATTGAAGGAGTTATGATCAAAACACTGAGGGCATATCAATTCCACCGGGGTGAGCATACCCGAGGCCGACCATCAAACCAAGCCTGGACGAGCTCAGGACGCGGCCAGGACGACCCGGGGACTGTGGGAACCGAAATTCGCACCGTCAATTTCCGATAAAGATTTGTGGAGGAAAACCGAGTTAACCCGATCTTCCTTGAAGGTCCCGGATATCTGCTGGGCCGCACACGAAACAATCAATAGAGATAATAGTTGCGAAAATAGAAATCGTAAAAGTTGAGCGGAAAAAGATCTTATTTCTGAATTCGCGTTTTGAGCGTGAACAACAGGTGAGAAGTGAGCTACAAGAGCTGTCGAAAGGTCCGCTAGTCCGGCCGCCTAGATCTAACCTAGTTGAGTCGCAGCTCGCTAACGAAAACAGAAAAAGAAAGCTAAAACGCTCTAAGTGCTAAGTGCTCTGAAAGTTTGTGATCTGGTTTGCTTCTTGCTCAAAGCTCTCCTTATATACTCCCCTTAAGACAGTCTCTCTTCTCGCGGGCTGAATCGGGCTTTTTCCATTTTCGTCCATCTTCGTGTTTATCGGGAAACTTGACATTTATCTTCGGAAAACTTGACATTTATCTTCTGGAAACTTGACATTTATCTTCTGGAAACTTGACATTTATCTCTTATGTGAGGATAAAGATAAACCGTCATAGTTATCCTTCTTTTTCGGAAAATCGTAAGTGGGCCGTTTTGGCCACGTTGGGCCGTTTAGGCATTTTTACGGTTTTTCGAAAGAACGGTTTTTGAATGTTTTGGTGTTTCCGAAGGAACCCTAATTCCTTGTATAGTCGAGATATTGGTGTTCTAGAATAACCGTGATCGTACCAAACTTGCGTAGATTGATCCGAACAAGCTAAGATGGGATCGAACTGGGCATGATATGACCGAGACCAGGACGAGGGCCGCGGACCGACGCCAGGCCGACCCGCGTGACGGGTGCCGCCGGCGCCAGACCGGGGTGCCGCCGGCGCCAGGCAGGCCCGCGTCCCGTGTTCTGCCGGCGCCAGGCCGGCCCGCGTGACGGGTGCCGCCAACGCCAGGCCGGAGTGCCGCCGGCGCCAGGCCGGCATGCGTCCCGCGTGCCGCCGGCGCCAGGCCGGCCCGCGTCCCGCGTTCCGCCGGCGCCAGGCCGGGGTGCCGCCGGCGCCAGGCCGGCCCGCGTGACGGGTGCCGCCGGCGCCAGGCCGGGGTGCCGCCGGCGACAGGCCGGGGTGCCGCCGGCGCCAGGCCGGCCCGCGTACCGCGTGCCGCCGGCGCCAGGCCGGGGTGCCGCCGGCGCCAGGCCGGCTCGCGTGACGCGTGCCGCCGGTGCCAGGCCATCTTGCCGTCTGTGGGTTTTTCGTTGTTCGATCTCTCCCCCGTCAGTCGTTTGCGGGAAATCTTTGAGTTTGGGAAGGTCTTTAGCCGTAGATTTCGAGATAATCGTTTCTAATCCAACGAGATTCCTCGAGTATCAGGATTTGAGATGGACTTGGATTTGTAGATTTTCCGTCGTCAAGGACGCGAGCAATGTGGCTTCGAGCTTTAGATGTGTTAAAAGATGAATCTTTTAAACAATCGGGAAGGCTTTGCGGAAGAACCATTGTAGATCTCGGACGATCCGGACATGGGTTTTAAGGGACCAAGATGCTGCCATTGCCCGAGATCATGAGATGATTGCATAGATGGGCGCCAGGACCCTTGCCGCTGGTGCCAGACGGGAGCGGACGAGCCTTCCCGTGAGTTTTATCGAGCGACGACCCGTTTCTTGGCTTTGATCGTCGCTTGGCTTTTCTTTCGAGGATTTTCGGGTGACGATTTCGTCATTGACCGATTTTGACCCCAACAGACGTGCGGGTCCTTGTCCTCGGGTGGTACTAGTCGGGTGTGCAAGCTGGTACGCGGGTAGGAACGGACGGGTGTGCAAGGCTGTCCCATCGATCCGTGTGGGTGCCTCTGCCCGGGTGCTTCCAGGCCGCGTGCATTCTAGGCTTCTAGCACAATCAGGACGTGCGGGTGCTTGTCTCTGTTGGGGTCAAAATCGGTCAATGACAAAATCGTCACCACAAAATCCTCGAAAGAAAAGCCAAGCGACGATCAAAGCCAAGAAACGGTTCGTCGCTCGATAAAACTCACGGGAAGGCTCGTCCGCTCCCGCCTGGCACCAGCGGCAAGGGTCCTGGCGCCCATCCGTGCAATCATCTCATGATCTCGGGCAATGGCAGCATCTTGGTTCCTTAAAACCCATGTCCGGATCGTCCGAGATCTGCGATGGTTCTTCCGCAAAGCCTTCCCGATTGATTAAAAGATTTATCTTTTAACACATCTAAAGCTCGAAGCCACATTGCTCGCATCCTTGACGACGGAAAATCTATGAATCCAAGTCCATCTCAAATCCCGATACTCGAGGAACCTTGTTGGATTAGAAACGATTATCTCGAAATCTACGGCTAAAAGACCTTCCCAAACTCAAAGATTTCCCGCAAACGACTGACGGAGGAAAGATCGAACAACGAAAAACCCACGGACGGCAAGATGGCCTGGCACCGGCGGCATGCGTCACGCGACCCGGCCTGGCGCCGGCGGCACCCGGCCTGGCGCCGGCGGCACCCGGCCTGGCGCCGGCAGCACGCGGGACGCGGGCCGGCCTAGCGCCGGCGGCACCCCGGCCTGGCGCCGGCGGCACCCGTCACGCGGGTCGGCCTGGCGTCGGTCCACGGCCCTCGTCCCGGTCTCGGTCCTATCGTGCCCGGTTCGATCCCATCTTAGCTTGTTTGGATCAATCTACGCAAGTTTGGTACGATCACGGTTATTCTGGAACACCACTATCTCGACTATACGAGGAATTGAGGTTCCTTCGGAAACACCGAAACCTTCAAAGACCGTCCTTTCGAAAAACCATAAAAACGCCAAAACGGCCCAACGTGGCCAAAACGGCCCACGTACGATTTTCCGAAAAGGAAGGATAACTATGACGGTTTATCCTTATCCTCACATAAGAGATAAATGTCAAGTTCCAGAAGATAAATGTCAAGTTTCCAGAAGATAAATGTCAAGTTTCCAGAAGATAAATGTCAAGTTTTCCGAAGATAAATGTCAAGTTTCCCGATAAACACGAAGATGGACGAAAATTGAAAAAGCCCGATTCAGCCCGCGAGAAGATAGACCGTCTTAAGGGGAGTATATAAGGAGAGCTTTGAGCAAGAAGCAAACCAGATCACAAACTTTCAGAGCACTTATCACTTAGAGCGTTTTAGCTTTCTTTTTCTGTTTTCGTTAGCGAGCTGCGACTCAACTAGGTTAGATCTAGGCGGCCGGACTAGCGGACCTTTCGACAGCTCTTGTAGCTCACTTCTCACCTGTTGTTCACGCTCAAAACGCGAATTCAGAAATAAGATCTTTTTCCGCTCAACTTTTACGATTTCTATTTTCGCAACTTTATCTCTATTGATTGTTTCGTGTGCGGCCCAGCAGATATCCGGGACCTTCAAGGAAGATCGGGTTAACTCGGTTTTCCTCCACAAATTTTTATCGGAAATTGACGGTGCGAATTTCGGTTCCCACAGTTTGGCGCTAGAAGGAGGGGGGGTTACGGATCTATCTATCTCGCAACTGCACACGCTCGATCATGTCTACCGACGTCACCAAAGATCAGCCAGCGCTAGACGGAACACCCGTCGACGCCAACGCTGAGAAGACTCCCGCTGGAGATGCGTCCGCAGTCACTGCTGATGCAAACACTGAGGCGCTCAGGAAGATAAAGGAACTGTTTACCTCCGCCCAGGCGCGGGCGGAACAACAGGACTAGCTGATAACCTCGCTCGCAAAACAGGTCGACACCTTAACTGCGAGGAGCAAGTTGCCGCGCGGATCCACCAAGGCACGCCGCGGCAGAAGACTCGACTTCGGATCTCCCGAAGCACGAGAAAAAGATGCCCCGAAAGAGCCCACTCCCGAGGAAACGGCTCCGAAAGGACAGCAAACGACCTCGCAGAACCTTCCACTCCTGGCGACGGGAAACAAGGAAAGCGACGTCGAGCGCATCAATCTAGATAACAGCGACCAATCGGATCCCTCCGATGAAGACGCTGACATCCACCCCAGGAGAACCCGAAGCCAGTCCGCTCGGCAGACGGTATCCTTCGATAGGCCCATGACAGAAGAGGAAGAAGAACTCTACTGGATGGAGCAGGAAGAACTCGCGGAAGATCAAACTCGGATCTATCGCGACCAGCGCCGACAAGCTCGGAGGAACGCTGGCAGCAATAGCGAGATCCATGATCTCTGCAAATCTCTCAAAAAGACCGTGGCCGAAGTAAAAGCGGTGAAATCGCAAATTCATCAGGCGACCAGTTCCGCCCCCGAGATCGATAGACTTCTCGAGGAAGCACGGAAAACGCCATTCACCGCTCGGATCACGGAAACACGCATCTCAGACCCAGGGAAGATCAAAATCCTGGTCTATGACGGTACGACGGATCCCAAGTCGCACCTGCAGTCTTTCCAGATCGCAATGGGTAGGTGCAAACTCCCGGAGCGCGAACGGGACGCAGGTCATTGTCTTCTCTTCGTCGAGCACCTCAAAGGTGCTGCGCTCGAGTGGTTCTTCCGGCTCAAAAGGAACTCCATCGGAAGCTTCCGCCAACTGGCCTCGGCGTTTCTCAAACAATACTCCATGTTCATGGACAGAGAAACGTCCGACGTGGATCTATGGAGTCTAGCTCAGAAGAAAGACGAGTCGCTCCGCGACTTCATGCGAAGGTTCAAACAGGTGATGGCCAGAGTAACGGGCATCAGCGACAATGTCGCAATCGACGCCCTGAGGAAAACTCTCTGGTACAAGTCGAAGTTCCGAAAGTGGATACTACTGGAAAAGCCGCGGACAATCCAGGATACTCTCCACAAGGCAACGGAATTCATCATCATGGAAGAAGAGATGAAGCTTCTGTCACAGAAGCACGGACCACAGAAAACGTCCTCGAAAAAGAAAACCTCTCGTAACGACAAAAACATCCATCACGAAGGGGAAGATGCCCAAGGCGAGCATAACTACGCCATCAACTCAGAGCAAGGCAGAACCTCCGGAAACACCTGGACCAGGAACCAGTACAAGGATAACTCCTACTGCGAGTTCCACGAGACCAGAGGTCACTCCACTGCGAACTGCAAGGTTCTCGGTGCCCGGCTCGCCGCAAAACTCCTCACCGGCGAACTATCAAAGGTCAAGAGTATAAAGGACTTGCTCCTGGACTCCGACCGCCCAAAGACCAACAAAACTGTCTCCGAGGACTGCGCGACCGAAAATCAATCGGGGGAAAAGCGCGGAAGAAGACAGGACGACCAAGGGAACAACAACAGTCGCCAGAGGGTAAACATGATCATCGTAGGATCACAGTTCTACCAAGACTCTGTCTCGTCGATAAAAGCCTACAGGCGAAAAGCCGAGACAAGTTCCAACTGGTTCCCAGACAGCGATGTTCCTAACCACACGATCGCTTTCGAGGAACACGAGACCGTCGGAATCGACAAACCTCACTGCGATCCTTTGGTAATCGACCTGGTGATCCAGGATCTCGAAGTCGGCCGCATTCTCATCGATACAGGAAGCACGGTCAACGTCATCTTCCGTGACACCCTCTACAGGATGAAGATCCCACTTGGGGAAGTCGTCCCTGAGCCAAAACCTTTGACGGGGTTTTCGGGCGTCACTACCATGACCCTCGGGAGAATTAAACTCCCGGTCATGGCAAAGGAAGTTACAAAGATCGTCGTGTTTGCAGTAGTCGACAACCCGGCCATCTACAACGCCATCATGGGAACCCCTTGGATCAACTCCATGAAGGCAGTACCATCCACATATCACCTCGGTATCAAGTTTCCGACTCCGACCGGAACCGCAGCCATCTGGGGTAGTCAGAAACAATCGAGACTCTGTTACCTAGCCGAGTTCAAACTGCGAAAAGATCGGAACGCCCCTGCGGCCAACCCGAAACGAGCAAAGGAATCACACAACATTCCCGAGGACTCAAAGAAAGATGATCCAGAATCATCCAAACAGGCAACGATTCAAGACAGCGACAAAGCCTCTGAGTCCACCGCCGTGAAAGCAGACAGCTCGACCCCCGCACAAACCACCGATCCGACCAGCACGGTCGAAACGGCAACGCACGGGGAGTTAAAATGTCTGCGGCAACTATCAGAACTACGAGATGGCTTGATCCTCGAAAGAGGTACGTAGGCAGCTCGTCGAAACCCGGCGAGTTCAGCTATCCCCCTCACCAAAAAGGGGGGGGGACTGGGTGCGTATACTCCTATACTCCCACAAAAACGCGAAAAATCCGCACATGTACTCGAACTTTTCGAAATTTTTAATAAAATGATTTCTATCTTTTATGCTGACTAAACGTATCAACGCTTCGGAAAAAACGAAAATCATATCTTCAAAAGAAACGCGAGACGTCGCAACTTCTTAAAAAGATAACAAAACTCGTATCGTCCGCAAAAGACAGTCCACCTGCGACTTAAAAATAACTCACGCCCGTCGATTGGCCCCGACGAACGCACATAAGTAACGTTTCACTCAATACAAACTCGTAGTCAGACCTACAAGGTCCTCTTACATCCGACAAGGATATCATAGTGCGCTATACAAGAAACCCAAAATTTTGGTTTAGCGTCTCAGATAAACTCCGAAGATAGCTCGATTCTTTTAACACAAGTCATATAAGCCGGCGACTAGTCGCGGACTTTAAACGAAAAGAATCAGGAAGAAATCACTAACAGGCAAAACGAAAGCCGATCAGTCATCGCACAGCCTTAAAGCTGAGAGTAAGCCTAGGTCTTGCCCTAAACCCAGTCTTGCTGGATCTTGACATCTCACAGACATAGTATCGTATACGAGATCCCAAAACATGTCTCTTATCGCTTACACCTAAAACGTTCGCTAAAAAGTAGTATACGGACCAAGCGACAAAAAAGAGTTAGGATATGAAGTGACTACTCGCATCCTTCCCTCTACACTTGACGAAAGTATAAATCAAAACAAAAGACGAAATCTCGCAAATTTTCATATTCATAAAAGCCGCAAAAACGGCAGGATTCAAAGCCACCAACGGCCAGTCCCAAAAGAATGCAACGTCCAACGGTCGCAGAATAAAAATACTAAAAAACGGCCACACACGGCCAAAAAATACGATTCACAAAAGGAAGTCAACATTGAGAAATCCGGATGCGGAAATCCCAAACGAACTAGCAGGCTGGTCCACTTCCTCATTCACGCCTTGAGCGTTCCCACCACCCTCGGCGTTCTCATCAGCTCCGGCCTCCACCGTATCCTCGGAAACCTCGATAGGTTCCCATAGTCTCCGGACTCTTTCTTCTACCGGAGGAACCAAGGACTCAGCATGAGCACACTCGGCCATGAAATCCTTCATCTCAGCAATCTCGGAATCAAAAGAGAAATCCGGGTTCTGAGACTTGTAAAGGTTTACGACCGAACCCCGGCACTCGCGGAAATCACCAACAAACTCCTGAGCTTCTTTAAAACATTGAAACTCAGCAGCAAACGATTCCGCCCGTCTTGCCACCTCCGCTGCAACCATCCTTCTTCCTCTCCTTTCCGCCCGAACAAAAGCCCGAGTGTGAAGCTCAGCTTGCTTCGCGTTCTGCGCCTTTACCTCTTGTCGGAACCGGAAAAGCTCTCGCTCTGCTTCTGTGGTCTTGAAGTTAGCAATCCTGGATTTGCGGAAACTCGAGTCAAGCGCCTCGCTAAACACTCTTAGTCCCTGCATAAACTCAAGATCAGCAAGTATGCTTATATACAGATTCGAACATAAGGTTAAGAAGTTCGAAGGGCCAAACCTCGTTGACACGTTGGGAGCCCTCGGCAAAAACCCGTTGTTTCTCCTCATCCTCCAGCGACTCATCAGTAGTAAACTCCGGAGGAAGGCCATCAAAGAAGTTGTTAGGTGGAAAACCGCTGGCTCCGCCTTTTTCCGTTGGAGTAAAACTAGGTTTTTCTCCCAACGGTGAAGGACTTTCCGAGCCTTCCCCATCATCGATTTCCTTCCCCTTACGAGACCTCTGTCTGCGCCTCCGAGTAGGAGCTGCGGTGACAGGTTCGGCATCATACGATGGGACAGGATCTCGGGACCGATAAAGTCTAACCGCATCTCGGATCCGTTCGAGGGTGAAGGATTTCCAGAAAAACGGCCTTTGACGAAGAAGATCTCTCTTGACAAAGACGTCACCAGGCAAATGCGCAGTAGGGTTGTTCCCTACAAAGCGAAACTTTTTCACTAAAACTCGCACTTCCGAAAAGGTGAAATAGACAACAGGGTTTTCGTCGTATTACCTCGGTTGAAGTTCCATGCTCGCGGAAATAGATGGAGGCAGCTCTCCTCGACAGACTCGCCATCTATTTGGACGAAGAAGAAACGCTCCTGCCACGATTTGGGATTCGAAGTAGTCCCCTGAATCACGGCCATATCCTTCTTAGGCAGCATGGAGTAGTAACCGTCACTCCCCGTCGGCCGAGTGCCCCAAAGACCTTCGAAATCATCGGGACCAAGATCAATCCCGAGTTCGTAGCTAGCGATCAGTACGCCAAGCCAACTCTCCAAGGCAGGAACACTGAGTTGGCTGATCGAAAGTTCGAAGCGGTGAAGCGCACGAACAATGGCACCAGGGATCGGGAACCACATACGGCAGTACGTAAAGAAAGCTTCGTAACATGTAAAGAAACCTTGCGGAGGATTCCTTGCACTCTCGTTACCAACGGGAATCCGGAATTTGACTCCTTCAGGAACCTGGTAAAAATCTCGAAGAATCTTGAGATATTTATGAGAAACCAAGCTCGGCGCAAAAGGAGCACCGGGCTGCCTCAGAGGTCTCCTCGGAACAGGGATCTCTGGCAGTATTGGGGGCGAACCTACAAGGACTCGGTAATACGCATTCTTCTTTTCCTCCTCGACCAACTCCTCCTGCTTCACCGTCACATGGGTAGGAGAGTCATCCGAGGATGAATGGGAAGAAGAGTTTCTCTTTGAGGATCTTGAAGACATTGTTCTTAAAGAGAGAGAAAGGATTCTTGAGAGAGAGAGTAAATTTCTTATGGTGAAGTAAAGTATGATATTTCTTACTCCATCCATATAAAGGAGGTAAAATCACTATTTACCCCGACTTTCGGCAAACGATTACGTCTCAACACCTTCCCATACGGCTATACCGCAAGCTAGGATCCGACAGGCACTACGGTTCCTAGCTAGCTGGGGGGCTAACTGTTGGGGTCAAAATCGGTCAATGACGAAATCGTCACCCGAAAATCCTCGAAAGAAAAGCCAAGCGACGATCAAAGCCAAGAAACGGGTCGTCGCTCGATAAAACTCACGGGAAGGCTCGTCCGCTCCCGCCTGGCACCAGCGGCAAGGGTTGTCACGCCCCCGTCCCGGGAACTTGACATAGGGCCTAGACGTTTCAATAGAAACGTGAACGTCTTGGTTCAGATCATGAGAATTGATCGTGAACAAGGCATGATGATGGAAATGATCGGTAATGATCATGGATATCTAGTCTTGGTTGGTACAATGACCAAAGGACTTGGTCACATGGATTGTGACAAGCTAAAGAAGCTAGATGAGTAAAACGATAGCTGGACGAAGTAGGTGGGTAGCTCGACCAAGCTGAACGAAGCTCAGTCAAGTCCACTCTAGCTCAGTCCAAACTATGTGAGATCAACTAGCTGAGCTTCTAGCTCAGTCAGCTGGGTCAGCTGGTAGTCAGCTCATCTCAGCTAGACGGAGTGTTCGGGTCTCGGGTCAGTGGTCCGGGTCCGGGCCGGTGGCGGGCCGGTTGGTCCGGTCATGTGGCCTATGAGCCATTGGGCTCTTGTGGGCAAGTCATGGGCTTGGTAATCAGGCCTGGGCTTGTGTTGGACGTGCCTAGATGGGTCTGGAACCTTCTATGGCGAATGGGTACAATCTGGTCCGTTGGTTATAATCAATGGCCAAGATCTGTTCCAAACAGATGCAAGGAAAGGATGTGTCCCTTGCAGGTGGCTCTTGGTTCTCTATATAAAGGGGACCACGTCCATGGATCAAATCATTCAGTCATTTCTCATTTCCAGAGAGAAAAACCGTGAGAGAAAGAGAGAAAGAAAGAGAGAGAGTTTCCGGTCAAGAGCAAGGCCGTTTGTGGTGGTCTGCGGTGGTTTCCGGCGAGTCTGATCGTTTGGGAATTAACTCCGGTCAAGCATGACTAGACCAGGCAAGGAGAAGGACGTGGAGCAACCTGAGATTGTCTCCAAGGTACGTGGTGAACCTTAGTCCCTTCGGTTCTAGACGGGCGGCCCTAGCGGTCTAGTCTAAGTTCGGTTGGTTCGATGGTTCCATCCTCTTCTCTTATTCTGTTTCTGATCATTCTTCTTCTCTTTCCACACGATGTGGTATGATGGTTAAGACCAAAGGCGTGGCCTAAGGCTTAGTCAAATCATAACCAAACCACAAACCAGACCAGGGGTCGGTTATGTGGCCAGTCCGAATCGTTCCAGCAATGGGCGGTTGGTCTGAACGGGTGGGAATGTCCCAAAGGGTACGAATTGCCAAGAGGCATGAATCACCAAGGGTTGTGAGTTACCAAAGGGTGCAAGTGACCAAAAGGTACTAGTTGCCAAGGGTTGCAAGTGCCAAAGGGTACGAGTAACCAAAAGGTACCAGTTGCCAAGGGTTGCAAGTGCCAAAGGGTACGAGTAACCAAAAGGTACAAGTTACCAGGGGATGCGAATGTATCGTGACTCAAGGGATGCAAGTGTATTGTGATCCAAGGGGTACGATCATATCGTGATCCAAGAGGTGCGACCATGTCGTGACCCAAGAGGTACGAACATGTCGAGATCCAAAAGGTACGAACGTGTCGTGATCCAAGAGGTACGAACGTGTCGTGATCCTAGAGGTACGAACGTATCATGATCCAAGGGATATGAACGGGTCGTGATCCAAAGGATGCGAACGTGGCGTGACCCAAGAGATGCGAACGGGTCGGGACCGAAAGGGTGCGAATGGGACGTGACCGAAGGGGTACGAATGTATCGTGTCCGAAAAGGTGTGAACCACCAAATGGTGCGATTGAGGGAAAGGCGCCATATGCTTTATGTAGGGCATGGACTCACATAATAGCAATGGAATGCCAGTTGTGTCAGTACATACTAAGTGGACGATGGCTTATCATGACTAGTGGTCGGATCATGTTTCATGACGATGGTTCGATGACCGAACACTAGCAAGGATGGTCATGTTGCTGGAGTAAGAGTATTGATGTGATAATCCTATATATCAGCCTAGGTGTTGATAACCTAAGGATTGGCTAAGAGCCATATCGATGAGTATGGCTAGTACTATGTGTTGTGAACCATAGATACTAAGCCTAGGTGTGATTGTTCAAGGAAGGCTGTGTATTGTCTGATCATGGTTGAGTATGGACGACCTGAATCATAGATGATGGTTTGAGGTGTCGAAACTAACCTGATTAAGTATGCATCAGTTGGAAAGAACAAGACATATCTGTTGTCTGGGTTAATGTCCCAAGGCCGGTCAGGCAAGATGAAGACTCATCAGTTCTAAGTCATGTGAGGATGGTTGGTTGATTGACTTAGGATCTGATGGCCATTCTTATTCCATAGTATGGACTTGGTACTATTGCCTATAAGGCAAAAAGGATGTCGGATTGTGCATGAGCTGTCAAAAGCCAAATGCCCATCTTTTATCCGTCTGAAGACTTCTCAAAGGTTACTTACGTCTGTGGGGATGGTTGGTTGAATGACTAAGTACCTAGGGGAGCTGTTTAATGCAAGAATCAAGATAAGGACCTTAAATAAGATCATTGGGTGATCGTGGTCCAGTAGACAAGCAAGTGTAGTTCGAGTCAATGGAGGACCGATGAGCTAACAAGCTCCGAGGATGTGGCAAAGGTAAGATCTAGCAATTATTGCATAGATCTAGATAGAATGGTTTAGAGGAATGGAACCTCGGATTCGTATGACTTGGTTTGGGTTTAGGATCGACCTTTAAGCTAATTGGTAGTTGAGAGAACTAACCAACGCTGAGGTGATTCGACCAGACAAGTGTTAGATTGGTTTTAGACCAATGGTTAGTTAGAGAATATTCCGCTGCGTATCTGTTGAAAGGATCTAAGCTAAGAATGACTAAGAAAGTCTTTAGCTAAGGTCTAAGTTAGCCCTCGCCTATGGCGATATTATAATTAAAGGGCGAAAAATTCAGAGGTTCGGTCCGGAAGAGGACTGAGCGACGTAAGTATTCGACCGCGGCCTAGTCGGCCGGGATCGGGTCTTACAAGGGTCCTGGCGCCCATCCGTGCAATCATCTCATGATCTCGGGCAATGGCAGCATCTTGGTTCCTTATAACCCATGTCCGGATCGTCCGAGATCTACGATGGTTCTTCCGCAAAGCCTTCCCGATTGATTAAAAGATTCATCTTTTAACACATCTAAAGCTCGAAGCCACATTGCTCGCATCCTTGACGACGGAAAATCTACGAATCCAAGTCCATCTCAAATCCCGATACTCGAGGAACCTTGTTGGATTAGAAACGATTATCTCGAAATCTACGGCTAAAAGACCTTCCCAAACTCAAAGATTTCCCGCAAACGACTGACGGAGGAAAGATCGAACAACGAAAAACCCACGGACGGCAAGATGGCCTGGCACCGGCGGCATGCGTCACGCGAGCCGGCCTGGCGCCGGCGGCACGCGGGACGCGGGCCGGCCTGGCGCCGGCGGCACCCGGCCTGGCGCCGGCGGCACCCGGCCTGGCGCCGGCGGCACCCGTCACCCGGGCCGGCCTGGCGCCGGCGGCACCCGTCACGCGGGCCGGCCTGGCGCCGGCGGCACGCGGGCTGGCCTGGCGCCGGCGGCAGCCCGGCCTGGCGCCGGCGGCAGCCCGGCCTGGCGCCGGCGGCACGCGGGACGCAGGCCGGCCTGGCGCCGGCGGCACCCGGCCTGGCGCCGGCGGCACCCGTCACGCGGGCTGGCCTGGCGCCGGCGGCACCCCGGCCTGGCGCCGGCGGCACCCCGGCCTGGCGCCGGCGGCACCCCGGCCTGGCGCCGGCGGCACCCGTCACGCGGGTCGGCCTGGCGTCGGTCCACGGCCCTCGTCCCGGTCTCGGTCCTATCGTGCCCGGTTCGATCCCATCTTAGCTTGTTTGGATCAATCTACGCAAGTTTGGTACGATCACGGTTATTCTGGAACACCACTATCTCGACTATACGAGGAATTGAGGTTCCTTCGGAAACACTGAAACCTTCAAAGACCGTCGTTTCGAAAAACCATAAAAACGCCAGCCCAACGTGGCCAAAACGGCCCACGTACGATTTTCCGAAAAGGAAGGATAACTATGACGGTTTATCCTTATCCTCACATAAGAGATAAATGTCAAGTTCCAGAAGATAAATGTCAAGTTTCCAGAAGATAAATGTCAAGTTTCCAGAAGATAAATGTCAAGTTTTCCGAAGATAAATGTCAAGTTTCCCGATAAACACGAAGATGGACGAAAATTGAAAAAGCCCGATTCAGCCCGCGAGAAGATAGACCGTCTTAAGGGGAGTATATAAGGAGAGCTTTGAGCAAGAAGCAAACCAGATCACAAACTTTCAGAGCACTTAGCACTTAGAGCGTTTTAGCTTTCTTTTTCTGTTTTCGTTAGCGAGCTGCGACTCAACTAGGTTAGATCTAGGCGGCCGGACTAGCGGACCTTTCGACAGCTCTTGTAGCTCACTTCTCACCTGTTGTTCATGCTCAAAACGCGAATTCAGAAATAAGATCTTTTTCCACTCAACTTTTACGATTTCTATTTTCGCAACTTTTATCTCTATTGATTGTTTCGTGTGCGGCCCAGCAGATATCCGGGACCTTCAAGGAAGATCGGGTTAACTCGGTTTTCCTCCACAAATCTTTATCGGAAATTGACGGTGCAAATTTCGGTTCCCACAGTCCCCGGGTCGTCCTGGCCGCGTCCTGAGCTCGTCCAGGCTTGGTTTGATGGTCGGCCTCGGGTATGCTCACCCGGGTGGAATTGATATGCCCTCAGTGTTTTGATCATAACTCCTTCAATATGGTTCCAAATGTCTTGAAACCACTTTCATTGGAAAGCTAACTCAAAATGACATGTCTCCACCAAATATTAGTATCAGAAGATATTTCGAAGGTCTCCGTCCATGTTCATCTTTAAACCCTTTTTTTTCATCTCAAAACTCCCAAACATCTTCAATATCTCCAAAGTGTGCTCCAACACCTAATAAGGACTTATGAATGCAAAATGAACCTAAATATGCCTAATGCCTAAGCTAAATGAGCAAAAATGCACAAGATATGATAGCTAAAAACATGTAAATATGCAAGACATCAACTTCCCCACACTAGACCTTTGCTTGTCCTCAAGTAAACTTTTCAAGCACAAGGGGGATGGATGCAAGGATGGGAAAAAAGACAAAGGAAACACTCATAGCACTCAACCTGACATCCTAAAGAAACATAGCAAATAGCATGAGAAAACTCTCTTATTATGCTCTAGCTTCACAAGGCCTATCAATTACTCTTACGCCTGTACACAAGATGCAATGCCTATAAACCAACATGTTCTCTTAACCAGCTCTCACATTGATTCACACACACACATACAAGGTGAAGTCTCACAAATGGGCACATGATCTCAATCATTTGGCTAGGTGATCAAATGGTCTAATATGGATGAAAAGGAGGGTTCAATGCATCATTTCAAGGTGGCAATCACTCAAAAGTCAAGGAGCTTGATCATTATGCAAAATTTATCTAAGACTAGGAGCAATTCATGCATACATGGATCCATCCTCATCATTCTACCCAATTCCTAAGTGATTACAAGATCTACACCCTTTTTATTCATCCCATAACCCAAAATGAAGACAAACTCACATCACTCACCCAATGAACATTTTCTTTCTCATGATTCAACCTCTAAGGACCTCTATTCACTTTCTAAGCTCTAACTCTTATGTTTTTCCTTCCTCACTATCTTATTGAATCTTTCTTTTTCTTTTTTTTTCTCTTTTTGTTTTATATATATATTCATGAGGGGGAAGGTCAAAAACTTCAATCAAGAGCTTTTCATTTTTCAATTCTAGGCCCCTAAGGTTTTTCTTTCTCAAAACTTTCTTTGTTCATCAATCTCAACATTGTCATATCCCCAAACCCAAAATGTAAAACATTAGGTAACAAACACTTCACTCACCATCCTAGAAGCTAGCTCAAATGATGATCCTATGCTAGCAAGAGATGAGAACAAATCCATGTCGCTCCCAATACTCTCAAGATTTTGCACATGACAAGCTATCAAAAGAGGCCTCACTCAAGCAAATCAATGTAGGCTTCAAAGAATGGATAGGGTTCAAGGGTAAGGGAGTGCCATTTGGGTTAACAAAGAGTGGTACAATGGGAAAAGATAACCCAAATGTGTATGAGATCCATGATCAAGCATGCAAATGCCCATATGCAAGATATATTAAGTTCATTCAAGTCAAAGTTCAGGATGGAGCTGGTCTTAAGAACAATGCCAATATCAAGCAAGCAAGCAAGTTTCAAGAAGAGTTTTCAAGGCTCAAAGCATGCAAGCCTTTCAAAAGATGCTTAAGCTACTTGATATGTTTAACTAGGGTGCCAAATTCAGTGCAAACAAGTGTTCTTTTCTAGGCAATGATCCATATGCAAATGAATGCAACCTATATGCTCTAGACTCAATCTTAAGAATGCAAGTGATGCAATCTACATGATTCAAATATTTAAATTTTTTTTTTCTTTTTTTATATGCAAATATGAATGAACAATGCAATGCATGAGACTCAAAATCACAAAGCAAACAGGATCAAATACTTGGTACCTCCCCCACACTTAAATCACACAGTCCCTGTGTGAGTAAGAGAGAAGGAGATACCCCAACAAGACAAAAGCAAATGTATATACAAGAAAGGTTGGAGTGGTACCACACAAGGAGATTTGGGCATGGTGCTTGTGTCATGACTAGAAGCTGTCTTGGTTCATAGCAACTAGAGGAGGCTGCTAAATGGATCATGGGGCTCAAGTGGTTCACCACCATTCTTCTCTCCTCTAGTGCTTGGCTCAACCTGAAAATCTTGACCACTTTTATTAAAAACTTAAAAGAGAATTGAAATTTCAAAACTATGTACAAGGATAACCATGGGACTTCCTCCCAAGTGAGCTTGTTTTGAGTCACTTAGCTTGACTACCTTGTCTCTTGAACTAGTGAGAAGGAGGATCCTTCCCACCTTCAAGTGTGATGGTGAGGACCTGAGAGAGAAGCTCTTGAAGCTCGATTGGGTCATCTTGGAGCTGAGGAGTGATGATGGCTCTAGCACTTGAGAATGGTGTGGACCTGCCCTTATGCTTGATCTTGTACTCAATGGCTCCATCCTTGAGCTTCTTTGGATGGAGAGTGAGAGTGTGTGAGAGCAAATCAAGAGGTGGAGGATGAGGCTTTTTCACTATCTTCTTCTTGCCATGAGTGGCCTTTGAGGCTCCACCCATCCCCTCTCTTTTAGCACTTTCCAAGTGCTCACCACACTTCTCTTTAGAGGACTCTCCATCAAGACCTTCTTTCATACCAACAACCTCTTCATCTTGGGGCTTCTCAACAGCTTGTGCATCACAAGTGATTGTCCCACAAAAGTCTGATTCCATTGGAGGTTGGAGAGGGTAGGAGACAGCTTTGTTGACATGCATGAGGGTGACCTTCTTGTTGGGAAAGTCAATGCAAGCTCCAACTGTTATGAGGAAAGGAGTGCCAAGGATCAAAGGGACTCTCTCTTCAGATGCCATCTTCAAAACAGTGAGGTCAATAGGTATGGTGCAGGATCCAATCTTCAAGGGGAAGTCCTTGATTATGCCAAGTGGGGTTGTAGAAGAGGAATCCCCAAAGGTGAGCGGAGGAGTATCTGTTTCCATGCTTTCAATCCCAATACTCTGCACCATATCCAAGGAGATGACATTCACACTAGCTCCACTATCCACAAGAGCATCATCGATAGTTAGTTTACCAAGAGAGCAAGACAAGGTGAACTTCCCTTGAGACTCAAGCTTAGGGAGGGACTTGGGAGGGATTGGTGGATCAATCTTCAGAAGTGAGATGTCCAAAAGCTCAGCCACTTTAGCTTGGTGGGTAAGAATGTCTTGTATGAGCATCATTTGGACATGAGCAGCATGCATATTGGTGATCTCTGGAAGCTTGACTCCAATATCACTTAAGTCTTTTCTGAATTTGGAGACCACTTTTTTCTGAGCTTTGGTGAGGAACCTTTGAGGGAAAGGGAGCTTATCATAGGGTGATAGCTCAACCTCATTGTCTTTTTCCTTCACTTCTTTCAGCTTGGGGTTAGCACTCTTCTCAACTTGTGTCTCAACCTTAGGCTCATCAATTTTCAGAATCTTTCCTTGAACCTTCTTATCAGCTCTCTTCACAACTCTAGCTTCAGCTGTGGCCACAACCAGTCTCTTATCATTTTCAATCTAATTTCCAAGCACTAGCCTCTCAATCTCATCGACATCCTTCTTATGATCACTCAAAGCAATCCTTGAGGTAGTGGAGAGGATAACATTTCAGGTCTCCTTAGGGTTCTTCTCTGGTTTTCCTGGTAGAGATCCCATTGGGCTCTTGGAGGATGAAGACATAGAAGCAACCTGGCTCTCCAAAGCTTTGAGATGAGAGGCAAGTTGCATGTACTTGTTGTTGAGGTCAGAATAGGTGCCATCAATCTTAGCATGGATGTTCTTGAACTCATCACCAATGTTCTTAGCATTTATTTCTTGAGCTTCTAAGAGTTGCTTGAACATGGACTCCAAATTTGAACTTGGAGCCGGAGCTGGAGAAGAGCTTCCTTGGGGCTGAGTAGGCTGGTTTGCTTGGTAACCTCCTTGTTGATTGTTGTAGTAAGGTCTTTGCTGCTAGTTGTTTTGGTATTGGAAGTTGGGCTCTTTCCTATACCATGTGCCATTAGAATTGATGAAGCACAGCTCCTCTTGACCTTCTACACCATGAACTTCAGTGGTCCTAGCAGGTAGTTGCTGTTGCTGGTTCCCAATGGAGTTAAGCTGCTCTTGCTTAGCCTTCTCTACAAGAAGCTTGTCCAACTTTTCTTGGAGAGATTTCAGGGCGTTTCTTGTGTGCGGATCATCTTCATCAGTGCCTTTGTTGGCCCTATCATGCTCCTCACTGTAGACTGAGTCACTCCTGGCCATGTTCTCCACCAGCTCCTCAGCATCCTGCTCAGTTCTGCCCAAGAAGAACCCATTGCTGGCTGTGTCCAATCTGCTCCTGAACTCTGGTAGAGCACCTCTGTAGAAGGTACTAAGCAAACTCTCCTTGGTGAAACCATGATGTGGGCATTGAGACCAATAGCCCTTGAACCTCTCCCATGCTTCACTAAAGCTCTCAAGGTTTTTCTGCTGAAAGCTAGAGATCTCATTTCTGATCTTGGCTGTTCTTGAGGTAGAGAAGAATTTCTCTAGGAATGCCCTCTTACACTCATTCCAAGTTGTGATAGAGTCACTTGGAAGAGCCTTCTCCCATAGATGTGCCTTGTCTCCCAAAGAGAAGGGAAACAACCTTAGCTTGAAAGCATCTCCAGAGACTCCATTAATCTTGGACAAGCTACAGTAGCTATCAAATGTGTCCAAGTGATCAAGGGGATCCTCCACAGCAAAGCCATGAAACTTGTTGTTCTCAATCAAATGCAGCAGCCCTGATTTGATCTCAAAGTTGTTGTTCTCCACAGCTGGTGCCCTTATCCCCAACCTATGACCATGAATGTGAGGTTGATCATAGGCTCCAATGGCTCTAGCTTGGCGCTGTGGCTGTTGTGGCTGGCGTGGTGGTCTTGGATTGTCAGCTCTTGGACCATTGCCCCCTAGGGGTGATCATCACCATCTTGATGCTGATTCTCCATCTCAAACCCCAACCTTTGAAGATGAGCCTGTTGCTCTATTTCTCTTCTTTGTCTAGCTATCTCCCTCTCAAGTGCAGCAATCTCTTCAACAGTAGGAACCAAGTTGGATGCCCCTCTGCTTCTTGTGATCATACACCTGAAAGTCAAAGATAGAAGAGGCAAGAACCAATATCACAAGATAATAAAAAAAAAATTAAAAATGACTTAGTCTCAAGCAAATGACTAAATCTCAATGTCAAAATCAACTTAGAACTTGGCAACGGCGCCAATTTGATGATAGGCCTTTTCTAGGGTCCTAATCAAATGTTGTAGAATACAAGATGTCAATCCAATTATAAGAGATTCTAATGCAAAGGGGATGCAAGTTCATGCTTAATCTAAGTGCAATCAAGATGAGAGGATGATTATGAAACTAAGACAATATTAAAAATGCAATAAAAGATTGAACTTTCTTTCTCAATGAGGCAAGGGGGTTCTTGGGACAAGGGAATTGACTTTGGGTGATCAAGGTTCAATCCAAGATGCCAACTTTTCAATCAATCTAATTCCTTATGCCTAGACAACAAAACTAAGCAAGCTCTATCCCTAGATGAATGCTCTTTTGCAATGATTACCCAAGTACACCAAA
Source organism: Brassica juncea (assembly GCA_018703725.1). Lineage (NCBI taxonomy): Eukaryota > Viridiplantae > Streptophyta > Magnoliopsida > Brassicales > Brassicaceae > Brassica > Brassica juncea. The sequence continues at coordinate 12,081,509 of CM031937.1, forward strand.
TCCCTTTGTGTAATGATCAAAGCAAACATGGAGAATGAGTCTAATAGCAATCCTAGCTCCTTTGACAACTAATCCCTTAGGCAAAGCAAGCTAAAAGCATAGATGAGTTGGTTCAGGCATTTCATAGAACACCTTCCGGGCATGAAATGCCTATAGCTATATGTTTGAGAGGCCAACTCAAATATAGCTTGAAGAACACCAAATCAATGCAAGGAAAGGATAGATCTAACACTAAGCACCTTGGATCTACACTTAATCACCCTCAGTCTCCCAAGCCCATGAACCCTAGATAGATCTACTCACTAATAGCCATGAAAAACCTCAAAATCAATGATGATTCAAGGCTAAACATGATTAGAGAAGAAGATAATCTATTAAACACAAAAGAAATGAGATAAAAGGATCAAAGATCCAAACTTTCTTCAAGATCTTATTATGTTTTTGAGAGAAAAGAAGTTTTTATCTCTTAATGAGATTACAAGAGTATATATAGGAGGCTTGAAAGCCCTTAAAAACATAAGAGAAAAGTCTAAAAGGTCCTTGGTGCCACATGATTTTCGACCAATCAAAAGCCAAGAAAAGGAAGAAGGAGAACCACCCGGGTCAGGCAGTGTGATCCATGGCCGGGTGTGTGCTGGCCGGGTGTGTTCCAGCATCCTGAGCTTGCGGCCGTGCGGGTAGAGGCAGTCGGGTAGGTGCTGTCCGGGTGTCTCATGCGCGGCTTCATCGTCCGGGTGCTTCAGTCCGCGTGTGTCTTGGCGTCCAGCAGCATCAGGACGTGCGGGTGGAAGCAGCCGGGTAGTCCTGTCCGGGTCGTCCTCATACGTGGGTGTGTGTGGCCGGGTGGAACGTCCGGGTCGTCTTCATACGCGGCTTCATCCTCGGGTGGTACTGGCCGCATCCGGAGCTCATCCAGCATCAGGACGTGCGGGTCCTTGTCCTCGGGTGGTACTAGTCCGGTGTGCAAGCTGGTACGCGGGTAGGAACGGACGGGTGTGCAAGGCTGTCCCATCGATCCGTGCGGGTGCCTCTGCCCGGGTGCTTCCAAGCCGCGTGCATTCTAGGCTTCCAGCACAATCAGGACGTGCGGGTGCTTGTCCCCGGGTCGTCCTGGCCGCGCCCTGAGCTCGTCCAGGCTTGGTTTGATGGTCGGCCTCGGGTATGCTCACCCGGGTGGAATTGATATGCCCTCAGTGTTTTGATCATAACTCCTTCACAATGGTTCCAAATGTCTTGAAACCACTTTCATTGGAAAGCTAACTCAAAATGACATGTCTCCAATAAATATTAGAATCAGAAGATATTTCTAAGGTCTCCGTCCATGTTCATCTTTAAACCCTTCTTTTTCATCGCAAAACTCCCAAACATCTTCAATATCTCCAAAGTGTGCTCCAACACCTAATAAGGACTTATGAATGCAAAATGAACCTAAATATGCCTAATGCCTAAGCTAAATGAGCAAAAATGCACAAGATATGATAGCTAAAAACATGTAAATATGCAAGACATCAATCGTCTTCTGAGTCCAGTGAAGAATCCGACTAACATTGTGTGACATTTTCTACAACTCTCTTCTTGTTTGACTACAATTTTCTATTTTCTACAACTCTCCTCTTGTTTGACTACAACTCTCTTCTTGTTTAACATTGTGTGACATTTTCTACAATTCTCTACAGTTTGACTACTATTTTCCACAATTCTCTTCTTGTTTGACTACAATTTTCTACAATTCTCTACAGTTTGACTACTATTTTCTACAATTCTCTTCATGTTTGACTACTATTTTCTACAATTGGTAATTAGTCTTTAGGGTTTAGTGTTTACGGTTTAGGGTTTACTGTTTACGTTTTAGGGTTTAGGGTTTAATGTTTACGGTTTAGGGTTTAGGGTTTAGGGTTTAGGGTTTAGGGTTTAGGGTTTAGGGTCAATGAATCGAGACCAAAGTCTAAGATATGTCGATAAATGTGCTATAAGGCTCATGAAAACGACTGACATTGTGTGACATTTTCGTACAATTTGACAACAATTTTCTATTTTCTACAATTCTCTAACATAAATAAATTGTTACTTTTTCGAAATTGGACTCAGTACAACAACGGCTACTTATTCAAAATTTGAAATCTTTAACATGATTCTTTTATTGAAGTGGGTACATAACAGAAGAAAACAACCAACACAATATCTTTGATCTTTGATCTCTTTGACTAATTATTAGCGACCCCCCATAATTAGTTTCTTAAGCTCTTTGATCTCCGTAGACATCACTGCAAGCTCATATTGCAGCTTGCATCGGAGCGAGACCTCTTCACGATATTGCTTTTTTAACTCATCCAACTCTTCCTCGATTGCAGAAAAGCAGCCATGTCGGATGTGCAAACCATTGTCCTACAGCACATTAATTTGAAAAGTTAGTTTAATGAACTAAATTCGTGAAATATATTAGGAGAACCTCGGATGTAACCTCAAAAACTTTGCAGGCGTAGTAGTGTCTTCCTCTCTCGTCAGTTTCCACCGTGATAGGTCCACCACAAGCACACTTTTTGGGTATGCAGTAGTGGGCATATGCGACGCATTCAAGCCAGTCATAGTCTCTTTTGTGTTGCTTCATATCCGCATAATGAGGATCAGTCATTTCTCGAAGGCAAGCTGTTGTCAAAGAGTTTTGTGACGATTTTGGAAGAAAGACTCGGAAGTGGTGCGGATAGACTACGACTGAGCCATTCCATCTTAAATAGGCAACAAAACGTAACGGCTATATTCATTTTGAAAGCTCTTCCAACGGCTCTAATCAATTCGAAATCACTTTCCAACGACTATATTCATAGTAAAACATTTAGTGGCTAACGGTGTAGTAATTTAGTTAACTGTCATATTTACTGTACGAACATAATAAGTGGTGTTCAAAGATAATAAATGGTGTTCAAGGATAATAACTGGTGTTCAACGATAATAAGTGGTTTATCTCATATTGGGCTTTGAGCTGTTTATCTCATAATGGGCCCCGAATACCGAATGAAAATGGCCCTAATTTGTTATATATCATAATGGGGCAGCTTGATGTGTGAAAGTAATTATGGGCCAGCCTTATTGTAAATGCATATGTATTTAGTCATCTCTCTCTCCTAAGGTGTACGAAAGTCATTATTATTCCTCCTCGGTTACGTAAGATTCAAGATGTTTTTTGAAAACATAAGCTTTCTGACACGGAGAAGACATTAGCTTTATCATGCTGTAAGACATTAGCTCTATCATGCTCTAAAGACATTAGCTTTATCATCTCTCTCTTCGTTGGTGTACATCACTGACGTACACCTTTTGTAACACCACACGCAACATCTGTAACAATGTAATTATTTATTACTGTGCATCGTTTTAGTGATATATATACATCATTTATTGCCCTGTTATCATTTATCTAATGCTCTAATAATACTTTTAATGCATGGATTTAAAGTCATCATGCACAATACCCATTGATGTGTAAAGCCATCATTATACCCCATCGGTTACGTAAGCTTCATAATGTTGTTTGAAATTACTACCTTCTAACACGGAGAAGACATCATCTTAATCCATATTTATACTAATTAATGTATGAACTTAAGGTATTCTCATCTCTCTCTTCGTTGGTGTACGAACACGCGTACACTTATGGAATTTATACGAAACAAATTTTTCTACTTTATTTCGCATGGCCTGTAACGAGATGTTTCAACCGAGGAGTCCACATGCCACGCGGCGTCTGTTACCAAATAATTAATGATAATTAATTATCTGGTAATATATATACTACTCTTCAGCTCTGTTATTATTTAATATCTTTCTCCTTCACTTCTCTGCAAACCTCTTATCCTTTCTTTTGCTTCCCAATTTCCAAAATGGTGAACGAAATCAGGCAGGGAAACAGGTCTGTTAAAAAATACGAGCGCTACTTTTACGGTCTGCCTATTGTCCGCCAATGTAGCGAGCAGGAGTTGATCGAGATGGCCAAGGACGGGTTAAAGGAAGAGATCCGAGAAGGACTGGAAACTGAGGAGTTTCCCACACTCGAAGCCCTGTTCGAAGAGGCGGAGGAAGTCGAGGAGATGTTAAAGGAAACACCTCCATCCAGCCCTCGCAAACGCCGCCGCAGAAGCAACGATCACCGCCCTAGCAAACGTGCTCGCAAGGCGGATGAGGAAGGTGACCCGGAGGATGAGGGATATGACTACGTGCCTCGACCCAATCCACACGAATCTGCCTCCGACGAATCTGCATCCGACGAGGATGTGAACTCCTCCGACGAGGATGTGACATCCTCCGACGAGGATGTGAACTCCTTCGACAAGTATGGGAACTCCACCTCCGACTCCGACGCTTAAATCTATTTTATATGTTTAAAATTTTATAAATTATGTTTATGTTATATTTTAATATTTATGTGGATTTTTATATTTGGTGGATTTAATTTTTATTTTAATATTTATGTACATTTAAATATTTATATTTAAGTTTACCTACGGTATACGAAAACCGAATGCAAATGGGCCCCGAATACCGAATCAAAATGTACCCCGAATACCGAATGAAAATGGACTTAATATGAGTAATTTTAATGTTAAATATTATATTCATTGAAGTTTTAATATTTTTATATAATCTGGATGTTTAGACAAAAATGTTTAATATTTATATTACGAATACATAAAGTGTACAACTACAAAATGTGTACGACTACATAAGGTGTACGACTAGATAAGGTTTACGAATACCTAAGGTCTACGAATACCTTAGGTCTACGAATACCTAAGTTCTACGAATACCTTATGTTCTTCGAATACATAAGGTATTCGAGAACATAACGTATACGAATACCGAATGAAATTGGGCTTTATTTGTTATATCTCATAATGGGCCCGAACACCCAACACCGAATACCGAATGAAATTGGGCTTTATTTTTTATATCACAAATATCTCATAATGGACCCGAATACCCAGTACCGAATACCGAATGAATGGTTAAACAAAGATAACATCCGAATACCGAATGAATGAAATTGGGCTTTAGTTGTTATTTGTTATATCTCATAATGGGCCCGAACACCCATCCGATTAAATGGGCAATCGTATCCACTTCATTCATAGAAAATGGGTCATCTTATGAAAATGGTTAAACAAAGATAACATAGAGGAAAAACAGAGATGCACCATATCTGTTCATGTATGGCGCTCCAAATGAGCAGATTCATCTCCAGGTCTGGCACAAGTCTGACATAAGAAACAGGTCTCAACAAAAGATATAAGAAAGACGAAGTTTAACCATCGTTTTGAACTTTTGCGTTCCCAATAAATTCTTCATAGGCATCCATCGCGTATTTCTGACGGAATATGTCCACCTTATTGTCATCGATCTGCCCCATATCCTCATAGGAGTATCCCGCTGCATGCATTTCCAAAAATTTAACCGCGCATGGCCCACAGTCGCCAGACCTTTCGTTGAAGTAAATATTGTCTGGACGCACCCATGAAAATGCTTGGTCTTCTTCAGGATGACTACTATCGGAAGGAGGCGAAAACGCAGCTAAGACGTGAGGCAATGCGCGTAGAAGATAAGCCATGTGCTTGTTCACCTCATTATCGGACTCATTATGGGGAATGTTGCAGTCCAAAATCTCCACTTCTCTGGATGTCAAGTTGATTACAAGACCAACCCAATGATCTATTCCCCACATCATTGGGGCTTACACCCTGTCCACATCAACCAACAACACCTTCTTGTCATTCCGACGCAGTGTTTTTCCGGTCAAACAGAAACTCACAAGCCCTCCCCACTTGAATCCCAATTTATCAGAGGCCTTCTCGAACTCTGCGAACTTTGATATGATGCCCGCGATATTGAAGTAGTCTACAAATCTGCACCTCCCTCTCAGATAATTGCCTCCATGTCGCCTTACTAGCATACTAATTAGCACAGACATGTGCTGAAGAATATGTACAAACCATTACAACATTAAATCGGTGGAAATCCGTCTTGTAACTTGAATAAAACGGGTTAAGTTCAGATGTTTTGAATACCTCGGTAGTGACCCAATTTGTTGGCCTCGCCAACGACAGGAAGAACTGATTTGAGACATGGATCCCAATAACAATTTCAAATTCCCTGCAATTTGAAAACAAACAAAAAGTCAATATTAGACAGTATATTTAGACATTTACACAGTATATCAAAACAACTTACTGTTCCGGATTCTCGCGGAGAATTTTTTCAAACTCTTTAAACTGCGCTTTCTCCAACTCTGCTAAGGGCGTATATTTGGGTTTCTTGCAGCTTTGGAAAAGGGTCTTCAATCTCTTGTCTGGGGTGTACACTCCTCCAATCTTTATTGAACGTTTCGGAATACGCTTTGTCTGGAAGTCATCTTTTTTGGTTAAGCTTATTGGAATACATTTTCCTTGTAGCCCTGTTTTTTTGGATGACCTAGTCAGATATTGACTCCGCTTCGTCATCCCAACGTCTGGTGTGCGAGATTCAGTCATCGGATCATCCTTTGGCGGTGTCTTGTAATCTTCAGAATTTGTCGGTGACGCTTTACCAGCTTGTTCCTCGGTAACATCCTGCAATGTCATGATTTCAACAAGTTCAAACGCACGGAAGGACATATGCTATAAAAACATTACAATCGCACCTTCGGAAGGACATAAGATTCAGGATGAGGCCAAACGGTAAGAATCCTACAACTGTTCTCCTGTGGATCTTTATAGACATTGTCACTCCATGTCCCCTTTTCAACCTCTTCTGCTAACAAATTTAGCCCTGATATTGGAGACTCAACTCCCACCTCGCTCTGACAACGTTCAGATATCGCTAACTTTGAATGAGATGTAGTTTATATGTAAATCTGTACACCTAACAACTTGGGTGTATACCTGATTTAAAACCTGATCTTTAAACATGGCAAAATAAGTTGTACACATGGCAAAATAATCTGAACACCTGACTAACTAAGATGAATACCTCATAAATTCAACCTGAATACCTGACCAAACAAATCAGTATTCCTGTACACCTCATAAATTAAACTGAATACCTGAACTATTTAACCTGAATACCTGACCATACAAATCAGTATTCCTGTACACCTCATAAATTAAACTGAATACCTGAACTATTTAACCTGAATACCTAACCAAACTAATCAGTATTCTTTACACCTTACATTGTTTATCATTAAAATTGTAGGAGCAGTTTGATTACCTTTTCCCAGAAGCGATCATTTGGCGTACGACCATCACAATGATTATCATGCATTCTCATCGTCTCATCCTCGCTAAACCCATCGCCGTTGTTCTTCTTGTGTTTCTTACTATCAGACCCACATTTTTCAGCTTCATCAATACCATCACCACTGTACGGACGTCGCTTCTTTGGAACTTCCATGCCGGTAGGGTCAGCATGACTGTTGTCTCTGTTTGTTTTACCGTCTGCTGTGTTTTGCGGAACCGTGAACGAGCCTCCCCTATCATGATGCAACCAGTTAAAAAACTGGTCCCGCAATTTACCCAACTGGGTTTTCAGTTCAACTCGTATCCACTCTTTCAGTTCTTGCTCCTTATCTGTGGAGTTTCCTGGTTCAGCCTGTTTACGAATACCACGACGAGGTCGAATAGGACGCTGAGGCGTCTGAGTCGAACATCCAGGTTCATCGGAGGCTTTCCCAAACCGCCTAGACGGCTTTAAGCACTTCTTTTTGACACCAACACCTTCACCCTTTTCAGCTGGCTTTAGAGGTGGAAGGGATGAATCACCTCCTCTAAAGTCTGTTGCTTTGAACTCGTGCCCTTCCCGCATTTCACGAACCAAGTTATTTATCCGGGGATCGATTACTTCTTTCTCCCACTTTGGATCCCCACCTTCATCCGGGATTGAATACGTAACAATAACCTCAAACAAAGAACACAAACATTCATAAGTACACAAAGTTTGAGCGTCTTAACTGCTGTTTTGCAAATAAGATAGAGAACAGAAATGCACCTCAGCTTGGGTTTCCACTAGAAGTATGTCTTCAAAATTCAGAAGTGTATTTGTTGAGTCGCATCCTTCTGGTTCTTCCAAGAAAGTAGTCGTTTTATTAGGTTCAGGAATTTTCTCAAGTAATGAGGGGATAGCTTTAAGAGCAAAAAGTTGCAGCGCCAGAGGGAACCCATAACACGCTGTTGACTGCTGTTTCAAACGAAGCCGCATGACCGAAAGGGATTTATCCATTTTAGAAGGATTAGAAGGTTGAGGTGGTGTCAATCTAGACAGAGTGCTGACGAATGCCTCTCTCCCCCATGGATATTGAAGAAAATATCCGGTGTCTTCCAGCATCTCGACGTAAGCAGGCGTCAGACGAAGAAGTTTGTGACCACAAACCAGGAGACCATCTACAAGCGCAATGAGAGCTAGTGGCAACCGCTTCCACTCAGGAAGACTTGGCTGTTCAAGCATACGAAGAACATCTGCTACAGTCACGTCTTCATCTTCAGTTTGAAACAACTCTTTCCACATGCGTCCAGGTGTGGCATCGCTAGATTTCTGAACCGTTTCCAACTTTTTCTCTTTCAGGCTCGCATTTCAGACCCGTGATGTCTCCGAACTCACGCAGAGAAATCCGTAGTGGCTTGTCTGCAAACAAGAACCAGAGCTCATATAGGCGGATCGTAACCAGCTGACGGCTGAGGAGAGAATGTACAAGTTTCGCAGAGTTCGAGCACCGCGATACAGGTAAGTGGAACAGAGCTCCAAACTGACTTCCTAGCAGACAGTTCATTTCAGGGGAGCCTCTAAGCAACTTCACTAACGATCCAATGATACTCGCCTTTGAATAGATGTCCAGTCGAGGTTTTCCAGGATAGCAATTACGTGCGAACAGTCTTTCCGGAAAAGTCGCCATGGTCCCAACAAATTCCGGCTCGGTGGATGCAGCTTCGTCTTCTTCGGTTGATGCAGCTTCGTCTTGTTCGGTGGATGCAGCTTCCTGTTGGTCAGTGGATTCAGGTTCCTCTACCTCGGAGTCCGTGCTCATCTCTGAAATACAATGACCAAATCCAGACATTTACCCAACGCTTTATTTTTCTAAACTTTTCCATTAGAATTTGAGAGAGAAGCTTAGCGAAAGGAGATACCTGCATAACGAGGCGCAGTTCTGTGTAGTCGGCGAGTTTTCCTGGGATTTGGTTTTCTATCACCGGCGGATTGACTACGAGTCACCCTCCTCGAGGGCGTTACGCTGGAGAGGGATACCATCTCTACCGGAGTCTGCTCGAAGTCTGGAACTCGCCGCCGTCTGTTAACAAAGTTGTCCAATCTGGTTGCAGTCCCCAATTCGTGTGTCGGATGTTTGGTTTTCAATTGTGTCTCCGATCTGGGTACAGTCGAGGATGGTTCTTATGTTTGCTTTTCAATTGCAGCTGCTGTTTAGAGGTGCTTTGGTCAAACGACAAGATGCCCAGAAGTTTTGAGATGACAAGATTTGAGGTGCGTTTTATTATTTTATGAATTTTATGTGTAATGGCACGGTCGTAATATCAAGAACCACGCGCGCCCTCTGTCGACATTTGACAAGTCTGGAAAAGGTGATTTGCCCAATTTGCTTATTTAAACTTGAGGTCGCCCAATTCTCTAATTTCAAACTTGCGATTTGCCCAATTTGCCAATTTTTTCTTTTTTTTAATAACTATGTGTTTTGACCGCACATGCCGACATAATTATTTTACGAATATTTATTAATATATATCTTATTAATTCAAATATTCTCAAAAATTTTAAATCAAACATCAAATTATTATTTATGACAAAAAAATTCTATTAAAATAAAAGTTCTCAAAAAATTTACATCAGATATCAAATTATTATATACGACAAAGTTTTTCATCAAAACACTCACATATTTAAAATATTTTAGAAAATATCTTTCTAATAATAGAAATAAATAAATTTAAATATACTTCTATTGACATAAATATTAATGATATTTATTTTAATGATACTTAATCTTTAACTTTAATGATAAAAAATGTTTAGGAGATTTCTTATGTTTTAAAATACTCACTTTTTCTTTACAAATTTTTCTTTAGTATGTTTCGTGTAGGACATGTAATCGAGTACTGGTTTTGTATCGGTAGAATATAAACATGAAATTTTGTAGTAAAGCATATCAACATAATAATTGTTAAAAATGTATTATTTCAACTAAACACTAATAAAATTAAAATAATAATAAACTGTATATGCTATTCATGAGTTTATATTAACAAAATCCAAAAATTTATAACCTTTTTAATAGCAAAAATATAGATATAATCCTTTCATGACTTATAAAACAATTTTTATATAATACTGATATGATAATATCAAATATTTGTAGATGATAACTATCATAATTTTTTTAAAACGTTTTATTATATAATATAAATATTATTAAAATTATTTATTAAATCATTGAATAACCTAAGAAAAATGAGCTTATGTTAACAAAATCCAAAAATCTATAACCTTTTTAATACCAAAAATATATATATAATCCTTTCATGACGTATAAGAGAATTTTTTATATAATATTAATATGATAATATCAAATATTTGTAGATGATAATTATCATATATTTTCTTAAAACGTTTTATTGTATAATCATATATTTTCTTAAAACGTTTTATTATATACTATAAATATTATTAAAATTATTTATTAAATCATTGACTCACCTAAAATTTTTTTTATATAATAAGAAATAACATAAAATTAAATATTTGTATATATGAGATATTGTAATTATTATGTTTTCAAAACTGTTTATTATTAAAATATATAAATAAAATATTTATGAAATTATTCACTAAACCTAAAATCATGGAGAATGTGACAAATCAGCAAATTCACTTCTTAAATAATAGTATAGATTTCAAATATTAATGAATCATAATATATAATCTACCTTTTTATCATAAGGCATCATGGATAATTTTTGGCGAAACTCTTATTTATTATATCATCAAACTACACATGTAAAAAATACCATCGTCATAATAACCTAATAAAACAGTATTAATATTTTAAAATAACATAAATATAAATTTACAAATTAAACCATAATTACCAATTATCAGGAAAACCTATGAAATTAAATCATCTTCATCAAAGTCTTAATTGCATTTTATTTGAATTTTTCTATTCATCAGATTTTATAGTGACACATATTAATAAAATTTATAATAATTGAAAACATATTTTTATTTAATTAAAATTTATAAAATAAAAGTAATAATTATATATATCTAAAAAGCTGGATTTTTTATATTATAATAGCAATAAATTGTATTCTTTGGACTTGTATTTTATTTATTGAGAAGATATATAAAATTATTGTTTGATATTACTCGTTAGTAATAATTATCCCTAAATATAATGAAAATATTTATTAAGTTATCACTAAAATGTTTAAAAATAACAATTCAAAAGTTATTTATTAAAACTAATGATTCAATCTAAATCATAGAATATAACAAATAAGCTTCTAAAAATAATAAAATATATGACAAATAAATAAAACAATCTAAAATCATAGATAACATGACATATAATTAAAACTAAAAATTAATTTAAAATAGGTCAAATAACTAAAATTACCAATTAAAATTATTACAATAAATATATAAATAACCTAAATTATGGAGAATGTGATAAATAAACAAAATTAAAATTATTACGATATGTAATCTGGTTTGGGCTTTAAAATATCAATTATTTAAAAATCCAATAAAATATGAAAAAAAATTCCACTAAATCTCGAGTATAGTCGAATGAACTGATGGATGATCGATATGTAAATCCAATTAGATTTAATCGTAAATTTTAAAAGTTAATTTTAATTTTTGAATTAGATATTTAAATAATTATTATTTTAAAATTATTGTATTTTTATTATATCTCGTTTAATTCCAACTTGTTAAAAAATTGAACCTAGATTTAGTTATTTGATAATTAGATTAACATTCAGAAACCTTTAAAACCTACACAATAAAAAATCACATAAGATACCATAAGCAATACGACTAATATATAAAGATATAATCATATAAACCAAACTATGGTGTATAAAACTAATAATCATTAAGTTAAGAAGAGTAAAACAGAATCTTATAGATATTTTACGTGGTGTAGTGGTAAAAATAACATAAAGTTTTATTAATAATGATGGTAGTCAATTGTTGGGAATAAAATATTTTTAAATCTAACATTGCACTTTAAATAATAACATGAATAATTAGAGTAAGATTATTAATGTAGGTTCAAGAAAAAGTACTCATGTTACATGCAATAGAAGCATAAACCGTGAAAGATGAATATTATTTATCTTGTAGCAGAAGATGTCGTACGACTCAGAAACGTTTTATTTGCCTTTAAAGAAAGAATTGTAATATGCGATGTTAGTTTGGTTTTGTCGTATACTCGTTGTTTTCGGTTCAAAATTAATAATTTCATATAATAATGAGTTTGGAATTTGGAATGTTCAATTATTGATCTTCGTAAATGATTCTTTGATATATGAAAACTATGACTCTACTTATGAGGCACAATATATTTTAAGCTATAGATTTTAGTATAGTCGAAAATGTATAACATATAGTTCTTTTAAATATTTTAACCTAGGATTAAGTATGATCCAAAATTGTGCTTCTGTTTTGATAGTATTGATGAGTGAAAGTAGTTAATCATGATATTCTTTGGTTTTAGGGTTTGACAATATATGTTGTAGTATTGTATGTATTCTTAGGATTAAATTTTGGAAAGCTTGAATGTCATTTTGAAAAATTAAATTTTTAGCTATATGTGTTTATTTCTGTGTATAGTAAACACTTTTTAAGTGTAATTTGATTTTGTGAAGTGTTTAGTTAGTTAATTAAGTTTAGGGGTTATGTTAAGGGTCTAGACAACTAATTTGTAAGTCGTCTGGTGAATAATTTAAACCAGACGGCTTACACTACAAGAAAACAAGGCATATTCTGACGGACACTCCGACAGAAAACAAAGTCGTCGGACGATAGTGACGACGTTCCGACGACATACCGACGAAAAACAAAAATCGAAGATCGTCGGATTTTCGTTGAAACATTCCGACGAAGTTCCTACGAATATATAGTCGTCGGAATATTCTGATGAAATACCGAGGACATCCCGATAAAATATATTGCCGTTGTGTTCGTCGGGATTTCGTCGGTATATACCGATGAAATTCGAACGAAGATTTTGACCGTTGCCGACGAGAATATAATCGTTTTATAGACGTTTGATATTTAAAAAATACCGACGAAATTGAAAACGGTCATCAGAATCCCGTCGGATTGCCGTAAGCAATTTTCTATAAATACAACCTTGCCTCATTCACCTCATTCACTCCTCATTCTCTCTTCACTCTCTCTAATCACAACAAATCCGACAAAATCATGTCTTCTGGAGATTATTATCGTTCGTGGATGGATAAACCTCATTTGGATCCCAACACCAATTTGCTTACGGAAGAATACGTTGAAGGTATTGGAGAACTCATGAGGCTTGTTCAACAGCAACCGGATGCAAAAACCGGTATGTTAAGATGTCCCTGCTCTACTTGCAATAATAGTAGGATCATAAAAGAATGGGATGTTTGGACTCATTTGTATATGAAAGGGTTTACACTGAATTATAAAGTTTGGTATCTTCATGGGGAAACTGGTTTTGAATATGGTAGTACTAGCGAACCTCAGCCTGTTAGCGAACCTCACCTTGATGGTAGATTAGAAGAACCTAGAACGGATGTAGATGGTGTAGGAACTGAGCAGATGGTACATGATCATTATAGAGGGGAAGAATCAAATCCCGAAACTAGGAGATTTTTTGATATGTTGGATGCAGGAAAACAACCTTTGGATAAAGGTTGTAGAGATGGTCATTCACCCTTATCATCTGCAACTAGATTGATGGGTATTAAGACATACTATAATTTGGCTGAAGAATGTGTGGATGCGATCGCTGATTTTGTTAAAGGTGTTCTACCGGAGGATAATCTTGCACCGGGTTCATACTATGAGGTTCAGAAACTTGTTGCGGGTCTTCAATTACCATACGAAGTAATAGATGTATGTATCGACAACTGCATGATCTACTGGAGAGCGGATAAGAAACGGGATAAATGCAAATTTTGTAAAAAACCTCGTTATCAGGAGACGAGGGGAAGAGTTCCGGTCCCGTTCAAAAGGATGTGGTATTTGCCTTTGACGGAAAGATTGAAGAGGTTGTATCAGTCTGAGCGCACAGCGAAAGCAATGAGATGTCATGCAGAGCATTCCACAAATGGTGAGATTAGACATCCTTCAGATGTGAAGGCTTGGAAACATTTCCAATCAACATATCTAGAATTTGCTGAACAGAGAAGAAATGTTTATCTTGGATTATGTACTGATGGTTTCAGCCCATTTGGGAAGCATGGAAGACAATATTCTCTATGGCCAGTGATTGTGACACCGTACAACTTGCCGCCAAATTTGTGCATGCGACGAGAGTTTTTGTTCCTCTCCATTCTCGTCCCAGGGCCAGAGCATCTTAAGAGATCACTAGATATGTTTCTTCAACCACTGATATATGAGTTGCAACAACTATGGGCGCTTGGTGCTGAGACATACGATGTGTCGTGCAAAGAAAACTTTCATATGCGGGCAGTACTTATGTGGACAATAAGTGACTTTCCAGCATATGGTATGTTATCCAGATGGACAACACATGGGAGACTATCATGTCCATATTGTCAAGATAACACAGATGCTTTCCAACTAAAGCACGGAAGGAAAACGTGTTGGTTTGACTGTCACAGAAGATTTCTACCACCTGATCATCCATACCGTAAGAGTAAGACTTTGTTTATGAAGAACAAGCAGGTGTTTAATGGTCCACCTATGGAAGTTAGTGGAGAAGAATTGTGGAAACAGTTAAGGGATTTTGGTGCAGAAAGAACGGCAGACGTAGGTGGACATGAAAACATTTGAGTCGATGTTGTTGGAGAGCTACATAACTGGCACAAAAAGAGTATTTTCTGGGATCTGCCGTATTGGAAAGATCATCTATTGCTGCATAATTTAGATGTCATGCATATCGAGAAGAACTTTTTCGGCAATCTGATGAACACAATCCTCAACATCCAAGGTAAAACGAAGGATAATTTGAAGTCAAGATTGGATTTAGTCGATATTTGTGATCGTTCAGAACTTCACGTTGATGAGAATGGTACGGCCCCTTTCCCCATTCATCGGCTGGATGGTGCTGCAAAAGAAGAGTTCTTTGATTGGATTACAGACAGAGTGAAATTTCCAGACAGTTATGCATCAAATTTGCGTAACTGCGTCAATAGAAGCGAAGGAAAGTTTACCGGCTTGAAGAGTCACGATTGTCATGTAATTATGCAGCGCCTCCTTCCGTTTGCTTTTTTCCGGACTATTGCCACGTAATGTTCATGAAGCAATTGCAGGTATCATATATTTTTACATTTTAATTGGTTATCATATTTAACAATTATGCTAATATAAACCTAATATAATGAAATTTTGTCTTTTATCTATGTAGGGATAAGTGTTTTCTTCCGCGATTTATGCACCAGAACAGTGACTGCAAAGGGTATTAGTAATTTGAAGGCAAACATACCCGTCAGCCTTTGCAACCTCAAAAAGATATTTCCTCCATCATTCTTTGATGTAATGGAACATCTTGCTATTCATCTCGCAAGAGAATTGGAACTTGGTGGTCCTGTGCAGTACCGATGGATGTACCTTTTTGAGCGTTATATGCATCATCTGAAGAAGAAGATCAATAATCTAAGCAAGGTGGAAGGATCTATAGTCGCATAGGTGATCAACGAAGAAACTGCAAACTTTGCTGAAAATTACTTCCCATCAGAAGTGCATACAAAAAACCGAAGACCTGCTCGGCATGATGACGGAGGGGAGAAAGCAACGTATCATGTTACTGTCCCAAGCATATTCAAGGAAATAGGACGACTTAGTGGAAAACCCACGAAGCGGAGACTTACGGAGACTAAGCACGCTCATTTGCAAAAATATTTGCTCACCAACTGTGAAGATGTTCTACAATATGAGAGGTAAAAATATTCAAGGAAATTTAAATTGTTAGATTAATATTCAATAAGTTTTATTACATTGAGGGTGATTGGTTGGGTTGTAACTAGTGACTTTAGCTTTAATTTCTATCTACAACTACTTAAATTACCAATCATGCTTTCACTAGTTTTTAAAACTAAAGTCAATAAAATAAAATAAAAGGCTGTAGAAACCTTATTTTCTAAAGCAAAAAAAGATGGTTGTAGGAATTTATTTCCTTTTAAAAATATTGTTGTAGGAATATATTTCCTTTTTATCATTTTTCTCATTTAATTTCTACAGCTACACTAGATACGCTACATCAAAAAATTCTACAGTCTAAATTCTACAGTAAATTTTCTACAGCTACAATCCAACCAATATATCCCAATATCTTTTTATATAGTGTTTATATGGCAGAGTTGCGTATGACTTACAGACATGCCACAGAAGAGGAGCTTCAACAACTCAGTCATAACGGATTTTCTGCATGGCTTCTTAATTATGTGAGTCATATATGTGAATATATGCAAATGATTAGTTTATATTTAATATAAAACAATTAACATTTCACTCATATATGTTTTTAATTTATAGGTGAATGATGGTTTAGCCAGAGGTTTTGTGTTTGGTGATTGGATATGCGAATTTGTGCGGGGACCAAACTATGTGGTTAAATCATATCCAAAATATTGTACGCGAGAATATGTATTCACGAAGAAAAGTCATTCTAGGACAACTTATGATGCTGGTGTTTCGTCTTCTTCCGGTGACGATGTTTACTACGGCAACATACAAGAAATATTGGAAATCCAGTATCCTGGTATGGTTGGATTGCGGTGTGTTGTATTCTATTGCGATTGGTATGACACCACCCCAGATGGAGGAGTACAGACTGACGCGTTTGGTGTTACATCGGTTCATTCGCGGGGAAAACTTCAATATTATGATCCTTTCATTCTTGCTTCGCAAGCTGACCAGGTATGTCAATTTATTTATAATATTCTAACAATATAATTAATGGTTTATATATTACTAATACCTTGTAAAATTGATAGGTGTGCTACATCAGTTACCCAAGGGTTACGTACAGAGACGATACATGGGTCACTGTAACACAAATCAACCCAAGAGGATGAGTGGACGGAACTTGTAAGACCCGATCCTGGCTGTTAAGCCCAACATGGACCTGCGGCCTTACTTAGCTAGATCATAGGGTGTTTGTTCATTCTTAATGTTCCATATTTAACTAAGTCATTTTTCAATCAAGTGAGGTTCATTCAATCCAACTCTAAGACTAGACAATAAGAGAAATTGTATCTTTATTAATAACAACATGTGATCCATACAATGTAGTCATATCATTCAGTTTGCACAAAAGGCTATCATAAGTTCATAAGACACTACAATACTATCACAACCCACACATCCATCCGTGGCCTGGTCCTCATGGTTCCTTGGCCTTGCCACGGTCCTGGTCAGATCCTGAGACCAACACACACACAACACAATCAACATAAGTAATCTGATAGCCTAACATACACAAGTTCTAGTGCATGGTTCGGTTCACCTAACTAAGTTCACTAATCTATCCAATCAGTTAACAAGGCACTCGGCCATACTCAGGATACTCATCTATGACTATCCTAACACCAGAAACAACACATGGCCACTCCGATCCGACCCAAACCAGCCCATCGACCAGCCTGTACCGGATCCGCCCGTGGTTGGGTCCAATTCTGACCATTTTCAAAAGTACTCATAAAAATTATTAAAATTCATGATAATCCCCTAAAAATCCCAACTAAGACGAATCCACAATCAGATTGATCAGAACCGGCTTAATTCACTTAGAATTTGGCCAACACCCACCAAACCGGCCATAACTGACCACCATCAAACCGGCCTGATAAATCCAATCAAACCACATGATGAATCATGATAAATCCTCACTAAGAGGAATCCATGGTCGGATCCCATCAATTCCATCCAGAACTATGAGATCCGGACTTAGCTGCCCAACCAAGGCCATGGAGAGTTCCACTGAACCGGCCAAGGCCATGGAGAGTTCCACTGAACCGGCCAAGGCCATGGTTCGGCCACACTGAGTTGGAATCATCCAACACATCCAGAACATAGAGAAACACAAGTAAATCAGAAAGAGGAAGAAAAGAGATGGGTCTGGCCGGCCGTTCCAACCAAAGCCAACACGGAATCTCACCGCGGCCATGGCAGGACGGTCCGTCCATCCCACTCACCTTGGGCGTACGCTCAGGAGTGCTCAAGCCCTTCTCCAAATCCTTCTCCTTGCCTCCGGTACTCATCATCACATGATCTCCACACCACACAAGCAAACTCTTGGTCGGAAATCACCCACACACTCACACGGCCAAGCTTTTGGCCGATCTCTCTATCTCTTTCTTTGTTCTCTCTCAGTCAAGATTTTGGCAGAGTTTTCCTTAGGGAAAATTGTGGCAAATCTCGACCCCAAGGCCTATATTTATAGGGGAATGGGTCGGCCAACTGCCTGGGCGAACAGGTGCCACCTTCTGGCCGAACAGGTACAATCTGTTCTTCCCACCCTTTTGCACAAACCGCCTGGTAACTGCCCCTTCTTCCTTTGGGCTGATCGAACACAAGCCCATACTGCAAGCCCACACGCCTGGCCCCTCTTGTCCAAGCCATAAACCCATCGGACCTCCATGTCCAGCAAGGCCAGACCCATGGCCGCCCATGAACTGAGCCACATGGTCAAGACCCAAACACTCCACCTAGCTGAGATGAGCTGGCCACTAGCTGCTCCAGCTGAGTGAGCTAACTATCCAGCTACTGGAGCTGACCCTTCCTAGTGTCAGCTGTCCTGAGCTTGTCCTAGCTGGCCTAGCTTCCTTCTTAGATTATCCAGCTCCCAATTCACTTGTCCAGCTCCCATTTCCTTGTCTTTATCCGTTTCTGGTCAAGTCCCAGCATTCTGATGCACTTAACCATCCGTTCCAGGTTAGGATTCAGCATCCTGAAGGCCTCAACCCTTCTATCCAGCCATGGCACGCTTGTCCTGAGGTCCTAAGACCAGACTGTGCGTTTGCTCGTACCATGGCCGTGCCCGAAGGCTCTAGTCAGAATCAGGGACATGACAAGTCTCCCCCACTTGAGATGGATTCGTCCTCGAATCCAACCCTGGACTTGTCTCCACCACAAACTGATTATACCACTCTGGGTAATCAGCTTTCATCCTTGATTCTGTTTCCCAAGTGACTTGCTCATGCCCACTGCACTCCCAAACTACCTTGACCATTTGAATGGTCTTGTTCCTCATTGCTTTTTCCATCCTGTCTATAATCCGAACTGGCCTTGTTTCCAAGGTGAGGTTCGTGCCTAGATCAGATGGGATCTCAGGTAGGACAATGTCTTGATCAGTAAGACATTTCCTTAATTGAGATACATGGAAGACATTGTGGAAGACATCCATCTCGGTTGGCAGGTTCAGCTTGTAAGCCACCGCACCAACCCTTTCTATGATCCGGAATGGACCTAAGTACCTTGGATCCAACTTCCTTCGACCAGCTACTCTCTTCTGTCCCCTGAAAGTGATCATCTTGAGATAGACCATGTCGTCCACCTCGAACTCCACATGCTTCCTCCTTCTATCAGCATAACTCTTGTGGCGATCCTGCGCCTCCTTCATCTTGTCCCTTATGAACTTGATCTTTTCTGTTGTCTCCTCAACAATCTCATGTCCTATCATGCTGCGCTCCCCCACTTGGGTCCAGCATAATGGTGTCCTGCAGGGCCTCCCATATAAAGCTTCATATGGAGACATACCAATGCTTGTGTGAAAGCTATTGTTATAGGCAAACTCTACCAAAGGTAAGTGCCTTTCCCAGGACTCTTTCCAGTCCAGGACACAAGCTCTCAGCATGTCCTCCAACGTTTGGATTGTCCTTTCAGACTGTCCATCCGTATGTGGATGATAAGCCGTACTCATGTTCACTCTTGTCCCCAAGGCCTTTTGAAAAGCCTTCCAGAAGTAAGATGTGAAACGAGGGTCTCTATCAGAGACTATACTGGCCGGTACACCATGCAGGCGTACTATCTCATTCATGTAGATCTGCAACAAGGGCTCCACACCATCAGTCTTCTTGATGGGTATGAAGTGAGCTGACTTAGTCAAACGATCCACTACTACCCAGACTGAGTCCTTCCTGTTCCTGGTCGTGGGGAAACCAGACACAAAGTCCATGGTGATGTGATCCCACTTCCACTCTGGAATAGGTAAGTTCTGCAGTAACCCACTGGGCACTTGATGTTCAGCTTTAACAAGCTGGCAAGTTGGGCACTTGGCCACCCACTCGGCCACATCCGTTTTCATACGGATCCAATGGTAGTACCTCTTGATGTCCCTGTACATTTTGTTCAAACCAGGATGCACAGAGAACTTAGACTTATGAGACTGTCTCATAATCTCTTCCTTGAGTTCCTTAACATTAGGAACACTGATCCTTCCATGAACCAAGATTGTACCATCTTGTGCAGTTGGTATTCTGTCTTATCATTTCGAGCAACCTTCTGAAGGTTCTCATCCAAGCCTTGTGGTTGTCTTATCCTGGTAATGAGATCAGCATGGTTCACTGCCTCTAAACCCAAAGGCTCGTCCTTGCTGGCCAATGTGTTTAAATTTAATGACCTGACCATCCCTTCCAGTGCCTCTGCTTCCTTCTCAGCTGATACCTCAGCTCTCCTGCGGCTCAGGGCATCAGCCACTAGGTTTGCTTTACCTGGATGGTAAGCAATATCAAGATCATAATCGGCCACAAACTCCATCCATCTCCTTTGTCTCAAATTCAACTCAGGTTGAGTGAATATATACTTGAGGCTTTTGTGGTCGGTCAAGATCTGAACCTTGGCACCATACAAGTATGAACGCCATATCTTGAGAGCAAACACCACTGCGGCCATCTCCAGGTCGTGAGTTGGGTAGTTCCCCTCATGTTTCCTCAATTGCATAGAGGCGTAGGCAATCACCTTACCATGTTGGGTCAATACACATCCCAATCCAGTAATAGATGCATCAGTGTATACCACATATGGTTGGTCAGCCTCTGGCAGCACTAGGATAGGTGCACTGGTCAACATGTCCTTCAGGGCAGAGAGGCACTTCTCACAAGCCTCAGACCATACAAACTTCACATCTTTTCCAGTTAGTTGTGTCATTGGTTGAGCCAAGCTGGCAAACCCTTTGACAAACTTCCTGTAGTACCCGGCCAGACCTAGAAAGCTCCTGACCTCAGTTGCACTCTTAGGTCTTGGCCATTCCTGTATGGCCTTGATCTTCTCTGGATCCACGGACACACCTTGGTCGGATACAATATGACCCAGGAACCCAACACTCCGTTGCCAAAAACTGCACTTGCTCAATTTGGCATAGAGCTGCTGTTTCCTCAATCTTCCCAACACTGCTCTTAGATGTTTCTCATGGTCTTCCTTAGTCTTGGAGTAGACCAAAATATCATCAATAAAGATGATCACAAACTCATCTAAGAAATCTCTGAAGATGCTGTTCATCATCTTCATAAAATCTGCTGGTGCATTGGTTAATCCAAATGGCATTACCACAAACTCATAGTGGCCATACGTGGTCCGGAAGGCTGTTTTCTTCACATCATTTGGTTCAATGGGAATCTGGTGATACCCTGAAGCCAAATCTATCTTGGAAAACCACTTTGCACCCTTGAGCTGATCCAATAGCTCATCTATCCGAGGCAATGGGTACTTGTTCTTCACAGTCACCCGGTTTAACCCTCGATAGTCAATGCACAATCTGAAGTTACCATCCTTCTTTTTCACAAAGAGGACTGGTGCTCCCCAGGGTGACACACTTGGCCGTATGAAACCCTTATCCAGCAACTCCTCAAGTTGCTTCTTAAGCTCGGCCATCTCGGCAGGAGCCATTCTATAGGGACTTTTAGATAATGGGGCTGTCCCTGGTTCGAGTTCTATTATGAATGGGTCCGACCTGTCAGGGGGAATGCCCTGCAGCGCCCTAAACACATCCTGGAACTCACCAACCAGCGGTATTCCCTCCGGGTCACCACCCCCTACGACCTCCTTAGTTGAGATTGTGGCCAGATAAGCCTCACAACCCTTCCTCAGCATCCTTTCCACATGGATAGCTGACACCACCAAGCATCCAGAGATCGGACGTATACCCTGGAACCTGATCGGAGTCCCACACCCACTCTTAAACAGCACACGACCCCGGTGACAGTCAAGAGTGGCGCTATACTTTCCAAGCCAGTCCATACCTAAGATCACCTCATGATTCTTTAGGTGGACTACCACAAGATCCACAGGCATGGCCCTATCCTGGATCTTTACCGGGACGTCCTGAATCACCCCTAGTGAATGCATCACTTGGCCACCGGCCGCATTCACTACCCCAGGACAATCCCCCGTTCCCAACTGGAACAACCCCTTTCCGAGCATCCCTGGACTCACAAAACTATGTGTAGCTCCAGTATCGAAAAGTACATGTGTTTCCACACCACCAATACTTAGGGTCCCTACACATGACCCAGACTAAGTATCTAATCATCCTAGGTTCCAATACCATGCAATTCTACTGAATTGAAAAGAATAAGGTCAGACATAATACCAGTGATCGCGAGGAATGGTCCAGCCTTATCCTCATCCTTGGACCGCTCATAGATGCGGGGTGCTGATGTCTGACCACGGTTCTGGTCTGGCTTGCTGGCCTCTCCACGGCCCTTGCTAGACCCAGCTGCTAACTTAGGACAATCCTTGCGGAGATGTCCCCTCTTTCCACAGTAGTGGCAAGTCCTGGTATCACCACTGGCCCCTTACTCCTGTCTAGGACAGTCACGAGCTGAGTGATCCATCTTACCACATCGGAGACAGGCTCCCATAGCTCTCCAGCATTCACCTCCATGGTGTCTGCCACACTTAGGGCACACAGGCCTACCACTTGAGGTTTTACCCTCCTCAGCCTGGTCCCTCTTCCTCTTCCGGTCACCACTTTGGCCAGAAGACACCACCACACTCTTAAGCTTCTGCTTATTCTCATCTGCAAGGTTGACCTCCAGTAAGGCCATCCTCTCAACCAGCTCGGACACAGTGGAGAAGGTGCGGACTGAGCAGTAGGTCCTGAGTTCGGCCCTAAGGCCTCTGATGAACCTTCGAACCTGCACTGCCTCATCCTCCAACTCCTTACCCACATAGCGCCTGAGTCGGTTGAACTCCTCCTCGTACTCACGTAATGTCCTGCATCCCTGAGTCAGATCCAGGAACTTAGCCTCCAAACGATCCCATGCCTCAGCTGGGAAGTACTTGTGGTTGAACTCAACCTCAAAGTCCTCAAAACGCTCAATGGTACCATTGGTACGCTTGTCCAGAGCCAACCACCAGTTGTGGGCGTCTCCCTCCAGGAAATGAACTGCAATGTCCTTCTGGTAATCCTCTGGGCAACGGCTGGAGATAAAGTTGCGACCCAACCTGCTCCTCCACTCATCTGCCTCAAGAGGATCAACACTTCCAGCAAAGTGTTTGGTACCCATACGGGTTATGTGCTCCAGCACCTTCAAGTAATCCACCTTCTTAGTGGTCCTGGCTGGGGGATCAATCTCAATCACCTCAGCCACCTGTCCCACATGCACCGGAGCCACTCCACCAGCTGCCTGAGCTGCTGCTGTCCGGCCGGTCTGATGGTTCCCAATGGGAATAGCTGTCTGGATCGGTATGGCCTGACCCAAAGGTGTGAACGCCTGAGTCAAAGCCAACATCTGAGCTCCCATAGCCTTCATGACCTCCAAGACCTCATGCATGGTTGGTTCCACAGCCTGGTCCAGCTGACCAGCTGTCCTACCACCCGCGGCCACATTCTGGTCACCAAGGCGTCCAGTATGTGAGGACTCACCCTCACCCTCCAGCTCCCCACCTTGAAGCCGTCCAGCTCCACCAGCTCCATCAGCTTGTCCTGACTCATGTTCCAGCCGAACATCAGCTCCATCCACACGAACCTCAGTAGGATTGAGATGGACAGTAGACAATCCAGTCCCAGCATTGACCACATCCGTTTGGATGGGCAATGCTGCGGCCAGATGTACCTCATCTGCACCCACATGACCGGATGCCCCAGCAGCCTCCTTACTCTTCCGAGACTTAGACTTGCTTTTTCCACCCTAAGGATTCAAACCAGTCAGCAAATCAAGTTAGTCCACAAGACTTAACAAATATCTGCAAACAATCCCTAAGGCTAAGCAAGCTGATCAGACCTTACCATGAGACCCAGCCGGATGTGTTGTGACTAACCCAAACCCAAACCAATCCTAGAATCAACCTCGCTCTGATACCAACTTGTAAGACCCGATCCTGGCTGTTAAGCCCAACATGGACCCGCGGCCTTACTTAGCTAGATCATAGGGTGTTTGTTCATTCTTAATGTTCCATATTTAACTAAGTCATTCTTCAATCAAGTGAGGTTCATTCAATCCAACCCTAAGACTAGACAATAAGAGAAATTGTATCTTTATTAATAACAACATGTGATCCATACAATGTAGTCATATCATTCAGTTTGCACAAAAGGCTATCATAAGTTCATAAGACACTACAATACTATCACAACCCACACATCCATCCGTGGCCTGGTCCTCATGGTTCCTTGGCCTTGCCACGGTCCTGGTCAGATCCTGAGACCAACACACACACAACACAATCAACATAAGTAATCTGATAGCCTAACATACACAAGTTCTATTGCATGGTTCGGTTCACCTAACTAAGTTCACTAATCTATCCAATCAGTTAACAAGGCACTCGGCCATACTCAGGATACTCATCTATGACTATCCTAACACCAGAAACAACACATGGCCACTCCGATCCGACCCAAACCAGCCCATCGACCAGCCTGTACCGGATCCGCCCGTGGTTGGGTCCAATTCTGACCATTTTCAAAAGTACTCATAAAAATTATTAAAATTCATGATAATCCCTAAAAATCCCAACTAAGACGAATCCACAATCAGATTGATCAGAACCGGCCTAATTCACTTAGAATTTGGCCAACGCCCACCAAACCGGCCATAACTGACCACCATCAAACCGGCCTGATAAATCCAATCAAACCACATGATAAATCATGATAAATCCTCACTAAGAGGAATCCATGGTCGGATCCCATCAATTCCATCCAGAACTATAAGATCCAGACTTAGCTGAGCAACCAAGGCCATGGAGAGTTCCACTGAACCGGCCAAGGCCATGGTTCGGCCACACTGAGTTGGAATCATCCAACACATCCAGAACATAGAGAAACACAAGTAAATCAGAAAGAGGAAGAGAAGAGATGGGTCTGGCCGGCCGTTCCAACCACAGCCAACACGGAATCTCACCGCGGCCATGGCAGGACGGTCCGTCCATCCCACTCACTTTGGGCGTACGCTCAGGAGTGCTCAAGCCCTTCTCCAAATCCTTCTCCTTGCCTCTGGTACTCATCATCACACGATCTCCACACCACACAAGCAAACTCTTGGTCGGAAATCACCCACACACTCACACGGCCAAGCTTTTGGCCGATCTCTCTATCTCTTTCTTTGTTCTCTCTCAGACACTATTTTGGCAGAGTTTTCCTTAGGGAAAATTGTGGCAAATCTCGACCCCAAGGTCTATATTTATAGGGGAATGGGTCGGCCAACTGCCTGGGCGAACAGGTGCCACCTTCTGGCCGAACAGGTACAACCTGTTCTTCCCACCCTTTTGCACAAACCGCCTGGTAACTGCCCCTTCTTCCTTTGGGCTGATCGAACACAAGCCCATACTGCAAGCCCACACGCCTGGCCCCTCTTGTCCAAGCCATAAACCCATCGGACCTTCATGTCCAGCAAGGCCAGACCCATGGCCGCCCATGAACTGAGCCACATGGTCAGGACCCAAACACTCCACCTAGCTGAGATGAGCTGGCCACTAGCTGCTCCAGCTGAGTGAGCTAACTATCCAGCTACTGGAGCTGACCCTTCCTAGTGTGAGCTGTCCTGAGATTGTACTAGCTGGCCCAGCTTCCTTCTTAGATTGTCCAGCTCCCAATTCACTTGTCCAGCTCCCATTTCCTTGTCTCCATCCGTTTCTGGTCAAGTCCCAGCATTCTGATGCACTTAACCATCCATTCCAGGTTAGGATACAGCATCCTGAAGTCCTCAACCCTTCTATCCAGCCATGGCACGCTTGTCCTGAGGTCCTAAGACCAGACTGTGTGTTTCCTCGTACCATGGCCGTGCCCGAAGGCTATAGTCAGAATCAGGGACATGACAGAACTTCTGATAATGACCCATTACAACCAAACTCTACCAGCAACGTGAGTGCAGTTGAAGATTTGGCAGATGTTGAACTCGTTGAGAATTTTACCGAGTTTGGACTTGATGCCGTTTTACACTCGGAGTCAGAAGCTGAGGTTGGCGAATTTGACGAAGATTCTGAAGATTCTACCGATTCTGAAGATTATGAATAGGAAAAACTTATTGGACTTGTTTTTATTAGTTGTTGTACTTCTTACATATTTTTTTTTTTTTTTAAAAACAAATCCGTCGGAATTCCGTCGGAATTTACTGATAACATTCCGACGACTTGGGGTTTAATTCGAAGTTGAGAGTTTCATCGGAATTCCGTCGCAATATTCCGACGGATTCCCGATGGTTTCTTCAGATTCGTCGGAATATTCCAACGGAATTCCGAGAAATTAGTTATTTAAATTGGTAACATCCAAAAATATCTAAATTTGGATACTGAAAGTATATAAATAACACATATTAAGTGTTTAGTATAATATTAGATCAGAACCGTAAGTCTTACAACTTATTAAAATATCTATGTATGTATGTCTTGTTTTCATCACATCTCATCTTAATACTCATATACTTTACACAATCATATTAATCTAATCTTACACAACAAAAACAATTTTTGGTAAAATTGTGTTATGAAAACCTTTTTATAGTTAAAAGTTTTCCAAATACTCTAGTTATCATCAAAGATTTGGATTTTACCAATAGAAACTTGTGATCAAACCGTAAACACTAATTCGTCGGAATTCCACAGGTATTCCTACGAATTTCCGACGAAACCCGTTCAACCAATGAAAAGATGAGGCTATGTTCGTCGAAATTCCATAGGTATTTTCCGATGGAATTCCGACGAATATGGAATATTCTCTGCTTCGTAACTTGATCTATCACATTTTCCAGAGGATTCCGACGGCTTTATTTATTTCGTCGGAAATCCGTCGGAATATTTATTTACCCCGGAATACAAAACACGTGAAAATTTTGGCGAGCCGCCAATTAATAATTAATTCAGTATTCCGAAGGATTTCCGACGGACCAGTTTCCGTCGGTCCTTTTTAATTTTAAAACTCATCTTCTTCTTTCTTCTTCATTTTCGCCTCTCTCTCTAAATTCTCTCCGATTCTCTATTCCGGCGACTCCGGCGGTAAATCACCACTCCTCTCCGGCGAGCCCTCTTCCCAACCTCCAATATCCTCCCCACACCCACAAATCATGTAAGAATCTCTTAGATCTATAAATTTCATTTGTTTAGGGTTTAGAAAGTTAGATTTTAGGATGTGAGGTTATTAGATTTGTATGTTTAGGATTGAATGGATAGTTTAGGATTGATTAGTTAGATTTTGTTTGGATTGTTGTTAGATTTGTATGTTTTTGATTTTTTAAAACTTGTTTTGATTTTTTAAAAACGTTTTTGGTGTTTAGGAAGTAATGAATATATTTATTTGTTTGTTTTAAAATTTTTTTGGGTTTCCAGTAATATATTATATATAGTAAAAACGTTTTAAATTTTTTTATATATTTAAAAACTTTTTCTAAATTTATAAACGTTTATAAAATATTTTTATAAAGATAAAAACGATTTTTAATATTTTTATATAGATAAAAACGATTTTTAATATTTTTATATAGATAAAAACGATTTTTAATATTTTTAATAGAAAAGCTTTTTAAAAGTGTTTTTTAATTAATAAATGTTTATTATATACATATTTTATACATATAATAATATGATCATTTTAGAATTTTTTTTTACTTTCTATATATAAAATTTCAATATATTTGCCTAATATATTTATTATCTTCTTGTAGGTCCGACGATTCTAGTGTACGACGTTCCGTACCTCGTCGTTCCGCACCTCGTCGTTCCGCACCCCGTGGCCGAGCTAGTTCGGTGAGCAGTTTCCGTGCATCGGGATCGTCTCACGAACAAAACTCGGTTCCAGCTATTCCCGCAGCCGCTCCCGCTCCCGCTGCAGCTGCTCCACAGGAGCCCGCGGTCATGCCAGTTGAACAATTGGTTCAACAACCAGGTCGAGAGCATCTCCCAGTTCTCCATCCCAACCCACGACGGGGACATATAACTTGGTTAGTATTTTTATTTTATTTGTACCATTACTTTTTTCTCATATAACTTTCTAACATTTTTTTAGGTTCACCAAGTCGAGCAATGGCATTAGTAGGAGCATCAACCAGATGATGTATTCCATGCTCCAGACGGGACATTCAAAGTGGAGTCGCATTCCTCCCGAAGAGCGCGAGTTGTGGTTTGGTCAGTTTGCGGTAACTCTTCAGTCTTTTTTTTAAAGTATTTTTCTATTTTGATTTTTTTTTTAAATATCTACTAATTAAATTATGTTTGTTTTGTATCAAGAATTCACTAGGGAGTCCGGCCTCATGGAAACAGTCCGTCAGAAATTCAGTGAAAAGGCCATGGACTCCTATACGAAGCAGATGTACGAGTGGAAGCAAGTATTGCTGAAGAACAAGACGTCTGTATATCAATGGGACAGTGTGGGATCAGTTGATAGACCATTGGCAGAAGGACGACATTATACAGACGTCTCTTAAGAACTCAGCCAACCGGAGGAGCGATCGTGGCGGAAAAAGTGTTTTTGTTCACAACCTCGGCGCTTGCTCTATGTCCTCTAAGGAGGATCAACTTGTAAGTTCTATTTTTTTCATTATTTTATTTATCTTTTTATTTATTTAAATAAATATTTTTATATATTCCTTGGCTAATGTTGTTTTTAGGTTGAACCAAACGATGGTAATCCCGTTGATCATCTCGAGGTCATGAAGGATGCGTACACTAACAAGAAGACAGGTCAAATTCAGGACCCCCTGATCAGAGAGGTCATCGAGCTGGTGGAAGGTCAAAAAGAAGCTTATCTAGCTTCTCAGCCTCTCTCTGATGACGCTGATTCTACGAGAGCTTCACCAACTTGTCCCGACTGCAAATAAACGAGATGGTCGAAAAGGTAAATTTTTTTTACTAACTTTAAATTTTTTTCCTTCATTACTATATTTCTTTTATAATAATTAACTAACTTTAAATTTTTTTAGGCGGTTCCTAAAAGGAAAGGCCGCTTAGTTGGGTTGGACCGTCGTGTTTCTTCATGTCCAGCTTCATTTTTTACAAGTCTCGTATGCCGATCCCATGATTCTGGAGGAGCTACAGAACAAAGATGGCCGGATTGTGGCATTGGAGGCGCAGAACGCCACAATCCTTCAGGAGCTAGCTGATCAAAAGAAGACCAACCTCGAGATATTGGAGAAGATAGACCGTTTGTTTCCTCCGAGTTCTTAGTTTTTTTTTGTTTTAAAACTTTATGAATGTTTTTTTTTTCATTTTAAGTTTGTATAAACTTAATTTCTATAATATTATTAGTTTTAAATTTCAGTTTTTGTTTATTTATTAATTTTTAATATTAAAAAAATAAATATAAAAAATAAAATATTTAAAAATGCATAAACTAACAATTCCGACGAAAGGTATTCGTCGGAATATTCCGACGAGATATTGTCGTAGGAAAACTCCGACAAAGCAAGGTTTGTCGGAATTTTCTGACCACAACTTTCGTCGGAATATAGTGATTCCGATGAAAACTTATCGTCAGAATTTTCCAATGAAATAATTTCGTCAGAATATTGTGTTTCCGATGAAAACGGTTCTCGGAATAGCTCCGGCCAATTTCCGATGCTGTGCGTGGTCGGAGTTGTCGTCGGAAGTTCGTCAGAATTCTGTTTCTCGGTATTCGTCAGAATATGGTCGGAAGTTCTGACGAATTTCCGACGAAATATTTTTTTCCGACCAAATGATATTGACGACCACTTTCGTCATAGTTTCGTCGGAATTTCGCATTTCCGACGACATGCCGACGATTTTGGCCGTCGGTATCTGTCTGTTTTCTTGTAGTGTTACATGTAAGTCGTCCAAATATTCCCGCCTAAAATTTTTAAAAAATTGATTTTCCCAATAAAATATTATTTTGTTCAGAAAAAAAGAAAATTAAAATTTTACATAATAATAATTGTTTACTAAACTAAAAATAAAATCTCAATATTTTTTTTTGAAAAATTGAATTTTTACCTATATATGTTTATTTCTGTGTATAGTAAACATTTTTTAAGTTTAATTTGGTTTTATGAAGTGTTTGGTTAGTTTATTTTGTTTAGGAGTTATGTTTAGGGTATCGTCTGGTCAATAATTTAAACCAGACGACTTACATGTAAGTCGTCCTAATATTACCGCCAAAAATTTAAGAAATTTTTTTTCCCGCTTAAATAATTTAAACCTTGTAAGTCGTCTAGGAAGTCTTCTATTTTAATTTCCCGCTAAAAATATTTTAGTTTCCCGCTAAAAATATTAAAGTCTTCTAGACGACTTACAAGTAAGTCGTCTGACTCGAAAATATTTAACATAATTGGATTTTTTTGTCTCCCTATATAAAGAAATATTTACACATTCTCTCTCATCCTCCTCTCAAATGGCTGCAACAAAAATGTAATATTCATCATTCCAAAACTCTCCAACCTCTCTCTAATCTCTTTGAACTTACAAACACCAAGCTTTATATCAATTTATTGTTTTTGTCTCATGTCTTTCTCACTAATTTATCTTGTTTTTGCAGGTTTTTCATCACATGGTTCTTATCTTCCACTCATTTAAAGGTATATCTATTGATTTTAGATATGTATTTTTGTGTGTTCTATTAAGGTAGATTTATCTAATCTTCTACTCATTATCTTTGTTTTTAAGCCATTTGAACGTTTTTGGATAAGCAGATTTTTCATATCTGGATTTGGATATGCAGGTTTTTCAGATCTGGAAGACTTCTGGGACGACTTACCTGTTAGTCATCTAAAATATAATGTGCTAGACGACTTCCAGGAGGAAGTCGTCTCGACTTCCTGGAAGTCGTCTTATGGAGTCTTCTTCCATGTCTCTCCCTTTCATGACAGATCTGAGCGGTTTGGTAAGTTTGGTAACTTCCTGTTGTATAAAGTTCTTACATTTTTTCCCAAACTAAACTCTCCAGACCCACTCTAATCTCTTTGACTTGAAAACACCAAACTTTATATGAATTTTTCAGTTTTGTCTCATGTCTTTCTCACTAATCTGTCTTTTTCAGGTTTTTAATCAGATGGTTCTCATCTTCCACTTGGATATGTACGTTGTATGTTCTATAAAAGTATATCTATTTAATCTTTCACTCATTTTCTCTGTTTTTAAGCCATTTGAACGTTTTTGGATGTGCAGGTTTTTCAAATCTAGATTTGGATATGCAGGTTTTTCAGATCTGGAAGACTTCTGAGACGACTTACCTGTTAGTCGTCTAAAATATAATGCGCTAGACGACTTCCAGGAAGTCTTCAAGACAACTTACTTGTTAGTCGTCTGGACTTACTTGTTAGTCGTCTGGACTTACTTGTTGGTCGTCTGGACTTCCTGGAAGTCTTCTTCCATATCAAGTGGAGTCCAAGCTTGTCTTTTTAGAGGAATGATCTATAATAGTTTTGTTTATGGTCTATTTTGTGATTTGCATGTGTACTCCTTTAGTTGTGAATTTTTTGTAAAATCAGTAATAATGTTTCCCAAGATGTAATATATGTGCTAACAATGTGTTTAAACATTTACAAATCAATGAAATAATTGACTTCAATAGATTTTTTCTTATCTTTGGATCTCCCATATGCAATAATAAACTCTAATGGCCTTCTTCTCATCTTAATAAACAAGAATTTTTGTAGCCTCATATTGATACAACATCTTAAGAAGTATTTTAACCCTTCTTCCAACTCATAACAATTATACTTAAGAGATGGAAACAAACAATAGTAACTAGTCAAAGCATATCACATTTTTTTACAAGTTTGTGTTGAATAACTTAGTCAAATTTAGTAAAACTAAGGGAGAAAACATATTTTGAAAGTTTAAGTTTTACATATCTTGAAGTTACTTAACACTCTTAAAAATACAAGTTATTTAAAAACTAGCGTGGAAGGCTTAAGAACTAGCGTAGAAGACTTAAAAACTAGCGTAGACGACTTAAAAACTAGCATAGAAGACTTAGAAACTAGCTTAGAAGACTTAAAAACTAGCGTAGAAGACTTCCACGGAAGTCTTCTCGGGTCAGTTAGAAAACTTTAATTAACATGATGTTGGTAATCTCATAAATATCACCAATTTATAAATTTCATTCAGTAGCTCTAATGTTGACTAATATACATGAATTAACAAAAAAATATTTAAAAGTCTTTATAGGTTTAGAAAAAATGAAAGTTTATTAAACATTGACGCAGACGACTTCCATGGAGGTCGTTTGGACGGCTTACAAGTTAGTCGTCCATTTTGGTTAGTTTTGCAATTGATTTTTAACCTAGACGACTTACATGGAAGTCGACCAAGAGAAGCAAGGTTTGACCAGAATCTTGGAATAAAATCATGGACGACTTATGTGTTAGTCGTCTAGGAAATTTTTTTTTGTTTAATATTTCAATTGCAAAACTAACCTGAGACGACTTCCATGTAAATCGTCTACCAAAAAAACCAAAATATTTTTCTTTTTAATTTTTTACTGGACGACTTACAAGTTAGTTGTCCAGAAAAAGTCAAATTTCTGACACATTCCGTATAAATGCAAAACTAACCCGTTTTCCCTAGACGACTTACACGTAAGTCGTCTAACGTTTTTTTATCAAACAAAGTTGGACGACTTACTTGTAAGTCGTCTAGAAAAAAAAATTAAAAGTCAATTGCAAAACTAACCTCTGCATTGACCAGACAACTTCCAGGTAAGTCATCTACAGCCAGATGACTTACCTGTAAGTCATCTGGACAAACAGATCTGGAAAAAATCTTGATTTCATAGTTTCAACCAGTGAGATAACTTGTTTAGCACACATAAGTCTTCTACAAGCACCCAGAATCTCAAACAAAAGTGACCAATCAAGAATCGTAAGCTTCAATGGCTCTATAAACCATAAAAATTTTAGAATCAAAATTTTGGGTTTTTTGGATGAATATGGAGAGAAAGGGAAGAGATATTGTTTTTAGTTCATAAGAATTGAGAAAGAAGAAGTGTAAATCAATTTGAGGTGCATTAAGAGCTTCAAATTAGTTGTTCATGGTGGTTAGCATATTGATGGCAATGACAATCTTGTAAATACTTGAAGATGATGAGGTTGAGAGAGTAAAAATGTTTTTTTCGAAAAGAAAAAAAACTAATGGCATTTTAGTAAATAGTGTGAACTTGTGGGGTGAATAGGTCAAAAGAAAAATTCAAAAATAAAATCATGGGTTAATTTTAGGGTTGACTCTGAGTTTTGAATCAAATTTGCAAATAGCGGATTATTATGGTTACTTTATGTATTGTTACATAATTAATTATGTTGAATAGTTGACTAAAGAAGTAAATTTGTTGGAATTTCTTTGTTTTTTTGTGTG
This sequence comes from Brassica juncea, assembly GCA_018703725.1. NCBI lineage: Eukaryota > Viridiplantae > Streptophyta > Magnoliopsida > Brassicales > Brassicaceae > Brassica > Brassica juncea. The sequence continues at coordinate 12,115,454 of CM031937.1, forward strand.
AGGTTTTTGGTTATATTTGCTTATATATTATGTAATTAATCGTACTAATAAATTTATTTATAATGCAAAATGAATAAATCTTTATAATATTATTTGAGATGTCAATTTCCTATGTGTCGCGTTTACGTTAACTCTAATGATGGTTGATTACATTGATACCCTTAATGAATTAATAATATTATATTTCAATACTATAATTGAATTTTTTTTTATTTCGTTTCCTTTTTAAAGCATTCCAAATAACATATATAATAAAAAAAAAAAAACATTTATAAAAAAAATTAAAAATTTAAAACGAAACTATCTGCATATATAATATGATTTCATTAAAAAAATGAAAGTTCACAAAATAGAAATATTCCAAATTTACAAATTCACAATTTGTTTAAACTGCTTATTTTGAGAGATATTGAAGAAAACAATTAACAATAAACATCTTTTGATCAAATAATTACAAAATATTTTAAAATAACATAATACTATATACTTTATTGAGGTCGATATATTTTATTTTGTCATTATTAAAATTATTTGTTTTCTTTATATTAAACTTGCTTTTAAATTTTATGTTTTTATTTTTGTGGAACTTAATATAACCATAATCAAAATACCAGCAAATCTAATTTTTAAGATTATTTAATAAAATTTCAGTTTTCCAAAAATATATTAGTTACTTATGTATATAACTTCATATAGATCATCGCTTTATTTTTTTATTTTTTTTAAGAAACCAATATATAATTTGATAAATATTATGAAAATACATGCACATTTAAACAATAAATAAGGTTAATTTGATTTTACGTAATTATAATAAAAATTAATTATACTTTACTTAGATTTTGAAATAATATATTTAACTCAATATACTCACAACATGAGCGACTTGACTAATCCAACTTGTATCTAAAATCATAGATTTAACTACAATAAGAATATATAATTTTATAATAATAATAATTTCTTTTATAAATGTAAATTATAGAATGACTCAAAACCTATCAACAAATAAAAATAAAATATTAACCAACTGCTACAATTTAGTTCTTTTGTAAAATTTATATATATGCATGAGACTGTAGAATATTATCGTTAATTTAATTAATGTGATTTGAAATCGGACACTTTAGTTTATTTTTTTTATTTCATTCTAAGCACAATATATCTTAAGTTATACATAATCTTCATCAAATATATTTAAATATCTAAGACAACAACCAGCGTAAATAAAAATAAGAAAATTAATTATAATTTTAATATATTTAAATTAAAAATAATATAGTTGAATTTAGAGAAATAGATGCAAACCAATATACCCACTAAATCGACTATAAAAACAACAAAACCGACTAAATATAACATATCTAAAATCATATGTCTAATTAAAATAATATAATATTTTTAATATAAATTTTGCCTAAAAATTATAAATCAATTTAAAATTAAAAGTAAATAAAATAAATTATTATAGTATATTTATTTTATAAATATTTATATCCGTGCATGGGCACAGAAAAATCACCTAATTATAAATAAAAATAAAAGGCAAAAAGCTGACAGATGTATTATTTTAAATGGACAAACTGAGCGTAACATTTATCCAAATTAAAACACATAATAAATCTTCATTTTAATTTAGAAATATTATTTCATTCGTTGTTAATTAAAAGATGCATGAGTTTTTTCTTCTTCTTTTTTTTGGTGTAAATGTTAAAATTTATACCATTTTCTGAGTTTTACAAAAATGTGGAAACCACTTATTACAAAGATAGCATAAAGAGAGATATAAGCATTAACTGAAAGGAGAAATAAACCAAAAATACAATTCAAGCAGGGACGGAGAAGACCGAGACAGGGAAGGGAGAGACAGCAATCTATCTCGCATAGAGCGGTCCACCACCATAAAAAACGCCTCCTGAGACATAGACACTCCCTTGAAGATTCGAGCATTTCTTTCGCGCTAAAGATGGTAGATAATTACTTGGTTGAGGAGCTTTAGAATACTAACCGCCATTTGGACATGCGGACCCTGAAGATGCGAGCACAAGTCAACCATAGAAGATAAAGAAGCTGGAGGAGACGTCAAATGCCTGCCACAAAAACGAAACCAAACAGCAGCTGCAAAGGAACACTCAAAGAAAAGATGGCTGTGAGATTCATCAGCAGAAGCACAGAGAACACAACCAGGCTGAACAGTTATGCCCCAAGAAATCAGACGGTCTTTAGTCGGAAGTCTTCCAAGATAGGAAGTCCAAGCAATGAAAGAACACCGTGGTATCTCCTCTCTAAACCACACCACTGATTGCCACGGGACTATGGGTGAAGGATTCCGTAACAGCTCCCATGTCACCCTTGAAACAAACGACTTTCCAAACCCACCTGTGCGATGTCTCCACAAGTATACATCTTTCCCATTTGCTTCGTTTGGAACAGGCGTTGTAGATAGAACAATATGAAGAGTCACAGCTAATTCCGACCTAGCCGGAGGTAAATTCCAGTGACCATTGCGAACTGCTTGTGAGACAGTGGCAGTGAGAGGAATCCGTAAGGATCTAGGTCCCACAGTTCCGAACATCTGATGCAAAGGACCCAATTCAGTCCAATAGTCATACCAGAACAAAGCTGAGGATCCATCCCCAATGCTGCAACGAAGATAAGAGTGAAGATCTTGCCGCAACTGAAGCATACTCCTCACTGTCCAAGAAAATCTTGGCGAATCATTTATCAGCCAAATACTTCTTCCACCAAATGTATTGTTGCTTAGCCAGGGAACCCATAGAGAACCCGAACAGGAGAAGAACTGCCATAATCTTTTCAGTCTGAAAACCATCTCAAAGTCCTCCAACTTCCTCAAACCGAGACCCCCTTCTTTCTTAGATTTACATATGTCAGTCCAAGAGACTCTTGCGCCCGCTGCAGAGGACGTGCTGTTTTTCCAGAGAAAAGCTGAGCAGAGAGAGTCCACTCTCGCATAGAACCGCTTCGGCAACACAAAAACTGAACTCCAGAAATTCACCATACCATAAATAATTGAATAGATCAACCTAACCTTACCCGCAAATGATAAATATTTTACTGTCCAAGAATGAAGCTTTGCAGTGATACGGTCCAAGAATGGCTGAAGAGTTGCAGAGGAGATCTTTTTTGGTGATAGAGGCAGACCAAGATACTTTGTCGGAAACGCACCGCGCTTAAAGCCAGAGAGATCGCTGAGAACCGAGACCTGAATGTCAGAATATCCTCCATAAAAGATCTCTGACTTTGATTCGTTTGTGTCTAACCCTGACCAAGCTTTGAAGTTGCTCAGAACCGTCTTAATGCCGGCAGTTGCACAGGAGCCATCAGAGAAAATCAACAAATCATCCGCGAACAAGAGATGAGTTAGCTTTGGAGATGTACAGAGGGGATGCAGTCTATAAGCCCCATCAAATTCAGCCTTGTCTAACAAACGCGAGAGAACTTCCATCAGCAGAATGAATAAATAGGGAGATATCGAGTCACCTTGCCGGAGGCCCTTCCTGCCCTCAAAAAAAACCTGCTAACTCTCCATTAATGACGACAGAGAACCTGGCCGATGAAATACACTCAGAGATCCAAGTTATGAACATTGGCGGGAACTGCTGAGCCTGCAGGACCTTGATAACGAAATCCCAGCATACCGTATCAAACGCTTTTCGTATATCAACCTTGAGCATGGCGCTTTTTAAACAGGAGGAGCTGTTGTAATCCTTAATGAGCTCAGTCGCAAGTAGGACATTCTCCCCGAGGCTGCGACCCTTTAAGAACGCTGCTTGGTTAGAGCTAACACATTTCGTCATGATCGGCTTGAGACGGTTAGCAATGATTTTTGATATGATCTTGTACACAATATTGCAGCAACTGATGGGCCGATAGTCACCAAGAGAACATGCTTCAGGCTTCTTCGGGATCAAAGCTATTGCTGTGGTATTCATGTCTTTTAACAGTCTACCATTTCTGAAGAACTCTCTGACAGCACTGATGATGTCAGACCCTACCGTGTCCCACGAAGCTCGAATGAACTCCACCGAGTATCCGTCAGGACCCGGACTCTTATCCAAAGGCATGGAGAAAATTGTTGCTTTGATCTCTGTTTCCGTTACTTCCCTCTTCAAATAATTTTGTTGTAACTCCGAACACCTAAAAGGGAGTAAATTCTGCAGATCCTCCACTGAAGCCGACGAGACAGGAAGATCTGTGGTCCCGAGAATCCCTTGAAAATAGTCAGCAGCATGCGACTTGATATCATCCATTGAAAAGAGAAAGCGACCATCTCTGTCTTTTAAGAAGTGAATATGATTTCTTGAGGCATGTTGAGATACTGTTCTATGGTAAAAGGGGGTGTTACGATCCCCGACATCCGCCCACCTAACTCTTGATCGCTGCCTATAAAACTTCTCTTCTGCCTTAAGAAGCACATTCAGCTTGTCCCTCTCACAATGCTCCTCCCTAGCCGTAGCCACGTCCGGAGAAGTGTGCAACACTCTCTGCAGCTCATCAACCTTATGCCTTTGTTCCTGTACCCTCTGCGAAATACCACTGAAGTGACGTTTATTCAGCCGACGCAGAGGCCTTTTCAGATGCTTCAAAGAACGCACCAACTTGAACTGGGAGGTTCCGGTAATCTGCTCACAGTGCCATGCTTCATTCACTATCTCAGCATACTCAGCATGATCTATGACATGGTGAAAGAATTTAAAAGGTTTAATAACCTGTCGTCTGAAATATGGCATCCTAAAGAGTTTTTTTCTTTTTCGGTTCTAACATAATCTTTTGTAATTTAGAATGTACGTTTGTTCGAAAATAACATGGAAGGCCTTCAAATTCCATTTGTTAAGCAATAGTCTGTCCAATTTTCTAAATGTTGTTATGTCTACTGCAAGCATCTTCTCTATCTCATACGTCATATATTTTTCTAGAAGTGTTATATGGAAGTTAGTAAATTGTGTTTCTTGTACTTTAACTATCAAATAACAAAGAGGAATGGTTAATATCCGAAGATGGAAACAGAGTTTTTATTTGTAATACTTTCTTATAATATAAGTTTAGAGCACAACTTCTTATACCTGAAAATGAGAAACATTTTGACTAAAATATTGTGTCTCGACACATGTAATCACGTCTATCTAATATCTGGGATAATTAATTGTCCATATATTTTGTAATGTTATTTTCTCAGTTTCATAAGATAATTTGAATATATAATTTTATTTGTAACGTTATTATATAGTGTATTTTAATAGATTTGGAAATCCAAATTTAATATAGTGCTATTGGTTCTATAACTGTAAAATACATATTGAAATCATATGTTATTGGTGTCATGATATATAAGTTATAATTTAAATCAGGTGTTATTCAATCACACATATTTATTAATATATTTGATTTTATAATGGATTTGAATAGATTTATATATATATTTCTTTGTTAAAATATGAAGTCTCAAATCCGAAGGTAATCCGAGAGAAAACTTTCGGATTTGTAATACTAATTAAAATATGTATGTTAAATTTTAATATATATATATATATATATATATATATATTATACTTGAATTTCTAAATTCTATTTGGATTTCTGAATCAATTAAAATTCATAAACCAATAACACAAATAATAATATATTTACTTTGGAAATTTAAAATATTGGACTATTAAATCATGCAATAATATGAAAAATAAATTTGATCTAAAATTGGTATAAAACCATTTTCATGTATGAAATACTATATTATTACTTACCAAAAATTATAGTTTATTAAATTATCACATTCTAATGCTATTTAAAACCACATTTTAATTTTAGATAGAACTTCAAGATTGCTCTTTCGGTACCGTTGCCTTTATTGTCCGGATTCTATCATCAGCTGTTGAGATAAAATGCCATTAACAAAGCAAGTTACTGGTGGTCACTAAGTATCAGAAATAGAGATGTCTTAACTCTTCTTTTATAATGTAGATCTAGTTTTACATTTATAAAATAGATCCTATCTAATCAACTTCTTCGCATCAGACTCACTTATGTGACCTTTCACTACAGGAAATATGAGTATTAATAACATCAGATAATGGTGTTTATGACAGTTCTGCTATTATATACCAACACTGATTTTTTTAAATAGAGTTTATATATTTAAAACGCTAAATAATTTTTTTAGCCGCATTAATTTGTTAAGTATAGGCACCTTACTGTTACAGATCCAAAATTAAACGCTATGGCCTATGGTAAATATAAAATATATCAAATTTTAGTCAAAAATACTTAAAATTAACCTTTGACCAGACTTTATACCAAAAAAAAAAAAAATTATCTCCTGCACATTACTAGAAATCAGCCGATGAAGATGAAAGAAGAACGAACGAGCAGCTTCTTTGTCTTTCGATGAATCCTTCTCATCCTTTCGATTTCACGCTCGCCGTCCCACCACCACCACACGACGTTTCAATCCTCTCTCTCTTTGTTGGGTTTCAAATCTTACCTCATCTCAATCTGTCGAATATGATTCTCAGCCAAAAAGAATTCTCCTTTAACCTTTCTTCGATGATCAACGTTGCGTTGCGTTCATTTTTTTCATCAGGCGTTGAAAGTTGAAACCTTGAAGATGGTGTGGTTTCCATCTGGTTCTAGAGTGACGAGGATTGCTGCTTCAATGTGTAGAACAGAGTTCGTCAATCTGCTTCATAGATTCCATCCATGGCGCTTATTGGATCCGGCTTAGCCAGTGAGGTAATGTATGCTCTCTGTGATGATTATTTCCACTAGTATGTATTTAAGACAAAAACTGTATGTCTACTTGATTGGATGTGTGTTTGGGTGGATCCTGTCAGTGTATATCTCTTGTTCAAGTGAAAAATTTCAATTACCATTGCTGAGGTTTTGTCTGATTATCTGAAAGTTCAAGTCTTTGTTAACATTGTCGTTTTGTCTTCTGGGTTTGTTGAAATTGAGTTTTGCTTCTGTAGTGGATTGGGTTTTTATTATATTCTCCCATGTTCTCTATGAAAGTTCAAGTCTTTGTTAATGTTTTGTCCTCTGTTTCTCTATGATTGTGTTGTGATGAGTTTGAAGTTTGGTGTTTATCTAAATTATTACAGATAGATTATGAGTTTTGTCTCATGTGTGCTCAGAGACTGCAGGTGGACAAGAGTTTTATTCTGTTTCTTTTGGTTGTATGTGTGTGGTAGTTGTATTGGCTTAAGTTATTACAACAACAAGATCAAACAAAGACTGACTAATACTTTTGAAGTTGATTGTAGGTGTGCTTCGATTGTAGTGCGAAGAATCCAACATGGGCTTCGGTTACTTAGGGCGTCTTTCTCTGCATCGATTGCTCAAGCCATGGCTGAAGAAGTTCCTTTGCCTTCATCTGTTGCTACTTTTCAGCCAGTGAATCATCTGAACCTCCTACAAAAGAGAGTTATTTGTATATTAAGCAAGAGGTAACTGTTACTCTGTCTTTTTCACTAAAAGCTTCTCAGGAAGCTGTATCTAGTTAATTCTATATGGAAACAGAAACGCTGAACCTGTAACTGAAGTTTGTGGCCAACTGACTCAAGAATTCTTTAAGGGTGATACTCTCCAATGTTTGATCACTTCAATATTTGAAATTGCCATGAACCTCGCCGGTGAAGCTGTCTCTCTCTCTGATTTTGTTTGTTTTGTTTTTGGTATATGAAGGGTTGTCCCGAGCAGAGTTGGTGGTCGTGAGCTTGAACACAGAGGAGGCACGGCATGGTGGTGGTGGTGCTAGCTGCCTCTGCTCACCGGAGAGTGAAGACAATGCTTCATGGTGGTATGGCGGATGATGATGGCGACGTTTGGATTTTTTTTTTTATCGACTTCATTGTTTTATTAATTCCCAAGAGTTATATGAGTACAAATAAGAAGAGCAAACACGTATTATACACAGAAGAACAAGTGGAAGCTCAACAACAAAAGATCAAAAACGTGTCAAGTTGAAGACATGCATCTAGACGGTTCATCATCGCCGGCTCCGATCTTCACCTCCGGTGACACTATCAATCAGCCGGCGTCGAAGTTTCTCTTCTCTTCCTCAACACTTTCTCATCTCCAAGGTTTGTACTCACTAAACTCAATCTTCCATCAACCGTCTCTTCTAGTCGGGAACTCATACATCTCCAATTGTTAACTTTGGGAACTCTTAATCGATTTAGAGAAGATTCTTTGCTGGACTATCTTCAAGAGATACCAACTCTACTGAAACTCTCATACGTCGATCAAGATAACTCCATCACCTTCATCCTCTTTTTCATCTGAGATACTTTACTCACCACCGTAGACAACAAACTTTAAAAGAGAAAAGATTTATACTCGTAGAAAAAGATTTTGAGAATATCGGAGAGGAAGAATTCCAAAATAAAGCAAAATACGGAATAGGAATAGATTTGCGAAAGAGGGATATTTCAAATCCTGACTAGCCGGAAAACTTTATTAAATCAACCACAACCAGAGAAATAAACATAAGAAGAAACAGAACAGCTCTGTTTGAAGTTGAAGACACAACAAAATCGCCGAGCGAAGAGAAAATCCGATAAACCGAAGAGAAAATTCGATCTAGGATCGAAATATATCACAAACAAAAAAGGATAACACGATCTCTCCCCCTATGAATGATCTGGGTCTGGTAAGAGGGGTGGAGAGAATTTTCTCTCATACCACTTTGGCGACGTTTGGATTTAGATCTTGGTTTAATTTGTTTTCGGTTTAGTGTTCTTCTTTTTGCTTCGTTTTAGTGTTTTTTAGTTGGTTTAGTCATGTAAACTAATTTTATATAAATCAAATTCTTGTAGTGCAACGCCTTTTTAAGGTAATGACTTTGTATGTTTTAATTTTTTTAATGGAAAAATATTTTTTTTTGTCAACTAGGGAAAATTATATATATCTTCTATATTAATAAATTAGACTTTTTATCTCTTTGGGAAAAAATACCATGTTTCATTTTCTTTTTAATAATTAAAATATTTTCTCAATTTAAATTTAATGAATTTTGGTATTAATTGTGAAATAAATTGGTGGTTTTAAACTTTCCTTCATACAAGTCCAAACGTTTATAAGAGTGTTTTGAATCTGCTCCGGATCCGTAGTTGAACCGATAAATCCGGTGACCCAATATAAATCGGATTTAGGTTTTGTGAAAACCCATAAAACACACAAAAACTCACTAAAATCCGATACATATTGCAACACTGGTTGAACCAATAGATAATTTTTATTTTTTACTATTTTTAGTTGAAGTTATATTTTAAAATTATTTTTTATATTCTAAATTTCTAATTAAAAATTTAAAATTTTCAGTTTTATTTTCGTCTTCCTCTTTTTCTATACTATAATTTACGTTTGCAAGAAAGGTGAGTCATGATTGTGTTTGATCCGCACGTCCGTAAAACATACAAAAACACGATGAGGCTTATTATTCCTCTACACTACAATTTACGTTTGCAAAAAAGGTGAGTAAATTATTATTATTTTTTATTTAACTTAGTTTATAACAAATCACTACATTTTTAATTTACAGATCAAAAAGAATAAAATCATATGATCATGTGAATTACAAAATAGAGTTTTGGATTGTTGAAGAAAAAAACCTGGCGAGTTTGATTATAATAAATTAGAGAATGCTCTTGCTGAAGAATATCCCAAAGATGATGAAGTGAAAAATTTAGAAAATTTTGTTGGTAAGTTTTAAAATTTAGAGAAAACCAAAATTAGTTGATGTGATCTGGTGTTAGTTTATTTTTGTTATTGGCAATTTATTACAATGATGTTTTAATTTTGGTTTATTTTGGATTGGAAGTTTAAACTCTTATGTTACAATTTTTTTAAATCTCCAGCTAGGATCTATACAGAATCTCCACCGTATTGATTCCAGAATATTAATTTTTTAAAAGAGTTCCTGTTGTATACTTATCGTAAAGCCATCTATCATATTATATGTTTTTTTAAAATGTTCATATCTTACGTCTGAGAAAATTAACAGTTGCTGCAATATTATTTTCAATACAATTATATTTCTCAATATGAATCAATACAATTACAATGACATATGCTTATTTCCTCAGCTACCGAGTAGAGCTTGCCATCGCTGATGACAATGACATATACTTGTACCCGCTTAGCGAATAAACCGAACCCTCTTTCAGGTTAGCCCGGTGAGTCTCCAGCCGGTGGACACTGATTGTCGCCGGCATCATGGTCGCCAGAGATATAAGCAATGAAATCATAAGGCAGAGAATTTCTCAGTTGAAAAAAAAACAGTAAAAGGTACCAAAGAAGTCTCCAATATGGATCAAACACGGGGGGGGGGGGGGGGGGGGGGGGGGGGGGGGGGGGGGGTGGGGATATATAAACATCATCTAATAGGCAGCAACTGTTAATTTTCTCAGACGTAAACATCATGTAATAGGCAGCAACTGTTAATTTTCTCAGACGTAAGATATGAACATTTTAAAAAAACATATAACATGATAGATGGCTTTACGATAAGTATACAACAGGAACTCTTTTAAAAAATTAATATTCTGGAATCAATACGGTGGAGATTCTGTATAGATCCTAGCTGGAGATGTCATAACTCTTATGTTACAATTTTTTTAAATAGTCTAAACTATTTTCATCAGTGTCATCAGCGATGGCAAGCTCTACTCGGTAGCTGAGGAAATAAGCATATGTCATTGTAATTGTATTGATTCATATTGAGAAATATAATTGTATTGAAAATAATATTGCATACCGTAGAGCACCAACAGCATGAGAATTGTCGCGTCGTACACATGTGAAGGCAGATTCAGTGCGGTGGAGCTTCCTGCTGCATTTAGTGCAAGCAACGTCACCACCCATTGGCTGGGTCGACTCGAGTAACTCTACCGGTACACATGAACTCAATATCCTATATGTTATATACCAAGATAATAGTCACAACCACACCATTCAAATAATGAATCACACCAGGTACTCAATTACCTAAGACACAGCGGTGGTAGCAAAGCTATTAAGCTCAGCTATGGTTAAGGGCTCCACTTTCGCAACCTCTCTCAGTAGTGGTGCAGCTGATGGAAGACCAGTGTCTCTGGCAACCAATCTATATGTACATTTATATAAACAGTGCGCATTTAGGTTAAGTATATGAAGAAACTTTTTTATTAACAAAAAAGGGGGAATAAATTAAAAAAAAATAAACTTCCAATATACCGATCGAAACACGTCTGCCCATCACTTTTAAAAAATTAATATTCTGGAATCAATACGGTGGAGATTCTGTATAGATCCTATCACAATATGCTTGATTCTATGGAGGGACATCAAGAGAATCAAGGAATGATATCTTCTTTGAATTCTCTGCAATCGGCAACCATGAATTACCTGAGAACCAAGAAGGAGCATGTCGACTCCCATAAGCTCTACATCACGCCGGACGTTCCTGGCCTCCCAAAATTGGAGCAGGCGAACTTAAACGGAGGAGGAAGAACGGCCAGTCTGTAGATCGGAGAGAAGACGAAATTGTTGGCCATGACTCAAACTTTTTGTATACTGGATTGTTCAGAACCAAGAACGATTGAAGAATGATTCTGAAAGCATGGATTCGCACCTTTTATAGCAGAGCCTCCACTACCTTTACTCTCCAGGATAGCATTGAATAGAGATCGTGTGTGACTGATTAATAAGAGCTTTATGAGGGGGAATCGTTAATGCCTTCATCTCACATCGGATGAAGAAGTCGAAAGAGCAATCGATGGGGAAACGCTGGAGACGCGAGAGACGGAGACAATGATAACCCTAATACAAAACGCTACGTTTAAGATTGATTGTAAAGATAGTTCTCAACGGGCCAGGATGTGGGTAGAAGCCCAAAGACAATTGGGAAAAAACCCAATATACAAAAAATAATACGGTGAGTTTAATGAGAGACGAACACGTGTCGATCCGAGAATAAGAGAATTAGTGACGTGGATCTCTCAGAAGAGAGAATCCTGTTCTTTATATAAATAGATTCAAAACCGTATTATAAGTAATTTATTTATTTAAAATATTTTTCACTGATTTTATTTTATTAATTCATACCTTTTATTATACAATTACGTATATATTTTAATAATAAAAGTTGTGTTAAAATGTTTGTTCAATTCGTCTTGTAATTTTTTAAATCATGAATTCACTTAATTTTATAATATATATATATATATATATTAAAACAAAATATTTTAAATATTTTTGTTGAGATACAATCATAAAATTAATATATAGGAGTCTCTTTAAAATTATTTTATTTCGAATGATCGAAATGTTTTGTGGCCAAGTGTAATATAACAACAATTCAAATGAATACTTGGAAGTATATTTTCAAAGTTGTAGATTTTTCTTAAATTTCAAATAATTCAGCTAATTAAATAAAAGAAAATATAATTCATATTAAAGTAATAATTTTTTTGTCAACAAAGTAATATCTAACATCCGTATACATACAGTGTAATATAATATGTATATAAAATAATATGTTATTTCACACTACGCTTATTATAACTAAATGTTATACATGAAAGATAAAAAAAATATATTATATTAAAATATGTGCTTCAGTTTTAAAAAAGCATGACGATGATTTGATCTAGATTTGTCTTTTATGATGCAGTTAGTTATAACACAAATAATTAAGGAATATACACCAGTAACAAATGTTTTGCTTAGGACCCATTTTTCTATTGATAATAATGTATTGTTTTCTGATATGTGGACGTGGGATCTTGATTGTTAGTTTGGAAATGTTAGACATTTGTTTAGTTAATGAATAATTATGTTGAGACTTTGCGATTAATAAACAATCGGTTAGTCATTATTTAATTAGGAATATTCTTTTTTGAGTTAAAATGTTTTAGGCAAAATTAATTAATTATATTAAACAAAAATTTATGAGTGGTATGCAATTGTAAATATCTAACAAAACAAAGTGAAGAATACTAAGAGGAATTCTGCTTTAATAGTATAGATTTGTATATCGATCTTAATTAATAAATAAAATTTAATTTTTAATTATAAATTATTTTTTCGATTTAATTTTTAATTAATTAATTATGAATTATGTTTTGGTTAATTATGTTAAGTGTAGTTTTTATTTTTTATTTTAATTTGGTTTGTTTTGGTAATTATTTTAATAAATTTTTCAGATAATTAAAAACAAATTAATAACACGAAACATTTGCTATCGTTGTATATTTAACTATAGCATACCAACACACCACTATTAAAAGTGTCGAACCTATTATAACGGGTGCTGTCAGAGCGTTTAAGGAAGCGCTATTATAGCAAATTTATAGCGTTTTTTCAGTCACTATTAATACTCATATTTCCTGTAGTGTTTTTCTAGGATTTGCTTGTGTGATTGGGTTTGTTCAGTTCTATTCAAATCAGTTTCTTCGCCTCTGACCCTTCTATTCTTCTTCCTTAAATTTTTTTTATGCTCACTCCATTATCACGGATCTTTCTTTACTTTAAATTCTTCTTTCCATTTTCTCAACTCTTGTTCTAGGCCAGACCCATCTTCTTTATCCTTCTCAGTTGCTTATGCAAGTGTCATTTGCTTCTTCCTCTCCAAGTTTACCTTTTCTATTTCTCTAGCTTCCTCAGAACAACTGTTGCAATCCTTGTATCGGCTTCTTCTTCAGCAGCATGAGCACGCTGGCTAAGCAGATGGCGGCTAATGCCGACCTCTCCAAACATTTAGCAGCCTTAGTTTATTGAGCTGCAAATAAAAAATGGTCTCCATTGTACTTGCCCCAGACTTTGCTTGCTCTGTTTCTTCTTGAGACTTTCGTAGCTTTTCAGTGAATGATTTTGCTTCACTGAGACAGTGAATGATTTTGCTTCATCAGCCTTCGAGTTGCTTGCTGCAGCTGCTTCGGTAGCTCCACTATTTCCCTTCTGGCTTCATTTCCTTGGACTCAGAAATAGCTGTTTTCATGTCGATCTCAGCTTCTAGAGATACAGCCGCTAAATATGGCATACCTTCTCTTTGTTATACGACCATCACTCGCCAGCAAAACAAACCTGGATAAACAGAAGGCAGTATTTACTAAAAGCATGAGAAATGAAACTAAAAATTACCTTTATTGGGTTTTCACTTTATAAAAAAATATATATGTTAACAAAACCATAAACTCTGAATTATCACAATATGCTTGATTCTATGGAGGGACATCAAGAGAATCAAGGAATGATATCTTCTTTGAATTCTCTGCAATCGGCAACCATAAACTATCAGTATCGCGATACACTACATCTTTTTTTTTCTTTTTTTTGTACACAGTGAAACACTAACATCTAACAACTGAAAATCAGACAACAACCCCACAAAGTTGTAGTTTTATGAAAATACAATGAAGCATTTCTCTCCCACCAATCATCAAAGAGTATGCAAACCTAAAGCCAATTGAAGCATAAACCTTAAGATTAAAACTTGGGAGAACTGTAGAGTAGACCTTTGATTTTGGGGTGACATTAACAGCAACTTCCTGACCCTTGAGCTCTCTTTCTTGAACTTAGGCTAGCAGAGCAAGTGCAATCAAAATGACCTCTCCCAATCTCTTCCCCTGACTCCCATCCTACTCTGAAATTGCATACCTCTGTATTCAGAAAACATATTGACAACACGTTAGTTTGTAGTAACTAAGACAAAGAGAGCCCAGCAAATTATTATTTTACAGAACCTAACAGCAGCAAATTCAGACATTTTTTTGTTAGGTGGAACTTGTTGCAGTTTTGGAAAATAGTAAAAAGAATTTGCTCACTCTTTAAGATGAAGATGTACTAAGACACTGTCCCTCTGCAAACTGTTGTTGATGTCCACAATACTTGTATTGTAGCTATCCTTCACCGTGAAGTTTGTTGCTGTTGGCAGAATGACAGTTGAGGTTGGGAGGTGGAAAAGTGTTTGGTTATTCAAGATATACCTTTATGTATTCAACAATTTCTGAAAGAAAATCTTTATTTCCACCATGCACTTCTTCCACCATGCACTTCCACATTCAGCATCAATAGACAACCCCTTTTCCATTTTTCAAACTCTAAGGCAGCTGTCTCTTCTTTTTAGGCTTGTCGAGCTTTTTCTTCTTCTTTCTACAAAAACATGTCACAATTAGCCAAGTTCAGTAGTACTAAAGCAAGAAGTCTAAACAAACACAGAACTGGAGATAAATTAATTGACCCACAAACTTCCACTCATCTGCCTCACACTCCTCTTCCTTTAGTCGTGTGTAGCTCCTTCAGCCTATGCCAGACAGATGAAGAAATTTTTATAAGGAAAACATTGCCACGTACTAACGCTACAATCTTAAATTTTCACAGTTAGGGTCTGTAACTGGTCAACTGATATTCCTGTAGTTTCCCATCCTTGCTACTTTGGTTAGATATGTGAATTAGATAGAACAATCAACAAACAAATAAATAATCTGGACAACTTGGTTAAATGATACAATAAACAAACAAATAAATAATCTGGAAAACTTGGTAAAATGATTCAACACGACCCAAATGTTCAATAACATAATCAAGGAAAAAAGTTGGTAATTAGGATTTAACATGACGGAGTTAGTACAAATAGAATCGGAAATTTTTTTTAATAGATTGATAGGATGCTTTAGATGGTAGGGATGCTAACCTTTTTATAGTGGAACCTCCACCGTCTTTGAAGAGCAAAAGTGGCATTGAAGATAGATCATGTACGATGGATTTAAGTAGGAATTTAATTGTAATGAATCAGTAACCGATTGATTTCTAGATTGGATCAGTAGGAAGAAGATGAATAAATCTCTCAAAACTCTAGACTCGCCATGGCGCCGATATTGATGGATGGATCAGTAGGAAGAAGACAAATGATTCGATGGAAACCCTAGAATCACCGACGGGGGAGAAGAGAGAGAGAGAGGAAACGATAAAATAAGAAACACCGCATTTAGAACACATCATAATACCCTTTATATCGGTATGGGCTTAATAAAGCTAAACGCCCAGACAAAATAGGAAGCTAAGGCCAACAGATTTCAGGAAAAAAAATGAAACGGAGTGTTTAATAAGGTAGACATGTGTCACATGTACGTAACGCAATTTTGTGACCTGGATGCTGGGGTTGTGTGCCCAGGAGAGAGCAAACTCTCTTTTATATATAAAGATAATCTTTTCTTTAAGTTAAGTCGTATTACACATGTGCACAAAAAAAAATATATTATTAACCAATAAATGGCATTACTTATTACATGATAAGAACTTTTAAACGCAATCAGCTACCAAATATATATTATCAGAATTTAGAAAGTATAAGAAATAAAATACCTTCTTTAGAACTTGGAAATGATAAATATTGATATAATTTTCATAGAACAAATATAGCACCAATATTACTATTCTTTTTGAAAGAAATTTTACTATCCTTATTTTATTTATCTTCCGTAATTGAATATTTTGCTGTTCAACCTTATATATACTCAAGTTTATATTAAAAAGAAATTTATTAGTGGAACAATTATATGCCTTAACCGTACAATACTAATTGACGAAAGATATAAATATTATATAAGATTTGTCAACTTTACATTTTTGAATTATTTATTTATAGTTTCCTAAACAATCAACACTATACAATTTTAAAGTATTTAGGTACTACTGCTTATAAATGTCATCCTCCTTTTCTAAATTAAGTTTGGTATTTATATTTTTTTTTCTGTTTTGAGTTATGTTAATAAACTGAAATAACTCAACTTTTTTTCAGTAACACTTGAGAGTCAAGACCATCGTTTACTTATTATTTTGTAAAACATGTTTTTGAAATAAAATTCCACTTGCTGACTATTTATACGGTTTCTGTTTGTATAAATAGGAAGATAAAATTCATGCCTCAGTCAAAAAGGATTTAGTTGTTCAATTTGATCCTGCACAAAACATAATATTTTTTCTTAAGATGTGTTAAATTCATACTCCTTCCAGTTTATTATTTTTTAGAGTGTTATAAGTTTTTCTAGGTCCAAATCAATCGGGCTCATGATATATTAATTATTGTTTAGATCTACAATTTATAATAAAAATGAATCCGGCCAATCGGACAGAAATTATATAATAACAACAAAGAAAACATAATTGTATAAGTCTAAAAATGTAAAGTATAACATATTCAGTTGTAAACTGTAAAGTATAACATCTTCAGTTAAGCATTAAAAAACACTAGATTTTGACCCGCGCTTCCAAAGCGCGGATATTGTATTCTTTCATATAGTATGTATGTTATCTGAAAATATGTATATTTCGGTTGTATATATAAGAGGTTATATTTCTCTATGTGTATGTTAAATCAAACACTACAATTAATATTATGAAGCTATTTTCAGGCGCGGGTATTTTTTTTCCAACCTTGTTAATCCTTTGGTTGTGCTCTAATATGTTTAGACATGGACGTTTAGTATTCGGATGGGTTAATTTTTCGGTTCAAGAGATAAATAAACTGTTTAGTAATTTTAGAATTTGACTTCACTTCGTTTTTTAGTTCTCGGTTTATTTGGATAACAATGTTGGGAATTTGCTAAAATTTAATATTCATACGGTTCAAGTTTACTTTATGAATAGTATTTTAAAATATAACATAATTTTAAAACTAAATATAATAACTTCTATTCCTTTGCTTCTTCGTTTTTTGTTAATTTTGTATTACTTTCCCTTAATTTGGTATTTTTATTTTAATTATCCCTAATTTGTCTCATAACTAAGATGATATATTGTATCTTGTAAATTATAAAAATTGTATGATCAGAGAAATATTAAAAATTATTGATATGGTTTATCAATAAAAATTTAAATAAAGGTGGACTTATTTCATCGATTATTTTTATTATTTTATTTGGGCTTTTGACCGAATTTTCAAATTTATAAATTACATATACTTCACTTGAGTTTTGTTTAATTTCGACTGTACAATATGAAATGGGCTTCAAACAATATTATTGCCTTGTTGGCACGTAAATCTTCAAGGTCTATATTAATTAATTAAAAAGTTGTGGTCTGAAAATCAGAAAGTAATGTCCTAAGAAAAAAAATTAAGCGACAGAATACTGAGAGATCTATCCAAAGCGATGAATCTGGAAAAACTTAGACAAATCATCTTCTTTTCCGTTGGAAGAAAGAAAGACAATAGATCGTTCAAACATGCATCCAATCCAGGCCATGATCGGTAAGTTTTTTTTTTGATTAAATATTTCTAGTTTCGTAAATTTTTTGTTTGTCCTCTTACTCTGTTTTTTTCTTTACATGCAAGAATATACCTGAAGCTGTTAATAAATTAGAAAAACGGTACGTCAAAAGAAATCACTGAGTCCATACAAATAAATTCAATAAAAAGACCCAAGCCCATACAAATCACAGAGATTAAATTGTTAAAAACCAGATACTTTTTGCCGTTTTTAGACAGCATTTAATTCTTTTTTTTTAATTATACAGAAATATCCTGGCCTACAGAAGTGGTTCAGACTAGTCACGTGTTGCTACGTGTCGGTCCTCTGTCCCTGACGATGCCGAAATTTTAATTCCCCAGTGTTCTTTCTTCTGTCGATTGACTCAGTAGAATAACTCGGTAGAAAATGCATCAAAATTTAATTAGAAGAAGATTTCTGTTAAACAGATAAAAAACTGGAAATAAAAAACATCGCAATGTATACCTTCTTTTCTGCAAATGATCTCTAAAGTCTCACCAAAACCAGCTTGCAATGGTTTTCAGGTGTGTATGACTTTGGCCTCAATCATCGATGTTGGTTTCCACGGCCTAATCTCATCAAGGTACACAATTTTTTTTTAAAGACGTATTGAGAAATGTATTGAAATATGTGTGTTGCTTTAAGGTCAAAATGCTGTATATGTAGGAAAATAAATGTTCGACGGTGTAGCCGTGTAGGGTATTCCATTCAAATATCTTTTCTTAAAATCAGCTGTGTGTTTAGAGAATCATATATCTTGCGGATCAAGTTTAGCCAAGTTATGGTAAATTAAATTTTCTTGTTTTAATTATACTGATTCAAGTTATTAAATGCTGCGGTTTTTGTAACTGATATTTTGAATATATGATAACACTTAGATTGCGCAGCTAATTACAATATAATAAATTCGATTTTCATAATTTAATATCTTACCCGAGTTTTTAGTTTATTTGAGTAAAGTTAAGATATTTCTGTTTAAGTATTTAGATATATAATGTCATTGATTCGTTTAATATTGGTATTTATGTTTTAGAATATTCGTTATTGTATGCATGGAAATTCTATTTTCTTAGTTTAACAACTTACAGAGATTTAAGTTTGTTTGAGTAAAGCTAAGTTTTTTTTATTTAAGTATATAGATATATATGGTTATTGATTCAGAAAAATATTGGTATTTACGTTTTAGAATGTTTTTATATTTTAGAATATTCGTTATTGATATGCATGGAAATTCCAGAATTTTTTTTAATTAGAATTTTTTTCTAAATTAATAATACATATAAGTGCTAACAAATATATACAAACAATTAGGAAAATGCTAGATTACAACAATTCTGAATTATGGAAATCGTCTGTCACCTGCGAAACATTAAAGTTTGTGTATTATGTTTGATGATGCAATCGTTTTTGCAGATTTTGTTGAAGAATTGATGTTCATGGAAAACACGATCAAAATACAGCAGAATAGGTACATATAATAAAAAATGAAAGATACTTGTAAAATAATTAGTGCTCGTATTTAGAACTGGGCCTTGAGTGACGGCCCAAATAGCTGTGTAAGTTCTATTTGTTTAAGTTGCTGTGTGAGTTTGTTTCCAAAATTTTAAATAAAAGCAAATAGAAAAATATATAATTAAATTAAAAGCACAACCAAAAAATAAGCAATAGCATAGAATAGAATGGTAAATACTGTTGAAATAGAAGGACACCTAAAAAAATTTCTGTTTTAATAGTATTGATGATTATTTTTTGCATTTTAATTCTTTTTTTTTAAACTGAACATTATGAATGATGATTATTATGGATGAAAACTGAAAATAGATATAACATTGCTTCTCAGGTTCAATAACTCAATAATCTAATGAAATGAGCTGTGAAACAAGATCTATAACTCATCATGTAGCTTGAGCCCACTATATACAACATCCTCACAGTTCTTGACAAAGGAAAAAATCTTGCCCGAGTTTTTTCCCCAGTCAGCGTCACATCCATGAGAGGGAGGAGTCAGGTAACAAGGCTCCATCGACGTGGATCGAACACACGGTGGATCAGGAGTTTTGTTACCCTTTGGCGTATGAAGCAACCATGGCTTTAATCCTCCGATACTGTAAGAAACATATCCGAATGTAGACCATGCACTTGTGACAATGTTATCGGTTAAACTCAGAAGATATATCTCCGCGAGCGCCTTTTGGTCGTGAAGCTTCTTGTCTGTTTGCTGAACCCTCTCTCCGCTTGGCTGATTAACTTCAATAATCTCTCCTGTCGAACTTGGTCTCTCCCAAAACATGTTCTTTAAGTTGTCAGAGTACTCTGGATACAGAGATGTGACAAGAACAGCTTTAACCTTCGGGGTATAGGTTATGTTAACTTGTGATTCTTCCTGTGAGGCCAATTCAGGCAACAGTTTCGCTCTTTGTGTACAACTTACGATCTGGTCCATGACGTGTTGGAAATAACCAGCGTCTTTTCTGAAAACCCGTATTTGAATCCCGAGCGTCTCGTCTGCTCTCGATAAGTGAGCATAGTAGTGCCTAGTGATCATACCCCAAACTTGATTCGTCGGGTGGAAAAGATAACGAGCCAAGTGGTGAAAAACGGTGTCTTTCTGCGGGAACAGCTTCATCAGTTCGGGTTGGAATGTTGGATTAAACCATAGAGACGGAACGAAGTAGACATTGGCTTGAATAATCAACCAAGGGACTTTGTTGATCAACCTTTGATCGTTTTCGCAGAAGAACATCTTATCTTCATCCCTTGAATCATGGAGATTATGAAGATACAGATGCTGCGGGATTGAAGTCGAGTTGATGGTATGATTGTTCACCATTGTTCCGTAGCAACGAGGGTATTGCTTGTTGTAGCTATAAGCATAAGTATAATTCATCAATGGAAAGTCAAGAGGAAGCAACCACGAAGTACCTGGAAATGGCTCGCATAAGATATCATTCACATCTTTTCGGTTGTCAACAAGAATGATTCTCTCTGTCAAGAGAGCATAGAGGAACACAGAAGCAAGAGTAAGCATTCTGTTTCCAAGCCCGTAGCCCGCGATCCACACAATGTATCTGCATTCACCAACAGATTTGCTTGCATAATTCTCATCACGAACAAGATTTTCTGTGGCTTTCTTGTAAGCTTTTGTGTCTGGACCGCAACGTTTGTGTAGCCTCTCATATCGTCTAAGCTTAGAGACGAGATATTCAGAAGGCTTGTATGGTGAAGGCTGGCGATACAACAAAGATTTATGATACCTACTCAAGCAAGAACCTTCATCAAAATCAGCGGTTAAAAGGCCACCTAACAATTTATCCCTCGGTGGTTCCTTTGAATCTATGACAAGAAAATGAAAATGTAAAGTCAAAATCAGGATTCATCGAGTTAAATGTAAAACACAAAAGATGGATGAGGTTTTTTTTACCGTTGGTTATATCATCAAGAAAATGGTTCTTGAAGTTGTTTGAGGATGATAGTGACATTGTAGACCAAATTAGTACGCAACTAAAGAGCATTGCTATCAGAATCTTCATCTTCAAACCCAAGGCCATGAAAACTTTGCCAGAGATCTGAAATTTGTGATTCATGTTGACCTTTGTTTGATCGCTTATGATGAAGAGATTAAACAAAAAGAGTTATATAGCTAGCGTCATTACAACTCTTATTGGTGATTTGAAGTTGAAGAAACTTTCGTATTTGTTTATTTACAAATAAGACAATATTCTAATGGCGTGGTTGTCAAGTCGTGACTATCAACGAAGTCCGGAACATGACTCCACTTTTTGTTTAATGCAAATAATGTCTGGAACTCAATTATTTTGTTGTGTTAGTCTGTATGATTTTCCATGTAACGAGTGTATAATGCTTTAAAAACTGAATAGAATCAATTGGTAGTTGTAACAATGAAACGTATCATTTTCAAAATTAAGTATTAGATTAGTTAATCATTTTGGAGGAAAAGGGGAGGAATGTGATATTTCTCTTCTCATGCAAACTATAAAGTTATTCTGATAATTTATGATAATTTTTAGTATGCAGTTTTCAGTTTTAATTATTTGTTAACATTTGCGCTTTTAGCTTAAGCATCATATATTTTTGAAATGAATAAAATGATAGAAAAATAGATTCAAAATCAAAATTCTAGAGTCTAAACTTTAAGACATCAAAATTTTGATAAGAGAGAAGTAAACAAATCAAACGAATAAAACCACTATACAAGCAACTCTTGTAACCAAACGAATAAGAGTTTGTGGCAACGTATGGACTACCTTTGATCCTCTCTCGTTACAGTGTTCGTAGTTAAACTGTCTCCTTTATTTATCTGTGACAGGATATTTCATTTTCCACCAATTGGGAGGAGTAATCAATGTTAAAAATTAGTAGTTAGTCAGAACTAAATTAATTAAATATCAGTTATATGGTGAGCCCTATTTTACGATCCACTTTTTGACATATTCCTTGCTCGTTTGCATTCTGATCAGAGGTGAGTATTAGTAGGGCTGGGTAAAAATATAGATCCAAAAATCTAAACCGAAAATATCAGTGTGGATCCCATGGATGGATAACAACAAGGTGATGGCTTAATGTTAGACGGATGTTGGGAAGTTAGACAATCTGGGTTCGAAGATATCCCCCTATATTTTACTTTGTGGTCACATAGATATGAAATTTTTACATCTCATTTGAACATCTGGACAGAGAGTTCATTCAAGGGATGCACTTCTTCTTAAGAACTAATTAGTTATATGATAAGCCCTATTATACGAGACCATCTAACATATTCCTTGCTCGTTTGCAGTCTGATCTGAAGTGACTACTACTAGGGCCAAGGAAAATATAGATCAAAAAATATAAAAGCAAAATATCAGTGTGGAACGGGTTTGGTTATGTGACCCTATCGGATTTTGTATTCTCAAGGGTTGATTGATTTTCTGCTATCACTCGCAAACACACGGCTGTTAGTCTTTAAAAATAATCATAGAAAACTTTTTTACTATCTCATATCATTCCAAACCATTCAAAATCTAAATTTACTTTTTCCTAAGTAGTTGTAGACAATTGCAGGTAGATATAATAGAGACAATAGATAAAATGTTAGATGCAGAGGAGAGAGGTTTAAAGTAGTTCACACATCTTGTATATAGTACAATTTTGTTGTTCTAATTAACTATGTTATACTATTTTATTTTCACTTTTTTCTTTCTATTTTATGATGTATATGTAATTTTATAATCACGGTTATAATTTCTCTGGTTTAGATCACATATAAAGTTATTTTAATCTTATAAACATTGCTTAATTCATAATTTTATATGTTGCTATATTTAAAGAAAACAGCTCAACGAATCAATCAGCTATATTTCTCGAACTCATTAAATCGCCATCTCAAAACATTTTCTTTACCATCAAAATCGTCAATTCTGTCATTATCATCTGTTTTTGTCATTTTAATATGTGAAATGTAATCATACACACTTAAACATTCATTGTTGTCTGGTTCATTCATCTTCATAATCGTCGTTGTGAGGGATTTATCGTTTTCTTAAGCCAATTTAGAGAAAAGCATAAACCGTAAAAGAGACAAAGACTTTTTGACCCAGGTCACGGTTTCTAACCGTTACTTTTAGGGAGAGAACTCTTGTCCCTCAAACTTCACTATAATCTGAGAAAAGTACAAGTTTTGGGAAGGTTTTCCTTACAATAGAAGATACATGAGATTACTGTTCGGGTTATTAATATTCAGGATAAGGTTCTATTTATACTAAGCATTTCTGTCATAACCATTGGGCATTTCACGTTTAATGACATAAAGGCTTCAATTGTGTGTGCAAGCCCAATCTCCATTTTCCTTGCAGGCCCATAGATGAAAGCCCACTTGCTTGTATGTGATTTGAGTCAACATTCACATTCTCCACCTTTTACCTAATACCGACTCTTGATTTTGTTCCTCGGTTTATAATATTTCTCGATCTTACTCCACCACAATGTTAAGCTCCAGAGCTTTCTCCTATCTCCATAGCACAGCTGATGACTTCAAGTAACTGCCTAGCTATCCTTGCTTATAACGCCGGTAAGATCCTTTCTTCTTTATCTTGTGTCAATGATATGTCATAGCAATCTTTCTCGGATTTAAGTTCATGAATTTCTAGGTGATTCCTCTGTTCATCATCACCATCTGAACAACAAGACCCGAAGATTTGATAGTGAAGCCAACCGACCAGGATAATTACCTTTCCAACTAACGCTTGTAAGGTAAGAATCTTCTGCTTGTTCCTCTGATGCATGCAAAGATAAGTAGATGCAACCGCATGTTACAGATACTTCTCTTTCCAACTGATGCACGCACAGATAACCCGATGCTACTTCCAATTATGGACAACATATCTTGAGACTGGATACAAAATAACTTTTCTGATTTTCATTTTTGTAGCTCGCAGTACTTGAAGCCAACCAACAACTCCCATGTCTTGTATTTCGATTCAGTTTCTCCTGTGACAACACACAAAGGCCACTAACTGATTTACACGAGCTATGATGACATTCTCAGAATAAGAGATCAACAATCCAACAGAACTTCAAGGTGCACTCCTAAGTTCTGATAATGTCTCAATTTTTTGCAGTTACATTACTTCCTGCAACTCATAATCTCCCATGTTCCACAAAGAATTCCAGATTAATGGGAGAGATAAAGAATACCCACGTCAAGATGAATCCAAAACACACAAGAGTGAGGTAGTCCGCCTGACTATGTCTCTTTCTTGCATTTTCTGTGTTGATTTCCAAATACAGAATATTCACTTCTGCATTTCCTTTTATCCTGCGAGATTCTCAATCAATAAAAAATCCCTACAGGTTTCTCCAAGATTTCATCAGGTGATCCCCTTCAGGAACTCAAGCCCCCTCTCGAGGTTGTTTCTAGGTACCGCTTTAGTTAGTAAGTCTGCCGAGTTAACTGATGTATACATCTTGTGTAGAGTGACATCCCCAGCCTCAATAACATCTCTGATGAAATATATCTTAGTGTCATTATGCTTGATCCTCACGTGAAATCCTTCATTTTTTGCCAAGTGAATAGCACTTTGTGAATCTGAGAAAACCTTAGCTTTATCCTACTGAAATCCCAATTTGCTGACAAACCTCTTTAGCCATAGAGATTCCTTGAAACCCTTTGTTAATGCCATATATTCACATTTTGTAGTCAATAATGCTAAAATATGTTGAAGCCCTAACCTCCAACTAACTGTATTTTCTCCAACCTGAAATGCATACCCTGTGACTGATCTTCTGCGATCCAAGTATGTAGCATAATCTGCATCTGTATAACCCACTACCTTGAACTCAGTGTTATTTGTGAAGGTTAATCCGACGTCCAATGTTCACTTAGCATATCAGAATATCCATTTCACAGCTTCCTAATGCTTCCTTCCTGAGTTTCCCATGAATCTGCTGACTACTCCTACCGCATGCACTAAGTCTGGACGAGATCCAACCACATACATTAAGCTCCCCACTGTGCTCGCACAAGGGACTTCACTCATCAATTCTGATTCTCTTCTTGACTCTTCCTCCATTAGAGCTTTAAGCTTGAATTGACAGCCTAATGGTGTAGTAACAGCTTTTGACTCACTCATGTTGAAGGTCCTGAACTTGTTCTAGATATCTTCCTTGTGATAGCATTAAAAATTCCCTTCTTCATGTCTCTCATAATATCCATTCCAAGAATTCTAGTCGCAACCCCTAAGTCTTTCATCTCAAACTCAGCCGCTAAACTTTCCTTCAACCTCTAGATTCCAACTTTGTCTTTTGAAGCAACAAGCATATCGTCTACATACAATAGCAGATATACCATATTTGATGTACCCTCTCCTTTAATGTAGACACATGGATCACTCAAACTTCTGATGAATCCATTTTCTTTCATGAAGCTGTTGAACTTCTTGTTCCATTGTCGAGGTACCTGTTTCAGGCCATATAATGACTTCTTGAGCAAACATACCTTGTCCTCTTTTCCTTTCAACAAATCCCTCAGGTTGTGACATGTAGATCTCTTCAGAGAGAGTTCCAACTGCTCAATCTCAAGATCATAGTCTGTGACTAGAGAAAGCATGGTTATGATTAAGACATGTTTCACCACCAGTGCGAACACTTCTGTGAAGTCTATTTCTTCTACTTGAGAAAATCCTTTGGTTACCAACCTAGCTTTGTATCTGAATTTTCCCAAAATATCTGGTTTTAGCTTGTAAATCCACTTACAGCCGATAACCTTCTTGTTCGCTGTCTTGTCTACTAATTCTCATGTTTCATTTTGCTGATGAGAACCCATCTCCTCTGTCATTCCTGAGTTCCATTTTCAAAGTCTTTCCTTTTGTTTGCATCAAAATAAGACTTTGGCTCATCCATATCGATTTCTTCTGCACATGACAATACATACGCAGCAACATCAAAATCATCGAATCTGGAAGGAGGCTTCGTCTGTCTGCATCCCCTGTCCCTAGACAAAACATAATCTTCCAAGTTTCCTTGATTATGATTCTCATTCTGACCATCATCACTATCAGACTCCTCCTCAAGTGTCACACTTTAATCATCTGAACTTTGTTCTGACTGATCTGTCCTGGATGAGGCTCCACCTTTATCTGAAGTCTCACCTAATTCAAATGTACCTGATGGTCCTTGGATGAGATTTTACCTGAAAATAACTCTTTTTCCTTTACCTTTTTTCTGAGTAAATTCTTCGGTTTTTCTTGAGTCACCTTCATCTTCTTGCTTCAAGGTATCTTTGTACAATTACTCTTCATTAAAAATAACACCCCTGCTGATAACACATTTACACTCTTCTGCAATCCATTTCCGGTAACTTTTAGTACATTGCGGATATCCCAAAAATAACCCCTTGATTGTTCGAAGACTTGTTTTTCCTTGCGAGACATGTACATATGCTGAGCATCCAAACCTTCTTAGATTACTAATCTTTGGTCTTTCCCCAGACCATACTTCTTATGGCAAATTGAAGTTAATAGACGAGTTTAGTGATCTATTAATCAAGTAAACGGCTGTGGAGGCAGCCTCTGCCCATAACTTCTCCTCTAGCCCACTTTCAGCTAGCATGCATCTCACCTTGTCAATAATGGTCCTATTCATGCGTTCCAATACTCCATTTTGTTGTGGAGTGTAAGTGCACGTCCTGTGCCTTTTAATACCAGAATCCTTGCAGAAATTATCAAACAGGTTGTTGCAGAATTTAAGACCATTATTTGTCCTCAAACAATGTACTTTCTTTCCTGTCTGATTTTCGACCATTGCCTTCCATTCTTTGAACTTCAGAAATGCTTCATCCTTAGTCTTTAGGAAATAAATCCAGTCTTCAGGAAATAAATCCAAACCTTCTTCGAGAAATCGTCAATGAAGGTAACGAAATACTGACAATTTCCCAAGCTCTTCTCAACTGATGGAGAACCCCATCAGTCTGAGTGAATGTATTCCAAGACTTCTTTTGTATTGTGCTTAGACCTGGTAAAGCTCAGCTTGTGTAATTTACCCAGAACACAACTCTCACAAAACCCTAAGGTCTTCACTTCTTTATCCGTCAGATATCCATCTTTCACCAATACATTCATGCATTTTAGGCTCATGTGACCAAGCCTAGATGCCATATCAAGGTCATTTTAGTTTCTGTTCTCGCTGCCATTGACTCTCGTTGCACTACTTCTCCTTGTATATAGTAAAGTCCGTCTTTGTATTTTACAGAAATTACCTTCTGCTTGTCTTTGTAGAAAGTGACTACAAAATCTTTTCCTTCGTACCTGCAGCCATTCTTTTCCAATTATCCATAGGAAATTAAATTTCTCTCCATTGTTGGCATGTAACGAACATCCATCAGGATAACCACAGAATTATCCAGATTCAAGATTTTAATCTTGCCAATCCCCTTAACGTCACTGCAGGTCATATTTCCCATCAAGACTTTTCCTCCATCAAGCTCTTGTAGATCAAAAAATACTCTTTGCCTGGTGTTAAATGGAAGCTACAGCCTGAATCTATGACCCATTGGAGTCATGCTTGCTTGCTGTAAGAACAAACGGCTCTTTCATTTTTTCTGTCACTTTTGTTGCAATATTTGCATAGCTGCTTGGCTTCTTTCCATGTCTATCTGGACACTCCCTCTTCCAATATCCTTTACCACATAAGAAACAACCTGTACTGTTCTTATGATACTTCGGTCTTGACTTTAATCTACCTCTTGACTTGGACCTCGGTTTGTAGTTTCCCTTCTCAGATCTTCTTTCAGACCTGCCTCTAGATTTTGACATTCAAAGCTTCTGAATTTCCTCTGGTTCTGTTCAATAGACCTTTCTCCTTTAGTTCCACTTTTGGAATACGCCGAGGTAGTAACATCACTTACTGAAAGTGTGTCTTTACCACTACCATACTTTAGAGTGTGAACCAAAGCTTCATACATAGGAGGAAGGCTAGTATAAAGTTGAATAGCCTGGTCCTCATCACTTATGCTTATATTCAGACTTGCAAGATCATCCACAAGCTTTTGAAAACTGTCCAAGTTTTTTTCAATACTTTTGGTCTCCTCTATTTTGAAACTAGCAAATCTCTTCTTTAGGTAGATCCTATTTGGTAACGTTTTTGTCTGGTAGTCAGTCTCTAGAGCCTTCCAAATCCCTACAGCAGTAGGCTCTTCTATGACCTTCCTTAGAATCTGATCGCGTAGACACATTTTAATAAGATTCTTCACCCTTTTATCCTTCTCGGTAAACTTTGGATCCATCCCTGGTTGCTGGCCTTCATCTTGCTTGTCGATTCTGACTGAGAGGTCTTGACCTCTTCCAACACAGACTCTAAACCCATGAGCTCCAGCTGACATAACACCTTATGCTTCCATAATCCAAAATCCCCTTTACCATCAAACTTCTCTACATCCAGTCTGCTTTGAGAGTGTTCCATACTGATGTATCTGATCTTTTGATTTTAAGAACAAGATTCAAATACAACAACAACCTTAACTCGCCTGAGTTCCAAGTTGTGTAGCACACTATGAATCAGTTCCGGATAAGAACTTCTACTCCCGGTTGCAGCAGCTATCTTCAGAAACTTACTCCACCTCAAACCAAGAAATCCCAGAAAAAAACTCAAACGAAGAAACAACCAGTAAGAGTTTCTTCTAACCTGTAGATCTTCTTCTGGTCGACGATCGGCTTAGCTTTAACCCAAAAAGAAGCTCTGATACCATTTGTGAGAGATTGATCGTTTGCTAAAGCCAATTTAGAGTAAGCATAAGATGTAAAAGTCATGAAGACTTTTTTACCTAGTTCACGGCCTCTAACCATTACCTCTGGGGAGGGAATTCTTGTCCCTCAAGCTTCACTATAGTCTGAGAAAAGTACAAGTTTTTGGAGTGTTTTCCTTACAATAGGAGACACATGAGATTACTGCTCGAGTTATTAATGCTCAGAATAAGGTTCTATTAATATTAAGTATTTCTGTCATAATCTTTGGGCATTTTACGTTTAATGACATAAAACCTGATGGGCTTCATATCTGTGTGCAAGCCCAATCTCCATTTTCTTTGCAGGCCCATAAATGAAAACTCACTTGCCTGTATGTGATTTGAGTCAACATTCACAGTTGTGTATAGTACATATTTTGTTGTTATAATTATTTATTATAATACTAATTAGATAGTCTACAATGAGCCTTTCTTACTGTCCATAATTGAAGCGGTTGCTAACATCACCGACCGTCAACAAGCTAGTATTGCTGGGTGAAATCAACAATAACATTATTACTAGTGTAAATGTTGGACATTTAACTTCTTCAATATGGTTACTATCCCCTATATATTAATCCTGGAGCATTACAACATGTTTTCGTAGCCATGTGTCATCACTAGAATGTTTCTTAGAATACTTAGAAAAATAGGTTGGTCCATCTAAACATATATTATACTTTTTATTAAACTAACTATTAAATTGATTAGTAGTGTATAAAAGTATATCCTCCATTGTTTTCTTAATTAAAAACTACGGAATTTCCTAATATGATTAACATATATATGAAAATTAATGGTTATGAATCATACATATTTGATAACAGTTTTGGTATCCTCCCACATTTTTTTTTGTTTTATATTATTAAAATAAATTAAACAATCACATTAACCGTATAATAAAAAAATAGATTTTTCTTATATGTTATATTTTAATTTTTTTAAAAAAATTACTATAAATGACTAAAAATGTTAAAAATCCCACTTTGAAAATTTTGTGATCAATGGCTTATTTTTTTTTTTTTTGATATAACAAGATGCAAATAATAATATAATCGTATGAATATGATTTCTCATTTAATACATTTCATATCAAATATATATATCGTTTAAATTAAACTATATACAATATAAAAAAAACATAAAGATGTTAATTTTGAAATGTGGATTGAAAAAGTATCACATCGAAAATTTTGGGATTAATGGTTTAATTTTTTTTTGCAGCAAATATACAAATGATAATAAAACCATATTATAATAAATATTTATATTGAAATATACTATATATCTATATCAATATCATTGAAATTTAATTATATAAATAAATAAAATAATAATTATTTTGATATATTTACCATAAAATATTGTAAATAAACAAGAGGTATTGTTTTGATTTATCTGATTACTCTAATCTCATATATATTAATTGAGAAACAATTGATTACTCTAGCAAGTGTAAGATTTTATTAATTAATATTTTCAAAAATCTTACAAGAGATCGATACATCGAAGATTTATTTAGAAGCTATTGAAATTACCTACCGAGAACATGGATTGCAGAACAGATTTTCTTTCCTAACCCTAACCCCCTTTCTCTTCGTCACAATACCGACAGAGAATAATTTGGAAGTGTCGATTTAGACAATCTAAAATGGTAACTTTTTTAGTTCAGCCCACCGTTTTCCTTAAATGAGCCTAGAACAATTTTTAATGATTAACTAAATGGGTTTACATAGTAGAATGTGTTTTGATTTAAAAATTGTTGCATATCCAAAATCAATATGAAGCATCATCACTTTCGTTTAAAATTTTGCTACAATAGAAAATAGGGGTTCTTTCAAATATGACCTAAAGTTTCAAGTCAAACACAAAAATAACTCATGCTTTTTTGAAACATTCTTTTTTTGCACCCTAGATGTTTGAGTTATTCACAAAAATGCCATTACTTTTTTTTTTCTTTTTTTCTGAAAATGAGTCTTTTACCTTATCATCCTCATCTTCTCCAAATATTTACAATATTGTCATTCCTATCAATACACCAACTGTAAAACCCGATCCTGGCCCAAAGGACCCAACTAGGACCCGCGGCCTTACTTAGCTAATCCATGTAAATTTTTGTTCATTTTAAGGTTCAATGATTGTCTAAGTCAAATTCAAACACATGAGGTTCAGCCTAGTTCCATTCTAAATGTCAACAGATAAGAGAAAGTGTATCTTTATTAATATAAAACATGTGATCCATACATAGATTCAGTTGCACAATAGGCTATCATAAGTTCATAAGTTCATACTATCAATACTACTACAACCCACGCATCCACACACGGCCTGGTCCTCATGGCTCCTTGGCCTTGCCACGGTCCTGGTCAGATCCTGAAACCAACACACACACAACACAAACAGCATAAGTAATCCGATAGCCTAGCCTACACAAGTCCTATTGCATGGTTCGGTTCACCTAACTAAGTTCACTAATCTATCCAATCAGTTAACAAGGCACACGGCCACACCAGGATACTCATCTATGACTATCCTAACACCAGGAACAGCACATGGCCACTCTGATCCGTCCAAAATCAGCCCACCAACCGGCCTGAACCGGATCTACCCATGATTGGGTCCAATACTGGCCATTTTCAAAAGTACTCATAAAAATTATTAAAACCCATTATAATTCCCTAAAAATCCCAACTAAGAAGAATCCATAATCAGATCAATCAGAACCGGCCTAATTCACTCAAAATTTGGCCAAAGTCCACCAAACCGGCCATAACTGGCCACCATCAAACCGGCCTGATAAATCCAATTAAACCACATGATAAATCATGATAAATCCCCACTAAGAGGAATCCATGGTCGGATCCCATCAATTCCATCCAGAACTATGAGATCCGGACTTAGCTGCCCAACCAAGGCCATGGAGAGTTCTACTGAACCAGCAAGGCCATGGCTCGGCCATACTGAGTTGGAATCATCCAACACATCAAGCACATGATAGAACATCAGTAAATCATAAAGAGGAAGAGAAGAGATGGGTCTGGTCCGGTCGTTCCATCCACAGCCAACACGGAATCTCACCGCGGCCGTGTCAGGACAGTCCGTCCATCCCACTCACCTTGGGCGTACGCTCAGGGGTACTCAAGCCTTTCTCCATATCCTTCTCCTTTCCTCTGGTAGTCATCTTCCACCGATCTCCAAGCCACACGGCCGATCTCCTGGTCGGAAATCACCAAACACTCACACGGCCAACCCTTTGATCGATCTCTCTCTCTCTCTTTCTTCCTTTCTCTCTGTCACGATTTTGGCAGAGCTTTCCTTAGGGAAAATTGTGTGTGATTTCGATCCCATGGCTGTCCATTAGAGGGAAAGGGCCGGCCAACTTCCTGGGCGAACAGGCATGACCTGTTGGGCAGGTTACACCTCTTCGGTCAAACTGCCTTCAACCGCTTGGAACTGCTCTTTTCTCCCTTGGGCTGATCGAACATAAGCCCATACTGCAAGCCCACACGCCTGGCCCCTCTTGTCCAAGCCATAAACCCATCGGACCTCCATGTCCAGCAAGGTCAGACCCATGGCCGCCCATGGACTGAGCCACATGGTCAAGACCCAAACCCTCCACCTAGCTGAGATGAGCTGGCCACTAGCTGTTCCAGCTGAGTGAGCTAACTATCCAGCTACTGGAGCTGACCTTTCCTAGTATGAGCTGTCCTGAGCTTGTCCCAGCTGGCCCCAGCTTCCTCCTTAGGTTGTCCAGCTCCCATTTCACTTGTCCAGCTCCCATTCCTTGTCTCCATCCGTTCCTGGTCAAGTCCCATCATTCTGATGCACTTAACCATCCGTTCCAGGTTAGGATTCAGTATTCCTGAACTCCTTAACCTTCTATCCAGCCATGGCACGCTTGTCCTGAGGTCCTAAGACCAGACTGCGCGTCTCCTCGTACCATGGCTGTGCCCGAAGGCTTAGTCAGAATCAGGGACATGACAAGTCTCCCCCACTTGAGATGGATTCGTCCTCGAATCCAACCCTGGACTTGTCTCCACCACAAACTGATTATACCACTCTGGGTAATCAGCTTTCATCCTTGGTTCTGTTTCCCAAGTGACTTGCTCATGACCACTGCACTCCCATACTACCTTGACCATTTGAATGGTCTTGTTCCTCATTGCTTTTTCCATCCTGTCTACAATCCGAACTGGCCTTGTTTCCAAGGTGAGGTTCGTGCCTAGATCAGATGGAATCTCAGGTAGGACGATGTCTAGATCAGTAAGGCATTTCCTTAATTGAGACACATGGAACACATTGTGGAAAGCATCCATCTCGGTTGGCAGGTTCAGCTTGTAAGCCACCGCACCAACTCTTTCTATGATCCGGAATGGACCCAAGTACCTTGGATCCAACTTCCTTCGACCAGACACTCTCTTCTGGCCTCTGAAAGTGATCATCTTGAGGTAGACCATGTCGTCCACCTCAAACTCCACATTCTTTCTCCTTCTATCAGCATAACTTTTATGGCGATCATGTGCCTCTTTCATCTTGTCCCTTATGAACTTGATCTTCTCTGTTGTCTCTTCAACAATCTCAGGTCCTATCATGCTGCGCTCCCCCACTTGGGTCCAGCACAATGGTGTCCTGCAAGGCCTCCCATATAGAGCTTCATATGGAGACATACCAATGCTTGTGTGAAAGTTATTGTTGTAGGCAAACTCTACCAAAGGTAAGTGCCTTTCCCAGGACTCCTTCCAGTCCAAGACACAAGCTCTCAGCATGTCCTCCAACGTTTGGATTGTCCTTTCAGACTGTCCATCCGTTTGTGGATGATAAGCCGTACTCATGTTCACTCTTGTTCCCAAGGCCTTTTCAAAAGCCTTCCAGAAGTAAGATGTGAAACGAGGGTCTCTATCAGAGACTATACTGGCTGGTACACCATGCAGACGTACTACCTCATTCATGTAGATCCGCACCAAGGGCTCCACACCATCAGTCTTCTTGATTGGTATGAAATGAGCTGACTTGGTCAATCGATCCACCACTACCCAGACTGAGTCCTTCCTGTTCCTGGTCGTGGGGAACCCAGACACAAAGTCCATGGTGATGTGATCCCACTTCCACTCTGGAATAGGTAAGTTCTGCAGTAACCCACTGGGCACTAGATGTTCAGCTTTGACAAGCTGGCAGGTGGGACACTTGGCCACCCACTCGGCCACATCCGTTTTCATACGGATCCAATGGTAGTACCTCTTGATGTCTCTGTACATCTTGTTCAAACCAGGATGCACAGAGAACTTAGACTTATGAGACTGTCTCATAATCTCTTCCTTGAGTTCCTTAACATTAGGAACACTGATCCTCCCATGGACCAGGATTGTACCATCTTGTGCAATCTGGTACTCTGTCTTATCATTCTGAGCAACCTTCTGCAGGTTCTCATCCAAACCTTGTGCTTGTCTAATCCTTGTAAGAAGGTCTGCTTGGTTTACTGCCTCCAAACCCAATGGCTCGTCCTCACTGGCCAATGTGTTCAGATGCAAAGACCTGACCATCCCTTCCAGTACATCTGCTTCCTTCTCAGCAGATACCTCAGCTCTCCTCCGGCTCAAGGCATCAGCCACCAGATTGGCCTTACCCGGATGGTAAGCTATATCCAGATCATAATCTGCCACAAATTCCATCCATCTTCTCTGTCTCAAATTCAACTCAGGTTGAGTGAATATGTACTTGAGACTCTTATGATCAGTCAGGATCTGAACCTTGGCACCATACAGGTATGATCGCCAAATCTTGAGGGCAAACACCACTGCAGCCATCTCTAGGTCATGAGTTGGATAGTTTCCCTCATGCTTCCTCAATTGTCTAGAGGCATATGCTATGACCTTCCCATGTTGGGTTAATACACATCCTAGTCCTGTGATGGAGGCGTCTGTGTATACCACATATGGTTGATCAGCCTCTGGCGACACTAGTACTGGTGCACTAGTCAACATGTCCTTTAGTGCAGAGAAACATCTCTCACACTCCTCGGACCAAACAAACTTCACCTCTTTGCCAGTTAGTTGTGTCATGGGTTGAGCCAAACTAGCAAACCCCTTGACAAACTTTCTGTAGTATCCGGCCAAGCCTAGAAAGCTCCGAACCTCCGTTGCATTCTTGGGTCGTGGCCACTCCTGAATACACTTGATCTTCTCTGGATCAACAGAAACTCCTTTATCAGACACTACATGACCGAGGAACCCTATACTCTTTTGCCAGAAGCTACACTTGCTTAACTTAGCAAAGAGTTGTTGTTCCCTCAGCCGTCCCAACACCAACCTGAGATGCTTCTCATGGTCTTCCTGGTTTTTAGAGTATACAAGTATATCATCTATGAAGATGATTACAAATTCATCTAAAAATTTCCGGAAGATACCATTCATCATCTTCATGAAGGCTGCTGGTGCATTGGTCAGACCGAATGGCATGACCACAAACTCGTAGTGTCCTTACCTTGTCCGGAATGCCGTCTTCTTCACATCATTTGGCTCGATGGGGATTTGGTGATAACCCGAGGCCAAATCAATCTTAGAGAACCACTTAGCTCCCTTGAGTTGATCCAGCAACTCATTGATCCGGGGCAACGGGTACTTGTTCTTTATAGTCACCCGGTTCAATCCCATGTAGTCAATGCATAACCTGAAGCTACCATCCTTCTTTTTCACAAATAGGACTGGTGCTCCCCAGGGTGATACACTGGGACGTATGAAACCCTTCTCCAACAACTCCTCGAGTTGTTTCTTTAACTCAGCCATCTCAGCTGGTGCCATACGATAGGGACTTTTGGACATTGGGGCCGTTCCAGGTTCGAGTTCGATCATGAACGGGTCAGCCCTGTCAGAGGGCACACCCTGCAGCGCCCGAAACACATCCTTGAACTCCTGAACAACCGGTATCCCGTCCGGGCTACCACCCCCTACAACCTCCTTAGTGTTAATGGTCGCCAACCAGGCCTCACAACCACCTCCCAGCATCTTTTCCACCTGGACCGCTGAGATCACTAAGCATCCAGAGGTTGGCCGAATACCTTGGAACCTGATCGGGGGTCCACACCCACTCTCAAACTGCACCCTTCCTCGGTGACAATCCAAGGTGGCCCGATTCTGTCCAAGCCAATCCATGCCTAAGATCACTTCATGATTCTTAAGGCGTACCACAATCAGATCCACGGGCATAACCCTTCCTTGGATCAACACTGGGATGTCCTTCACTAGGCCTAATGAATGCATCACTTGGCCTCCGGCCGCACTCACTATCCCAGGAGCACCCCCTATATCCATACTAAACAATCCCTTTCCGATCATATCTGGGCTCACAAAACAATGTGTAGCCCCAGTATCAAAAAGCACGTGTGTTTCCACACCACCAACATTCAAGGTCCCTACACAAGACCCCAATCAAGTTCCCTAACCGTTCTAAGTTCCGTACCATGCAATCCTACTAAATTAAAATAGTAAGGTTAGATCATTACCAGTGATCGCCTTGAATGGCCCTGTCTCATCCGCGTCCTTAGACAGTTCATAGATCCTTGGTGCTGAAGTCTGGCCGCGGTCCTGTCCTGGCTTGCTAGCCTCACCCCGGCTCTTTCCTTGCCTACCAGACTGGTTGGGGAAATCCTTACGGAAGTGACCCTTCTTACCACATATGTGACAAGTCCGGGCATCACTGACATTAGGACACTCCCGAGCAAAGTGACCCATCTTACCACAACGAGTGCATGCACCCATGTCCCTCCAGCACTCGCCTCCGTGGCTACGTCCACACTTAGGGCACTCAGGCCTACCACTTGGGGTTTTACCCCCCTCAGCCTGGTCCCTCTTTCTCTTCCGGTCACCACTTTGCCCAGAAGATACCACCACACTCTTGAGTCTCTGCTTAGACTCCTCTGCAAGATTGGTCTCCAGCATAGCCATCCTTTCAACCAGCTCAGACACAGTCGAGAAGGTGCGGACTGAACAGTAAGTCCGGAGTTCGACCCTAAGGCCTCTGATGAACCGACGGACCTGTACTGCCTCGTCCTCCAACTCCCTTCCCACAAAGCGTCTAAGACGGTTGAATTCCTCCTCATACTCACGAACCGTCCTGCGTCCCTGGACCAAGTCCAAGAACTGAGCCTCCCGACGATCCCATGCCTCAGCTGGAAAGTACTTGTGATTGAACTCAACCTCAAAGTCTGAGAAGCGTTCAATGGTGTAATTGGTACGCTTGTCCAGAGCCAACCACCAATTGTGTGCATCTCCCTCCAGGAAATGAACTGCAATGTCCTTTTGGTAATCCTTTGGACAACGGCTTGAGTTGAAATTGCGGACCAGCCTGCTTCTCCATTCATCAGCCTCTATAGGATCAACACTTCCAGCAAAGTGTTTGGTCCCCATGCGGGTTATGTGCTCCAGAACCTTTAGATAGTCCACCTTCTTTGTTGCCCCAGCTGGAGGATCGACCTCAATCACTTCAGCCACTTCCTCCACCTGGTTCTGAGCTGCTCGGCCAGCTGCCTGAGCTGCTCGGCCAGCTGCCTGAGCTGCTACCACTGGAGCAATCCGTTCATTCCCAATGGGAATGGCCGTCCTGATGGGTGCCAATGACTGGGTTAGAGCCAAGATCTGAGTCCCCATAGCCTGCATCGCCTCCAACACCTCCTTCAGGGTCGGTTCAGCAGCCTGATTCACTTGGCCGGCCGTCCCAACCCTCTGGCCATCATGGTGTCCTGCGTTTGAGGACTCACCCTGGTCCTCCAGTCCGCGTCCACTCAGCCGTCCAGCTCCATCAACTGGTTCCAGCTCCTGTTCCAGCTGACGTTCAGCCTCATCCACACGAACCTCGGTCGGGTTGATCCGAGCAAGCGGCAGTCCGGTTCCCACATCAGTCCCATCCGTTTGGATAGGCAGCACCGCGGTTGGGTTAGCCCCATCCGCCTCAACTTGTCCGGACACACCAGCTGCTTCCTTTCCCTTCCGAGACTTAGACTTGCTTTTTCCACCCTAAGGATTCAAATCAGTCAGCAAATCAAGTTAGTCCACAAGACTTAACAAATATCTGCAAACAATCCCTAAGGCTAAGCAAGCTGACCAGACCTTACCATGAGACCGAGCCGGATGTGTGGTGACAAACCCAAACCCAAATCAATCCTAGAATCAACTCCGCTCTGATACCAACTAGTAAGACCCGATCCTGGCCCAAAGGACCCAACTAGGACCCGCGGCCTTACTTAGCTAATCCATGTAAATTTTTGTTCATTTTAAGGTTCAATGATTGTCTAAGTCAAATTCAAACACATGAGGTTCAGCCTAGTTCCATTCTAAATGTCAACAGATAAGAGAAAGTGTATCTTTATTAATATAAAACATGTGATCCATACATAGATTCAGTTGCACAATAGGCTATCATAAGTTCATAAGTTCATACTATCAATACTACTACAACCCACGCATCCACACACGGCCTGGTCCTCATGGCTCCTTGGCCTTGCCACGGTCCTGGTCAGATCCTGAAACCAACACACACACAACACAAACAGCATAAGTAATCCGATAGCCTAACCTACACAAGTCCTATTGCATGGTTCGGTTCACCTAACTAAGTTCACTAATCTATCCAATCAGTTAACAAGGCACACGGCCACACCAGGATACTCATCTATGACTATCCTAACACCAGGAACAGCACATGGCCACTCTGATCCGTCCAAAACCAGCCCACCAACCGGCCTGAACCGGATCTACCCATGATTGGGTCCAATACTGGCCATTTTCAAAAGTACTCATAAAAATTATTAAAACCCATGATAATTCCCTAAAAATCCCAACTAAGAAGAATCCATAATCAGATCAATCAGAACCGGCCTAATTCACTCAAAATTTGGCCAAAGTCCACCAAACCGGCCATAACTGGCCACCATCAAACCGGCCTGATAAATCCAATTAAACCACATGATAAATCATGATAAATCCCCACTAAGAGGAATCCATGGTCGGATCCCATCAATTCCATCCAGAACTATGAGATCCGGATTTAGCTG
Source organism: Brassica juncea (assembly GCA_018703725.1). Lineage (NCBI taxonomy): Eukaryota > Viridiplantae > Streptophyta > Magnoliopsida > Brassicales > Brassicaceae > Brassica > Brassica juncea. The sequence goes on from CM031937.1 coordinate 12,155,037, forward strand.
CCCAACCAAGGTCATGGAGAGTTCTACTGAACCAGCAAGGCCATGGCTCGGCCATACTGAGTTGGAATCATCCAACACATCCAGCACATGATATAACATCAGTAAATCAGAAAGAGGAAGAGAAGAGATGGGTCTGGTCCGGTCGTTCCATCCACAGCCAACACGGAATCTCACCGCGGCCGTGTCAGGACAGTCCGTCCATCCCACTCACCTTGGGCGTACGCTCAGGGGTACTCAAGCCTTTCTCCATATCCTTCTCCTTTCCTCTGGTAGTCATCTTCCACCGATCTCCAAGCCACACGGCCGATCTCCTGGTCGGAAATCACCAAACACTCACACGGCCAACCCTTTGATCGATCTCTCTCTCTCTTTCTTCCTTTCTCTCTGTCACGATTTTGGCAGAGCTTTCCTTAGGGAAAATTGTGTGTGATTTCGATCCCATGGCTATCCTTTATAGGGAAAGGGCCGGCCAACTGCCTGGGCGAACAGGCATGACCTGTTGGGCAGGTTACACCTCTTCGGTCAAACTGCCTTCAACCGCTTGGAACTGCTCTTTTCTCCCTTGGGCTGATCGAACATAAGCCCATACTGCAAGCCCACACGCCTGGCCCCTCTTGTCCAAGCCATAAACCCATCGGACCTCCATGTCCAGCAAGGTCAGACCCATGGCCGCCCATGGACTGAGCCACATGGTCAAGACCCAAACCCTCCACCTAGCTGAGATGAGCTGGCCACTAGCTGTTCCAGCTGAGTGAGCTAACTATCCAGCTACTGGAGCTGACCCTTCCTAGTATGAGCTGTCCTGAGCTTGTCCCAGCTGGCCCCAGCTTCCTCCTTAGGTTGTCCAGCTCCCATTTCACTTGTCCAGCTCCCATTCCTTGTCTCCATCCGTTCCTGGTCAAGTCCCATCATTCTGATGCACTTAACCATCCGTTCCAGGTTAGGATTCAGTATTCCTGAACTCCTTAACCTTCTATCCAGCCATGGCACGCTTGTCCTGAGGTCCTAAGACCAGACTGCGCGTCTCCTCGTACCATGGCTGTGCCCGAAGGCTTAGTCAGAATCAGGGACATGACACCAACCACCATGAACAACCAATTTGAAGCTCTTAATGCACCAAAGTTTCAGTTTTTACTCTTCATATCTCAATACTTATGCACACAAATCACATCTCTTTCTCTTTAAATTCATCTAAAAAACAAGATTGTGATTTCAAGCTTTGTAAGGGTCATAGAGACATTGAAGCTCATGATTGTTGATCATTAACGAGTTGGTAGCTTTTGTAGTGAAGTTCTGGGTGCTTAGAAAAGCTAAGCAAGTCATCTCACAAGTTCAAGATAAGCAATCGTTTTTTTTCAGATCTGGTCTGGAAGACTTTCAGAAGACTTCGGGAAGACTTTCAGAAGACTTCGTTAGATGTGTTCTAACTTTCCTTTGTTAACAAAAAAAAAAAACTGAAAATCCCAGAGAAGACTTCTCGAGAAGTCTTCTCGGATAAACAGGTTAGTTCTGCAATTGACCAAAGTTTGTCAAAAATTTGACTTTTTATAGAAGACTTCTCGAGAAGTCTTCTCGGGGAAGAGTTCAATAGAAGTCTTTTGAAAGTCTTCCCGAAGTCTTATCATTGTCGCAAGAAGTCTGCATGGGTTACTTTTGCAATTGAAAAATAATACTAAAATATTTAATATTAATAAGAAGACTTCAAGAGAAGTCTTCTCAATTTTATTCCGGGTTTTGGTCAAACCTTTGGTAACGAAAGAAGACTTCTATAGAAAAGTAAAATATAGTCAAATATAAAAGTATCCCTGGTAACTTTGGGAAGACTTTCAGAGGACTTCTACTGAAGTCTTCCTCGAGAAGTCTTCCATAAAAAGTCAAATTTCTGACAAACTAACATATTTATCCGAGAAGACTTCTTAAGAAGTCTTCTCTGGTATTTTCGAAAAATTTCAAATTCAAAAGTAAGTCAGTATTTACAAAGGGAGACTTCTCAAGATGTCTTCTGTAGATACGTCAATCTTTATTAAACTTAAATTTTCTCCAAACTTAAAATGAAGTTTTAATATTTTTAGGTTAATTCATGTTTGTTAGTCAATGACTCATGAGTGGAATTCATAACTTGATTTGTGATAATTATGAGGTTACATATATTCATGTTGATTACTTCTTCTACGTTTGTTTTGGTAAAATTTGTATTTTTAAAAGTGTTAAGTAACTTCAAGAAATGTATTTTTTTCATAAGTGTCAAGTAACTTCAAGAATATCAGGTCATGTGGTTTAAATGTGTTTTCTTAGATCATAAGATATACTTTTTAACTTTCATGAAATTTTAAATTTCAACTTTCATGAATTTGACTAAGTTTTCTTGAGAAGTCTTCTCTCTTAGTTTTATTAAATTTGACTAAGCTTTTGTTTTGTTGTGTTTTGTTATGAGTGGGTAAAATGTTTTTAAAAAAATTCTTTGTATATTGTAACAATAACTTCAATAATGTCAACTATTTTTGGTAAAACATGAACATGTTTACCAAATTCTTTTGATTAACATCTCTTCATGTTTAGAAAAACATTCACAACTAAAATAGTACACATACAAATCATAAAACATACCATAAAAAAAAACTATTACAGATTGAGCTAGATATCATTCCTCAATGTAGATAAGCTTGGACTCCACTTGACATCATCCTTTTGTACCACTTCGGACAGAAGACTTTGGAAGACTTCCTGAAAACTTCTTCTAGCATAAAAAAACATTAGAAGACTTCCCAAAGTCTTCCGAGAGTCTTCTAAGAAGCCTTCGAGAGTCTGACTCAGATCTGAAAAATCTGTATATTCAAAAGCAATCAAATGGCTTCAAAACAGAAAGAACTTCAAAAATAATTTTTTATGCCTAAATAATAAACATAACAGTCACATTAGGTTGAAACTATTAAACTTTAGAATGTAATATATAAACACACAAAAATACATATCCAAAATTTGCACCACTTTGGGCAGAAGACTTCAGAAGACTTCCGGAAGACTTCGTGGGAAGTCTTCTAGCATAAAATGCATTAGAAAACTTCCCGAGAAGTATTCTAAGAGTTTTTCGAAAGTCTTCTGAGAGCTTCCAAGAGTCTCCTAAGAAGTCTTCTAAAGTCTGAGCCAGATCTAAAAAATATGCATATTCAAAAGCATCCAAATTGCTTAAAAATAGAGAAAACTTCAAAAAAAAAAATTGTTATGCTTAAATAATAAACAAAACAGTTACATTATGTTTAATCTATAACTTTTTAGAATCTAATATATAAACACACAAAAATACAGATTAAAAATTTACACCACTTTGGGTAGATGACTTCGGAAGACTTCCTGAAGACGCCATGGGAAGTCTTCTAGCATAAAATGTATTAGAGTGAGAAGTCTTCTAAGAGTCTTCTGGGAGAAGTTTCAAAGTCTGTCTCATATCTGAAAAAATATGCAAAATCAAAAACATTCAAAAGAGAGAAAAACTTCAAAAATAATTTTTTTATGCTTAAATAATAAACTAAATAGTTACATTAGATTGAATCTATATCTTTTTAGAATCTAACATAAAAAACATATCCAAAATTTATAGATCTACCTTTGAAGAAGTGAAAGATGAGAACCATGTAATGGAAAACCTGCAAAAAGAAGATAAATTAGTGAGAAGACATAAGAAAAAAATGAGAAATATATGTAAAGTTTGGTGTTTTGATGTTCAAAGAGATTGGAGAGAGGTTGGAGAGTTTTAGATAGAGATGGCAATTGATGTACTGGACCGCGGGCCTGGGCTTGTAAGGGATTGGTGTGGGGCGGGTTTGGGCCGAGAGATTGGTAACCCGCAAAATAGCGGGCCTTGCGGGCTGGGTTTGTTTGATACCGGGCTTGAAGCGGGAAATCCCACAGAGATCCGCGGGTTGCCCTAGATCCCGCTTGCCGACCAACATTTGCCATTTCGCCTCTTCACCTGAAAAAAAAAACAAAAGAGACCGAGAGAAAGCTTGTATGATGTAGTCCACCGCGGGAAGAAATGGAGCTCCGACGACTGCCGTTTGTTGTCCGCCGGTGCTTCTGCTCACCACATAGTCTCGATCTGCAGCAGAGAAGCTAAACAGAGAAAGGTCCAACAAAGTCGATTCTTGTTCTTTGATGTCTCAAAAGCTTCAGTTATTTTCATTTTTTTGAACAAATCCGACATGCATGTACAACTTGTAAGATTCAGTTAATTTTTTTTCAAACAAATACATGGCTGTTTAAGTTTGCGAGTTTCAGTTATCTGAGCTCCAAGTAGTTTAAAGTCTTTTCATTTTTGAGTTTGTTTTAGAGATCGTACATCTATTGTTTGAAATTATGATAGCTTCTTGAGCTTGTTTTGATCAATCTAGTGTATCACATGGAATTGATTGATCTTTGATTTGTCACAGGTTCTGTGTGAGTTTGTTGAAGGAGTCAGAAGAATCATTGATTAATTGCTTGAAGTTGAGGATAAACAAAAGGAACAAGCTCAGAACGCTGGTAGAGGAGAAGCTTCTGTCAATAAGCAATCGTAACCTTCCCTCAACTGTTTTTTTAATTACTCCTTACAGTATTGTTTTTATATCATCTGCATATTCTTATATCTCTTCTTTGCTGCATTCTACATAGGGATTGAAGTATGGCGCAACGAGAAGAGGCAAGTCTTTTAACAATGTTCTGTGGTGAGGTAATGGAAAGATGGTGGACATGGAGACGTCTGGTTCATCTTCTACTCCTGTTTGAAGTTAAGACAAGACTTCTTTGATTGTGTCTTTCTGTCTTTTGTTCAGTAGTTTATGATTTTTTTGCATTGTAGTACTGATATAGATAGGCGAATTATCTTGTGTTCCGTATCTGATATTCCTCTTCTCGTGTTGTCTTTGTTTCTGTAGTGTGGTGAGGTGATTGTGACTTATTTTCTTGTGCTCAGTATGGCTATGAAGCCTGAGGTTGCTCCAGAAGATGGGAAGTTCGATTTCTTGGTTTCTGATCTCGAAGCTATGTTTCCTGAGGGAATGGTGAATCATAATGTTGCTCCTGTTTATAAAGAGGTGATCTCTTTAGACTTTGTCTTGTTCTGTTTCTGTATGTTGTTTTGTTTTCTTGGAAGTAATTTGAGCATAGAAGCTTGATGATACTGACTTGACAGTAAAAATCTCTGCTTTGATTTAGCTTTTCTTCTCTAGAAAGAACATCTTTTTTCGTTTTCTCTAATGATTCAGTATCCACTAGCAAAGAGTCTACGATAAATTACTTCAGTTAACCAGTTTATGTTTTGATCTTTTGACTTGTAAGAAATTTATGTGCAGGGGAAGAAGGCGTGAGGACATCAGATTACCAGCCTTTCATTCCGATATAGCAGCTTCAGGACCTCTGGTTAGTCACTGTCTTGTGTAGAACAAGTAGGAATTGATAGGAGAACTCGCAGTATGGATAGGAGACTCTGTATATAGTTAGGAGAACTGGCTGTCTTGCTTAGAGCTCGCTGTATTGATAGGAGAACTCACTGCCTTGCTTAGAACTCGATGTCTCTCTTAGAACTGGCCATACTGATAGGAGAACTCGCTGTCTTGCTTAGAACTACTAAGAATTGATAGAATTCGCTGTCTTGCCTTGATCTGTTGTTTGATGCATGTCGTTTGTGAATAGATAGCAAGTTTTAATTTATTTTTGGCAATTTCCCCTAGAAAATATAGGGTTGGGCAAAAAATTTGAATTAAAAAAACCGAACAAAATTAAATCCAAAAAGTAGTACTAGACATTAATATCTAAAGTCTAGTACTAATTTATATACTTAAATATATTAATTATTATAAATTTAATATCTAAAAGAATATAAAATATATATAAGATGTCCTTAAGTTGTCTAAAATACTTGGAAATGTATAAAATAGTTAAAATTACATGTTTAAAATAGCTAAATGATACTCAAAATACCAAAAATACTTAAAATATATATTGATTTCATCCAAATATTTAAACTAAACCAATTTTTATGTTAAGTTTAAGTATTTTGGCAAGCATTATCATATTTATATGTTATATATTATTTTTATTTTATATTTATTAAAAAATTAAATAAATGAGTTATACAAACCCAAACTGAACCTGCAAAGATCTGAACTGAACCAACAAAGAACCGAACATAACCAAATGGTATCTGATTGCCATCCCTAAGTCACCCACGTAGGGTGTGGGTTATTGTTCTTAATATTTATTGAGAAATTGGATGTTGCGCAATATTTTATTTTATTTTGGTTTTTAATATATTTTTATTTATCTTTGAATTTTCAGATATGTTTTTGTTTTTTTCAGGTCCTTTTCGATTATAAATATCTGAACTGGACCATATGGTCCATATCCAAAACGTTTTGATATTTGTCAAATCTGAGAATTGATGATAGAATTGACTCAAAATTAAAAGAACCTTCTTAAATAAGTCTAAAACTCATTTATCTATAAGGTACGTTAACCTGATTTGAATAATTGGATGTCAAGACCTAGTGAGTAGTAGTCCAACGAAACTGACTCACGCCGAACTGGACAAACACTGTCGATCATCTAATCAACAAACTCGTTCACTTGATTGCTGATCATATGTAGATACAATGTGTCAAAAATGTACATTTTACAATGTGTGAAAAAATGTTTACTCTTAAAGAACCAGAAAGATCTCTTTCGCAGATTAGTATTCTCTTATCATATGGGTGTGGGAACCGAAATTCGCACCGTCAATTTCCGATAAAGATTTGTGGAGGAAAACCGAGTTAACCCGATCTTCCTTGAAGGTCCCGGATATCTGCTGGGCCGCACACGAAACAATCAATAGAGATAAAAGTTGCGAAAATAGAAATCGTAAGAGTTGAGCGAAAGAGATCTTATTTTTGAATTCTCGTTTGAGCGTGTACAACAAGAAAAGAAATCGGCTGTAAGAGCTGTCGAGGAGTCCGCTAGTCTGGTCGCCTAAGTCTATCCTAGTTGAGTCGCAGCTCGGTAGTGAAAACAGAAAAGAATGCTAAATCGCTCTAAGTGCTAAGTGCTCTGAAAGTTTGTGATCTGGTTTGCTTCTTGCTCAAAGCTCTCGTTATATACTCCTCTTAAGACGGTCTATCTTCTCGCGGGCTGAATCGGGCTTTTTCCATTTTCGTCCATCTTCGTGTTTATCGGGAAACTTGACATTTATCTTCGGAAAACTTGACATTTATCTTCTGGAAACTTGACATTTATCTTCTGGAAACTTGACATTTATCTCTTATGTGAGGATAAAGATAAACCGTCATAGTTATCCTTCTTTTTCGGAAAATCGTAAGTGGGCCGTTTTGGCCACGTTGGGCCGTTTAGGCGTTTTTACGGTTTTTCGAAAGAACGGTCTTTGAAGGTTTCGGTGTTTCCGAAGGAACCCCAATTCCTTGTATAGTCGAGATATTGGTGTTCTAGAATAACCGTGATCGTACCAAACTTGCGTAGATTGATCCGAACAAGCTAAGATGGGATCGGACCGGGCATGATAGGACCAAGACCAGGACGAGGGCCGCGGACCGACGCCAGGCCGACCCGCGTGACGGGTGCCGCCGGCGCCAGGCCTGGGTGCCGCCGGCGCCAGGCCGGCCCACGTGACGGGTGCCGCCGGCGCCAGGCCTGGGTGCCGCCGGCGCCAGGCCGGGGTGCCGCCGGTGCCAGGCCGGCGCCAGGCTGGGGTGCCGCCGGCGCCAGGCCGGCCCGCGTCCCGCGTGACGCCGGCGCCAGGCCGGGGTGCCGCCGGCGCCGGGCCGGCTCGCGTGACGCGTGCCGCCGGTGCCAGGCCATCTTGCCGTCTGTGGGTTTTTCGTTGTTCGATCTTTCCCCCGTTAGTCGTTTGCGGGAAATCTTTGAGTTTGGGAAGATCTTTAGCCGTAGATTTCGAGATAATCGTTTCTAATCCAACGAGACTCCTCGAGTATCGGGATTTGAGATGGACTTGGATTTGTAGACTTTCCGTCTTCAAGGATGTGAGCAATGTGGCTTCGAGCTTTAGATGTGTTAAAAGATGAATCTTTTAAACAATCGGGAAGGCTTTGCGGAAGAACCATTGTAGATCTCGGACGATCCAGACATGGGTTTTAAGGGACCAAGACGCCGCCATTGCCCGAGATCATTAGATGATTGCACGGATGGGCGCCAGGACCCTTGCTGCTGGCGCCAGACGGGAGCGGACGAGCCTTTCCGTGAGTTTTATCGAGCGACGACCCGTTTCTTGGCTTTGATCGTCGCTTGGCTTTTCTTTCGAGGACTTTCGGGTGACGATTTCGTCATTGACCGATTTTGACCCCAACAGTTAGCCCCCCAGCTAGCTAGGAACCGTAGTGCCTGTCGGATCCTAGCTTGCGGTATAGCCGTACGGGAAGGTGTAGAGACGTAATCGTTTGCCGAAAGTCGGGGTAAATAGTGATTTTACCTCCTTTATAAGGATGGAGTAAGAAATCTCATTCTTACTTCATTATAAGAAATTTACTCTCTCTCAAGAATCCTTTCTCTCTCTTTAAGAACAATGTCTTCAAGATCCTCAAAGAGAAACTCTTCATCCCATTCATCCTCAGATGACTCTCCTGCCCATGTGACGGTGAAGCAGGAGGAGTTGGTCGAGGCGGAAGCGAAGAATGCGTATTACCGAGTCCTTGTAGGTTCGCCCCCAACACTGCCAGAGATCCCTGTTCCGGGGAGACCTCTGAGGCAGCCTGGTGCCCCTTTTGCGCCGAGCTCGGTCTCTCGTAAATATCTCAAGGTTCTTCGAGATTTTTACCAGGTTCCCGAAGGAGTCAAATTCCGGATTCCCGTTGGTAACGAGAGTGCAAGGAATCCTCCGCAAGGTTTCTTTACATGTTACGAAGCTTTCTTTACGTACTGCAGTATGTGGTTCCCGATCCCTGGTGCCATTGTTCGTGCGCTTCACCGCTTCGAACTTTCGATCAGCCAGCTCAGAGTTCCTGCCCTGGAGAGTTGGCTTGGCGTACTGATTGCTAGCTATGAACTTGGGATTTATCTTGGTCCCGATGATTTCGAAGGTCTTTGGGGCACTCGGCCGACGGGGAGCGACGGTTACTACTCCATGCTGCCTAAGAAGGATATGGCCGTGATTCAGGGGACTACTTCGAATCCCAAATCGTGGCAGGAGCGTTTCTTCTTCGTCCAAATAGATGGTGAGTCTGTCGAGGAGAGCTGCCTCCATCTATTTCCGCAAGCATGGAACTTCAACCGAGGTAATACGATGAAAACCCTGTTGTCTATTTCACCTTTTCGGAAGTGCGAGTTTTAGTGAAAAAGTTTCGCTTTGTAGGGAACAACCCTATTGCGCATTTTCCTGGTGATCTCTTTGTCAAGAGAGATCTTCTTCGTCAAAGGCCGTTTTTCTGGAAGTCCTTCACCCTCGAACGGATTCGAGACGCGGTTAGACTTTATCGGTCCCGAGATCCTGTCCCGTCGTATGATGCCGAACCGGTCATCGAAGCTCCTACTCGGAGGCGTAGACAGAGATCTTGTAAGGGGAAGGAAATCGATGATGGGGAAGGCTCGGAAGATCCTTCACCGTTGGGAGAAAACCCTAGTTTTGCTCCAACGGAAAAAGGCGGAGCCAGCGGTTTTCCACCCAACAACTTCTTTGATGTCCTTCCTCCGGAGTTTACTACTGATGAGTCGCTGGAGGATGAGGAAAAACAATGGGTTTTTGCCGAGGCTCCCAACGTGTCAACGAGGTTTGGCCCTTCGAACTTCTTAACCTTACGTTCGAATCTGTATATAAGCATGCTTGCTGATCTTGAGTTTATGCAGGGACTAAGAGTGTTTAGCGAGGCGCTTGACTCGAGTTTCCGCAAATCCAGGATTGCTAACTTCAAGACCACAGAAGCGGAGCGAGAGCTTTTCCGGTTCCGACAAGAGGTAAAGGCGCAGAACGCGAAGCAAGCTGAGCTTCATGCTCGAGCTCTCGTTCGGGCGGAAAGGAGAGGAAGAAGGATGGTCGCAGCTGAGGTGGCGAGACGGGCGGAATCGTTTGCTGCTGAGTTTCAATGTTTTAAAGAAGCTTAGGAGTTTGTTGGTGATTTCCGCGAGTGCCGGGGTTCGGTCGTAAACCTTTACAAGTCTCACAACCCGGATTTCTCCTTCGATTCTGAGATTGCTGAGATGAAGAATTTCATGGCCGAGTGTGCTCATGCTGAGTCCTTGGTTCCTCCGGTAGAAGAAAGAGTCCTGCCGTCTTTTGCGGTTTCTATGAATATGAAAATTTGCGAGATTTCGTCTTTTGTTTTGATTTATACTTTCGTCAAGTGTAGAGGGAAGGATGCGAGTAGTCACTTCGTATCCTAACTCTTTTTTTGTCGCTTGGTCCGTATGCTGCTTTTTAGCGAGCGTTTTTAGGTGTAAGTGATAAGAGACATGTTTTGGGATCTCGTATACGATACTATGTCTGTGAGATGTCAAGATCCAGCAAGACTGGGTTTAGGGCAAGACCTAGGCTTACTCTCAGCTTTAAGGCTGTGCGATGACTGATCGGCTTTCGTTTTGCCTGTTAGTGTTTTCTTCCTGATTCTTTTCGTTTAAAGTCCGCGACTAGTCGCCGGCTTATATGACTTGTGTTAAAAGAATCGAACTATCTTCGGAGTTTATCCGAGACGCTAAACCAAAATTTTGGGTTTCTTGTATAGCGCGCTATGATATCCTTGTCGGATGTAAGAGGACCTTGTAGGTCTGACTACGAGTTTGTATTGAGTGAAACGTTTCTTGTGTGCGTCCGTCGGGGCCAATCGACGGGCGTGAGTTATTTTTAAGTCTCAGGTGGACTGTCTTTTGCGGATGATACGAGTTTTGTTATCTTTTTAAGAAGTTGCGACGTCTCGCGTTTCTTTTGAAGATATGATTTTCGTTTTTCCGAAGCGTTGATACGTTTAAGTGAGCATAAAAGATAGAAAGAATTTTAAAAATTTCGAAAAGTTTGAGTACATGTGCGGATTTTTCGCGTTTTTGTGGGAGTATAGGAGTATACGCACCCAGTCCCCCCCCCCTTTTTGGTGAGGGGGATAGCTTAACTCGCCGGGTTTCGACGAGCTGCCTATGTACCTCTTCCGAGGATCAAGTCATCTCGTAGTTCTGATAGTTGCTGCAGACGTTTTTACTCCCCGTGCGTTGCCGTTCCGACCGTGCTGGTCGGGTCGGTGGTTTGTGCGGGGGTCGAGCTGTCTGCTTTTACGGCGGTGGACTCAGAGGCTTTGTCGCTGTCTTGAATCGTTGCCTGTTCGGATGATTCTGGATCATCTTTCTTTGAGTCCTCGGGAATGTTGTGTGATTCCTTTGCTCGTTTCGGGTTGGCCGCAAGGGTGTTCCGATCTTTTCGCAGTTTGAACTCGGCTAGGTAACAGAGTCTCGATTGTTTCTGACTACCCCAGATGGCTGCGGTTCCGGTCGGAGTCGGAAACTTGATACCGAGGTGATATGTGGATGGTACTGCCTTCATGGAGTTGATCCAAGGGGTTCCCATGATGGCGTTGTAGATGGCCGGGTTGTCGACTACTGCGAACTCGACGATTTTTGTGACTTCTTTCGCCATGACCGGGAGCTTAATTCTTCCGAGGGTCATGGTATTGACGCCCGAAAACCCCGTCAAAGGTTTTGGCTCAGGGACGACTTCCCCAAGTTGGATCTTCATCCTGTAGAGGGTGTCGCGGAAGATGACGTTGACCGTGCTTCCTGTATCGATGAGAATGCGGCCGACTTCGAGATCCTGGATTACCAGGTTGATTACCAAAGAATCGCAGTGAGGTTTGTCGATTCTGACGGTCTCCTGTTCCTCGAAAGCGATCGTGTGGTTAGGAACATCGCTGTCTGGGAACCAGTTGGAACTTGTCTCGGCTTTTCGCCCATAGGCTTTTATCGACGAGACAGAGTCTTGGTAGAACTGTGATCCTCCGATGATCATGTTTACCCTCTGGCGACTGCTTTTGTTCCCTTGGTCGTCCTGTCTTCTTCCGCGTTTTTCCCCCGATTGATTTTCAATCGCGCGGTCCTCGGAGACAGTTTTGTTGGTCTTTGGGCGGTCGGAGTCCAGGAGCGAGTACTTTATACTCTTGACCTTTGATAGTTCGCCGGTGAGGAGCTTTGCGGCGAGCCGGGCGCCGAGAACCTTGCAGTTCGCTGTGGAGTGACCTCGGTTTCGTGGAACTCGCAGTAGGAATTATCCTTGTACTGGTTCCTGGTCCAGGTGTTTCCGGAGGTTCTGCCTTGCTCCGAGTTGATGGCGTAGTTATGCTCGCCTTGGGCGTCTTCCCCTTCGTGATGGACGTTTTTGTCGTTACGAGAGGTTTTCTTTTTCGAGGACGTTTTCTGTGGTCCGTGCTTCTGCGATAGAAGCTTCATCTCTTCTTCCATGATGATGAAGTCCGTTGCCTTGTGGAGAGTATCCTAGATTGTCTGCGGCTTTTCTAGTAGTATCCACTTTGGGAACTTCGACTTGTACCAGAGAGTTTTCCTCAGGGCGTCGATTGCGACATTGTCGCTGATGCCTGTTACTCTGGCCATCGCCAGCTTGAACCTTCGCATGAAGTCGCGGAGTGACTCGTCCTTCTTCTGAGCTAGACTCCATAGATCCACGTCGGACGTTTCTCTGTCTATGAACATGGAGTATTGTTTGAGAAACGCCGAGGCCTGTTGGCGGAAGCTTCCGATGGAGTTCCTTTTGAGCCGGGAGAACCACTCGAGCGCAGCGCCTTTGAGGTGCTCGACGAAGAGAAGACAGTGACCCACGTCTCGTTCGCGCTCCGGGAGTTTGCACCTACCCATTGCGATCTGGAAAGACTGCAGGTGCGACTTAGGATCCGTCGTACCATCATAGACCGGGATTTTGATCTTCCCTGGGTCTGAGATGCGTGTTTCCGTGATCCGAGCGGTGAACGGCGTTTTCCGTGCTTCCTCGAGAAGTCTATCGATCTCGGGGGAGGAACTGGTCGCCTGATGGATTTGCGATTTCACCGCTTTCACTTCGGCCACGGTCTTTTTTAGAGATTCGCGGAGATCATGGATCTCGCTATTGCTACCGGCGTTCCTCCGAGTTTGTCGGCGCTGGTCGCGATAGATCCGAGTTTGATCTTCCGCGAGTTCTTCCTGCTCCATCCAGTAGAGTTCTTCTTCCTCTTCTGTCATGGGCCTATCGAAGGATACCGTCTGCCGAGCGGACTGGCTTCGGGTCCTCCTGGGGTGGATGTCAGCGTCTTCATCGGAAGAATCCGATTGGTCGCTGATATCTAGATCGATGCGCTCGACGTCGCTTTCCTTGTTTCCCGTAGCTGGGAGTGGAAGGTTCTGCGAGGTCGTTTGCTGTCCTTTCGGAGCCGTTTCCTCGGGAGTGGGCTCTTTCGGGGCATCTTTTTCTCGTGCTCCGGGAGAGCCGAAGTTGAGTCTTCTGCCGCGGCGTGCCTTGGTGGATCCGCGCGGCAGTTTGCTCCTCGCAGTTAAGGTGTCGACCTGTTTTGCGAGCGAGGTTATCAGCTTGTCCTGTTGTTCCGCCCGTGCCTGGGCAGAGGTAAACAGTTTCTTCATCTGCCTGAGCGCCTCAGTGTTTGCATCAGCAGTGACTGCGGACGCATCTCCAGCTGGAGTCTTCTCAACGTTGGCGTCGACGGGTGTTCCGTCTAGCGCTGGCTGATCTTTGGTGACGTCGGCAGACATGATCGAGCGTGTGCAGTTGCGAGATAGATAGATCCGTAACCCCCCTCCTTCTAGCGCCAAACTGTGGGAACCGAAATTCGCACCGTCAATTTCCGATAAAGATTTGTGGAGGAAAACCGAGTTAACCCGATCTTCCTTGAAGGTCCCGGATATCTGCTGGGCCGCACACGAAACAATCAATAGAGATAAAAGTTGTGAAAATAGAAATCGTAAAAGTTGAGCGAAAGAGATCTTATTTCTGAATTCTCGTTTGAGCGTGTACAACAAGAAAAGAAATCGGCTGTAAGAGCTGTCGAGGAGTCTGCTAGTCTGGTCGCCTAAGTCTATCCTAGTTGAGTCGCAGCTCGGTAGTGAAAACAGAAAAGAATGCTAAATCGCTCTAAGTGCTAAGTGCTCTGAAAGTTTGTGATCTGGTTTTCTTCTTGCTCAAAGCTCTCATTATATACTCCTCTTAAGACGGTCTATCTTCTCGCGGGCTGAATCGGGCTTTTTCCATTTTCCTCCATCTTCGTGTTTATCGGGAAACTTGACATTTATCTTCGGAAAACTTGACATTTATCTTCTGGAAACTTGATATTTATCTTCTGGAAACTTGACATTTATCTCTTATGTGAGGAAAAAGATAAACCGTCATAGTTATCCTTCTTTTTCGGAAAATCGTAAGTGGGCCGTTTTGGCCACGTTGGGCCGTTTAGGCGTTTTTACGGTTTTTTGAAAGAACGGTCTTTGAAGGTTTCGGTGTTTCCGAAGGAACCCCAATTCCTTGTATAGTCGAGATATTGGTGTTCTAGAATAACCGTGATTGTACCAAACTTGCGTAGATTGATCCGAACAAGCTAAGATGGGATCGGACGGGGCATGATAGGACCGAGACCAGGACGAGGGCCGCGGACCGACGCCAGGATGACCCGCGTGACGGGTGCCGCCGGCGCCAGGCCGGGGTGCCGCCGGCGCCAGGCCGGCCCGCGTCCCGCGTGCCGCCGGCGCCAGGCCGGGGTGCCACTGGCGCTAGGCCGGCCCGCGTGATGGGTGCCGCCGGCGCCAGGCCGGCCCGCGTCCCGCGTGCCGCCGGCGCCAGGCCGGGGCGCCGCCGGCGCCAGGCCGGCTCGCGTGACGCGTGCCGCCGGTGCCAGGCCATCTTGCCGTCTGTGGGTTTTTCGTTGTTCGATCTTTCCCCCGTTAGTTGTTTGCGGGAAATCTTTGAGTTTGGGAAGATCTTTAGCCGTAGATTTCAAGATAATCGTTTCTAATCCAACGAGACTCCTCGAGTATCGGGATTTGAGATGGACTTGGATTTGTAGACTTTCCGTCTTCAAGGATGTGAGCAATGTGGCTTCGAGCTTTAGATGTGTTAAAAGATGAATCTTTTAAACAATCGGGAAGGCTTTGCGGAAGAACCATTGTAGATCTCGGACGATCCGGACATGGGTTTTAAGGGACCAAGATGCCGCCATTGCCCGAGATCATTAGATGATTGCACGGATGAGCGCCAGGACCCTTGCTGCTGGCGCCAGACGGGAGCGGACGAGCCTTTCCATGAGTTTTATCGAGCGACAACCCGTTTCTTGGCTTTGATCGTCGCTTGGTTTTTCTTTCGAGGACTTTCGGGTGACGATTTCGTCATTGACCGATTTTGACCCCAACACTGGGCTACTAGCGGACACGACAGGTATCTCATCCAATCCCAAGAAGCTGGTCACCCATGCTGTTATCTTTTGACTTCGGAAAGAGATGAATAACATACTTCATTAATCATAATAGTCACTCCAAATCTATTTCTGCTGTGTTTAGTGAGATCGGCAGGTTTCTTCGGGATATTGTCCTTGCTCGTTGACCCCATAAACGGGTAGCAAAGTCTTCTTTCAAAATGGTTTAGGTTTGCATAGCCTTCCTTGTTTCTTACGCAATATATCTTGGTTTTTTTGAGCTATATGTAACTCCTGCTCATCATAACTCTCTTGTAAAACAACTTTTGTTCCATTTTTTTGGTATAAATTCACATTTTATACAAAAACAAAAAAACCAGAAAGCAATATAGCAGGCCCAAAAGCCTGCTGTAAAGACCAGGCCAAAGGCCTAACTTGTAAACCACTGCTCAATCCTATATCTCTACCACTCTAGCTCTGCTTCACCTTCAGCGAAGAAAGTTGAGAAGTTCTCTCGTCCGTCCTTCATCCTAAAACCCTAAAAAAGTTAAAGAGAGATGGACAGTGGTGCCACTTACCAGAGATTCCCAAAGGTGAAGATCCGTGAGCTCAAAGATGACTACGCCAAGTTCGAGCTTCGTGACACCGATGTTTCCATGGCGAACGCTCTCCGCCGCGTCATGATCTCCGAAGTCCCAACCGTCGCAATCGATCTGGTCGAAATCGAGGTTAATTCCTCTGTTCTCAACGACGAGTTTATCGCTCATCGGTTAGGTCTCATCCCTCTCACCAGCGAACGTGCGATGAGCATGCGCTTCTCTCGAGACTGCGATGCTTGCGATGGAGATGGACAGTGCGAGTTCTGCTCTGTTGAGTTTCGTCTTAGCGCTAAATGTGTCACTGACCAAACCCTAGATGTTACTAGTAGGGATCTCTACAGTGCTGATCCTACTGTTACTCCTGTTGATTTCGGTATCGATTCATCTGGAGCTGATTCTAGCGAGCAAAGGTTTCTCCTTTTTCATCCTTGTCAAGTTTTGTTAAACAGGAATGTGATGATGACTTTGTTACAAGGGTTTGTGTCTTAAAGAATTAACCTCATTACCCTGATTACAAAAAAAAAAAAGACATCTTTTTGTTTGATGTTCATACAATATCAGAGCAATTGAGTGATGAAAAATGCTTCCTTTGTGGTTGTTTTGATCTTTTGATTTTGTAGTTGGGTTGCTTTTGCTTACTCTTTGTGTTCCTGACTCTTTTCTTTTGGATTCAGGGGAATTATCATTGTGAAACTGAGACGTGGACAAGAACTGAAGCTTAGGGCGATAGCAAGGAAAGGAATCGGGAAAGATCACGCTAAATGGTCTCCTGCAGCCACTGTTACGTTCATGTATGAGCCTGACATAGTTATCAATGAAGATATGATGGACACTTTGACAGACGAGGAAAAGATTGACTTGATTGAGAGCAGCCCGACCAAAGTTTTTGACTTTGATGCAGTCACCAGACAGGTTAGTTTGGTCATTGTGAGGAATTGGCTACCGTATGAGACTTTAGTGTGATATTCTTCCTACTTTTATTGGCTACCGTGCTCTGAAGTATATATATATATATTGGTGTATGAACTTTCTCTAGGTGCTAAGAGCGTTTAGCTAATTTTATGGGCAGTCATTTTTCTGTTTGATACCAATTTCGCACCAAGTTAATCCCTTACATCATAGGTTATCACTTATGCTGTTGATGATACTTTGCTTCTTTAGGTTGTGGTGGTTGATCCAGAAGCATACACTTACGATGAAGAAGTGATCAAGAAAGCAGAAGCCATGGGGAAACAAGGGCTCATTGAGATCCGTCCGAAAGATGACAGTTTTATATTCACTGTTGAATCCACAGGTGCAGTGAAGGCTTCGCAGCTGGTACTAAATGCCATAGATCTCCTGAAGCAGAAGCTCGATGCAGTCCGTCTCTCTGACGACACTGTTGAAGCTGATGATCAGTTTGGCGAACTAGGTGCACATATGCGCGGAGGATGAGCGTGTGGTTAATTTGGGATCCATGTTTTTCCCGTTTGTTTCGGGTTTGAGTTTATGTTTGAACCAGGGCAATCTATTTAACTAGCGGTACACTCTTGTTAGATAAACAACTTGTGAAGCTGTGGTCTTCTGTTTTGGCCCCTGCAAACTGATCCTTTCCTTTTTTGAATCTTGTTATTATGTGATTTAGACTAAAATCTATTCTTGCTACATGTGTTTGTGTCATGAGCTGGCTATAGATCAGATGCATTACCTGAACGGTAATTGTTTCGAAATAAGAGGAAAAAAGTTGTACTAATTTGGCTATAGATCTAGATGCCATTAACACTTACAATAATCACTTCAATTGCTATTGCAACTACTTCTCACCCCATAACTAACGTCAATAACGGACGGGACCAATGAGCAAATACGAATCTATAGATTTAAATGATTAACGGGAATAAAGCCGCCGACCCGGATGACATGACTAGTAAACTGTTTCAGAAATTCTGGCGCGAGATAAGCCAAGATATTATTAAACTTGTGAAAGATTTCTTCGCTACAGGTAGTTTTGATCCGTTACTGAACCAGACAAATATATGTCTCATTCCTAAAACGAAGAAACCACAAGACATGACGGAGTTCAGACCTATTAGTCTCTGCAATGTTAGCTATAAGATTATCTCTAAGCTACTATGTAAGAGACTTAAGAGGGTTCTACCGCGACTGATCTCAGAGACACAATCTGCTTTTGTGGCAAAACGACTAATTACAGACAACATTCTGATAGCACAAGAAAATTTCCACGCCCTGAGGACGAATCAAAGTTGCAGGAAAGACTTTATAGCTATAAAAACAGATATGAGTAAAGCCTACGACAGAGTGGAATGGAACTTCATAGCAGCACTCATGATGAAGATGGACTTTGATGAAAGACTGGTTGACCTCATTATGTGTTGTGTCACGTCGGTCTCATATCAAGTCCTAGTCAACGGGCAACCAAGAGGACGAATCTTTCCGAAGAGAGGCTTGAGACAAGGAGATCCCCTCTCCCCCTTTCTATTTATCCTATGTACGGAAGCACTGATATCACTCTTGAACGGGGCAGAAGCAGAGCAGAAGATTTTAGGTCTCCGTGTCGCTAGAGCAAGCCCAAGGATATCCCACCTATTATTTGCAGATGATAGTCTTTTCTTTTGTAAGGCAGACTTAAGCCAATACAAAGAGATCATAGATATCTTAGACATTTATGGGAAGGCATCGGGACAGAGGATAAATGCATCTAAATCTTCAATGTTCTTTGGAAACCGAGTGGAGGCAGCTCAAAAAAAAGATATAAAAGATGCCCTAGGCTTTAATACCGAAGGAGGAATGAGAATGTACCTTGGACTACCTGAGCAACTTTGCGGCTCAAAGATGAAGGTGTTTTCCTTCGTACAGGACCGACTCAATGGACGTGTCAACAATTGGTCATCAAGACTCCTCTCTAAAGGTGGAAAAGAAGTCCAAGTTAAATCTGTGGCCCAAGCGGTTCCTACGTATGTAATGTCAAGCTATTTACTTCCACAAGGCATTATTGATAAATTAAAGAGCACTATCTCTAATTTCTGGTGGAGTTCACAACAAAACAGCAGAGGGCTACATTGGATAGCATGGGACGAGATCTGTACCGCCAAAGATTTGGGGGGACTAGGTTTTCGAGATCTCCATGATTTCAATATAGCACTTCTTGCAAAACAATTATGGCGTTTAATACATTACCCAGATTCGCTTTTGGCGCGCGTCCTAAAAGGAAGATACTACAACCATGCTTCCCCCCTGGAAGATCGTCGGATATACTCTCCATCATATGGATGGCGTAGTATCATGGCAGCGAAACCACTACTTATATCAGGCTTGCGGAGAACAATTGGAACGGGTCGGTAACGAGGGTATGGAGCGATCCGTGGATCCCAGGTTCAATAGCTCGACCACCTAGGCATGCCGATCACATAGTTTACATATTGCCCCAACTCCTTGTTTACTCCTTTTATTAGGAACGATACCAAGGAGTGGGATACCAAGGAGTGGGATACCCAACTCTTGAGGGAGTTCTTTCATCCAGAAGATATTCCCCTGATAATGGGATTAAAACTCTCTCACTCATCGGCTACAGATGGATATATTTGGAACCACACAAAATCAGGAGTATACACAGTCAAATCCGGATATGACTTACTCCAATCCACCAAACGGAGCATGATACCTACGGAGGTCCGAGAACCGAGCATTACGCGCCTTCAGAGTCAGGTGTGGAAGATTAAGGCGCCAAGCAAGATGAAGCATTTCTTATGGCAGGCTATCTTCGGCTGTGTGGCGACAGCAGAGAGGCTTACCTATAGACATCTGGGCACCGATTGGAGTTGTCCTAGATGTGCTGGCCCAGAGGAGTCGATTAACCATCTTCTTTTTGAATGCCCTCCAGCTCTATAGGTTTAGGCCTTATCGGACTATCCGTCCCTTCCGGGTGACTTCCCGAGTACTTCTATTTACCAAAACATGAACTTTCTGTTTTGGAAGAGAAAAGAGGTGGCTCCATTGAGACCACAATTCGATACCTTTCCGTGGATCTGCTGGTACATTTGGAAGGCAAGGAACGACAAACTCTTTAATGGGAAAGTCGTATCCCCAGTTGAAACTCTTCGGCATGCTTCCCTTGAGGCTGAATGTTGGAGGAAGGCTAATGAAGAAGGCCAGACAGACGAGGACCATGATGATCCTCCTACTGCAGGGGTAGGGACGCGTCCTGGGATACCTCAAATTCCTATCTGCCAAATTGATGCATCATGGATCAATAATGGCCGTGTTAGTGGACTAGGGTGGAGTCTTAAGGACCGAATAGGAAACGAAGTGTTTGGATTACGGGCGTGTACTAGGAGCCTATCAGCTTTACATGCTGAGATGGAGGGTCTTTTCTGGGCAGCCTCGTGTATGAGTGATAGGAGGATCACTTCGATACGTTTCGAGACAGACTGTTCGGATCTAGTAGACATGACTACTAACCCGGAAGATTGGCCAGCCTTCGCGACGGAGATAGACTTGTTCCAGCGATTACAGGACGACTTCGAGGATGTGAGCCTGTGTCATATTCCTCGACGTATGAATGGTCGTGCAGATGCTTTGGCGAAAGAGGCTAGAACCAGAGGCTTTATTTTTTCCCATATAGATCAGACCCGAATAGACGGAGAAGCTCCTCGAAGAATCAACTCGTCCGGATACCACTTGATCTAGGATTATTGGGCAGCGGACAAAAAAAAATGATTAACGGGAAGACATCTCAATTTCTTATGGTCTAACATCTTTCGTGCTTAATTACGATTCAAAAGTAAACACATACTATTTAAATCTTTGCTTTGTTTGCTCTAATTCCATTTTCACCATTAACTTGGCCTCGTCCAATACACCCAAAATATATATATATATATATATATATATATATATTAGCCTCATCCACTAAAATTGGATTTAAGTTTTAGCCTTGTTTAATTAGAAACTCATAAATGATTCTTTGTAGTTTTGCTTTTTTTCTCGGTCTGGTTATACAATTTTGGTTATACAATTTTGTGTTTGTTTATTGTGTAAGTGTTTGTGTTTGTTGGCGTTGCTAAAACAATTTTAATAGTTAGAATTTGTATTCATGTACTGTATTACTTGATTGTTCATGCAACTTGTGCTTATTTTAAATTTAAAAATGAATTAACACATTTACAATGTGTATTACTATAAACAGCGTTACTGCATTATTGTGACTATTAGCATATGAAAAGAAATGAAAAGTACCCTAAATTAGAAATAAAATACAAGGGGTCTTAATTTTACCTGTGATAGTGTGAATTTACCTTTAAAAGATAACAATTTCATAAATAATTTAAATTTGTAATAAAAATACTAATTAGAAGGTAACAATTTCATAAATAATAGAAATGTTAGTTTAGTACTATCAAGGTAACCCTTTTAGAGAAGTCTTCTCTTCAATGGAATCGGTTAGTTTTGTAATTGGCTGTTTTGTTTATTTTTCCGCTAACTTTTTTTCTAGAGTCAAAAAGTTTAGTAGATTTCTCTATAAATCTTATTGAAGTAGGTTTGTTTTTGATTTGGAAAATTCCTTTAAAATATATGGATTAATTTTGATTTGTTAATAGAATACACAAACTATTTTGGATCCCCATTTAATACACGAACTAATTTTCGTTATCTATATAAACTTTTGAAATTCGCAGATTTTACATATTGCTTTAGATGACGTCAACTTTGTTTAATGGAAGTGACGATGACTTTAGTGTTTAATTAAATACGTGGTTAAATTATAAAAATAAAATTCTTTAAAATACCCGAACTTTAATTTTTACTTGCTAATAAAATACACAAACTATTTTGGATCCCATATTAAATGAACTCATTTCTGTTTCCCATTAAATACACAAAATTTTGAAATTTGTAGGTTTTACACATCGATTTATACTACGTGTATAAAAGGAACTAGACAACGTCAACTATGTTTAATAGAAGTGAAGACGATGTTAGTGTTTAATTAAACACGTAGTTAAACTTTCCCAATAGATTATACTATTAGCTTTCCTCTCTATTATGCTTCCACGGTGTAAATTAATCTTGATTGACTCATTATCACTGCAATCAAAGCAAAGAATAAGAATCAGAAATGCATAACACTAAACTAAATCCTAATCAGAAACTCGTTTAAAATTACCTAGTTTTCTTCGTCATTTTCATGACATGGAAATCAACTCCACTTTGAAGCGGTGCAAAGGAAAATCAAAGCGAAGAAAAAAAACAGAGTTCGGAGAATGAGAGAGGTTGGAACATATTAGGGTTCCAAACTCGAATTGAAAGTAAATTTAATTAGGGCACAAACGAATTGGGAGCTTTTGTCTGAAGGGTGAGCATGCTTTCACACTTTAACCACATGTTTAATTAAATCTAACTTCATCTTCTGTTAAACATAGTTGATGTCATCTAAACCGAGATGTGTAAAATCTGCAAATTTCAAAAAAAAATGTGTATATAATGGAAAATGAAAATTAGTTCTTTTATTAAACGAGGATCTAAAATAATTCGTATTTTATTAGCAAATGAAATTTGTTCGTGTATTTTTATAGAATTTTTCTTTCACAGTTTAACCACATGTTTAATTAAACACTAACGTCGTTGTGACACTTCCATTAAACATAGTTGACGTCGTCGAACGTGATATGTAAAATCTGCGAATTTGAAGAAAAAATTATATTTAATAGGCAACAAAAATTAGTTCGTATATTAAAAAGAGATCTAAAATAGTTCGTATATTTTATTAGAAAATGGAAATAGTCCGTGTATTTTTAAAGAAATTTTCTTTTTCATATGAATAAAGTTTTCAAAATTTTGATTTTTAATATAGACCTACTGAGAAGTCTTTTACAGTCACATGAAATCTTCAAAGTGTGACAAGAACTCTGTGTATGTCAATTATTCCAATTAAAAATAACTAATAAAACATTTAATATTAAAATTAATAAGTTAGCTTGAAAAAATTTATCTCAAAGTCTTCTTTATTTTTTTTAGATTCTTGTCAAACATTTGGTTTTGAAAGCAGACTTCTAATGAGTCTTTGGTAGCAGACTTCTAAAGAAGTCCTCTCGTAGAATACTATTTTAGAAGTCTACCCTTGTAAATCAAACATGATCAATTGCAAGAGTAATCTACGTAAGTTTCTTGCAACATTTTGAGAACTTCATGTGATAGCAAAAATACTTCTCTAGAAGTCTAATAAGAGTAGAAGTTTACTAGGAATAGACCTCTCCAAAAAAATTATTTGAAAAAGTCAAACTTTTGCAAATTTTTGGTCAATTATTAAGCTAGATTACAATAGAAAATTTCTAGAAAAATCTTCTTTGATATAATCGAACTTTTTTCAAATACAAAATTAACCCAATAAATTATAAATGAAGACCTTACAAGAAGTTTGTAGTCTGCTAATGGAATAGACTTCTTGAGAAGTCTTCTTTCGTAAATTGTAATTGCAAAAAAAAAAAAAAGTAAACAGAAGGTTTCTAAAGAAGTCTTCTTTGAAAAGACTTGTTAGAAGTTTCCTTCATTAATATTTATTAAACTTGTTTTTCCTCCAAATTTGAGATGATTTTAAAGATTTTCTTGTTAATTCATGTGTATTTGTCAATATTGGGATTCATGAACGAGATATAGAACTTAATTGGTTATAAATATAAGTTATCAATATTCATATTTATTAATGTTTCTAGTTGATGAAAGCAGACTTTTCATGAAGTTTTCTCTAAAATTTATTTGAAGATAATTTTTGATTTTTTGCGGATGACGGTTCAGTTACTTGTAGTCTACGGAAAATGGTTGGTGAAAGATAATTCTTGAATTTTTTTTGGTAGATAATGGCAAAAGAACGAGAATGTTAATTTTGAGTGATGGTTCCACACCATGCTTCAGGTCATCAGTATGATACCCAATATTTTTTTTGGAAAGGACTCTTTCCCTTTCCCTTTCCCTTTCCCTTTGCTTTTGCCTTTGGTTGGAAAGAGTTCTTTCCCTTTGATAAATATCCTCCTCAGAAATTTTTGTAAATCTATTTTTCAGTCTACAAAATAATGAAAAACCAACATATCAAATACAAACCAAAAAAGTGTACAAGAGATGTCTACTAGTTTGGAAGTCTTCCAGAAAGAAAACTAATAAAATTGAACGGTTACAGATCTAAAAATCATGTTAAATTAACAATTCATGTTACATATCTGAAGAGAAACCGTAATAAATTGAGCGGCTACATATCTGAAGAAAACCCAAATAAAATGAATAGAAGGAAGAACTTATAGTCGGAGGCGGGAAAATTACGTTCGGAAGCAGAGGATTTACGGTCAGAATAAAGGAGTTATAGTTTGCCAGAGAAAATGACATCAACAGTTACAGATCTGCAAAAGCAAATGGATATAAGTCAAACAACAAAATTTAGTGTTTAACGACATCAACGGTTACAGATCTATGAAAGCAAACGGATACAAATCAAACAACAAAACTAAGTGTTTAACGGAAGTGTTATGGTTCGACCGAAGTAAAACCCTGAAAACTAAACTGGAAAGAAGAAGAACTTATTGGTGGCGAGCACCAACAACAACATTTAGGTTTCAGATCTTAAAAAGCAGGTTAGTTTAATCTACTAAAATATTCTTCGGCCTGAAGGAGAAATGATTAACGGCGGTGAGGGCAATGGAAAACACGGGTTTGGCTGAAAATCACTTTGTAGAGAAGTTTCGCCAAAATTGCCTTGTGGAGAAAAACGATTAGGGTTTCCTTGGGTTTTATCAACAAAAAGTGAAAAACTCTATTTATATATCCGGCAAATAATATATTTTTTGGTTTAATTTAATTTGGTTAAAGTTTGGTTATGTTAAGATTAAAGAGAAAAAATTAAGGTTTAGTTAAGTATGTTTAGTTTAGAAGATTTCATGGGAAGTCTTCTAACATAAAATGCACTATAGGAATTCTCAAAAAGTCTTGTAAACCCTAAATATACTATTTTTCCTAGAAGAATTCTTGGAAAATCTTCTAGTGCATTTTATGCTAGAAAACTTTCCAAGAAATATCATAAACCCTAAAATCAAATATCTAACTAAATAGCAACTACTAAATCATTAAATATAAAAAAAATTAATTTTTTAATATATACAAAACTAAACAAATGAATATCAAATTTAATTTTAAACAAAAACTTAAGATTCCAAACATATAAATACAAACATTGCTAGAGCATATGTTACCAAACTATAAACCAAGAACAATCATGACTTACTTATCGATATATTTAATCATCTATGTTGAAAACAATCTAGATTTAGTAAATTTAAATTTACATCATTTAGAATTGTTTACTACATAAATTAACTATGTTTTCCATCAAATTATTAAAATTTTTGTTAAGTTAAATTTAGTATTAAATACCTGAGAAACTTTTCAAAGGAAATTTTATCCAGAGAAAATTTCATGTGTTTGTAAACATAAAAGTGTTTACATGTCTTTTTGTTTAGTCATAAGAGGTCGATTGTAATTTTACTACTCTTTTGGGTTATTTTTGCATTTGAATAAAATTGAAGTATTAATCTGTATTTAAAATCAAAATTTGAGTCATTTTGGAAAATTGGTGTATTTTATTTTTGGATTTGAATTTAAATTTAATGATTAAACTTAAGGTTTAGTATTTAGGGGTGAAGCTAGTGTAAGAGTTTAGTATAATTTAATCTTTTTATTTTTTAATTAGTATTTATTTAGTCATTTTTCTTCTGTGTTAATTTTGTCATAATATTTTTTTAGGTGCTAACTATATCATTTGCCCGAGATGATAAATACTTAAATTAACCTCCCTAGATTACTCAAACGGTTTACTAATCAGAGTTTTATATTCAGTTTGTGAATCTGCTGATGGTTAAAAATGTCAAGCCTTCCCAATACTATGGTACCTAAGAGTCTAAGACAAAGCACTGGTCAAGGGCCTCAAGGCTTACTCATCACTGAAATGATAAGTCAGAATTTGCTTTAAAGACACATCACATGTTACGAATCAAGATTCCCTTTTTATAGCCAACCAAAGACGACTCAGTCCTAAACGAATAATTTAAAAAAGTAACACAAAAGTAAAATATGACGTGTGCATAGACGTGAGATTCGCCGCCTAGAACTCCTTTAATTTATCTGATCTTTGCAGTACGTGCCGCGTGTGTATATATATACATCTCGAATGTCCTAAACTCGAAGGACAAATCAAGACCAAGAAACACAAACTTCAATCCTGCCGAGAAAGCCTCTGTTCTGTCTGATCGGATCTTCAAACTTTTATATTTTGTTCATTCTGCTTTCTTTTGATTTTCTGCAGCCAAACATGACTAGCAAAGTCTCTGAGCAGATTCATGTATGTTTCTTCCCCTTCATGGCTCACGGCCACATGATTCCTATTCTGGACATGGCCAAGCTTTTCTCTAGCAGAGGAGCCAATTCAACCATCATCACAACGCCAAGCAACTCTAAGATCTTGGAGAAACCCATTGAAGCATTCAAAAACCAAAACCCGGGTCTCGAGATCGGAATCAAGATCTTCGATTTCCCTAGCGTAGAGCTTGGATTGCCTGAAGGGTGCGAGAACGTTGACTTCATCAACTCATATCAAAAGCCTGATGCAGGTGACTTGTTCTTAAAGTTTCTTTTCTCTACCAAGTATATGAAACAGCAGTTGGAGAGTTTCATTGAGACAACCAAACCGAGCTGTATTGTTGCCGATATGTTCTTCCCTTGGGCGACGGAATCCTCAGAGAAGTTTGGTGTTCCAAGACTTGTGTTCCACGGTACATCTTTCTTTTCCTTGTGTTGTTCTTACAACATGAGGACTCATAAGCCACACAAGAAAGTCGCTACGACTTCTACTCCTTTTGTAATCCCTGGTCTCCCAGGGGACATAGTTATCACAGCAGATCAAGCCAATGTTGCTGACGAAGGAACTCCAATGGGAAAGTTTATGAAAGAGGTCAGAGAATCGGAGTCCACTAGCTTTGGTGTTTTGGTGAATAGCTTCTACGAGCTGGAATCGACTTACGCTAATTTTTACCGTAGCTTTGTTGCTAAAAGAGCTTGGCATATCGGTCCGCTTTCGCTCTGCAACAGAGAGATAGCGGAGAAAGCTGGAAGAGGGAAGAAGGCGAGCATTGATGAGGAAGAATGCCTCCAGTGGCTCGAGTCTAAGACACCTGGTTCAGTAGTTTACATGTCCTTTGGCAGTGGAACTAACTTCACCAACGAGCAACTGTTAGAGATCGCTGCTGGTCTTGAAGGCTCTGGCCAAAACTTTATCTGGGTGGTTAGGAAAAATGATAACAAAGGTAATGAGTCCCTTTCTAGACCTTATTGACGGCATGGTTTTTATCCGGATAATTTCGTTGTTGCTATATGTCATTTGATAGCATGGTGTTGAATTACGTAACATAATTATGAAATTAAATTTGGTGTTGATGTGGTTGGGACAGGTGAAAATGAGAAGTGGTTGCCTGAAGGGTTTGAGGAAAGAACGAAAGGGAAAGGGCTTATCATACGCGGGTGGGCTCCGCAGGTGCTTATACTTGACCACAAAGCGGTTGGAGGATTTGTGACACATTGCGGATGGAACTCGGCTATTGAGGGCATCGCTGCGGGTTTGCCTATGGTAACTTGGCCGATGGGAGCAGAGCAGTTCTACAACGAGAAACTATTGACAAAAGTGTTGAAAACAGGAGTGAACGTAGGAGCTACGGAGTTGGTGAAAAAAGGAAAGTTGATTAGTAGAGAGGAAGTTGAAAAGGCAGTGAGAGAAGTGATAGTTGGGGAAGAAGCAGAAGAAAGGCGGGACCGGGCCAAGAAGCTAGGCGAGATGGCTAAAGCTGCTGTTGAGGAAGGAGGATCTTCTTATAAGGATTTGAATAAGTTCATGGAAGAGGTGAATGGTAGAAAGTAGAAGAAAGACAGAACATGTATTCATGTTGTGAGGTGTGTTCTTGACTTTGTTAGCTTCAGCTACTATCGTTGAGTTTGTTGAGAGATAAGTCTTAGAGTGTACGGTGTACCTTACATAGTAATAAAGTTACAATTGCTGGAACTCTGTTTTCTGGACAAAATGAATAGGCCGACTTTTTATGTGTTTTTTTCGGTGAAACCGATGATTGTCATTGGCTGCCAGTATCTCCAAAATAAATTCTATAATTTCAAATATTGATTTTTTTTTCTTCAAAAAGAAACTTCAAAAATTTCAAATTTGAAATTCTACATTTATATTTGCATTAGTGGGGCGGGTGAGTTTGCAATAAAATTATTTTTATGAAAATATATTTTAATTTTATTGAACATCTAAAAAATTTTTTAAAACTGAATATGATTAAAAACAATTCTGAAATTATTTCATAAATTTAATTTAATTCTGCTGGTTTGAGTTGAAAGAATCAGTAATTTTCATTTTAAGAGAACACAAAATTAAAATTAAAAATTAAAAAATATAGTGGTTTATATAGGTTTAATTTTTATTTCATTTTGATATAGTTGAAGAAATCTGAAGTAAGAATAAGTAATACATTTTTTCTAAAAGTTTCAAATTATAAAATAATTACACTAATTAGTTTTCTCACAATAATAAACTAATCCATCTTCAAAATAAATCAATTGAAAATATAATGTAATGTGATGAAAATTATAAAATTTATATTTTATAATACTATATAAATAGTTTCAATAATATGTTTTATTTAACAGAAAATGATGTTTTATAATATATGTTTGTTTCAGTTGATATTAGATTTTCATTTTATGTTTGACATAATGTTTTTTTTTTTACATAGCATTGTTTCTGTTGTAAATTAATTCTTAGATTTTTTCTAATCGTTTCCATAATTTTTTAGTTTTATATTCAATTATGGGTACTCGCTTAATGGTGGCGCTAGCTCGCTCTTGAGAAGAGAGTTTGGGCAATGTGGTTAGGCATCTGAAGTTGAGCTATATTGTTTAATAATCGTGATTGTATTGGACATACTACAGATATAAATTGGGTGACCAAGTTGATTTATTGACATATTAATGGAATGGAAGTAGATGGATAATATGTTTCAGTATTAGTTATTTACCCAAACAAATAGTAAACTGGTGGCTTATTAAAGCTCCAAATTTAATATGTATAACAAAAGAATACCATAAAATAAATCATCTCAGTGACAAATTTTTTTTTTTTTTTTTTGAAAAAGGGCTTTCAATTAAAATGCAGATAAAAAATTACAAGGATATGATTTTTCAGATCATATAGTTTGAGAAAGCATTACAAAAGAGAGGAGCAGCCACTTGAGCTCTCAAGCATGGAAATTAAGCAAAAGAGTGGTAGAGATAGGGACTTGATCATAAAACTAGCTAGCTTGAGCACACTAGTTATAATAACCACGACCAGAACGGCCACGGCCACCTCGACCACGAGAACGACGACCACCCACGTGAGTCCACTCCATTTCTTGCATCTTTTGGGATGGTTTGTAAGGTCTACCCCCACGAGACCTCTCTCGTGCTATTAGAACATCAATGTTTTCATAACCTGACAAATCAAACGTTTTAGAAACAGGCACAGTTTCATTTTGCAGCACACCAAATGCGTTGTTTGAGACAATCTCATCAGCGGTATTACTTGAGGATTGACGAATAGGAGTTGAGAAACTGGAAATTGGGGTGGTAGCAGCAAGGACGGGAGTTTCAGTATCTGAATGCGTTGGATCAGCCAGCAATTCAGTCATTTTATCCTCCACAACTGGTGATTTATCTGAGCTTGACTCACCATTTTCAATTTGAGAACCAAAGTTATGGTTACTCTCAGCAACAACAGTGGTTGTTAAAGTAGAGGTAGAGGTAACGACCTCATTATATGATGATGTGTTAGTGGCAGGTTCTGTAGAATCAGAATCTTGGTTTTTGATTGGTAAAGCATTTCCTTGTTCAGAAGGAACAACAGCACCATGGGGCGACAAATCAATGATAGGAGATGAGGGCAGGCTAGGTACCTCTAGTGGAGCAACTACAATGGGAGATGCTGCAAAAATGAAAGCAGGATGCTGAGGAGAAGACGTTTCTACAAGTGGGTTGGACGTTTCCGGAGAGACTACTACAGGTGCTGAAATATCAGAAGTAGGACGAGGGGAGGAGGCAATTATCTCTGCTGGTGGGTTAATAACCGTTCTAACAGATTCTTTACTAGCAGCAGGTAGTAAGCAGCGGGATTTCTTGTGTCCAAATTTTTGGCCAGTAGCTGGAGATGGTGGAGGCATTTTTAGCGTTTTTGTGGCAGAAATATTCTTTAAACCCTTCTATATGGTGCGTGCTTCTCTGTTATCATTTTTAATGTGTGATTTTCTTTTCTTTTTATAAATATGTGAATATCAAGTAGTCCATGGAAAAAGAATTTAGCGGTGAGCCATTTGTTACCATAAAAAAGAATCAACAAAAGGGTCTAGACTCTGTATTATCACTCGAGCCATCAAGTAAATGATAGAGGGCATCCATAAATATATGTTTCAAATTTATCAGCAAGGAAAGGAAGTACTGTTTCAATTTAAAACTATAAATATTCCTTAGAAACTGAACCACCTAGTATAAAAATCATGAGATGTGTTATCTGGATTTGGAGCTTTCCATTTCCTCTCTGAATGTATCTTGGCAGAAAGTATTCTCTCATACAACATCTTGAGGAATAAGGTTCAAACTTAGTTGACATATGAGGAACTTGAGAAGTTTTTTCGTAGTCCTTTACTTGATGAAGCCTAAAAGGACATAAAATGAATCATAGCCATAGAAAAATTGAGGATCATTCTGGGAGTTCACTGACTTGTAATGTCACAGGAACATGCTCTGCAAGAGATTTGACAGGTTGCAGGTACCGTTCTGAAAATGTGAAAAAGGATCCATCTTCATTCTTCACCTCGTTCGAGTTAAACACCCCTAGTCTCGCTCTAAACACTAACAAGCCGGCCACAGTTCGTAGCTTCTTTATGCTCTCCATCAGAAGAAACTTCACCACCAAACTTGCTTCCTAAAGCAATAATTTTAGAGGCGTTTTCAATGCCTTCTGGTAACTTTTGAGTAGTTTTATTTTCATTATCCTCACAGTATTGCTCTTTGCTCCAGCTTCAGTACAGCCAACACCTTGTTTGTACCCTCGGTCATTACTAATACCCTCGGTCATTACTAATTCTTACATTGTCTGACAGTTTCGTTACAGTCTCGACACCATTGAATATATAAACCTCAAAGTTGTCATGCTCAAAACTTTCGGTGGGAGATAATTCACTTCTCGATTAACATATGCTCTCCCATTGATACATCACTAACCTTACTACGATTCTCTACACCATCCGGTGACGAATCATTTTTGAGTGGTGACAGCGGCTTGGAAAGCTGGCTTCCCTTATAGAACCCACAAACAGAAGTTAGTGGAATATTTTTTCTTTACATAGGTATCCTTCTCAAGCCTCAAAGTGTCATATAGTCACTTTTGAAAGCCTTATTAAGACATAATTGATACTTAAGGTCGGCAATCACTAATTTTCCCATACTAAGGATCTCTATTACCATCAATCCGAATTTATGAGAACGTACTACTATATTTAGTGAAAAGAAAAGTCTATACAGCCTTGTTTCAAGACAATCGGGAAAAGAAAGGGGAGACAACCAAGTTACCTCAGTAGCCATAGCTGCACCAGGATGCAGTTTATCTTGCACAAAAGAGCTTCATATTGTTGGATTTTCTTTATTCGGTGTTTTTGGAGGTGTTAGCGGTTTAAGGTTTGAGACAGGGTAACCGTCACCGGTGTTGCTCTCACTGGCGCATGCTGCTCTTAGTAGTCTTTGGACTTCGCAACACCTATCATTGTCTCATCAGTTTGAGACCTAGAAAAAAACGCCAAAGAAGGGCTCCAAAAAGATTACGCTATCTTCATTCCTTCATCCGAGTGTTCTGTAGCACATATCTCTTCACAGTAATACTTTGATAAATTGATATAGGTCAGCATGAACCTGTGTATCAGAGTAACTGAACTCCACATTTGGGGTGAAAGAGGGTTTAGTTTAGATAGCAATGGCATGAAGCGGAGCTTTCTATGCTCTTTGTCATTGATACAAAGAAAAAAACATGGAGAGCTATTTAAAGTGTATCTTGAGTTGATGTAAAGAGCGAAGAATCTGAACAAAACCTGTCCAAGAGAAAAGATTATTCCATTTTCTAGACAAAACCTGACTGAGACATAGAATCAGCTCAAACAGAGTGAAATGAGCTAACTTTTTCTGAAGAAAGTGAGTGTACGCCATGTTAAAGCACGTGCTCTTTTATCATGGCCGGTGACGGCATGGACGGTGATCACGTTTTGGAAGGCTTGGACGGTGGCCGTGTATGGGGATGAATTTTGTCAACTCTTGTAGGCACCTACCATACTTCATAATCTCTATAAATACCAAGCCATGGTGTCACCTCACCATCATCACAAAATCATCAAGAGAAGTGAGAAAGAGATACGTGAGAGAAAGAGAGAAAATTATTTAGAGAGTTTGAGTGTTTTCTTCTATTACAACAAGAGAATTATTAATCAAGTTCTCTGGTATAATTGAGAGATTGTAACTCCTATTATTTTCCTCATAATAAACTCTTCTACCTTGTCCGTGGTTTTTATCCTTTGGGGTTTTCCACGTTAAATCCGGTGTTCCATTTATTAAGATATTTCTCAAATTCTTAACTACGACCCTGCTCTATTCGATCCAATTTTATAACAAGTGGTATCAGAGCACTGGTTCCGGAAGAAGCAATGGCGGCAAAATTTGAGATCGAGAAATTCAACGGCAGTAATTTTGCGCTGTGGAAGTTGAAGATGAAAGCTATATTGAGAAAAGATGGTTGTTTAGCAGCCATTAGTGCAAGGTCCGCTACACACACAGATGACGATAAGTGGAACGAGATGGACGGGAATGCTATTGCAAATCTTCACCTGGCCCTTGCAGATGGAGTGTTATCAAGCATAGAAGAGAAGAAGACTGCAAAGGAGATCTGAGATCACCTTGCAAAATTATACGAGGCCAAATCTTTGCACAATAAAATTTTCCTCAAGAGGAAACTTTATTCTCTTCGGATGGCAGAATCTACTTCAGTGACGGAGCACATCAACACCCTAAATACTTTATTTTCTCAACTCACGTCTTTGAGTTATAAAGTAGAATCACAGGAACGTGCTGAGCTTCTACTTCAAAGTCTACCAGATTCATATGATCAACTCATCATCAACCTAACAAATAATGTCTCCACCGAAAATCTAGTCTTTGACGATGTTGCAGCTGCGGTTCTTGAAGAAGAAAGTCGGCGTAAAAGTAAAGAAGACAGACAAGAAAATTCACAAGTAGAGGCATTGACGGTGACGAGAGGAAGATCAATGGAGCATGGCTCAAGTGGGAGCCATAAACATGGTAGATCAAAGTCAAGAAGTAAGAAGAATTTTAAATGCTACCATTGTGGCAAGAAGGGTCACTTGAAGAGAGATTGTTGGGAATTAAAGAATTCCAACCCTCAAGGCAATGTCGCAAACACTTCAGATAATGGAATAGCTCTGTGTTGTGAAGCAGCAATTTCAAGTGAAAACAGAAGAAGGTTCGCTGATATATGGTTATTCGACTCAGGAGCTACATATCACATGACCCCTAGAAGAGAATGGTTCCACCAATATGAACCCATCTCAGGAGGATCTGTGTACAGTTGCAATGATCATGAACTTAAGATTATTGGCACTGGATCCATTCATGTGAAGATGTATGATGGTACAGTTTGTACTATTCATGACGTGCGACACGTGGAAGGCCTGAAAAAGAATTTATTATCTGTGGGGCAACTTGATGATCTTGGTTGCAAAATTGATGTCGAAAATGGAACTCTAAAAGTAATTAGAGGAGCACTTGTGCTTATGAAAGGAGAGAAGGTAACTGCCAAGTTATACATGTTAAAAGGAGAAACTCTGTCAGAATCAGAAGCATCAGTTGCTTCAAGCAGCTCCAGCGAGAAAGCTACAACAGTGTGGCATCAGAAACTTGGGCATATGTCTGAACAAGGCATGAAAATTCTTGCAGAGAAGAAGTTACTTCCGGGACTCACAAAGGTATCACTATCCTTTTGTGAACATTGTGTAACAAGCAAGCAGCATCGGTTGAAGTTTAGAACATCAATTTCTAGAGGCAAAACTGTCCTAGAATTAATTCACTCTGATGTGTGGCAAGCACCCGTTATATCACTAGGAGGAGCAAAGTACTTTGTGTCCTTCATCGATGACTACTCCAGGAGATGTTGGGTGTATCCTATCAAGAGTAAGGCAGATGTGTTCTCAGTTTTCAAAGTTTTCAAAGCACGGGTGGAGCTTGAATCTGAGAAGAAGATCAAGTGTTTAAGGTCAGATAATGGAGGCGAATACACTGGTAATGCATTTAGAAAATTTTGTAAAGAAGAGGGCATCAAAAGGCAGTTCACTACATCATACACTCCTCAACAAAACGGAGCGGCGGAGCGGATGAACAGAACTTTGTTAGAAAGAACAAGAGCAACGTTGGGAGCTGCAAGCTTAGAAAAGAAATTCTGGGCAGAAGCGGTCAACACCGCCTGTTATGTGATAAATCGGTCGTCATCAACTGCAATTGAGTTGAAAACACCGATGGAGATGTGGACGGGAAAACCAGTAGACTATTCTGATCTCCATATATTTGGGAGTCCAGTGTACGTTATGTACAATACTCAAGAAACAACAAAACTAGATCCAAAGTCTAGAAAGTGCTTGTTCTTGGGATATGCTGATGGAGTAAAGGGGTATCACCTGTGGGATCCCACTTCCCACAAGGTTATAATCAGCAGGGATGTTATCTTCACAGAAGATAAAAAGATCGAAGAAGAAAAGAGCAGTTCAATGGAGATGTCAGAGACTGTAGCAGTACAAGTGGAAAAGGAGAATTCTTCTGAAGCAACACCGGAGCACGAGGAAGCCGAACCTGTCGAGATGGAAGAAGAACTTGGTAAAGGAAAACGTGTAAGAACTACACCAGCTTGGCACAAAGACTATGATATAAGCTGCAATGTTGCATATTGTCTTTTAACGGAGGAAGGAGAGCCATCAAATCTTGAAGAAGCAATGAACAGTCCAGATATATCTCAGTGGATGGCAGCAATGCAAGAAGAAATTGAAGCTCTACATAAAAATAAAACTTGGGAGCTTGTACCATTACCGCAAGCAAGAAAAGCCATTGGAAACAAATGGGCCTACAAGATCAAACGAAATGGTGACGACCAAGTGGAGCGGTATCATGCTAGACTGGTGGTAAAGGATATGCTCAGAAAGAAGGCATTGACTTCAATGAAATTTTTTCACCAGTAGTTCGACTTACAACCATTCGAATACTACTGGCAATGTGCGCTACATTTGACTTACATCTAGAGCAGTTAGATGTGAAAACCGCTTTTCTTCATGGAGATCTTGAGGAAGAAATTTATATGCTCCAACCAGAAGGTTTTGAAGAAAAAGAAAAAGAGAACTTGGTTTGCAGGTTGAACAAATCTCTGTACGGTCTAAAACAGGCGCCAAGATGTTGGTACAAGAGATTTGATTCCTTCATTATGAGCCTTGGATACAGCAGACTTCACGCAGACCCTTGTGCATATTTCAAGAGGTTTGGTGAAAGAGAGTTCATTACTCTGTTGCTGTATGTAGACGACATGTTGATAGCAGGCCCCAACAATGATCGCATCAATGATTTGAAGGCACAGTTGGCTAGGGAGTTCGAGATGAAGGACTTGGGACCAGCAAACAAGATTCTAGGGATGCAAATTCACCGAGACAGAAGTAATAGGAAGATCTGGCTATCACAGAAAAATTATTTGAAGAAAATCTTACGGAGGTTCAACATGCAAGATTGTAAGCCAATCTCTACCCCATTTCCCATCAATTTCAAGTTATCCTCCAGTATGAGTCCTAGCAGCGAAGAAGGAAGGATGGAAATGTCTCGAGTACCGTATGCATCAGCAGTGGGAAGCTTAATGTTCGCGATGATTTGTACACGACCAGACATTGCACAAGCAGTGGGAGTAGTAAGTCGGTACATGGCGAATCCTGGTAAAGAGCACTGGAACGTCGTAAAGAGGATCCTACGATACACTAAAGGAACCTCAGATGTTGCATTATGTTATGGAGGATCAGATTTTGTTGTCAGAGGCTATGTTGATTCAGATTATGCGGGCGATCTGGATAAAAGCAAATCCACGACGGGATATGTGTTTTTACTTGCTAGCGGAGTTGTAAGCTGGGTTTCAAAACTACAGTCAATTGTGGCTACATCAACAACTGAAGCAGAGTATGTCGCAGCTACACAAGCTAGTAAAGAAGCAATGTGGTTGAAGATGGTGATGGAGGAACTTGGGCACAAACAAGAGAAACTTTCTCTTTTTTGTGACAGTCAAAGTGCTGTGCATCTTGCAAGAAACCCGGCCTTTCATTCAAAGACCAAACATATTCGAGTCCAGTATCACTTCGTTCGTGAGAAAGTGGAAGAGGGCACAGTGGATATACAGAAGATTCATACAAAAGAAGACATAGCAGATTTTATGACGAAAGCAGTTAGTACTGACAAGTTTATTTGGTGTCGATCCTCTTGTGGCCTGATAGAAACGTAAGCAACATGGAATGACAAGGTAGAAAGAGTGGTGTGAAGATCTGATTGATCATCAATCAAATCTTCAAGTGGGAGATTGTTAAAGCACGTGCTCTTTTATCATGGCCGGTGACGGCATGGACGGTGATCACGTTTTGGAAGGCTTGGACGGTGGCCGTGTATGGGGATGAATTTTGTCAACTCTTGTAGGCACCTACCATACTTCATAATCTCTATAAATACCAAGCCATGGTGTCACCTCACCATCATCACAAAATCATCAAGAGAAGTGAGAAAGAGATACGTGAGAGAAAGAGAGAAAATTATTTAGAGAGCTTGAGTGTTTTCTTCTATTACAACAAGAGAATTATTAATCAAGTTCTCTGTTATAATTGAGAGATTGTAACTCCTATTATTTTCCTCATAATAAACTCTTCTACCTTGTCCGTGGTTTTTACCCTTTGGGGTTTTCCACGTTAAATCCGGTGTTCCATTTATTAAGCTATTTCTCAAATTCTTAGCTACGACCCTGCTCTATTCGATCCAATTTTATAACACGCCAATGCTCTCCAATATATTGAACACATCATATATACGCCAACGTTCAACTCCTGCCACAACCACACAATTTTCTTAGTTTTGGAATCCAAATAAGGTTTAGATCTATTTATAGAGATCATGAATCTCCCCTAATTTGGCTGCGGCATCATCAATTCAAAACAAATCAACATCAACTCGGTTATATAGTCTCAGGAAACTGAATCGTGCATACACACAAAAGACAATAAAAGTTACACAGAATTCCAATATGGTGGAAAATATCGAGAGAGAGAAGGAAAAATATATGTAAATACTTGGAGCAAGAATGCCTAGAGATTTTTCCTTGCAGCTGTAGGATTGGAGAGCGAGAGCATCCTCATCTTGAGACACAATCCTAGACTCCCAAAACCTCCTCGGCTGTTGTCGAACAGAGAACAGGTTTCAAATCAGCAGGAATGATGAAGAAATTCGCCATTGTTGGAGCTGGTGATTAGCAGAGATTTCGTACACATTTCTGTTAGCATGCAAATTTGTAGGAGACCTTCCGCCGGTTACGTATGAAGAGGCTAAGCTTGAATTAATGACACAGAGTGGGGCGAGTGGGATGAAGAAGTTAATAGTCAGATTAAAGGAGCAAATAAATGGGAATCGAAGGCGTTACAGAAAGTTAATCGGCTTCATCGGGATGAGAGGGACGGCATAATTATTTACGGTAAACTTCATTCTGTGCTCAGACACACAAAACTTGGGTTTGGACAAAAAAACCTGATATAAGCCCAAATAAAAGATTGGTTTAGAGAACGGTTTGAGTAAGAAAAAGATTGGTTTCATTAACGTTTTTTTCAGGTGACACGTGGCAGAAAAGGCCATATGCATATTGATAATGAGAAAGGCTGTGTGAAGAGCACAAACCAACTTTATATAAATATATACTAGTGGTATTCCGGCGCGTAGTTCATATAATTTATTCTTAAATAAATTATGTTCAGAAATATGGAAAGAAGAATCATCGATTTCCTATTCTCAACAGGGTAGAGCTGGAAATAGAGAGGTTCAAGGAGAGGAGACAACATGATGAAGATATCTCTCTCTGGAAATGTAAAGGAGACAAGTATAAGAGAGTTTTTTCCACAAGTGAAACTTGGCAGATAATGAGGGAGAAGCATCATGTCCAGGAATGGCACAAGGGGATCTGGTTTAAGCACTACACCCCCAAATACTCTTTTTTAACTTGGCTTGCGGTAAAAGACAGATTATCAACAGGAAGTAGAATGCTGCACTGGAATGTGAGTGTTGATATTTCGTGTGTTTTCTGCAAGGAACCTCTTGAAACTATTGAGCATCTCTTTTTTGAGTGCCCTTACTCAAAACAGATATGGGAGAGTATGGCAAAAGGAGTGTTGAGAGAGAAATATACTGAGCGATGGGAAGAGATACTGAGGCTTATTGTGAGCTCTAACCATAATAAGTTGCAGTTATTCACGACTAGATATATGCTTCAGTCAGCTGTGCATAGTATCTGGTGTGAGCGAAATAGAAGACGGCATGGTGAGAAGGAGTCTCCACCAACTCTCCTGACCAGCATGCTTGACAAAATCATCAGAAACAAGTTTTCTATTATACAAAGGAGAAAGGATAATAAGCTGGAAGGAGGTTTGAGATACTGGTTTGACACTAGATAAAAACAGGAGGGAAGCTGGAAAGTTCATAAATAAGGAGGGCGATAGTTTGATTTGAATTTATGTATAGAAGTACAGAAGTATAAAAGAACTGAAGCACTCTGTTGTAATAAGGTTTTTTTGAATTAATTTAACAGTCAATTCAAAAAAAAAAAAGAAAATGTGCTAAAGGAGAATGAGAATCTTTTCCGATCCAATTGATAGTGGTTAGAGATCATTTAGTATTACTTTGTTCTGAAGTTGCTTAAATACATTTACGATTCATTTTATGATTTTTGTAAAATATGTTCAAAAATATGGAAATGAAAATATGTTAAAATAGAATGAGATTCTTTTCCGATCCATTTGATAGTGTTAAGAGATCATAGTGTATTACTTTGTTTTGAAGTTGCTTAAATATATTTACAATTTATTTTGTAGTCTCAGTAAAGAAAATATGTTCAACAATATGGAAATGAAAATATGTTAAAAGAGAATGAGATTCTGATCCATTTGATAGTGGTTAGAGTTCGTAGTGTATTACTTTGTTTTGAAGTTGCTTAATTCAAAGTGGAATATCATAGTTGTTTGTGACTAACCTATTCAATAAAATAGAATAAAAATCCGATAGTCGTAACAAAGTTAATGTAGTTGGAATTTAAACATAAAGCAAAGTTGATATTTTATTTACAGAACATACTTATGCTGCTAAGTACTATCTGGAAACTAATCTGAATTTAAACGTATGTAATGAGGCTTTTTTATATATTCTTCTTATTTGATTTTTGGTAAGAAACTAATTCTGGCAATGGAACATATTAGAAAATGAGAAAAAATATTTATATATTTTGTTTGAAAATTAAACCGAAAATCAAAAACAATATGTAAATGAAACTGAAAACTGGAACATAAGAAACTCCCTTATGAATTGTAATAATGCTGAATCATAGATGACTTTCCCTACATACAGGATATATTATGATTGTTCAATCAAAGCCTTTGATCAATGCATTGGAAATGGAAAGTATGGCCGCAAGTAAGAAAGCATAGATAGGTTCCATTTTGTAATTTCTGAAGCATATAGTACATGTATTGTTGTCTTCTTCTATAGTTGGAGGCTTATTAGTTATCTCAAGATCGGTGGTGATAAGGTCGATGTCAAATGTTGCAGTCGCGTTTAAGTTGTACTGTTGTAGTATGTGATGATAAGAGTAACTTGAAGATCATCAGTCATGTTATTGTCGTTTGTTAAATATGTAACATAATGATGTCTTGTGTATTTGCATGATTTTCATATTAGTTTTAGCTCCATTTTGATCTTTAGAATCCATATAGAATGCATATAGGTTGCATTTGCATTGCATTTGTCCTTATCAGGTATTGGAGATGCTAGTTGGTGACTTTGGAGACATTAGAGATGATTTTGGAGCAAAAGGATGATTCATGTTCGAGAAACCTCACCGAGCCTAAGTGTCCCAGCGGCCAGACGTCCCCAGCGGCCTGGGAGCCATGCATCAAGGCCGCTGCAAGTCACAAAATCACAACAAAATGCGGATGCTCCCTCGGCCTCGTCCCGCGGCATGAGAGGCCGCGCCAGGATGGAAACTCTCCCACGGCTAAGTGTCAGCGCGGCCTGGTGTCCCCAGCGGCCTGGTGGAGTGTCATCCTGGCCGCTGGCTGCCTTGCTGACTGGCTTTTTACCATTTTGCCCCTCTACGTTTTAGACTGGAAAAACCTAAGTTTAAGTTGTTTTTGGAAGCCATTAGGCTGGATTATCTTTTGTTCTTAGAAAAAACCACCAAATACTTCTTGTAAACCTCTCTTCTTGGATTTATTTGATCATTGTTCTTGCAATCTTTTTGATATTGAATCTTTTATTTGTATTTCTCTACATGATTAATCTTCTATCCAATATGGGTTTAAGAATAATCATGGAGATTAGTGAGTAATCCTCTTTTGAATTCATGGGTTAGGAAGATCAAGGGTGATTAGGCTAGATCTAGGATGTTTGATTGTAGATCATGCTTATTTCTTGCTAGTAGAGTATTCATAATGCATCTTCTGAGTTGGCCTCTCAAAAGGTGATCTTTAGGCATTTCCCACCCAGAAGGTGTCTGATGAAATGCCTGAGACAACTCTCCTAAGCTTTTAACATACTTTACCAAAGACATTTGTTGTTAAAGGTGTTAAGATAGCCATTAGACTTGCTTGTAATGATTGCTTTCATTTTATTCAGCCAAAGACATTTGATGTTTGAATTGTGATAGCAAATGAACATCCATCTAGACATAGAGTTTGTTTAAAATTGTGTCTAAACTTAAGATTGATAGTTTGATTGTTTATTTGCCATCTTTAGTTCGAAACCTGATCACCCAAGGTCTAATTCCTATGCCCATGAGTTCTCCTCTATCATATCAAAGAAAGCTTCCTCTTTTATTGCTTATTTGCTCTGTTATTGCATTCTATCATTAGTAGTAGTTTAAAACCATCCAAATTATCGGTTGCACTTAGATTAAGTAGGTACTTGCATTCTTGGTGCTTTGAATCCCTCAGAACTGGTTCGACATTTCACTCATATTACAACATTTGCTTTAGGAGCCTTGAAAACTCCTAATATCACATAATGATTAATGGTAGTTGTTAAATCTAATTGGTAACATTTTTAAGTGAGACTCGACATGTGCTCTTTGTTTTTCCTAGTTTTGGTAGTATTCCAACTGTTTATATTGTTATGTAGTATTGTTAATGAATTATTTAGTTTTTATTCTTATGAATTTTTAGTTTAGTGAAAAAAGAGATAATTCTCTTATATTCATTCTTTTTAAAATTGAGTGTGATGGAATTGGTAAATCGATAAAAAAACATTATCTTTTTCTTCTGAAATTTCATTTTTTTTTGGAAAATTTTCTATTATTATATTATATTTTGTGTTTTGAATAAGTTTTTGATCTGTTGACTAAATTTTCCAAAAAGCTTAAGTTATATTATGTGTTTAATGTTTATTGTATTACTTCAGTTGGGTTAAAATACTATTTAGTATATAATTGGATTAGTAACATTTAATACTCAAATTTATCTCTTTCGAATAAATACACTCAAATTTAATATAAATATATTTTATCATCTCTATTATTTTAATATACTATAGTTTTTTATTTAAATATAAAAATGATAAATAACTTAATGTGTGGGGTATATGATAGGTGATAAACTATATGTAAGATTTTTA
Source organism: Brassica juncea (assembly GCA_018703725.1). Taxonomy (NCBI): domain Eukaryota; kingdom Viridiplantae; phylum Streptophyta; class Magnoliopsida; order Brassicales; family Brassicaceae; genus Brassica; species Brassica juncea. Next base: position 12,197,089 of record CM031937.1, read on the forward strand.
GATATGGTTGGCATTATAATATTTTATTAATTTATAGAGATATGAAATTTTAGAATTTTTTAAATTTAAATATTTGAATTATATTTGTATGCAAAAGTAATTAAAAGAGTTGTTTTTAGAGTTTAAATATTAGATAAATTTTATAAATACAAATTTCATGTTTTGGATTTGCACAACTTTAGTATTTGTTAAGGTGAACTCTGTAAGATATTTGAACCATTTGACCATGCCGTACAGCCTACATAACGGAGTATCTCACTGTGGTCTTCTTTTGATGGAAAAAGCATGAGGATCAAAGGCTTATTAATTTTATAGTACAACATGTGTGCCAATTATTTTAAAGTAACAACATTTAGTCACAAGCTAGAATGATGCAAGATATTAATATGATACTGAACCAGCGAGGTATACTAAAAGCTTTTTTTTCTTTAAATCTAAACACACCATAAAAGCTTAGCAAGGTAAAAGTTGAGAACGTTAGGCTTTTACAAAAGTTTACAAATAGCTCTTAATTGATACTCAAACCCATATAAAAGAACAGTATCAGATACAAAAGATAATTTTAACTATCCAAACCCATTGAGTTAGTTTTTTCAAAGCAAGAAAACAAACAAACACAGACGATGGTAGTGAGATCTTTTTCTTTCTTCGGTATCTGTAATCAGCAAGAGAAACCATTATCAGATCATCATCATACGTAGACAAATATATAGATATAGAGATGGAACATCCACAGGAAACTGGTCACAGTGGCGGCAGTACAATGGAACTATCAGGAAAACAAAAACACAAAGAAATAGATTGTAAATAGTAACAAAAGAAATAATGAGACTGGCGATTAATGAAGGACAACGAAACCATTCGTTATTTAGAGAAGATGTCTTGTTTTGTAACATAACATTTTCTCAGAAAGGGAAGAGACTTTTTTTTGTGTGGAAGTTTAATATAAAGGCACATGTTCGTCAATGAGATAGTAACTGGTGAGAAGTGGCCATGAAGTTTGGCTTCAGAGAGAATGTATCCCTAATGTTTGCTCAGTGAAACTAATAGCGACATGAGCATCACAAAAGCTGAAGTTCAGAGCAGCAAGTGCAAATGCAGTTTCTTTGGCTAACTCTGATGAATCTCTCATCATGATCTCCGTAAATTTACAAACTTTGCAGAAAGCACATTAAGATCGAAGAAAAAGTATACAAATGGAACTGGAACTGGAACTGAGAGGATACCTGAAAGTTATTGAATTCAAGCTTAGGTTTCATGTTATTGAACTTCCTCATGTCTGCACATGGCCCATCTCCGACACTGACTAAAACAATCGACAAAGCATATGCTACTGTGAAAGGAATTACGGAGAATTAGCTTGTGGAAAACAGAGTTGTTTAAATGAGGAAGAAACTACTGCACGTTCTTTTACCTCTTGTTAACAAAGGACCTTCACCATCGACCTTCAACAACTTCTTTGTTGAGCACACAGTGCCAGATTAGACTCACTCCTTGACCTCATACCATGTACACGTATCAAGGAATACAAACAGACTTACAATCCTAATCTCCAATGGTGAGTTTAAGAGAAGTACAAAGTGAATGGATGACGAATACCTGAGAGAATTTCTGGCTCATCCTCCTCTGCCGTTGTCTTCCTTGGGACGCTCCACCTCCACCATCTCAAGCCGCCGCTAGCTTCCAAGCACCACCACCGCTGCTAGCTTACTTTTTCAACACAAATCAGAAAATATTATGAAGAAAGGAAGAGAATAAGATTAGAAAAAGAGAGAACAAAATCTGGATCCAGGAACATACAGAGAGACTGATAGGAAGAGAAAGAGATAGACAGGAAGTAGCATGACGGTAGAGCCGTAGAGGCAGCAAGCAAACCCATTCCCACATAAGCTTGGCTTTGCGCAGTTGATACATCTCCAGAAAGTCCAGAGACTGATACAAACACCAACAAAAATATACGATTGAAGACCCCTTGAGAGAAAAAGAGGAAATATCAAAACTTGACAGAAAATAAAAGTTATATTGACACAAGAAATTAAAAGATGGACTCAGTGATGAAACAAAGATTAACTTTTGAAATCTCAAACGATAAGAGACATAAGTTATACATCAAAGTATCATCGTGACTCACTATTTGATTCCCATAACCAAACAACGATTCACTTTTTATTTCTCAAAGTTCAATAAAGAATCCACCTTTCACTTACCCATTGCGTCAGGGAGTACTCCGAGAATGGAAAGAAACAAACCACCGACAAGCCAAGGATCTCGAGAAGAAATTCACTTCCAGACGAATAGATAAGTTGCCGCTGTAAATTCACTTCATGAGAAACCCATAAATCAAAATCAAAAACACGTTACGAAGCACCGTCTTAGTACACGGCATGAACCATAAGTCTATTCACAAGCTTCCTCTTTCTCTTCAGCCGATACCACTTTTTTGATAACCGATCCGGAGCCGAGGCTTCCATCGTCTGTTTCTTCGGAGATGAGATCGGTTGAAAATGGACGTACGGCGACGGTTGATGACTCCAGCCGTTATACAGGCATGGTCAGTAGAGAGCGCGTCATTTAAAGGGTGGCTGTTCTCTTCTGCAACTCCAACTTTGATAACGAAAACTACTCTAATAACTCATAGGCTAGTATGTTACAAGGTTTACGAGTCTATTGTATTAATCAATTACTAACATTTAGCCCGTTAAATTCAGGAAAGAAGCAGTTTGAGAGTTCGAAAGGATTAGAAAATGTTGCCACCTGTCACAAAATGCCCCGTACTAAAAGATGATGTGGCAGCATGAGCAGCCAGACAAGACCACTTTATATATATAAGAAGATATTTTGTTCTTTACAATTAATTACATACTACATTTATGATTCTTAAGTATTTTTTCATTTATCATTTTAATCATTAAAATTTTTGTATCTCATAATTGTTTCAGATTTGTTTTAATAAATTCAAGTTTTACACATAAAGTTAAATTAAAATATTAAAATAAATTTTATATTATTTTAATAGTAGAATTAGACAACAAGAATATCACAAAAGAAACTTAAAATTATTTTTTTTAAAAAGGTACTTGAAGACATAATTATCATACAAATTTAAATATTACAGCAACACTTATGGTCTGATAAATTTTCTCAAGAACCTCCAAAATATTGTCCAAACAAATTTTGTGTAATAGAAGATGGAGTATTACGAAAATAATTTTATGAAATAATGTGGTATTTTGTTTGTAGTTAAATATTTAATTATATATTTCTATTTATAATTTGATATTTTAGTGTCAGAGTTTATTAATCAATATTTTTATAATACTTTTATATATGTTTTACCTATTTATAAAAGTTTTATGGATTTACATTAATTATGATAAATACAAGGACCATACAGTAAAATACAAATAATTTTTGAAATTGAGTTTGAAGTTTTACTTTTGGATTCTGGAGAAGAATACCTTGAGACTTCAAATATAGAGTTTTGCAAACTCTAAAATAGAAAGTATTTTTGGAGATGCTCTAATAGCTCGCTGAAATGTTTGCAACAAGCACTATAATTTAGTATATCCATACGTCAAATTTTTTTTTTTAAAATTGAATGAGAAAAGAAGTGGACCAGTTGAAATGATCAAAAGACAAAAAATGTCATTTTCCTTCCACATGACATTGGTCAAAAATTTAAAAGAGAGTTGCTCGGCTCTCCCCATGCGCGCCGTACAACCGGCTCAGTGTAGGCTGTGGGCTTTGTAATTATTATTCTAACATATCATTTGACAAATTCTAATCACATTATTACTTATATAAAAGTATTACATAAAAGGAAGAGAAAATATTTATGACAATTATAATTTTTTTCTTAAGTTTTGTGTTATTATAATTGTTAACTAAGTTTAAAAAATTTACAAAATATGTAGATTCGCTACTTTTTTAAATTTTTATCTTTTATATCATGCAAAAAAAATATTTTACAAAACAAATTTGTATCAAAATTTTAAGATTATTTGTATTAATCCAAACAGATTAGATATCTGTAAGTATTCGTAAATATCCGCAAATATCTATTTACTTTCCGAATCCGAATATCCGTATTTTACCAAAGCAAAGCAAATCGGAAAATTAGACATACGTGACATAGGAAGCAAATCACAAATACCTTCCAAAACTCGGATATCCGATCCATGCCCATACCTAAGTAGTACCTATCGATTTCTGGTAAATAAATCTGAAATATCACACATTCATGAAAATACAATCATCGAATCAAGAAATGCATCTTTCTTTGAGAATATTTTTCTATGCAAGGAAAAATAAAGTTTGAAACGAACTTGAGAAGAATGAAACGAAGAAAATACCTCATAGATTGAGACTTCTTAATATTTCATTAAATGAAACAGAATATGAACCTAGAAGGAGCAAAATGGCTTGAAAAAAAAAACTTTTGGCGAAGAGTTCGCAATGGTATTTTTAGTAGAAAATAACCTACGAACTTTAATAGAAGACATGTCTACACCAGACGCTTCATTTGAAAACGAAGCTGTCAAATGTGAATTTGATTCCATCATGTAAAATTATACATCGTATATAACTGATTTACCACAACAATGCAAAACATTAGGGTGTAGGATGGAAATTCAAACTAAAATTGAAACCTGGTGGAACAATTGGTAATACAAAGCTAAGCTTGTAGTTCAAGGATTCTGACAAAAAGAAAACTTGGACTATTTTGACACTTATTGTAATAACATCAATAAGGCTGATGATAGCTAAAGCTGCATTAAGAGGCCTAGAATATTCATCATATGGATGTAAAACCCACATTTCTAAACAATAATTTAGAAGAGGAGATTTACATTAAACAAACTGAGGGTTTCTTCATTCTTATACAGTAATACAAATTATGTCAACTTGTAAAAGTCACTTTATACGCTCAAACAAGCTCTTAAACAGTGACACAAAATTTTTTTGATACAATGTATCTAATGGTTTCAAAATTAATGAATCTGATAAATGCATACAATACAAAAATATCCAAAATGGACATATTTTGCTATGCTTATATGTAAAAGATATGCTTATTATGGAAGCAATAAAGACACAATCAATCAAACAAAAAACATGCTCAAAGGAAGATTTGACATGAAAGATATGTGATTAGTGGATATTATTCTCGGGATTTAAATCACAAAAAATAAATGGAATCATCTTATCCTAATCTAATTATGCTCAAAGTTATTAGAGATATTTAAAAATTACATTAATAGCACGGCATAAACTCTGTTAGAACTCTAAAACAAAAAATTCAGGTGAAGCGGTGATCGAAAGTCTAATGTACTTGATCAATTGTATGCATGTGTGATCAAAAGTCTAAGGTATTTAAAAAATTGAACTAGATCAGATATAGCTCACTCAGTAAACATACTAAGTCGTTATACAAGTATTCCATGTCAGATGCACTGGAAAGCTTTAACAACAGTACCAAATTACCTGCGATATGCCAAAAATTTTAGGCTTGACTATGGTAAAGAAGCAACAGTCAGATTCTAAAAAATAAAAAATCACAATTGGAAATGTCTTTACACAAGAAGGGGCAGCAATATCATGAGAATCTAGCAAACAAATAGTATTAGCCAGATCCACCATGGAATCTGATTTCGTAGCTTTTGACAAAGTAGCCGAAGAAGGTTAATAGCTGAGAATTTTTTGAAAGGTATTCCCATGTGGAAGAAAGATGTGCCAGCTATACAAGTACATTTTGATAGTCAATCGGCTATAGCTCGGGTTCAAAATAATCTCTACAATTGTAAATATCTTCCATCAGAAGACGACATAAAACTATTAGACAACTAATCTCAAATAGTGTAGTCACAATAGTTACAAAACGGTTGACAACCTAGTGGATTCATTTACTAAGAGTTTACCATGAGATGTTGTTGCTAAATCATCAAAAGTAATGGGTTTAAGCTTATGACAAATGAGGATGCTTGATGGCCCTACCTATCATGACTGAAAATCCCAAGATGTAGGTTTAAAGAAAAAAAGAGAGAATCTAAAGAGAGTACTTTAGGACTATTGTGTCTTTCCAGCTTCCAAAATGATAAAAAATGATATCAAATGAGAGAAGGATAAACCTTAATTTTTAGTGACCCCATAGTTTGGAAGATGCTTCAATTCTTCCAACATCTCTTAAATTTTTCAGATGACCAACTCTATAACCATTTTTTTAGAAGAAAATCCTATTTTTCATAACGTATTATTTTTGCATAATAAAATAATTGTCTGATAGGTTACAAAATAATTTTATTTAGTAATAATACGCAACAGACTGTTCTCAGTTGGTAAAACTATGTTTACACTGATACATGAATGGATTTCTATCGATATAAGAACTTCTTCAACAGCTTCACTATCTAACATATTCCAAAAGCAAAAAGTAATGGTTCACAAGTTTGCATCTAGTGCTTAGAGTCTCCTTCTGCTATGATTCATGTTGATTCAGTTCCACCCATTAAGCTTTCGAATTTGAAATCATCTTAGGATTATTATAGCCTTTTGTTAAAATAAATAGTAATAGTAAATTTATGATTTTTAATTATATTTTGTATATAAATAGAAATCTTTTTAAGATTATTAAATCAAAGAAAAGAATTATTAAATGAAATATAAAGTGAATCTGTAAGATTTAGTAACAGTGGACAGAGTACTGACCTATGTTACATGGAAATGGAAGCGGATACGCGGAAACGGAAATGTATGGAAGCGTAGAAGAAAAAACGAGATTTTTAGAAAAATTAGGAAGCGGAAGCGTATATTTATATATGTATATATACATATTAAAATATAAAAAATTATAAATATGACTAAAAATTATACGGTTCTGATTAAAGATAAAACATTAATTCATTTATAATAATTTTAAATAATTTCATGTTAAATGCGAGAAATTATACATAAAGTAAGTTTATAAGATATTATTATACTATTTATTTTTAATATTTCGTAAATAACTAACACGATATATTTAAATATATGCGATATATCTCTAATAAACCCTCAATGCATAAAAATAGTTTATAATATTAGTTTTAATATTTATATATTTATATTCTCTATTTCACTGTTATATAAAAACAAAAACAATCCTACTTATATTTTTATTTACTTATGACATTGTATCTTTTTAAAACGGAAGCGTGATTTCGAAACGGAATTGTAAGCTTTCAACGCATTTTTAAAGAGGTATTTTCGAAAACACATTGAAAGCGAGATTCCGAGAGCTTCCACAAGTTTCCGATTCTGATTCCGAAGCTGGAAGCGTACGTATGACGAAGCTTCCATGCAATCTAGGTACTGACAAATATTAAAATCTAATCCAATAAATATAAATAGTGAAGGATTTTCTTTAGAAGCTAATAAATTCATCATCACACACATCAGTCAATTTACAAACTGTAAAATCCCTTCTATCTCAGAACCGATCCAACGGTTGAGATTTATGGCACAAACCTCTTTGACATTTTGATTAAAGTAATCGATACTATTATTTATGAAGTGATTTGGCTTATGTGTCAGCTTTCCCATGATTTTAGCTAATTTTGATGATTTGTCATTGTTTATTGCTTATTTGTCATATTTTTCATAATTTTAGATAATTTGTATATTTGTTATGTTTTTTAATAATTTTAGTTTTGCGATTTACCTATTCGGCCGCGCATCCGGGTCGAGTTTAAAAATGCTGATTTAAAAAAATATTTTAAATAAATACAATTCTTACAAATTAACAAAAAATTGTAACATTGTTTTATAAATTTTTTTACATGTCAGTCATTGGTTAAACCGGTTAGCCTCAAGATTTAACAGGTTCTATAGGGTTTCCGGGTTTTTATGAGTATTTCTTAAAATCCATTACATATTAGATTACTAGTTTACCGGTTCGACCGTGGATCCGGGTCGGGTTTTTAATAGACATTACATATTAACGAAACATTTGTAAAATTGTTAATGAAATTTTTAGTATAAACTATTTTGCGCTTTGAAAGCGCGGATCAAAATCTAGTCTATGCTGAAAACTATTCAATTTTATTATATCTTATTTTACAACACTTAAAACTGTTTATAATTACATGATTTTAATTTTTCAGTTGTCAAAATATTTTTTTAAAAAAATTTAAAAATTATTTTTAAGATCAACTACACCAGACGACTTACTTGGAAGTCGTCTAGACGACTTCCAACATCTCAGATGACTTAGACGATTTACTGGGGCTATATTCGTAAAAATGACTTCTGTTTTTTTTGTTTGGTCACAAGAGGTTGGCTGTAATTTCACAAGACTTTTAGATTAGTTTTGCATTTGATTCAAGTTTGGACATAGGTTTGTATTTAAAATCATGTTTTGAGTCATATTTGGCAATAAATACCAAAAATCAACAACGATTGTTAATAATAACAATGACTAACATTGTCCAAAACAACTATAATAATTTCGAGAGAGAGAGAGAGAGAGAGAGAGAGAGAGAGAGAGAGAGAGAGAGAGAGAGAGAGAGAGAGAGAGAGAGAGAGAGAGAGAGAGAGAGAGAGAGAGAGAGAGAGAGAGAGAGAGAGAGAGAGAGAGAGAGAGAGAGAGAGAGAGAGAGAGAGAGTTCCTCTAAATTAAAATCTTTTTTTACAACAAAAGAAAACTACTATCCTACGAAACCACCCGCTCAGATAACCAAGCTGGAGGTAGAGAATCGACATATAATAAAGCTGAAGGAGAACTCCTTACACCCGTGCAAACTTATCTGCCATTGTATTTTGTGCCTTTGGAATATGTCTGATCTTGAAATTAGGGAAGAAAGTTAAACTGCGGCTAAATTCTTCCATATGTGTAGCAAACGCTGGCCATTCTTCAGGTGATGACACCATTTTCACCAATTGTTTGGAAATACTACGTCTGAGAACTGCAGGGTCTTCATGCACTCCAAAGCCCAAATCAGAGCTTCACATTCGGCCTGTAAAGGTGATAGGCGCCGTCGGAGATTCATTGCCCCCATCATAACGTCTGTCGAATTCATTTTTATACAGTACCAACCCTGACCAGTGAAAACATCTTGCTCCCTCCAAGCCCCATCGATATAGCAAACTCTAGAAAATCCCATTGTTTGCCAGCTGACATCATGCTGAAAAAATCCCTGATGTTCCTTTACCAAAAGTTGCGCCTCTGTCCAGAGTGTTCCTTCAACTTTTGCTCTACTCAATATTTTTTGAGGATTCCCATTCTTATTCTGATAGATTTTGTCATTTCTATTCTTCCATATATACCACATAATCCAAGAAAAACAATTTGAGTCGACCTCCTTCGGAACCCTTCAAAAGAGATAGTCCAACCTGGTGAAAACCGATGATGGTGGGAATATTCCGGGAGGGGAAGGAATCCGAGATAGCTCCCAAGTTGTAACGCCGGTGGGCATTCAAAGAGAACATGATTGTTAGAGGTGTTTTCTGATTTCTTGACTGGTGTTGTAGGTTGTTAGAGGTGTGGTGGAAAGTCTTAAGATCATTACCCGTCAGGCGAGTTTGAGAGTTGCAGAGTATGCTTTTCACTATACTAAGACTCATGGAAGAGAGAGGGTTTCTTCTATTCACAAAGCCAACATTATGCAGAAAACTGATGATCTTTTCCTCAAGGTCAGCCCATTTTATAACTGCAGTTTGCATCCGAGTCTTAATTACCGTTTGTTCTGAGACAATGTTTCATATATTTTTCTTTCAGTGTTGTCGTGAGGTTGTTGAGAAGGTTGTTATTGACAACTACTGTATGATGGTAGGCCATGGAACAAACTACCCTGTTTTACTTTGAGAAAGTTTCCATTATTGTTTTGTGTGGAATATGTGAATGATAATATTGAGATGGGCCTGCAGCTTGTGAAAACCCAGCACTGTTTGATTTCCTGGTGATGCCAAACCTGTACGGTGACATTATCAGCGACTTGTGTGCTGGATTGGTTGGAGGGCTAGGATTGACTCCAAGGTGAAACTTTAGTTATGTATCAACCAACTGCTTATAGGAAAGAAGTGGATCATGTGTGTTTACTCAAAGCAAAACAGAGTTGTCTGAGGAGAAAGAAAAGATTTGCTTGACTATCTTTACACTTCTCAACACTTGGATATGGTAAAGGCTATGTCCAAGCTATTCTCATTTGATATGGTCACTCAACACAAGAAACATGGTAAAAATTGACTTATGAAGATCTCAAAGGTAATCTCTTTATTTGAAGTCTCTACTTCTTTGTGTGTTGATTGAACATATAACTCTTGTTACTTACTATTTTCAGGCAACCTACGAGAATTTGCGGTGATGTCTACGGAGATCAAAGAGCTTAAGAAACTAATTATGGGGAGTCGCTGATAATTAGTCAAATAGATCAAAGATCAAAGATATTGTGTTGGTTGTTTTCTTCTGTTATGTACCCACTTCAATAAAAGAATCATGTTAAGGATTTCAAATTTTGAAAAAGTAGCCGTTGTTGTACTGAGTCCAATTTCGAAAAAGTAACAATTTATTAATGTTAGCGAATTGTAGACAACTTCGTAGAAAATTGCAACAAGAAGAAAATTGTAGTCAAACTGTAGATAATTGTAGAAAATTGTAGTCAAACAAGAAGAGAATTGTAGAAAATTATAGTCAAACTGTAGAGAATTGTAGAAAATTGTAGTCAAACAAGAAGATAATTGTAGAAAATAGAAAATTGTAGTCAAATTGTACGAAAATGTCACACAATGTCAGTCGTTTTCATGAGCCTTATAGCACATTTATCGACATATCTTAGACTTTGGTCTCGATTCATTGACCCTAAACCCTAAACCCTAATTACCAATTGTAGAAAATAGTAGTCAAACATGAAGAAAATTGTAGAAAATAGTAGTCAAACTGTAGAGAATTGTAGAAAATTGTAGTCAAACAAGAAGAGAATTGTAGAAAATAGAAAATTGTAGTCAAATTGTACGAAAATGTCACACAATATTTGTCGGATTCTTCACTGGACTCAGAACACGATACGTGGTTATTCTGGAGATATTCCTGATAGTCTCTAAGATCTACAGCACTGTCTGACTCCGACTCAGACTCATTACGCGTATTTGGAGTAGACCCCTCGCCATCGTCAGTCTCATCTTTATCACCATAAGAATCTTCGTCCGGTTGCTCATCTTCCAGTTCAAACTCAGTTTGAGGCTTCTTCTTCTGGCGTTTTTCTGATTCATTAGATTCATTCAAAGAATCTGATCCATCAGATTCATTCGAAGAATCTGATGAAGACGGTCTAGGACCTTCATCTATCTCTATTGCTGCCTGCATTATGTCCTCGATGGTCGAGAACTCCGTTGATCCGAGCGCAACCCGTATGTCCTCCTTTAAGCCATCTCGATACATTTTCACCAACATTCCTTGGTCAGGATTGTTTGTAAGACCCGCGGCCGCAAACGATGCATTGTATTCTCTAACAGAAGAATCACCTTGCTTCATTTTGGATGTATCTTTATCACCATAAGGCTCTTCTCCCGAGTGCCCATCTTCCGGTTGCATCTCAGTTCGAGGCTTCTTTTTCGGGCGTTTTCCTGAATCTGATGAAGACGACCTACCACCTTCTTCTATGTCTAATGCTGCCTGCATTATGTCGTCGATGGTCGAGAACTCCGTTGATCCGGGCGCAACCCGTATGTCCTCCTTTAAGCCATCTCGAAACATGTTCACCAACATTCTTTGGTCATGATTGTCAAGAAGACCCGCTGCCAGAAACGATGAATTGTATTCCCTAACAGAAGAATCACCTTGCTTCATTTTGGATGTATTGAAATGATTTATCCGCTTTTTTTTTGTGTTATAATGATACTTTTATACGGTCATTTTGTAACTGTTGAAAACTGCCAGCGTAGTGTGGTAACTGTTCAGAAGTGACGGTTGGCATTTGGCGCCGGTGTACAACTCAACTTGTACACCTACGTGTGTTATTAATATATTAATAATTAAGTGAAAATGGGCCAGTAGTTGTGATGGGCCTTTAACATTGGGACGCACTTATTACTTTATCACCATTTTCATCTTAATTTTGCCAATGACTTCAAACTGACAAAGAAAAGACGTGATCTTTATCATCTTGTTAAGTAATGATGACTAAAGTTACCGTCTCAACTTAAATTTCCTTAAATGTATTCGGCCCTCTCTCTCTTGTTTGGTGTACGGTGAGAAGCAACTTTAATTAAACGCAAACATCTGTTTCCAAGAAAATTACCTCATCTATATATCACTGATCTTCACTGTTAAAAAAACATAAAATCAATTTTAGCCTTTCCCCTTTCCATATTCTTCTTTAACCGTTGTGAAAGATGGTCGCAAATATCAAGCAGGGAAAAATGACCGTGGCTGAATACGAAGACTTTTTCTACTCGCATGAGTTTTCGTTCGGCAACAAAACGACGAGCAGTACTTGATAAGTATTGCCAAGGCCGGATTGAATGAAGAGATCAGAGAAGGTTTGGAAACACCAGAATTTCCAACTCTTGAAGCCCTTTTTGAAGAGGCAATGGAAGTCGAAGAGATTCTCGAGATGGACAAAACACCTCCCAGCAGCCCATCAAACGCCCTGGAAACAAACGCACTCAGAACAGCGATGACAACCGCCCTCGGAAACGCCCTCGGTACAGCCGTGAGGAGGAGGAAGATGAGGAAGAGGAGGAGGACGAGGATGAAGGAGACATGAGTGACGATACGCTTTCATCTGGGGAGTTCAGGATGTACGAGTACCCAGATGAGGAGTCGGAATCCGACGACGATCTGGACACCGGCTCCGACTCCGGCTCGGACGCTTAACCCTCCCACCCGCTATTTAAATGTTTAACTTCTACTTTATTAATGTTTAATTTATCTACTTTATTATGTTTAATATGTTATGAATTTTATGTTTAATATGTTTATGAACTTTATTTTCGCACCTCTAAAATAAACTTTATTTTATGAATTTTATGTTTAATAAGTTTATGAATTTTATGTTTAATATGTTTATGGATTTTATGTTTAATATGTTTATGAATTTTATGTTATGAATTTTATGTTTAATATGTTTAGGTGTACACAATATTATCCACTCTGGTGTACAGATTACTATGTACACCTTTATTATATTCATTTTTAATAATTCACCAAAAAGCAGTGGAATATATCTAAGTTCAAAAATGTCTTCAATGCATAATTGAATATTTGAAGATGGTCATATTATGGGCCTAAATGACATTGAAAATGGTCATATTATGGGCCTAACATAATATGACATTGAAAGCTAACAGTAGATGAGATTGAAGGCTAACATAAGATGACATTGAATGCTAATCTAAGATGACATTGAAGGCTAACATAACATAAATTAAAATTGGCGAACATCATAAGATCTCATTAAAGCACGTGAGAAATGTTGCAGCAGATCCAAAAGAGTATGTATTTTTTGCAAGAACCTTCAAAATCTACTGTGTAATCATGGCCATAAAGGCACTTTGGTGAAGATATTACCCCATCGTTAGGAAACTTGAAGGACTCACCATATTCGTTGAGGTATGGCGCTCCAAAAGATGCTAATCGCCACTCAAGGTCAGTTCCCATTTCATATGTCGCGTCCGATCCTAGGTCATGGTGATACGCAGCGAACTGCTGAAACACTTTGCTGGCTTCCTTCACGTTGCCAAGACAAACGTTGAATATGCCCACAGCTAAGGTTGATAGTCCATGGATAGGCACATTTGGTTCCATGATTTGAATACTCTCATGAAGTCCTATTCTGGAGGCTGCATGGATACCTTCATAGTAGATTGCATTTATGTTCCCAGCATCGACGCACTTCAGCAAGAAAGGGCAAAATTGTCCACCCTGGCTGATTTGAAATGTAACAAAGGTAACCATCTCAGTAACATCACAAATCTTTAAGACCGACTGCTCATGGACAAGTGCGTAACCGCGTTTGCCAGCACACAAAAAAGCAGCGAGGTTGTAAAATGATTCCTCGGCGAGTAACTCAATGATTTTACACATAATTTCGTCGGGAAGATTTGGGAATGCTTGACCTGCCATACTATTTTTGAGAGTGGCTATTGAGTTTAGTTGATAGTTTCTTATATAATTCCACCTAATATAGAAGATATTAGTAAAGAAGGTAAGAAGGTGTTAATTGCAGAAGTAAATGTTCCAACAAACATTTTTAACCTAACACCCTCACTGTAACAGTTAATGCAAACAGCAATAGTACAGAAGTAAATGTTCGCATCTAACCCTAAACCCTAAACCCTAACATCATACCCTATACCCAAAAATTAAGCCTAAAATCTATACATCAACTGTATAAAATTGTATACACAATATTATCCACTCTGGTGTACAGATTACTATGTACACATTTTATTGGAAATGGATAGGCCCATGAAGAGATAACATAACATAAAATTACATAATAGAAGACTACATCACAATAACGAAATCACAATAACTAAATCCGAAAATAGAAAAGATAATGTAAACACACAACATAAAATTACATAATAGAAGACTACATAATAGAAGACTACTTAACATAAAATTACATAATTAATTGCTTAAGCTCTTTGATCTCCTCACGCATACTTAAGATTAAAGCATAATTAATTGCTTAAGCTCTTTGATCTCCTCACGCATTTGCGCAAGTTCAAATTGCAGCTCACGGCGGAGCGACACCTCCTCAACATACTGACTTCTCAAGCAATCCAGCTCTTCCTCGAGGGCGGCAAGGCAGTCATGTCGGATGTGCAAACCATCGTTCTACAAGAAAATATATAAGATTTGTTGGCTTAAAAGAAACCATTTCCGTTAACAATGGAGACAAATTTTCCTATTTTGAACTCCAATACTACCTTAAAATCTTTGCATACGTAATAGTTTCTTCCTCTCTCATCAGTTTCCACGGTGATAGCTCCACCGCAGATACACTTTGTTGGAATTTTGTAATTGGCATAGACACAATTGCTGACCCAGTCATACTCCCTTTTCTGATGCTTCATCTCTTTATAGTAAGGATCCGTCATTTTGTTGTACTGGTGAGTGTTGTGAAGAGAGATTGTTGAGTGTTGTGAAGAGAGATTGTTGAGTGTTGTGAATTCTACTTAAATAGGGTAAGATAGTAACAGCTATATTTTATTTCAAAAGCATTTCTAACGGTAAGTAGCTCCAACGGCTATATTATTGAACAACGGCCAAATTGAGTTTTGCTGTTTTGAGAGGAATACACAGAAATCGTATTTAAATGTCTTTCTAACGGCTAGATTGGATACACAGAAATCGTACACCTCAAGTTATAAACAAGTTACATCAAATCATGTTAGGTATACGATGTTGTAACTTTGTACACCTCAAGTTATAAACATGAACACCATATTAAGGAATGACAATAAAACCATACATATCTAATAAATTCAAGAAGAAGCAGTGCGTAATCCATATCTCATCAGTTTGCAAAATAACATTATAGATGTGTTATTAGGAAACACCTAAACAGCCAAATTTCCAAAAAACAAGAACTCCATTGTCAACAATACATATAATTTCCACCATCCATAACCCATCATGGTAGCGGTTCTTTACAAGACTTTTTGTTGTGACCTGAGGTATGACATCGACTACATGTGTTTTGTTTCTTCTTCTTCGGCCCCTCCTGTAAAAAACATAACACACTTTATTCAGAAAATATCCATGACTACACTTAGATGAGATTAGGTCGTACCGGTATTTCTCTTGCAGAACGTTTACGCTTGGTCGGTGGACGTTCTGGTGGTCTCTTCGTCTTTGGTGGTAACATGACAAGGTCACTAACCTCCGGAGGTATGAAAACATCTTGCGGATCTGGAACCGGGAGTGTAACACCCTTTGTTGTTTCATTCCATGTCTTTTTTAGATAGAAGTCTGCAACAAACTCTGAGTGCTGCAAGTCCCGAAACATAGCCGCAGTAATGACATGTCGACATGGTATTCCAACTTTCTGGAATTAAAGACATGTGCAAGACCTGGTTTCCAAATTAACAGAACTCCCGAAGCCAGTTGTTTTTAGAGTTACCTCAAATTCAAAAGCAGACAGAGGCATCAGAGCGTACGCTCTTGCGTCTTCTAGATTGTTCTCCATCAACTCGTCAACAGCCGGGGGGACCTCACCACTCATTCTCGATATCTTTCGCTGTCTACTCACAAACCAACGACTAATCATGCGTCTGATGAACTCAAATAGCGCCATTATCGGGGAATCGCGCGCAGGAACTAGTGTTTTGTTGAGAGACTCAGCTATATTCGAGCTCATTAGATTGTACCGCTCGCCCTCAAAGTGTGACCTTGTCCAATGTCTAGGATCGATCTTCTCAAGATAATCCCAACAACGCTTATCTGTAAGTTTGATCTCCTCGTAAAGTCTCTTAAAGTGGGATACCTTGAATACCTCAGCTGCCCTGCCAACCATTTGCTTTTGATTTCTTTTCTTGAATTTTGCGTCAACGTTTCTTTGTAGGTGTACGAGGCAGCACCCATGGTGTGAAAGAGGATACCACTGATCTTTAGCAACACATATTTGAGGTGCTCTATCAGACACAATAGATAAATCGGAGCCATCTTCTACGATCTGTGTCAGCTTCTGAAAAAACCAACTCCAAGACTCATTTGATTCATTGTCTACAACAGCAAACGCTATGGGGAATACCTGAAAATTGGCATCTTGCCCACTTGGAGTTAGTAAACACCCTTTGTACTTCCCAAACATATGAGTACCATCCACCACAAGAACCTTCCGTAGATGCTTCCACCCGTCAATGCAAGCTTTCAGCGCCATGAACGCGTACTTAAACCTTGTCTTTCCCTTAATATCTTTTTCAGTTTTGATATCAGTAATGGACCCAGGATTTGCATACTTTAGAACATAAAAATATTTTGGCAGGAGCTTGTAAGAGCTCTCTTCTGTTCCTTGTGCAGCAACAGTTGCTAACTCTTTGGCTTTCCAACATTTCCAATATGTGGCCGTAAACAAGAACTCAGTCCGGAGCATCTCTGGTAATTCAGATGTGCGCGGTCCAGCTTGGAGCCGTTCATACTTCGATCTCATTAGTACAGCTATTACTTTCGACGTCGCATGTTTCTTATATTGCGCTTTAACATCAGAAGTGCAGACATGCTTCAGTTGCGCCTTCCTCACCTGATATGTCGAAGATTCCCCCAATTGCTTAGCCATAACATAAAATTTGCAGTTTTTATCAATGCATTTCGCTGAGACGTAGTTAAATGCATGTTTGTGGAACTTGAACCTGAACACCTGCTTTAACGCATAAATGTGCAAACTGATCTTGAATTCTTGCTTGTTACTGAATAGCTTCCCAGCGTACATATCAGCATCTGCTAGACTGAAGTCAACATCATCGACAGTATAATCGTTAACTGCTTCGTTGTTAGACGAAGGTTCTACATCCTCAAATCCATATACCTCAACGGCTCTAACGGATTTCATGAGTGATTCGTCATCAGCCTTATGCTTTTCACGACGTCTTCTTGCGTCTTCCTCACGGCTTCGAGACTGAGTTACCGGTTCGATAAAGTCGTCATCCTCGTCTTCTCCAACCAGGGTTTCATGTGTCTGACCACCCGGAACACACTGAGGTACCGGTTCGACAAAGTCGTCATCCTCGTCTTCTTCATCCGGAGTTTCATGTGTCTGACCAACCGAAACACACTTAGATACCGGTTCCTCAAAATCGTCTTCCTCGTCTTCTCCATCAGATGTATCATGTCTCGGCCTTGACGAAACACACTGAGGGACCTGCCCAACGAAATCATCACTGTCGTCAACTTCCCGAGTATGCATGTTGAACGGCTTTGGAGGAGTCACGAGAACCAAAATTTGGGAGCTGCTGTCCACACTTGGGTTCTCTTCTTGATTTGGATCTGAATGATTCTTAGTCTCGGGCACTTGATCACTTGACTTGACACCTGAATTGTTACTTTCTTCTTCAGTATTTTCCATCGAATACCTAGATGAGCCTATGTAATATCTACCCTCATCTACGTAATCTTCAAAATTTGATGGTGAGTTTGCGGTACGCTGTTTGTTTGTGGATGAACCACTGCCTTTGTTTGAAGAAGGATTAGTTCGTCCACTCCTCGCTTTAGTCGCCACCTCACCACATACACCTCCATATGTTACGTTCGTTCGAGCACCACCACCTACCCCTCCATCCTCATCCTTATCATCGTCCCATTCGCAATTTCGTCCAACAAAATCATGCCATAAATTGAAATCATAATCCTCATTGTCGTCATCCTCGGCTTCCTTTAACGCAGCATCTTCAATCCTGTCCATTTTATTCTGAACTTCACATGCAGTTCCATCCACTTCACGCATCCCAAAACCATTTGCGGCATAAACTGCTTCAATTTCCGCAACTCGCATAAGAATTATTTCATCTTCGGTCAAATCAGTCTCACCGTCATTAACTTCATTCCGGGTGTGCACATCAGCAGACGTACTCCCAACTTGCATATTGCTGCTGCTGGCAACTTCTTTGGACTTCAAAAGATTCTCCATTGGCCTCAGAAAATTCATTTTGCCATCTATTTCCTCTTTGAATGTGACAAATACGTTGATGTATTTGTCCACCTTACGTGCCGAGGAAAACAACTCGAAATCCTTGTCGTTGGAAATTTGAACAGGAGCTTCTCTTTCACCAATAGCACAAGATCCGTGTTCACCAAGCCAATATGACATCTCAGCGACAACAGACATTCCAACTAGACCGTATGACTCAATAATGGCCCGCTTCAAGTCTTCAACAGAAGTTATCAACTTCGCATAGACAGCCTCCCCATACGGTCGCTATCAAGTTTAAAATCCCAGTCACCAGTGTCGTACATAATCCACTGTCCAGAGATTACAACGATGTATGAATCGTGAACACTTACAAATATTGAATTTATATTTTTTTGGAATTCAATGTGCTAATCAGAAGCAATAAATATAGTTTCGTACAAACAAACACCTGAATTCCGAAATCAAATCTGTAATAAATGATTTCAGCCGTAACTATGATGTCATAAATGCATGGGTGTACGGCTTATATGTGATTTACCTTCGATGCTAGATACAGCAGACCCACCATCCGCCATACCCTTTCCTCTCTCATCATATCGGATGTAGCTCATGCCTCTGTGTGTAAAATTCGCTGCGTAGTTCTCCAAAATCGTTAACTCAAGTTCCCTTGTTCGGTAGCCGATTTTACTCCTCAACAAGGAGACAGGCAAAGAGATAGGGTTCGTACGTTTGTGTATTAAATAATTAGTTTTTGCCCTGTTTTTAATTAATAAATTAAAGTAAAACACATGTTTTCCAAAGTCACCAGTCATTAATGGCCATTCGTCCACATTGGAGCCGTTGTTTCCCGGGAAAAATCAGAACATATAAGGCCTTCAAGTTTTGGGATCAAATAGCCCAAAAACGAAGCCCAAAAGCATGTTTCCTTCTGAAATTAACATAATATAATATTCAATGTCTCTATTACACGCACATCCAGGAGGCGTGTGTCGGTCATCCTGAGGCAAGTTTTTGTGGGCAAAAGACAGCCTGGTCCCACGATTTCAAGCTCAAGATTGTTGGGCAAAAAGGTTAAAATTGTCCATTTTTTCTTTTCTCTCCTACTAGGTTGCCCAACAACCTAATTAAAACTTGGGCTTGCCCAATTTTTTAATTCAAACTTAAAAGTTGTCCAATCTTCTAATTGTCCCTTTTTTTTAAAATCAAGTTATAATGGATGAAAGCATCAGTTACTTTTTGAAAAAATGAATTGTTTTAAATAATTTTGTTTCGTTATCTAAAGTGATTCTATGTGTTCATCTAAAGCTGATTTTAACATAGGGAGTGGAGATCGTGGCCTCTCAGAGGCAGTTCAAACAATTATTTTGCTCTCTTTTCGTTTTAAGTGGAGAGACGTAAACTGTTTTGAACTTTTAATATTTCATTTTTTCTTTTTAGTATTTTTTTTGAAAAGTAAAACATTAATTATGTGACATAATTTGATTAGTAAGGTGACTTGTGCTTTAGTATATAAAGTATATCTCAACATAAGTGCATTATACTTTAAGTTATTTATTAAAAGTACGTTACGTAAATGATGCATATGTGAACAAATCGTATTTGGTATTATGTACGTAAAAGTCAACATGGTCTTTCAGTATGTTAGTATGCTGGATGTGAACTTGTAACTAAATATTCATTGTTTCTTCAGGTTTTAAATTAGTAAAGATAAATGAACACAAAATTAGTCATGAAAAACAAGATCCAAATTTAAAACTATCTAGCATTTGAAAAAACTTTTGAAAAATTATTCAAATGGTCTGAACTCTGAAGTGCTATATACTAATAGCAGGTCCATCGGAAGGTTTATGTCAAGGTTCTTAAGGGAAAAAGAGAAAAAGAAATGAAAAATGCAATAATCAGACATAACCGCTACCTAATTAAGAGAAAATAGAGCTGGTACGTGGCGGATGGATATTGGCTTGAAAAAAAACGGTGATTCTCTTTCTCTTCATCGTTTCTTCTTCGATGTAATCGAAGAATCTCTTCGTCACTCTCTCTCTCTCTCTCCGTGGTCGTCTCCTGGTTCAGCAGCCAAGACGGCTCAAGTGCTCATGGATTTCAACCGGGAAGGGAATCCGTTGTTTATCCTAGCGAACTGGCGAGGGTTTTCGGGTGGGCTGAGAGATCTTTTCGAAGGGATACTCTAGGCCGGTTCGGCTATATTCGAGAATCTGAGAACGTATGGGCAATAGATTAACGCACGGAAGAAGCAGCTTTTACCGCTTTACATACAAATCGCCACCAGATTCGCGGATCTTCACGACATTCCATGGGAATGGCGGCGAAAGGAGTGATCAAAAGTGTTGTGGAATGGAGCGGTTCGTGATCGTTTTTCTACAATGGCATCTCAGGAATTCACTGTGGATCTTAATAAGTCCCTTGTATTTCAGGTACATACTACTTTGTTTCCTTAGGATTTAAATAGTTTATGTTAACGTTGCCTTGCTAACTAACCCCCTCTTGTCATTGCTTTGGATTTTTTAAAGGTTGGTCATCTTGGTGAAGCTTACGAGGAATGGGTTCACCAACCCATTGTGACAAAGGAAGGCCTTCGGTTCTTCCACAGTGACTTTTGGGAGGTATATACGTTTTTAATTCTTTCAAATGTATACAGTAACTGGCAATGTTAATAACCATCTGATCTCCATTCTCTGACATATTTATGCAATGGAAACACAGTTCTTGACTCTTACAGTTTGGTGGGCGGTTCCTGTAATTTGGTTGCCAGTTGCAGTCTGGTGCATCTCCATGTCAGCCAAGACCGAAGACATGTGACACAATAAGCCAAGATTTTGCTGTCTCTATTTTTTTTATAAGTTCTCTCTTGAGCTATGTTTTCTTTATAAGTTGTGTGTCATCCAACTCATTTGTTTCACAAAGAACACATTTGTTCAAACAACAACATTATATTCTATCAATTTTTTCTCATATAATTTAAGCATTTGTTTCTTTCTCCTATCTTTTTTTTTGTCATCAACTTAAAACAGACTCATACTGACTCTGTAAACCACACTGGTAATTCCGCATCAATGTTTACGACGAAAGACGGTTGCTCTCTAACACTTCGTGCTAGATTATCTGCTCTCAAATTATACGCTCGTGGTACATGAATGATCTCTGAGCTGAGAAAACTTTTTTGGTCTTGATATCTCCCAAATAACTTGCAAAAGCTGGCCATTCTTCTGGTTCCGAAACCATCTTCACCAATTGAGAACAACCCGTTGCAAACGTGATCCGAAACAGATGCAAATTCCTCATACACTCCATTGCCCAAATTAGCGCCTCCACCTCCGAATGAAGAGGGGAGAGACTCGCTCTTACATCCCTTGCCCCCATTAGTCCCTCAAAACCTTCCAGAGTGCTATGCCAGCCTTGACCTGAATAAAAATCTTTATCTTTCCAAGAACCATCCGTGAAATACCACCGTCCTGGGATTGATGGTAGATTTGAAACTTCTGAATGTTGTGATTCCCTCGGTGTGGTCAATATTTGTGCTTCTGCCGAAAGTGTTGACTCTGGATTTCGGTTGTCTTTTTGTCTTCCCTCCTTCCTCTCAGCAAGATTTGTTGATAAACAATATGGATTGCTTCTCGATTTTGTCTTATCTACTGTTGGCTCAATACAAACCACATTGAGATGGAGTTGAGATGAAGATGAGATACTTTGAGCTTATAAGATGGGAGTTAAACGTAGGCACCAGTAGCTTTATGGATGGTTCCGTCTCTCTACAACCCACAAAACCTTCTTAAACAAATAGACAACACAGTGTAAGAGATTTTTCCAGGTTGTGACAATCAGATTTACATATTATATTGATGACATCAAAAGCTTATGTTACTACTTACCTTGAGGTGTTGCTGAGAGAGAGTGGAAAGTTAGAAAGCAGTCATCAACATTTTATAGTGTTGGACCAACAGTAATTGGATACCTACACACCAACAAACTAAAAGATTACCGTTTCAAGTCCATCCTATATATATTCCAAAGATAACAACCTCAAGCCCTAGGAAAAGGTTTGCTGATGTAGGCACAGAATCACTCCATGAACCTGTCCTCAAATGGTGATCAAAGAAATCAAATAAGCTTGTGCGGAAGATGGGCTGATGGTAGTGATGGTGGTGAAAATGATTGACTCTCTCAATCTGGTGGGCTAATTGACTCTCTCAATCTGTGGATCTTGAAGTTGCTTGAATCACACAAAAAAAATACAAGACAAATCAATAGAAAGAAATGAATCTCTCACTGAACTCTAAAGATAGATTTTATGCAAAGACAAACTCTGATAAAACAAAATAAACTGAATATATTTCTTAATTGATTGAAAGGTAATTTGTACAAAACAATATAGTGAGCTTATATAGGCCGTGGCCCTTGCTCAGAATAACAAAATAAATGAAAGAAAATCAAACATAAAGAAAACTAGCTGTTGGAAGAGTTCTTGGTTTAAATGGCTTGATTCAAGGGCTGAGATGATGGCTTTGTATCTTAACGGTTTAAGGCTGTAAGTAAGATTCTTAGTAACTTCTTTACTGCAGAAATATGGGTAGAAATCATGCCAATCTTGATGGGAAAAGAGCTGTTGAGAATTGATGGCTTTTGGCTCCAAAAATGGCAAGTATGATCTTGGTTGATTCTGAACAATCTGATGGATGCTGGTGCATTGTAAGAACGTCTCTGACTCTCCTGGATGTTTGGATTAGTCTCCTGAATGGTTAGATGTCTCCCCTGGTCGCCAATGCCTGGTTTGCAACTGATTAAACCAATGAGCTTCCAAATAAGGCAGGTGCGGAACTGGTTTGACCCGGTTTAGGAAATCAAGCATAACTTCATATTTACGTGGCCCATCTTGAATTATCTAATTGGCATGTCTTGAGGACATCTCTTATTTGGGCTGAAATCGTCTTCTAAAGACCAGTAATCGCGGATGGATAGACTAGTAAACCTACGGTTTGTAAAATCCATATCTTTATGGTCCGAGTAGCTTTTAAGATGATTCTAATTGGATGTGAAACCTTGTTGAGTGTAGGATCCATGAAAATTTGTTTCATGGATAAATTCCTCCTGGTTTGTATGATATGGCGGTTTGATTGCACCTATGTCATGGTTGGCTTTTTTAGCTTTTCTCACTTTCATGTTCTCCACTGATTTTTCTCCTGGTTCCTTTCTTCTTTTCTGATGATGAATTGAGTCCTCATCATACTCTCCCTCTTGAAAAGTTTTCGACCTCGAAACTATATCTCCTGCAGTAAGAGAAAGCAAGTTAGCTTTTATTCTTATTTGGGAGTTAAGAGTCTTACCTTGATAAGTTTTAGGTGTGGTGATGCGTGGGGCTTCTGGGGGTTCTCCTTTGAGAAGGTAAGATAGGATGACTCCTATTTTATGTTCTGATGCAGCACTATATTCTTTAGTGGGTCTGGTATTGATCAGTATGGGCAGTGATATCTCCTTCTTTGAACTTGGCTTTGCAACAAGTTCTTCTCGGGTGGGGGCTCTTTCTGAACTTCCTCTTTACTAGCTACCTGAAATGATCTCAACATTCTGGGAAAGAAACAAGTGCATTATGGGTTTTCTACTGAAAGATAAACTTGATAATCCTCTCATCCTAGTTGCAACAGATTCTCTATTTATCAATGGTCCAGTGTAAGATGTTTTATATGTAAAACTCTTACTTTCTTGAAGTTCTATTAAGTTGATTGGCACATCTTCTGAATCTATTGAAGCAAACTTAGGGAAAGAATAACTTATCTGAGGAACAAATTCTGTGTTCTTGTTGCTGGATTCAGTGTAGTAATGCAATATTTGGTCAGGGGGCTTTCTTTGAGCATCTTTTGAGTTGCATCACTCTGAACTCTTATGTGCTCAGGTTTGTACTCCCTGATCTGGTTTATACCTGAATAATCTTTCAAGAGCAAGTGCATCATGTCTGTGTTTAAAACTATAGAAATAGGTCTTGTAACTCTTAAACTCACAGTGATAGGTAGTTGGAACATGTTATGCTCTTTGCTTGATGGAAGGCCACGGTTGTTGGCTTCATTTGATCTACCAATGGCTAGAACAACTCCTGAGCAGTCACCAGTTGGCTTCTAGTTTAGGACAGTTAGCTGGTGTGGCACCATTGCAGTTACCTCCTGCTTCTCTACTTGTTCTTTTAATGGTGCAATTGTCTCCAGAAACTTGTCTTCTACTTTCTCTTTCTCCATTGGACAAGTATGTTGTGTACCATGACTCTCTTCACCTCTTTTTGTAGGTTCATCTCCTTGTCCTATTACTGGATAAAAACTCTTTGGCAAAGACAGGTGCATTATACTAGAACTGGAATTTATCAAATCAGACTGAGCCAAAATATCACTAGTGTTAGATAATCCAGTTTTCTCTTCTAGTAATTTTACTTTCTTTAATGGGCAAGTTGCAGCATAATGTCCTCTTTTATGACATCTATAACATGTCTGATCTTTAAATTTATTGGATTTGGAACGCTTACCTTGGGATGTTTCTGCTGGTTGCTTTGGCTCTGGTTTCTTCTCTCTTATATTTAGTCTCCAAAATCATCTGCAACTTTTGTTGATTCTGCAAGTCTAACAAGACTGTAGAGATTGGTTGTTGTTGTACCTTAGTTGTTTGAGCAGACTTCTTAATCTCTGGCTGGTGTGAAAAAAGCACTTGAGAGCACCTTCCTGGATTCAGGGGCGTGAGCATTATTATGCTTAGAAGCACATTGTTGTTTTAGTGTAGACAGAACTCTCTGTGGTGTTGCTTGGCAATAAATTCTTGTGGTGGTGCATTTCCAGCCTTGACACTTCTCTGAAAACTCTATGTACATCCTAGCCTTAAGGTCTTCCCAATCCAGTACTGGTTTGTTGTAAAAGCTTGGAGTATTTTCACGCAGCCACCATTCATAAGCCTTTTCTGTAAATGCTGAGACTGCTTGTTGTAACTTCTTTTCCTTTGGGATTTTGTTGGACTGCAGCCACTTCTCCATGTTTTCTTCCCAATGCAAGTACATTTCAGGATCCTTTCTCTTTCCTGAAAAGACTAAGGACATGTATCTGTTAGCACTTTTCTTCAAGCTTTGCTTCTTTGAGACAGTTGGTGTTGAATGAGTGGGCGCTCGGTATGTGGTGAATCCATATATCACTACATGAAATAAGGGTAGTAATAGCGGACGAAAAATACTATGAGTCCTGTACAATTGAGCTTCCTTAGCCGCTCTGACAGCGCCCGTTATAACAGGTTCGACACTTTTAATAGCGATTTTTGGATGCTATAGTTAACTGTACAACAATTGCGTTATTTTTATGCAATTGTTAATATTTATAATAATGTTGTACAAGTGTTATTAAAACTTATTAAGTTAATTAGCAAAGATAGCAAATGTTTCGTGTTATTAATTAGTTTTTAAATTATCCAAAAATTTAATAATAATAATTACGAATTGATATTATTTTTTAAAATGCAATATTTACTTCGAATATTTGTAATAAAGAACAATTAAATTTTTTAAAAATCCAATAAATATTAAATTATTTAAAAGCCCATAAAATATTTTTTTGTTCATACAAACCACAACACAAACATAAATACTATCAGTCTATGACTAATAAACCTTCACAATCATCCCTAACATAAACACAATCATCATCAGAAGCTTCATCACCTAAATCATCGACTTCTTGGACAGGCAAAGGTGCACCACCTAAATCCTCTTCTGTTTCCAATTCATGATAACCTCTAGGTGGTGCTCTCATAAAAACATACCAATTTGAATTATCATCTTCCCTAGAGTAGAAAACTTGTTTCGCTTGAGAAGGTAGAATGAATGGATCTTTCAAATAGGCTGCTTGGTTCAAATGAAGGTTAACAAGAGTGAAGCCCTCTTCTTCCTTTACACCATTCCCTGTGTTGGGCCAGTTGCATCCAAACAGCAGCACTTTGAACATGTGATAGTCCGTAAGTAAAATCTCCTTTATCACTCCATAATATGTAAGCATATCAGCGACTTGTCTCATATCTCGAGCACTTGATCTACAAAAGCTAAATGCTTCATAAGTTACTCCACTGTTTTGTGTCTTCCACTTGACAGCATCTATATGAAACCGTTGCCCATTAATGATGAATCCTTTATGTGGTAAAGCAACATTTCTTGGTCCAAATGCCAACCACCTTATCTCCTTAGAATGAAAATTTGTTGAGTCTGAAAGAATCTGCCGCAAGAAATCAGAACATGATCATCAATCTGAGGTACTAAAATGATAATCAAAACATGTTCATGAAGCTAACAATATGTAACACGAAAACCAATCATCAAGCTACAAGCTAACCAGTCATCAAAATACTAAAATCTGGACATGTTCATCAAGCTACAAGCTAACCAATCATCAAAATACAAGCTAACCAGTCATTAAATTAATAATCCAGAAAAGAAGATGGAGTTGGAAACCTTTTTTTTCAGACATTGTGCAAAGTGCTCAATACGGTTTTTCCATAACAAAGTTTCATTTCTAGCACAACGAGCATCATTAGCTTTTAACTCTTCCAAATGCATCCTGATTTTACATTAAACAACAGTATATGAAAATGAAATTATAATTAAAAGTAGATGAAACATAAAGGATAACTTACTCAACAAAGGGATCCAAAGATGTCATGTTCATTAGCACATAGCGATGTGCAATGTCTCTATCTTTATCTGAGAGGGTAACCTCTATACCCTTCTGCAGAGGTTGGCCTTCAACCACGATTCTGTCAGCCTCAATATCTTCATTACGATTAACTGTTTCTTGAACTGGTACTGAATCTTTAAGGAACTCTAAACAAAATGCAACGCATTCTGCAACTAAATGCCCCTCAGCCATAAATGCTTCTGGCTTTGCATGATTCTTAACAAAAGCCTTTAGTGTTTTCATGTACCTATAACTCAACTCAGTCAAGAACTATGAATATTAGTCAAACATCATTGCAGGAAATACATATATTGAAGCAAATGAGTACATCAAACCTTTCGAAGGGATAAATCCAACATAAGTGTACTGGTCCTCCCAAACGTGCCTCTTTTGATAGATGTATTGGAAGGTGGAACATGATATCAAAATGGGATGGAGGGAAGAAGCACTCAAGTTGACACATTGTTTCCACAAACTCTGTCTCCATTGATATAAGTTTCTCCGGGTCAATGATGCGCTGACACAACCTGTTGAAGTAACTGCATACTCTATTTATGGCTATCCTAGGAACCCTATGTAACAATCCTCTTAATGCAGCTGGTAACAAGTTCTGGACTAGCACGTGATGATCATGTGACTTTAAACTACCAATATTAGGAGGGTTAACTGAAACACTATTCGAAATATTACCACAATAACCATCAGGACCTCTGTGGGAACCGAAATTCACACTGTCGATTTCCGTTTAAATTAGGAAAGTTAGGAAAACCCTAATTTCCCAGAGATCTGGATTCTCTGCGAGAGCCAACGACAAGTAACCAAATAAATGCGGAAAAATATGTAAAGACAATAAATCGAGTTTGGAAAAAGTATATATGTATTTCGAATTTGCGTATGAGCGTTCCAGAAGCAAAAACATACAAGAAGCTTGCCTGGAAATGGGATTACAAAGGAAATCATATGACAAAAGCAATAAAACGAGACTAAGTTTATCAGCAGTACCACCTATGTCAAGAGAAAACCTGCGGCCGCAACTCCCATAGCAATAGACGAAAAAGACGAAAAAGGTTTTGAAGATTTTGGACTGGACCTTATGGAAGGCTGACTACGTACCCCTTTTGAGGATCAAGTCGAGTGTAGTTCAATTAGAAAGATTTGAACACGAGATCGAACTGTCTGGGCGACTTCGTCGAGTATGAGTGCAAGTCATAGAAACAGGCATGTCGAGAATAATGCCTAGGGTTTCTAAGTGTAAAGAATTCTAGAGTCTAAAGTTATCTAGGGTAAAAAGTCGTCCTCTAGAGTCTAAAAATCGTCCCTCTGCATCTTCAACCTGGACGTCTTTATATACTCCTCCTAAAGGCGGTTTTCTCTTTTCCTTTCTGCCCTTGGTCGAGTTTATCGCTTCGCGAAAATATTCCATATCTCTCCGATCTTCATGTTTATCTTTGGAAACTTCACATTCATCCTCCGAACTTGACATTTATCTTTTCCTGCATAATAAAAGATAAAACGTCATAACAATTGGGCTTGATTTCGTACAAAATCGAGAGTGAGCTTTTAGCTGTGTTCTAGACCCTTTCGGGCCGTTTTCCAACGTAAGCGTTTTTACGGTTTTATCGAAATAGAGCTTTTAAGAAACGACGTCGATTCCAAAGAAAGTTTGAATTTCTCGTATAGTAGAGGCAGCTCTAGGTGTTCAGTTAACCGTTGCTGTTTTATACAATCAATTCGAATTCCATAAACGGAAACAAGTTCTTGTGGTTTTTATCGTAAGGTTCCGATGATGACTTCGATCGAGATGGAACAAGAGCAAGTTCGATCCGAATGCGAAGGAAAAAGCTATGACGACGAGATGAAGATGGATTGGGCAATCCAACTCGCCAAAATAGCGAGTTGGCCATCATGCTTGGTCCAACTCGCCATTTTGGCGAGTTGGGAGTGATCCAACTCGCCAAAATGGCGAGTTGGCCATGTTTCTTGGTCCAACTCGCCATTTTGGCGAGTTGGGAGTGTTCCAACTCGCCAAAATGGCGAGTTGGCTATCTTTCTGGGTCCAACTCGCCATTTTGGCGAGTTGGGGCTTGTCCTACTCGCAAAAATGGCGAGTTGGCCATGTTTCTCGGTCCAACTCGTCAAAATGGTGAGTTGGCTGTCTTGCTGGGTCCAACTCGCCATTTTGGCGAGTTGGGGCTTGTCCTACTCGCAAAAATGGCGAGTTGGCTGGCTTGCTTGGCCTGATTCGCCCGTCCGGTGAGCCTGTCGGTGTGTTCGGACAATTGAACCTTTGTACTCGTTTCGTTATCCGAGGCTTAGAGTAATATTTATCGAGGTCTTATTTTCTAATTCCTTTTCGGAATTGATTTGAAACTCGATTTAGGTTTCTCACGCTCTTTTTATCTCTTTTTTTTTTAAAAAAATGAGGACATTTTCAGAGGACTTTCAGGCATTGATTCTGTCGTGACCGATTTTGACCCCAACAACCTCTAAACTTAGATAACCTTTGGCAGAAAATGGTCTTCTCTTTCTTGATAACCAGTAGGCAGCTGGAGGTAAGTATGTTTTCTTTCCCCTCACCTCTGTGTGCAAGTGATTTCTGATTCCAATATTTTCTTACTCTTTTCTTGCTTTCAACCCATCATTTGACTTAGCACTTTGCATCAAGATAGACAATATAGCATCCGACACATTCTTTTCTATGTGCATAACATCAATATTGTGACAAACATGCATATCCTAACACATTAAACAAGAACTGTTAGGAATATTCATATATAACAATCAGATAATATAGTTCAATTACTCTACTTTACCTTTCAGTAAGGTAGTTCAAAGAATATTGATCTCTTCTTCCACCGCCATAGATCATTTGATTCTTCACACTCTTTTTCTTGAACTATCCCATCATCTTCCAACTCTGGTCTTTTCCTTTTATTTTTCCCTTATCTAGAGGTTTTCCAAAATCATTCCTAAAAGCTTGTAGTGTCTCATATATCTCAGCGCCAGTTTGTATCCTATTTGCACTCCCTTCCACCACAGTGTTGTCAAACCAAGCTTTTTATATCTGTAACGATGGCCAGCCGGTAGTCTCTTTCTATTCCCTTGTAGACAAACTTGCGGCTAAACTTAAGCCACCTAGAAGGTGTATCCTTTCCACATACATTCCAGGCTTGTTTCCCCTTCATTTTACATCCAGACAATGTTCCTAAGGCTGGATAGTCACTGATACTCCAAAGCAGCAAGGCTCTAAGTTTGAAATTCTCCTTCGCATATGAGTCGTACACTTCATTACCCTCAGCCCACAAATCTTTTAAATTGTCTATCAGTGGTGCTAGGTAAATATCTATGTTATTACCAGGAACTGTTGGACCAGGGATCAACAAAGTAAACATTATATTCTCAGCCTTCATACACATAGTTGGAGGCGTGTTATGGTTAACTAACAACACTGGCCATGTGCTGTGATTGGTGTTTTGCATGGAGAAAGGGTTCATCCCATCTGTATAAATCCCAAGTCGAAGATTCTTGGTTCAGCAGCAAAGTCTGGCCATATATCATTCACTTGTGCCCAAGAGATAGAATCAACGGGGTGTCACATTGTACCATCTTCAGTGGCATTGGTATAGTGCAAATGCAGATCTTCAGCCATCCTTTTTGATCTAAACATCCTCCTAAATCTTTCCTTGATTGGAAAATATCTAAGTACCTTTGCCGGAATCCCAACCTTTATCTCATTACTGTTCTTATCCTTTTCCCATCTTGAAACTTTTCATCTTGGACAGCTTTCTAGCTTCTCATACTCCCTCCTATATAGTATGCAATCATTCTTGCAAGCATGAATATTGTCGTAGCCGAACCCAAATATATTCAGAAGTTTCTTGATTACAGCTAAACTCTTGGGAAGAACATTGTCTTCAGGTAGCATATCCTCAAGTAAAACCAACAGCCGATCAAAGTAGTTCTCCGGCACACCACTTTTAACCTTGAATCTGTAAAGTCCCATGATTACTGAAACCTTTGTGTGTTTGATACAATCCGAGTACAATCGAGTTTCAGTATGTCTTAACTTTTTCCTTAATTCAGTTTCCTCTGCTCCTTCATCATCATCAGTTGTCTCTACCCCATTGTCATTCGTCTGATTTGGACCACCTTCATCCATAGAGAATGCTGTCTTACACAAATCAAATGCCTCCGTTTCATATCGAAGACTACTCACTGTCTTCTGCAGAATCTCTTTTTTTCAACATGAATACTCCAACAGGAACTCTTATACTTCTTATCCATACCCCTAATCACCAGATGCTCCACTATTTTATCTATTAACTGATGGCTTAGATTGCGGCAGTCTCTACAAGGACATAGCATTTCAGACAGATTTCCCAATCTTCGTGCTGATGAATTCATGAATAGTTGCTCCTTTTGAGTACACACAACTATTCCAACAAGAATAGGACAAAAGAAGTTAGCTTTATTTCAATCGGCGAATACAATGTGAGCTCCGGAGATTTTAGTTTATACCTTGGCAGCCAAACCCATGTCTTATCCATTTGCTTCCTTTCAATTGGTGCATGCAAGTAAGATCCGGTGTGAAACGAATTGCTCAAATCGAAGCTAGCGAGACAAAACAAGATTTGTTCTAAAATTTTTTTTTACCCTAAAGATAAGTTGTGTTCTGAGATTTGCTCTGAATTTTTTTTTTCTTTGGCCGCGAAATCAGAATCTAAGAAATGAATGGCTCGGATCGAAGTCAGGGAGACAAATCAAACGGTGTAGGTTTAATAAGATGCTTATCTCGGACGTTCCTGCTCATTGACTAAGAAAAAGGACGGCTCAGATCAAAGATACCAAGACAAATCAACGGTGTAGGAGTAATCACGTCTGCAATAAGAAAGAAGGGCTCAGATCAAAGTTGGCCATACATATCTAGCGGTGTAGGATTCGCCACGTCTTCAATATTGGAGGTTGCTGCTCATTGGTTAAAATTGTATTTTTTGTTTAAAATCCGAAATTAACATATAAAATAGGTTATTATGAAAAAATCTAAATTAATTCTTAAAAAATTCAATATCATTATTCAATTTTTCAATTATTATTTCTTCTAAATATTTTTTTTTAAATTAAGAACAAATACTATAAAGTACTATCACAACAATCTAACTTATATGTTCATAAACACTAAGACTAAGTTGTATGTTCAAGGTTTCCATCTCAAATTATTATATGAGTTTTAATAAAAAATTTAACAAATGAGTTTTATAAAATTATGATCGCAATATCATTTCTTATAATTACAAAAAAATCAGAAACCAAGAACCATTATTACAAAGACTAATTACACTAAGACTTAGTTTATATAGGGTTTGTGATGATTGAAGACTTTAGGGTTTAACTTTAGGGTTTAGGGTTTTAATTTTAGGGTTTAGGTTTTAAATTTTAGGGATTTTGGTCTAAAAATTTGGATTTAAAATTTTACATTATATTACATAATAAGACATTTTATTATACAGGCTTATATTATAATATTACACAATGTATAAAAATAGTCTTAACATAAAGTTAAACTAGACATACATAACCGATAATATAATACATTGTTTCAGACGATAAGTTTTAACTAGCATTATATAAACTTGACATTGTCTCACATGAACTTGAGATTTTCATTTGGCCATGCCACAGCTGAACCTATTGCATCAGATATGTATTCAATTTCTTAATTTGGCCTCCAGACCTTTGCATTATCAATCTTAGCCACTTCAACCCAAACCTTGATTGCATTTGGACCTAGGGGTACAAAGTGGCACAACTCATTCGGATCTGTTAAAGCTACTCTTCCTTCAGCTACCTTACGTCCAGAGTTGCTGCAATCTAAGAGAATACACTTCTGCTTTGGACTTTTGGTCCAACTAGTGCTTGTTAAAATGGCTTCCATGATCCGAGAGATGTCTTACCATGGGAGGAATTCAAGTGGCGGTTCAAGAGCAGTCACTCCTCTCCATACTAATGAAAGGGAAGCAAGCACCTTAACTCATCTCATTACATTCATCATTTTACTTATGCTTGAGATATGATACTTAAAATGTTATTGAGAATGAGTTGATGAGTGTATTGCCTTATGAACTGATGCACCTTTGGGTTCCAAGCTTGACTTAGGATCTCCTAGAGTCAAGCTTGAGGGAGAGTGTTAACTTGAAGAGAAGAAATGGAGCTTGTGCATACATAGGGCAAGCTCCATAAGAGTTCCAGAAAAGTTCCAGAAAGCTTCAGGTGTATCTGGAAGATGACAGGTTGCCCATGTTGATCAGAGCATGCACAAGTTGCATATTCCTGACCATGGAGATTGCCCACTGCCCATGTGGTCTCAAGGCGTGGAACCCAAAGGTGCATCAGTTCATAAGGCAATACACTCATCAACTCATTCTCAATAACATTTTAAGTATCATATCTCAAGCATAAGTAAAATGATGAATGTATTGAGATGAGTTAAGGTGCTTGCTTCCCTTTCATTAGTATGGAGAGGAGTGACTGCTCTTGAACCGCCACTTGAATTCCTCCCATGGTAAGACATCTCTCGGATCATGGAAGCCATTTTAACAGTGCTGCCCGGACTCTACAACTCAAAGAAGATAATAGAAGCAAGTTCCAACATCAATGAAAGATCCAACATCAATCAACAGACAAACAATTAAAATAACTTCATTTCAATAACATACCACTACTTTTTTCTTGGCTGGTTTCGAAGGTGATGCTCTTTTCTTGGCTGCAGATTTAGTAGTTGTTGCATCTATATCGGTTGTAGCCATGACTTCAACCTTTAGGACTGGCCATACGATTTTCTCGTTAAGTGCATCACCAATTAAAAACATATCAGTAGTTGGCCTCCGCAAATATGCCTTATCATTGAACACCTTCAGAACTTCAATACTAACAGCATTGGGACCTAGAGGTATATTGTTAACCATCTCTTTGGATTTAGATGAGCACACGAGACCTGCAACAATAACCTCTTCCTCTTCATTGGTCCAATCATATATCTTGCATCTTCGAGATTCACCTTCCTTGGTTTGCTAAAATGTAAGAAGCTAATGATTAGACATAACACATCTGTTGTAGGAAGAAAACAAGATTAGAAAACTTTACCATGGATACATCTCCTGAAAAGATTGGATCCCCATCTAAAATCACTTTATCCATTGGCCAAACTATTTTGTATCCCACAGCTTCCTCAAGAGTTAACACATCTGTTGTAGGCCTCCAGAGAGAAGCTTCTGAGCTTAGTGCAGACTTAACAACGACAGCCACTGCATTAGGACCAATTGATACACGACCAATTTTGTACTTCGGTTCAGCAGAGCAGAATTCTCCTTTACCAACAACAACATCTTTTTATTCAATCCAATCCAGTATTTGTACTCTCACTCCTTCTTTGAATCCACCACTAGTCTCAGATGTTTCAGGATCACCATTACTTTTCTGAGAGAAGGAAAAGGAAATCGTAAATGTCTTAAGACCAGTTGACCAAATGTAATGAAAAGGATTACCTTCTTTCCAGCTAAGTCTCGGACCATGCCCTTTAACTCTTCAATCTCAGTTTTCATTTCTGCAATCCTTGCGTCTCTAAATTGCAGAAATGCTAGCTTAGTAGCCGTAATCCCTCTCCCAAACCCCCTAACTCGTCCAGGTTTGTCTTTTCCCAAAATCTTGCTCAATGCATCTTCCCTTATTTTCTCAGAAGCTGATGTTGAGTCCATTTGACTATCAAGTGACTGTATTTGTTCCTGATACAAACATTTAAACACAAGATAATTCATTGATCATAATCCATTAATTATACATAATATAACAACTTCCAAAATTCTTACAATAGTCTCGGCAAAGTGAGGCTTCACAGCTCTACCATCAGCATGAGTGTGTCCCGCAATCCATACCTTACTTGGGTCTTTACTCTCTTTTTTTTCTATATAAAAACAGATATATCTCAATATCATTTTAATCTAACAAGCTGTACAATATGTAGATGTTTGACTATTCTTTTACCATATCTTCAGCTAAACGAAGCATTCCTTTGCGGCTGGTGGTGTGAGGAATCTATTTTTTTTTATCTCTCTGTACTTGTTACCTATTTCCTACAATATAAATATGAGTGTGATTAAATCTATAAGACATGACCTATAAACAAGAAAGTTACTTAGTTGTATATAACTAACTGTGAAAGTTGTGGTAGTCTTGCTCTTAACCCAAGAGTTCCACACTTGAATGTATGGGATGTTTCTGGGTTTAAATCTATTCTCTCAGCAGTAGTCTTCGGAGTAGACGTAATCAAGGCTTGGAGGTAGAAGCTATAACTCTGCAAGTTGCTTCTGCAACAACACTAAAATTGAAGAAAAGAACAGCACATGAAGTGGCTTCCCAAAAAAAAAAGAATTTAGTTCTAACGCCAACGAGAAGAAGTAGTAGAATCAAGAAAGTGGCTGCTGAAGATGAAGAGGTAGAAGATGTAACACCGCGAGATGATGAGATAGAAGATGTAACACCAGAAGATGGTGGTGTTGTGGAAGAAGATGAGGGTCATGACAATGAGGCTGATCAGGCTGAGAAGGCAATGTCTGAAGATGATAAAGAAGATACTGAGATAGAAGGAGAAGCTTTTTTGACTGAACAGGAACAGAAAGAGATGAAGAAGAAGCTGCCAATATGGTAGAAGATGGAGTTCTCAATGAGAAAGGGAACGAAGAAGAAGCTACCAATATGGAAGAAGATGGAGTTCTCAATGAGAAATGGAGCGAAGAAGAAGCTCTCAATATGGAAGAAGATGGAGTTAGTAATGAGAAAGGGAAAGAAGAAGAAGCTCTCAATATGGAAGAAGATGGAGTTAGCAATGCTCAAGATGATGAGATTCCTAGTACTGAAGGAGTTCAGCTACTAGGGGATGAAGTGAAAAAAAAAATAAAAGAGGACCAACAAAGATGCGTAGAGTGGCTGAAAATCCTAATGAAAAGGTTGCTGTCACATTCACTGAGGAAACATGTTCCGGTAATCATGTTGGACCTTGTTCAGTAACACTATCGTCTTTTCTTGGTCCTCTTGTGAGGGAACTATGTTCTGGTAAAACTTTCTGATTGGAGAAAACTTGATGCAGCGACTAAAGCAACAGTGTGGGAAGAAATTCAGGTGTGTAATATATGTTTTGTTGAACCGAAAGATAAAATCATAAACATGTTTGATCTTTTCTTATTGTGATGCAGGGGAGGTTTAACTTGCAAGAAGAGTGGCGGAAAGCTGTTATTTTCAAGCAGCTGGGAAATTTGAGGAGGACCGGGAAGTCAAGGCTAGTGTCACAAGTACGTGCTGCGAACACTACTACTGAGAGAATAGATTTAAACCCAGCAACATCCCATCCATTTAAATGTGGAACTCTTGGGTTAAGAGCAAGACTACCACAACTTTCACAGTTAGTTATCTACAACTAAGTAACTTTCTTGTTTCTACTACTTCTTCTCGTTGGCGTTAGAACTAAATTCTTTTTTGGGGAAGCCACTTTCTTTGCTGTTCTTTTCTTCACTTTAAGTGTTGTTGCAGAAGCAACTTGCAGAGTTATAGCTTCTACCTCCAAGCCTTGATTACGTCTACTCCGACGAGAACCAACTTGTCCTCCTCCTATTGTCTTTGTGATTTCTGAAACTGATAAACAAAGAACAGATTCAATCAAAGTAAAATTAAAACCCAAAATCAAAATCAAAATCGAAATCGAACATCACAAACTTCGACATGCATGTTCACACAAACTAAGAATCGAAACCCAAAATCAAAATCAATATCCAAAATCACAAACTTTCACATGAATGTTCACACATGAATCAATATCGAAACCCAAAATCAAAATCGAAACCCAAAATCAAAATCGAAATCCAAAATCAAAATCGAAACCGAAAGTCACAAACTTCGACATGCATGTTCACACAAACTAAGAATCGAAACCCAAATCAAAATCAATACCCAAAATAAAAAACTTTCAAATCAAAACTCAGAATCAAATTGTTTTCCTTAATTTCCTTTGTTGATAATAAAGAAACGATACATCGATGAGATAGAACTCTCGGGATTTTTTGAGAAACTATGAAGAACAGAGTGTTTCGATTCTAGGGGAACCGAGGAGATAGTGAAGAAAGTGAAGAGAGTGTACAATCAAAGGAATTTTTTTTTTTTAACTTAAGAGTATTTGTCGACTAAAATTTAATATATTTTTTCATACACTATAGCAATTATTTTTTTTATCTGCAATGGTAAGGCGCCTCCACTTACCAAATTAACGCGGCTAAATTCTATAAACGCTATTATAAAGGCCGGTGTTGGTATACAATAACAGAACTGTTATAAACGCTATACTCCGATGCTATTAATACCCACATGTCCTGTAGTGTATGCTGGACTTCTTTTGTTGCTGGAAAGGTTTGTAACCCTTATATGTAACTTCCACACGTTCATCCTCCTCCCCTATACTGATATCAGAATTAGTATCATCACACCATGGTGTATTGGAACAACTCTGGTCATGTGATAAGTGGTCTTGTGGTTTTGGTTCCATCTCTTCGTCATGTTGTTCTTCTTCTTTTCCAGAACTAGAGTAGCCTTGTTCTGCCCATTCTTCCTCTCCATAATCAGCCTCATAAGAACTTAGAGCATGATCAGAATCATCCTCTTGATCAGAGAAGATTTGATCTTCTTGTTCCTATTCATTATTACTCTGGTCTTCTTCTTCCATTTGTCAATTGTTCCTGAAACAGAACAAACATAAATATGTGTATTAGTGGGGTCTTGTAGTGTTGGTCGAATTTCAGTATGCAAGAGAAAGTATGATATGCTTGAAACAAATGCTATATGATATGGAAACAAACTTTTTTTTTAATGCAGATTCGAAATAATAAATATAAAATATGCTTGGACTGACTATGAGTGATATTAGCTATGCTTTTTTTTTCTTTTTTGAAAATTTGATTGCTATCTATCTATACCTATATATATATACTATATTAAAAGAAGAATAACTAGAGCAGAGAGAGTATCCACGTCACTCAAAAAATCAGCCAATGAGAGAGAGTTGTTTTGCCACGTCAAACCTATTACTCCAAACAAATTTCATTTCGTCGCAAGCCGTCTCCTTCATCTCTTCCACTTCCTCATCGTTTCAACTCTCTGCTTTCTTCCGTTTCTCCACTCTTGATCATTCCAACTGAACAAAATTCTACAATCCCATTCACCAAAAATAATCGATGGGCATGAAACTGATACAAACATCTGGCAAGTCTCTGGTTGCTTTATATTTCAACGACGTCTCACCTGTTCATCAGAGTCTGAATTATACTTCCTTTCGATCTATTTCTGGGAGGTCGGAAACGGGACAAAAGGTGAAGCTCTTACTGGTCTAAGTCTGCTCAACATCGACGAACAGGTTTGAGTATTTTCCTCCGCTATTTCATTTTCAATTGTTAAATTTACAGTTAAAATTCTCATAGTTATGCAGATTACTTGACAAAATCGTATATCGTCTCAAATACAATTTTAGGTCGGTTTCATAAACATATAAATGAATTTTATAACATATTTTATAATTTTAATTTATATCAAAACTAATATAAGTGAATAAGAAATCAATGATTCTTTTGGAAAAAAACCCAATGAAGTCAAAATGCCAAATGAAAAAAATTGGTTGTTACAGATATATATATACTATATTAAAAGAAGAATAACTAGAGCAGAGAGAGTATCCACGTCACTCAAAAAATCAGCCAATGAGAGAGAGTTGTTTTGCCATGTCAAACCTATTACTCCAAACAAATTTCATTTCGTCGCAAGCCGTCTCCTTCGTCTCTTCCACTTCCTCATCGTTTCAACTCTCTGCTTTCTTCCGTTTCTCCACTCTTGATCATTCCAACTGAACAAAATTCTACAATCCCATTCACCAAAAATAATCGATGGGCATGAAACTGATACAAACATCTGGCAAGTCTCTGGTTGCTTTATATTTCAACGACGTCTCACCTGTTCATCAGAGTCTGAATTATACTTCCTTTCGATCTATTTCTGGGAGGCCGGAAACGGGAAAAAAGGTGAAGCTCTTACTGGTCTAAGTCTGCTCAACATCGACGAACAGGTTTGAGTATTTTCCTCCGCTATTTCATTTTCAATTGTTAAATTTACAGTTAAAATTCTCATAGTTATGCAGATTACTTGACAAAATCGTATATCGTCTCAAATACAATTTTAGGTCGGTTTCATAAACATATAAATGAATTTTATAACATATTTTATAATTTTAATTTATACCAAAACTAATATAAGTGAATAAGAAATCAATGATTCTTTTGGGAAAAAACCCAATGAAGTCAAAATGCCAAATGAAAAAAATTGGTTGTTACAGATGGTCAATATAAATAGAAGAAACTTATACTTATTGATTGAGTAACGGTTCATGCACTGTGATCCAGGGGTTCATCTCATCAAAACGTGCTTTGAGTAATCTCAGCTGATTGCTTCATGACTTTCTTACTTTGGCTTATTGAAACTCATATTCACGAGCTGGAGGAGGAGCTGAAGCTTTTCAAGAATCACTCTCAACCAAAAATAGTTGTAAGCAATAAAAGCTTTTTTTTTATTGCTTACAAAGTACACCCACTACATCTTTGTTTCTTTTATAACTCTTTCATTCAAAACCACTGACAATTTTGTAATCTTGAGAAAACACCTCTTTACACCTTCCTCTGTAACTATGACTTAACTGATATGCCAGCCGGAACTAAAGTAATATCTTTATATATAAAGTAATGATAAGATCCATTCAATGGTCGTGCCTCTCTTCCATACCATGGAACACCCATGGAACCAGTTTCTGCACTGCATCCACCTTTGAGGCTGTGTTGGCCTTTGGGAGTGGAGTCTGGCCTTCTCCCTTCTCCTCTGACAATTTGCGTGTGTTCCCAGGACACAGAGGAAGCCTAGGGTGTGTTCATACAGGGTCAAACACCACCCAAGAGTCGTGCATCACTTCCCCCTTCAGTGCCCATGAAACTGCCTTTCTACACACATCTGCCTTCAAGGTTATCTCTGCCCTTGGAAGTGGAATCCGGTCTTCCAACCTTCTCTCCTGGCTATTTGCGTGTCTTCTATGGAT
Organism: Brassica juncea; assembly: GCA_018703725.1. Lineage (NCBI taxonomy): Eukaryota > Viridiplantae > Streptophyta > Magnoliopsida > Brassicales > Brassicaceae > Brassica > Brassica juncea. Next base: position 12,237,567 of record CM031937.1, read on the forward strand.
GTAGAGGAAGCCCATGGCGTGGCAAACAACAATCAAAACTCACCAGAGGGTCGTTCATAACCCTCCCCATGATTGCCCACCAAAACTGCCTCTTTGCTGCCTTTGATTGCATCTATGTCTTGGATTGTTGAATCCGACCATCTCCATGTTTTTCTATGGTTTTCTTTGTGTTTCAGGGTGGAAAATGAATGCCTGGCGTGCCTGCAAAGGCACGGACATGCCCTATCTTTATAGAAGAAGGAATGGTTAGTTCTCCCATGATCCATTCTGATCATGCACTACATCACAGCTTCACCTAGCTGATCGAGCTTCGCCCAGACCTCGTCCAGCTACCGAAACACTCGACCAACTCCTTTAAGCTTGTCTCCATCTTATTTTGGTTAAGTCTCAGCTGTCTGATTCCCTTAACCACGTTCTTGGATCATGACACACTTGTCTTTAGGTCATATGACCTGTCTGGTGCGTCTCCACGCACAATGGTCCATCCTCGAATCCAGTGGTTCTGACATCTTGTCTCATTGACAAAATGTTCCAACCGATTTTTGTGCATCCGGAACATGGAGCATCCTCGATTGGTTCTTTCGAACCAATTCGTTGCATCTCCCTCCTTGTTCCTTCTCACTGATCACATCTTTGATCAACATATGAACATGTCTCCCCCACTTGGACTCCAAGTGGTCTTTTCTGCCTTCTGAACATGGCACCATCGCAGACCGGTGTCACCAGACCCAACTTTCTAGGTTGCAGTCTTAGTATTCACCAAGTCTATTCTTCTCTGACCCTAGTCCACGACCAGATCATATTCAGTCCATAAGAATTTACTGCATACCCGAGTCTTAGTAGATTTACCCAATCTCCAAGCCACTCGATGTATCAGTCAAGTCTTAATGAACTCGTTCCAATCTTTAGGCCGCTCGTTGTACCACGAGTCCTAACAGATTATTCTGTTTCTTTATGTCCTTTACAGACATCAAGGGTTCATGATCCCAGCCACATCGTACTGGATCATCCCTTAACCGACCATAGCCTTTTCCAGCTTGGCCACATTGCAATCTTAGTCTCTGCTAGACTAAACCGCCTTATACTTGACTTCTGTCCATTACCAGACATTGTCATACTTTGATCCTCGTCCACTCATGGACTTGATCACATTCCGGTCCTGGTCCACTCCGGGACTCGACCATCACATTCCAACCATATGTCCATCTCCGACTAGGTTGTGCTGCGACCCTCGTCTTTCACTGGACTTGGTCGACTTCAAACTTAGCCATTTCGGCTGGTGCCATACGATACGGACTTTTGGACCTTGGGACCGTTCCCGGTTCTAGTTCGATCATGAACGGGTCAGCCCTGTCAGGAGGCACACCCTGCAGCACCCGAAACACATCCTTGAACTTCTGAACCAACCGAATCCCGTCCGGGCCACCACCCCCTTCGACCTCCTTAGTGTAAATGTTCGCCAACCAGGCCTCAGAACCATTCCCCAGCATCTTGTCCACCAGGACCGCTGAGACCACTAAGCATCCAGAGGTCGGACAAATATCAAGGAACCTGATCGGGGGTCCACAACCACTCTCAAACTGCACACGCCCACAGTGGCAGTCTAAGGTGGCCCGATTCTGTCCTAACCATTACCTTGGAACCTGATCGGGGGTCCACACCCACTCTCAAACTGCACCCTTCCCCGGTGACAGTCTAAGGTGGCCCGATTCTTTCCAAGCCAATCCATACCCAAGATCACTTCATGATTCTTGAGGCATACCACAAACAGATCCACGGGCAGCACCCTTCCTTGGATCATCACTGGGATGTCCCTAACCAGGCCTAGTGAATGCTTTACTCGGCCTCTGGCTGCACTCTCTATACCGGGATCATCCCTTCCCCAATACAAACAATCCCTTTCCAAACATATCTGGACTCACAAACGGTGTGTAGCTCCAGTATCGAAAAGTACGTGTGTTTCCACACCACCGATCATTAAGTACTTAGATTAGTAAGATCTCGGTTTGATCACACATTTGGAAAACGTCCCATACCATTCTCCAAAGTGTCACACTTCTGTGAACGTCCCATACCATTCACAAAAGTGTTTATAGTATACCTCAATCCTCATCATACTAAGATACTTAACATCGTGTTTCCAATTCCTCTTGAAATTGATCCATTCCCATTCACTCAATCTTAAGGAATCCTACTTTGACTTACACTGAGTCCAAGCTGATCCATCTGATCACAAGCCCACTCATGTACTAGCAAGGTAACGTTTCCCTTAAGGAAAATGCCATTTGATTTCTCTGGATATGACAATGAAGGTGTTGGTTTCTTCTATTGAACGAATGTTGTCTTGATAGGTTTCTCATGGATGGATTTTCAATGATACTAGCCAGTTGGATACACATGAATCATCACATATTTCACAAAACCAGGTACCCAATTTTCCTTTGGAACCTTCCTGTTGTGATATCGCGTTAGAGATTGGCGAATAAACAAATGATGATGGCGATAACTGATCATGATTGCCTATTTAAGCAAGTAGAGGTGCCTGAACTTGAGAGATTTCATTCGTACTGGTGGCTCTCGAGTGTAGAAGGCAATTTTGAATTGCCTAATCCACCTAGAGGACAAATTACATTGGTATTGTTGAGCTTGGAAACTGATGCTCTCAATTGGTATAAGGTTGAATCGGACAACTGGGAATTACAATTTTTTGGAATTAAGGTCAGGGCTTGGTATGCAACAGGTCAGGAGTTAATCTGTTTCAGTAGATCTTGAAGAATGTACGAGCTCCTGCGAACTTTGTTGGTTGTGTTTTGCTTATTGTAGAGGTAAAATAAGAAGCACTTCCTGATAATTTTTTCCGGCATCAGAATACGTGCTAAGAAGGAACCAGTTCATGAGATTGTTCCAATGGCAGAGATTTGGGATGCTCTTTAGCAGCGAGGAGCTTTATATTTTGTCCCTCAAGTGACTTCTGGAATTACACAATATCGGAGATTACTATGAATTCAGTCAAGGTATGTTAGTCTTGGAAGATGCTTTGGTTGAACCATTCTGTAACAACAAAGGAGAAAGGTAAGCACAGTCCAAAAACAATAGAAAGCGTTGCTTGAGGAAAAACGGGTTGCTTGGATTATGGGTTCAACTCTGATTAAAAAAACAAAATTCTATTTCAGAGAACAAAAATGATTTTAGTTTGTTTGTTTTGATTTAGTTTGGTGTGATACTGGTTTGTGTATACATTGTAGTACAACATCAGCTTCTCATGCAGTGAATTCACTTGAGATCATCAAAAAATTCACAAAGTAAAAACTATTTTATTGAACTTCGATATATAGTAAATATCACGTGACGAAATACTTAAGAAAGTAGTTATGTGTAGTACTAAATCAAAGTTATAAATTTCTAAATATAATAAAATATACATAAATCAAAATTCAAATATATATAAATCATGATTTATTTATAAAATTATTTTATAATCAGGTCAACATTAAAAATCCAACTATTTTTGTTGCTAAAACTTCCAAAATAAGGTGTATTTCAGGTTTTCAAATATCTCTTATGTTAAATAATTAATGAATTTTGCACGGTTCTTTTTCTTGGTGTATATGCGAAACGAAATTGGTATACATGCATCACTTTGATGATATTAGTCTATTTTAAATAATTTATATATGTTTTTGCAAAATATATTCTTTGGTCTATATTATAAGGCATCCATTGCACTAATATTAAAGTATATATTAGATCACTATATATATGTAATTATATTTTTAATTAATATTCCTTCGATTTATGATCCATTAAAGGTTTAAAGCAACATAACATATTTAAGTTTTGAAAAGCTAATCATGAGTTAAATGAAATATTAGATGATTTTTCTGTGCTCAGGTACGAACAAATTACAAAACATTTATATAAAAAAATTTAATGTATTATCATAAAAAAATTAATTTATCTTCATATTTATTATACTTATTTTTTCTAAAATGACATGGAAAAAGTACGTCATTTCTTAATTTCCATAAAACATAGAATCACTTACCCATTCTAGCTAAGTGATCTTAGCAAAAAAATTAAACAATCATCAAAATATATTTATAGACAAATTTTTAAAATATATTTAACCAAATATCAAATCAAATCCCGCGCGAAGCGCGGACTTGCCCTAGTATAACATAAAAGACTACACCTTTTTCTCTATGCCTTTAAAAGCAAACACACGCTGTTCTTTAAGATGGTGTACTTAAATCTTTTATTTAAAAAAAAAAGTTAAATGACTTTAGGTGAATCCCTACGGGCTATATATGCTACGTGATTGGTAAAAGTTAAATTACTTATTTATGAACTTCTGGACTGGAAGAAAGCTGATAAATTTATAATACTGTTCAACAGTGAAAATATGAAAATATTTTAAAATTGCAAATTCTGTGTTATTTTTAATTTAATAGGCAACAAATGATCAGCCATAAACTTTTTTATTATTCTAGGCAAAACGTGTTATACTATAATGTTTTTGTAATTTTGATTTCTTAAAGAAATGAAAGGGTAAAAATAAGAAGATGATTTTAATAAACTTATTTTTTTGCTCAATTTCTTAAAGAAATGAAAGGGGAAAAATAAAAAAAAAATGATTTTAATAAAAAAAAAATTTTGCTAAAAAAAACTTGTTAATATAAAGAAGAGAACTCTCTCATTTTATGCTGCCACGTCATCAAATACTTTCCCCAACGTCTGACACATGTCTAACTTCCTTTAAACTTTGCGTTTCATTTAATTGATATGGGCTTCGCTATTGTTTTATGTTATGTTTCTGGGCTGGGCCGTGACACCTGCATCTTCTTCACGTGTCACAAATTTAGGGTTCATCCAGTTCAACTTCGAATCGGTGATTCTCACCTATAAAAGAAAGATAAGTATTCATCCCTTGAACATCATCTTTACAGTTCCTATTATCGAGAGAAATCTAATTTTCACTATAATGGCTGCATCATCTTTCTTCCTCTCTGATTTGAAAGAAATATGTTGTTCTTCCACGACCTTTGTGTTTATCAAACTCTGGATTTCAGTTGTCTTTTTGTCTTCCCTCTTTCCTCTCAGCAAGATTTGTTGATAAACAATATGGATTGCTTCTCGCTTTTGTCTTATCTACTGTTGGCTCAATACAAACCACATTGAGATGGAGTTGAGATGAAGATGAGAGTTCTGGCGGCGCTGAAACTGGAAAAGGCTATTCCCTTTAGTCACAAGTTGGGATTCATTCAATTCAAGTTGTGTGATCGAGCTAGATACAATAGATTGTTACAGTCACTCGGCAGATTATTTAATTTCCTGTCGAGGGAAATTTTGATCCTTGCGTTGTTGGTTATCTAAATTTTCCATCTTTATCTTCTCAATACATGATTTGATTTCCTATAAGGTGTTTGAGTTATTGTCTACTTTTCTCATGTCTCAATCAAAAAGTTTTCTTTTTCTCTGGTTTTATTGTCTTCTGCTCAGTTTGGTGTTTGTATTTTAAACAGATCATACTGCACGAAATTGCAGCTGTGATCTCCCCCAAAAGCCTTTTATGTACAGATTGACACATGAGTGATGTTTTGTGAGTTAGTTGTGTGCTTCTTTTAATGGCTTCCCTCAAACCAGTGAGCTCCAAATAAATTCTTTGATTTGCTTCTTGCAATGGCTGCTCTCAAACACAGGAGGTGATGTTTTGTGACTTTCATGTCTTTTTCATTTTTAAATTCTCTGATTTGAGATTAATGTGCTGCTCTGTTTGCAGATTCAGTTGACTTACTTTAACGCAGGAATCTCAGTAACAATGACACCAATCTAATATTCTGACCAGGATGCAGCTTGGTTGTTCAGTCCGCTAATTCTGGCTGTCCTGTTCAGAACAACCTTTGCGCTTACATGTTTCAGTATGGGGATGGAAGTGACACTCCAGGGTTCTTCGTCTCTGATGTCTTGCAGTCTGGCATTCGTTTGATTCTTATGACTCTTGGCCAGACATGTTATCTCATTCTTGAATAAGTGCTCTGTTTTTCATTGTTTTCTTCTTGCATCCCTTGAACAGTGATGAACCCAAGATGTGTTAGTAATTATTTTTAAGTACAAACGTAAAATTATAGATGTGGTGAAAATATATACTCCATCTTTTTCACAATGTAAGTAGTTTCATATTTTAATGTATCTTTTTCGTTATTGAATATTGTATGACTAATTAGATAATGTCATTTTATTATAACTGCTCATATTTATTGATTAAATGATAGTTTATAAAAGTAATTACTTTTTAATATTAATGTTTTTAAACTAAAACTACTTATCTTTTGAAACACAAGAGCAGTAAATTTTTAATATAAAAATCAATTATATTTAGTGACGTCAATGTTAAATATTAATTAATATATTTTGTTTCGAAAAGCATAGTTATTTATTCAGATAATAGAATTTATTTGGATTTTAAATAAAATAACATATAAAAAATTCAAACAAACGTGTATCTTTCTAATTAGAAACAATTAGTATTAGTTTTTTGCTGCATACCTAATTGAAAATTACTTTTGTTACAATGAATCAGCTATTTTAGGATCATATTAATCATAATTATAATAAAAATGCATAAAATAAAATACATTAAATTCAAGAAATAAACATATCAAATGAATGATCTATGTTTTCTGTGTTAAATATAATTGATTAGAACAAACGAATTAAATTAGAACAAATATAAAAAATAAAATAAAATCTATTATTATAAAGTTCACTTTACTCTCTCCTGAGCTATGACACATAGGACGACAGGCTGGAAATTCGCTCACCCTACATCTGACACGTGCCACTTTTAATGAGTTGCTGTGTTTTGAATTCGGCCTTTCTTCATATTTTATGGGTTTTCTACTCAATCCCATTATCTGGCCCAGCAAAACCAACACACAAATTTTGGGGTTCGTGTTCTTCTTCACGATGAATCGAAATGTCTTCTCATTTGTTCTCTGATACGAATTGCGATGAATCTGATGATGATTCCTTAGATCCAGAAGTCTCGGTGTCGTTTCATCTCATCTTCTCTCCGGAACGGTCACGCGATGAATTGATTGTCTTTTCATTAACGACCTTCTTAACTCTTTGACCCACTGCAACCACAATTTTCCATTCACTGAATCTTCTCTCTCCTTAAGGCGGTGCATCTACAGCTATAAAAAGGCTAGTCACATATCGTAAGCATCATCCTCACAAATCCAGATAACACTTGAAATATTTTCCCAGTAGAATGGTGTCATCTCAAGGCAGATCCGTATGTGTCTTAGTTAGAGATTTGAAGTCTATGAGAGATTTGAGAAACAATTACCCAGATCTATGAACATGTATGAATGTTTCTCAGTAAAAACCTTTAATCGTTTGTCTTTGTTGTTCTTTGCTCAGGTTCAGTTTCAACATTTTTTTTTTCTACAGAACAAGCCTTGAGTCAAAAGAACCTCCTCGCAGATTTGCTTTTGATAGCTTAAGAAGGTACATATATCTCGCAACGCCATCTTATGCACGCACACAAAAAGAAAAAAGATCTCTGCTATGTTTGATGTTGGCTATCTGAGTCAGACTTAATAGTTTGATGTATGATTCATGAGACGGCCAGGTTCTGCATCTCAAGGATCCGGTGACTCATAATTATCATTCCCTTACTTTCTTGAACTAATATGCTTCATGATATCTGATACTGAAGACTTTTGCAGATAGCAGAGGCGTGCCTGGGTTTCTTTATCGTTTTGTTTGTCTTTGCAAAAGAAGTTGATTGAGAAGTGAATGTAATGTTCCGTTCTCTCTTTCCCACTACAACACAATTGATGTTATAGCTTGCTTTGTTGCTGACTCTTTTTCCCGGATTTTTTCTAGCATAAGCGGTAACATTACAAATTTTTTGTTTCCTAGTGGAAACATGATAAAAGGTGTGATTCCTTGGTTTCTTCAATTTAGAGTCCATGAAATTTTTTTCTTTCAACTTTGTGTTCCACTTTTGAATCTTTTCAGTTGTAAAAGGAAGAACAAATATAGCTAAAGGCTGTCTGATTTTAATATGTTTGTGTTTATAAGCGCTGCTCTTATATTGTTCTATTCTTCTAATATGATAGTTGTGTGTTTGTCAGAGTAGTACTTACGTTTGATTGGTTAAAGTTCATGAACCGTATTTGGATCTCTTACACATTAGTCAAGTCTTTATGTGTGATATGTTTTCTTCAGTATGTTGTAGAGAATTGAAACGTCGAGAGTCTTTCATCGGTGACTCTTTAGAACTCATCGTGTATCAGTTCCATCTTGATTAATTTGAAGCTGTTCTGAAAATATCCTGAAAATTGATTGTGATCTGTCTATGTTAGTCTCGCTACTTTCTAAGTCTACTGAAACCGATATAGATATATGAATGAGAGAATTAGTTGGGTACGTTAGATTGAGCATGTAAAATAACCTATATACCTTAAATTACTCAAGTAGCAAATATAATTATCGTTTTGTCTCATTGTTTATATGTTTCTAATAGACTTATAAGCATTGTTGTCTCCATAGTGAATGGAAGCCTGTGTTCTGCTAGCTTCCCTCATGATTTTCTCTTTAGCTTCTTTGGTTTGCTCTGTGGTGTGTTAGGTTTGATGCAAAGATGGTGATGGAGAGTTTCAGAGGGAAGAAGATGTTGTTCATCAGTGATTCGTTGACACTACACAATGTATGTCTTATTTTATGTTTTCTTTGTTCACAAATCCAAAAAAATTCAGAATTCATAAATATGTTTAGTTCCTTCACCCTCTTCCCTCTCAAGGCAACTTTTCATCTGCGGGAATCATTGAAGTAGCTCTGCTGAACTGTCCTACTAGGATACTGATCGATCAATCTTACTTAGGATTACTGTCATGTCCCCGATCCTGGATAGGATCGTCCGGATGGACCATTGTGCGAGGAGACGCGCCAGTCAGGTCATATGACCTAAAGACAAGCTTAAAGGAGTTGGTCGAGTGTTCCGGTAGCTGGACGAGGTCCGGGTGAAGCTCGGTCAGCTAGGTGAAGCTGTGATGTAGTGAATGATCAGAATGGATCATGGGAAACTAAGTCTAGGTCTGGAAATAGATCAAGGGACTTAGAAGGATTGAATAAGATAGAGACATCAAGCTATACAAGTTTTATGGCAGCTGGACGATGCGGAAAAGAAGCTCGACCAGCTAGGTGAAGTGTAGTGAGCTCGACCAGCTAGGTGAAGTGTAGTGCAGCTCAGTGTAGCTCACTGAAGTATGTGTCAGCTCCCTGAGCTGGATGTACTAGATCACTCAGCTGGTTCAGCTGGGGATCAGCTCAACTCAGCTGGACTGAGTGTCCAAGTCTTGGGCGGTGGGGCCAGGTTCGGGCCATGGTCGGGCCATGTGGGTGAGCCATGTGTGCCATTGGGATGGTGGGCTCTTGGGATGGGGCCAGGAGCTTGCCATTCGGTTTGGGCTTGCTTTGGACATGTCCAAGGGTGGTTTGGCAAGCCCAGGACGTCCTGGTAACTGCCATAGGCGAAAGGATGTGATCTGGACCATTGATGAAATCAATGGCCAGAATTGATACCGAAAAGGTGCAATTGTTGGAAAGTAACCACCACTTCCTCTATAAAAGGGAAGGTCAGTCCGTGCCTTTGCAGGCACGCCAGGGCTTCATTTTCCACCCTGAAACACAAAGAAAACCAGAGAAAAACATGGAGATGGTCGGATTCAACAATCCAAGACAGAGATGCAATCAAAGGCAGCAAAGAGGCAGTTTTGGTGGGCAATCATGGGGAGGGTTATGAACGACCTTCTGGTGAGTTTTGATTGTTGTTTGCCACGCCATAGGCTTCCTCTACAACCATAGAAGACACGCAAATAGCCTGGAGAGAAGATAGGGGGCCGGATCTAACTTCTAAGGGCTGAGACAGCCTTGAAGGCAGATGTGTGTAGAAAGGCAGTTTCTTGTACACTGAAGGGGGAAGTGATGCACGACCTTTGGGTGGTGTTTGATCATGGATGAACACATCTAAGGCTTCCTATGTGTCCTGGGAACACACGCAAATGGTCAGAGGAGAAGGGAGAAGGCCAGACTCCACTTCCAAAGGCCAACACAGCCTCAAAGGTGGATGCAGTGCAGAAACTGGTTCCATGGGGGTTCCATGGAATGGAAGAGAGGCACGACCATTGAATGGATCTTATCATTACTGTAAGTATGTGATAAGGGCTTGATGGAGGCATGCTCTGGAGGAGCATGGCCGAACCTAATAAGAGGAGGCACATGATCTAATAAGATCAAGTATAAGGTAACAAATTTGATACTTACCTTGCTGTTTATGTTTATGTCTCTTGTGGTGCTGTTAAGCCAAGGTAAGGCACGCCCCTTGAAGACCATATATTGTGATGTAAACTAAGGATCCAGGACCCTAAGAGGAGGGGCGGATCATTGTTGATCTACTTCATCCATGTGGGATGATAGTTAGATGATGTTCATTGGAAAGTGATCCATGATTGATCATAGTTTGATGTTGAGTTTGATCATGGTATGAACCATGGATCCGACCCATTGGTGAGACACATGGGGGTCCTAGTACCAGAGGAACCATGTGGAGTGCAAGGTCCAATTCGTTTGGATCCAACAGCAAGCAAAGGAGAGGAGTAAGGCTAGTACTTGTTGGTGTGGACAACAAGTATTGTGCTGGTGTGTTTATACAAGAAAGGCCGTGTGTGATCTGATCATGGGCAAGGATGGACGACCTGATCCCTGGATGGTGGATCAAGGTGTCTTATCTGATTGATCAAAGGATGCACTGGTGGTAAGAGCAACACTAATCAGGTTCAGTGGGACATGGTTCCATGGCCGGTTAGGAAGTGTGAAGACTCATCAGTTCTGAGTCATGTGGGGTGGTTGGTTGATTGACTTAGGATCTGATGGGCTTTGTTATTCAATGAAAGGACTTGGTTACAGGGAGCACACGCCTGAGACATGGTGGTACTAAACCAGGCCTTGGCCGGTTCAGTGGAACTCTCCATGGCCTTGGTTGGGCAGATAGGTCCGGATCTCATAGTTCTAGATGGAATTGATGGGATCCGACCATGGATTCCTCTTAGTGAGGATTTATCATGATTTATCATGTGATTTGATTGGATTTATCAGACCGGTTTGATGGTGGTCAGTTATGGCCGGTTTAGTGGGATTTGGCCAAATTCTATGTGAATTAGGCCGGTTCTGATCAATATGATTATGGATTCCTCTTAGTGGGGAATTATCAGTATTTGTCATGAATTTTAATTAATTTTTGGAGCATGTTTGCTTGAGGTCGTTTTTGCAGCTGAAGACTTCCCGTAGGTACTTAGTCTGTGGGGATGGTTGGCTGAATGACTAAGTACCCAAGGGAAGAGTTTATGCAGGTATAAGGGAGTTGGACGAGTGGACAGGGAGCTGGGCAAAGCTACCTCACAGCTCGATCAGCTGGAAGAGAGTGGTGAACCTCAAGTGAAGTGGTTCAGCTCAGCTAGCTGGATGAGCTAGCTAAACAGCTAAGTCAGCTGGGACAATGAGCTAACAAGCTCCGTGGATGTGGCAAAGGTATGATCTATCAATGTTGCATAGATCTAGATAGAATGGTTAGGTGAATGGAACCTCGGATTTGGTATGACTTGGTCTAGGTTCAGGATCGACCTTGGAGCTAGCTGGCAGTTGTGTTTACTGATCAGTAGCTGAGGTGATCTGACCAGACAAGTGTTAGATTGGTTTTAGACCAATGGTTTGTAGATATTATTCCGCTGTGCATAAGTTGAAATGATCTAAGCTAGGAAATGACTAAGGTAGTCTTGAGTTAGGATCTGAGTTAGCCCTCGCCTATGGGCGATGTTTTAAATAAAGGGCGAAATTTTTAGAGGTTCAGTCAGGGTATGGACCGAGCGACGTGAGGCATCGACCGCAGCCCGAGAGGCCGGGTCGGGGTCTTACAATTACAATGCAACGATTGAGTTCTATTAGGCACCATTTCTTCTAAAATCAAATTGAGATAATGCTAATGTTCATATAGTATCAGATCAGATTATGAGGAAATATTCCATCAATAAACAGGGTAGGCACTGGCCAGACGTTGACATAGTTGTGTTCAACACATACTTTTGGTAGAGAACTGGATTCAAGATGATGATCGTGTATGTTTTTAATCTGAAGTTAAAAACTTTGCTCAAAAAGTTTTGCAATGTTTCTAACCTAGCTAATTTGATGGATATAACATAAAATCAAAATACATCTGTTGTACATTCTTGTATTAGTTTAGATTTTCTGTATGTAATTTAATAGGACGTAACTGTAGTTTCAAATGTTGTAACGGAAACAACATCTACATCAAACTTTATCACAGATCTACATTTGTACATCTATTATTATTTCACCAATCAGATAATTTGATACAATACCAAACCAAGAATAATCGAAAAATCAAAACGTTGACACCAGCATGGCACCATCTCTACCATCATTCACCTTCTAGCAAACTTGTATATGAATAATTATATTTTAAAAATTTATGTATAGTAAAGTAAGTAGTTAAAATTGCTGTAAGAAATTTATGAATATTAATCATACTGATAGTTAAAAAAAAATCAAATAATAAAATAAATTTGTAGTATTATTTTATTTATTCGCCCGCCCGTAGGACGGATTTACCCTAGTAATTATATATTTTTATAACAACTTTATATATTCATTAACTTTGAGAGTATACATAATCATGATGTAAAAACGAATTTATACATATAGGAAAAAGGAAATGAAAAAAAATTATGTTTTTATTAATTCTTTTTAATAGTGAAATAAGTATGTAACTTTCAAAAACAGTAATAAAACAAATAGTCAAAGTTGTTACAAAAAGTGAAAATTAATATTACATATAACTGTGAATAAATTAAACGTTTACAAACTTTTAATAAATTAGTTTTTATGGTGATATCTATCTATCTTATTATATAAAGTAGAGTTCACTCTCTCCTTATTAAGACATATCATCATATAGAAGTATGACAATCCGACACGTGTCCCTTTAATAATCCTCTGTGTTTTGGTTTCTGGCACACTAAATACTCGGTGGGCTTGAATAATTTGAAAGCCCAGTAGGATAGCCCCTTTAGTATCCATAAGTCGAAATTAGTGGTTTCTCTCTTCTTCGAACTCCGCCACCAAGCTATGATCGTCTGCGTTCTCTGTCATATTCATTGGTGTTTCTAGAGATTGTCTGACACAAATCGACATGAAGAATCTCTTTGTTTTCTTGCAGCCGCGTCGATTTGTCTTCTCTTTTAGTAAACGCTATGAGTTATAGATTCAATGACTTTATCGCCTTCTTAACTCCATATATCGTTGTGAAGCACGTCTCACATTGAATGAGAGCTATCCCTCTGCAAGGCGGTGTATCTAGAACTATATAAAGATTAGCCTTCTTCATTCTGATATCATCATCTCATTCCGTGAAAACACCAAAGTTCATCTATTTTCTATGAAATGGCTAACTCATCAACCCTCCTTTCTGTTTGTGATCAAAGATTAACCCTCCTTTCTGTTTGTGATCCAAGATGGCAAAAAGCTTTCACCAATGGCGGTTTCTTTCACAGCAGACCAAGAGTTTTACGAAACCTTTTGTCTCACCGACAACTCAGATGGTCTGTTGTTGTTTACTTTTGTCTTACTTAATACACAACCTTTTATTTATGCGAACATATCATTGAACTGATGATAAGATGGATGAGTTGATATTTATATATGTTGTGCGTATGAAATAGGTTTCATCACGAAGGAGAGGCTAAAGAAAGTGATGAAATCGATGGGGAAGAATCCAAAGGCAGAACTTTGGGAGATTATGATCGATGTCGATGTTGATGGCAATTGAGACATCTATATAATGGCTCACGACACCTGTCAGGTATAGTATGTATACACTACAATGTTTTAGTTACATTGAAGATTAATCAACGAGTGTAGATAATAAACTACAAATTAGATTTTGTTTAGGAATCGGCATATGATGACACTTATAGAAATATTCAGAGTGTTCGAGGGGACAGTTTCATCTCGGGACTTGAGGTAATATTATTTTCAAATTATTCTTTTTTTATGTTTCATATCATGTAAATGTAGATCCTTATTATGTTTAGCCAGGGAAGCTTGAAGATCATCAACCACCATCCCTACTTCAAATGGAGTTACAAAACATAGACAGATTCTCAGGTATTGATTGCTTAAACCTCCTCCTTCCTCACTCATTTGATTTCATTCATTTCTATTAGCTGATGAATATTTATTTGTTTTGTTCCTATGTGTCAGAGAGTAGTCGTCTACAGGTGCATCAGGAGGTGGTGACGGTGAGAGATCAGCTGGAGAAGAAAGAGCGAGATCCAGGACTGTTGAAAAGTGATAGGAGACGGAGCCAGAGATTCACGACAAAGAACAAGATAGACAAACTTACAAGTGAAGACATTGGTTTTTGTTTCTACTTACACATTTTCAGCTAAGTAACAGGTTTTCCTGTTTATTATTATATCTACTCTCTTATATGCTTCGTGAAAGCACTATGTTATGTTGATCTAGGACATAAATATAATTTATGTCCATTTGCTCAGAATAGTGAACATGTTGTGAAGAGAGATTTTTGTTTTTTTTGAGGAAACAACAGTTGTAGCTATATTTTGGTTGCTAATGGGTTTGGCTTGAAGTTTAAAATTATATCATTTGAAATGGGTTGCTTGGAGCTCCTATTGTTGTTTCATTATGTATTCTTCTATTATTGAGACATCAAGAAAGTGCATGATACAACTTCCACACATTGTAATTCATTTGCCGGTCATTTATCAATGTTAGTTGGCATGTCGTTCCGCAAATGTCATCGAGAAAGAACGCATTCTCAAATTCTTTTTAGGCTTGGTCATTGATGCGTTTGAGTTAGATCCTAAGACCTTGGGAGCAATGCAGCTGCAGACTCAATGTTTGGGGTAAATCAGAGGAATCATCAAGAATTGACTTCATATAACTAATCCAATTTCCTTTTCTTTCTAACCTTTCTGTTTTGTTTAAAAGTTTTTTTTTTACTTTTGTTATATTTTAGATCGAGGACCTTTGTAAATATCATTGTAACTTCAGGTTGAAGGAATATATTTAATTTCCTTTTTGATTGACATTCAAACCTAAATATGCGAGAAAATGCTAGCTTTTTGGTACCTAGCTTTTCCTTCCTCAATAGTCATGGTTACATGCTTTCCTTAAACCCTTTTTTTGCTGAAGAGAATGTAGGACGTCTTGGAAGAAAAACGATGGTGTGATTTTTTTTTTTTGAAACAAAAGTTGGTGTGTGGAGCAGCCAAATAAAAGTGAATCTCCAACACTTCAAAGATGCAAATGGGGCGCTGAGTCCACATACATGTTCTGTGAAATCGGCAAGTTGAATAATTTTCTTACTTTAGTGAGCTTACTTTCTCGCATGATATCCTAATTAATACTTGAGGAAGCCGATGAAACTGAGGCACAAACCATATAAATACTTTCATTACTTGGGTTTAGAGAATATTGGTGTTAAATTAACACCAATTAATATAAAACTAATTTATAGATTTTTCTGTCATATATAAAAGAATGTAAAGCATTATAGTATTTTTCTCAATGGAGTTTCTAATTGGTATTTTCATTTCATGTACTCATGAGGTTGTGTCAATAGAATTTTACTATTGTGAGATTGAACCTTTAACTCCGTAGAAAGAGCGATTTTATTGTTTTGTTATATGCAACATCAAACCATAATGTTGGCTAAATATTTCAATAATGCTAATTGAGAGTTGTTGAATTAATTTGTATGCATTCTTCACTCTACTTTAATCGTTATCTTAACAATATACTTACTGCTGAACTTAGGATTTAGATATCTTCAATTAGTTATGAGCTGACACTGAATCATCTTTAACAAAAATCAGGTGAAGCAAATAGAAACACTCTGTGAACCAATTTGAAGCAAGAGATGATCCTATGGATGAAAAAGAAACAGTGTTCAAGTACCATTAAGGTGGTGTCGGATGCCATATACTCAAGCTAGGAAGAGCTGTTATCTGAAAATATAATTCTCCAACCAGATTCCCAACCCGGCTTTTTTCATCAATATACCATTCTATCCTACTCAGCTTTGTGCTGCTGACCATGAACTCATCTTCGAGTTCTACAAGTTTCCTCAATGGGTTTCTTTTTGTTACACCAAAAACCAAAGTCTTCTCATTCAGTGGTGAGAGCATCGTTCTGCAACCTTCTGCAAAGTCGTCTCTTCCCGTTCTGTCGGTTTAATCCATGAAACAATATATAATTGAGAGAGAAAATAACTTTACTCTACTTATTCCAATCAACTCTAATTAAAAAAAAAAATCAACGTGACCTATTGTTATAGTTAAACTAGAATAAACATTGAAGTAAAGTAAATAATTAAATTTTATAATAATCAAACAAGTATATAATTTCTAAAATGAACAGTAAAATAAATAGATAATTAAAATTGTTGTAAGAAATCTATGAACGTAATGAAACATTTAAAATAAATTTGTAATATTAGTTTATTTAATCCTCCGCCCGTAGGGCGGGTTTACCCTAGTATATTATTATAAAATAGGGATTGTTTCTCTCCTAGAATGTCCACCTAGGATTCCAGCTCACTAATTCATGCCCTGAGAGAGTGAAACGTGTCCCATCCCTTAAAACTTTGAGTTTCATTAAAGTGAATATGAATTCATGCGGGCTTAGATAGTTTAGTCACTTGGGCTGCAACTTACATGATCTAAGCCCACCATCTTTTATCTTCATCTTCCAGACCGTGACTGAACATGTCTAGAGCTGCAGCCATTTTTGAACTCTGTGTTTTTGAACTGACAATGGAGCTCGAGTTAGGTTACAGAGGACGACTATTTCCGGCAAATCTCCGGAGTAAGCCGTTGTTGTGTCCAATCGACTGGATTTCTTCCCTCCTGCAATGCAATTAAAATCAGAAACATTACGTAACTCAAACGGTTTCAATCATGTCATTAAAGTTCTTCTTAACTCCATCCCCCCCACTATTCCACAATTTCTCATTCAATGTTCCCACCTTACTTCAAGTGGGTAAATCTACATATATAAATAGGTGAGCCTTGATTCTGTAAACCCCACCATTTCATCCCCCTTCAATTATATTAACTCTAAAAAAAATTCAGAGCACAATGGCAAACAGAGCTCTCGCATATGAGAGAAGGACAATCGTTTGAAATGAGTACAACACATCAAGAAGAGGAAAGCGGTAGCGATGGACGAGAGTAGAATCAAGGCAATGAAGGATATTGAGAAAGTCAATGATGATATTGTAAAGAGGATAGAGACAAGAGAGTATTAATGGAGCTACCATAATTCTCAGAATCAAAAAAAAACAAAACAAAGTCAAAGAGCCAATACCTTACCAGTCTGAAGGTGGTAGACGCGGCGATAGAGATTGTGTTGTGGTTCAGATGATAAAGAAGTTCGCCGGTGGCTCAAAAAGGTGAAATCGACGGTTGTGCCGGTGAACAGCATTAAGACGCGGAAACTGCCAGCGATTGATAGTGTGTAAGAAGAATTGAGGCTAGCAATACATTAAGCTCGATCAGAGATGAAGAAGCGAGCGGTTCTAGAAAAACAAATCAATGAAGAAGCATACACAAGTGGTTCAATAACACAAAAGGAGAAAGACAATCCTAACTCGCCGTTATCGCGAAGATGGAGAAAGATCTAGGTCATTAAACTTAGAGAAACATGTACAATTATTAAACGATGTCGTATCCAGTTTTGTACCTCATCAATTATTATTAAGTTTTAAAAGATTTTTTAATTTTAAATAAAAATATTTCTTTGTATTCTTTAGGGAAAATAGTCACTTTGTCTCTATTCGGTTCAAAAGAGATCTTTAATGAGTTCTGTATTTGGGCTGCTGAGTTTACTGGACCTTTACCATTTACTTAACGTAAACATCAAGCTTGCACTATTTTGTTTTTCGCCTTTTAATATGAAAAATGGGTTAAAAAAGAAGAAATTTAATAAATAAGAAATTTAATAAATTTCAGTTATGGCAAAAAAATGAAAAATAAATTAATATAGATTATTTTTAATATATTTTTTGTAATTTAAAAATATCATGAAGCTTTATTTTATATATATATATATATATATATATATATAGCATAAAGCTAAGTGGTACTGATCATAGAACAATAGCTTTTCCACAGTTAGCCAGACCAACGGTTAATTTAGAATATAAACACTAATACTAATAAAAATATTTAAAATTTATATTATATGTTCTTTCAATACTTGATTTTAAATTATTTTGTTAACTCCAATGGTAAATTTAGAATTTTATTTGGATATTGAAAGACTGAGATTATAAACAAACAAAAATTAAACTACTATGATAGATGTTATAAAATACTATCAGAAAAATATGTTAACAGAGAATCAAACTTGATAAAATATTCGGAATGGAATGTGGTGATTCATCTTACTAACGTTTTGGAGTTGTAACTTTATGAAGTGAAATATAGTTACTAATATATGTGATACATCATACATCTTTAGATTTATTTATGATATGTAGGAAAACAGTATCATAATGACTTTATAATTCTCAAAATTTATTTTATATAGAAAGACATCAGTCACATAGCTTGATATATGAGTTAATGAACATAAAATACAAATCCATATGAAAAACATATCATAAACACTTAAAAGTATTTATCAGAATTATATAAATGATCGTTTGAAAATATGTTAAAATAAAATAAAGCATGTCTTGGAATTTACACTTTTTATAGATTTCAAAATAGTTAATTTTTAAGTAAAAACATTAAAATATTATAGTGACATCATATTTTCATATAAAACAACTATTTAAAAAAATATTAAAATTTTAAAGATTAATTAAAAAGTACTGGAATATATCTATCTTTAGTTGAGTATTTGTTTTTGGTTTCATAAAATATAGCCTTATATAAAATATAAAAATTAGCTAAATTGGAAAGAAACATTAAAATTTTATTTCGTCGCAAGCCGTCTCTTCCGTCTCTTGCACTTCCTCATCGTTTCAACTCTCTGCTTTCTTCCGTTTCTCCACTCTTGATCATTCCAACTTCCTCATTTTCTCCACAACTATATAAACCTGTCTCTCAAACTTTTACTGAACCAAATTCTACAATCCCATTCACCAAAAATAATCGATGGGCATGAAACTGATACAAACATCTGGCAAGTCTCCGGTTGCTTTATATTTCAACGACGTCTCACCTGTTCATCAGAGTCTGAATTATACTTCCTTTCGATCTATTTCTGGGAGGCTTGAAACGGGACAAAAGGTGAAGCTCTTACTGGTCTAAGTCTGCTCAACATCGACGAACAGGTTTGAGTATTTTCCTCCGCTATTTCATTTTCAATTGTTAAATTTACAGTTAAAATTCTCATAGTTATGCAGATTACTATACAAAATTGTATATCGTCTCAAATACAATTTTAGGTCGGTTTCATAAACATATAAATGAATTTTGTAACATATTTTATAATTTTAATTTATACCAAAACCAATATAAGTGAATAAGAAATCAATGATTCTTTTGGAAAAAAACCCAATGAAGTCAAAATGCCAAATGAAAAAAATTGGTTGTTACAGATGGTCAATATAAAAAGAAGAAACTTATACTTATTGATTGAGTAACGGTTCATGCACTGTGATCCAGGGGTTCATCTCATCAAAACGTGCTTTGAGTAATCTCAGCTGATTGCTTCATGACTTTCCTACTTTGGCTTATTGAAACTCATATTCACGAGCTGGAGGAGCTGAAGCTTTTCAAGAATCAATCTCAACCAAAAATAGTTGTAAGCAATAAAAGCTTTTTTTTATTGCTTACAAAGTACACCCACTACATCTTTGTTTCTTTTATAACTCTTTCATTCAAAACCACTGACAATTTTGTAATCTTGAGAAAATACCTCTTTACACCTTCCTCTGTAACAATGACTTAACTGATATGCCAGCCGGAACTAAGGTAATATATAACATAAAAGACTACACCTTTTTCTCTATGCCTTTAAAAGCAAACACACGCTGTTCTTTAAGATGATGTACTTAAATGACTTTTATTTTTTTAAAAAAAGTTAAATGACTTTAGGTGAATCCCTAGGGGATATATATGCTGAGTGATTGGTTAAAGTTAAATTACTTATTTATGAATTTCTGGACTGGAAGAAAGCTGATAAATTTAGAAAAATTTACTCTCTAGGTCACTTTTGTAGTTATTAATATCAGGAAGAGTCACATATTGCTACTAGATCACTTTTCCTCAACAGCTCGTTACGATTTTGAGGAGAGAAGGTGTTAGAGTTGACTCCCAACCAGATTTCTTTTTTATCTGTTACATATTTCGGCGGGATTCGTTTTCAGCCGTTGATCTTTTAATGATACGAACGGCTTAGAATCATTATTCCAGATCTGGATAAGACATCTAATCTGCCTCATCTACAACCGTTAGATCAGTTTACCCTCCTCTCTGTTCGACGGTCTGGATGTGCCTTAACTTTTTCACCTCCTTCCTGTTTACTTCACCGTCGATTTTTTCACCGTTTTCACTACTCCTCATCCCGTTTCACCGTCGGCCTCCATCATCCTACCACCGTCGAGTTCTTGCTAATCACTCCCTGTACCGTTAAGGTTTGTGTCTCTCTTAATCCCCTTCTACCTGATTACCATTGCTTAATCACTCTGTTTTCATCTCTGTATTTTGACACAGCCGTCGCGATGGCGGAGCACTGTATGGTCATCGCCGGCGAATGGGAAACCTCCGCAGACAACCTCTGGAACTTCTCGATTGACAAAGAGAAGATGACCCGAATCGTCCCTCTACGTAACGGCATCACACTCGCCGAATTACTGAGAAATGTTTTCAAGGAGTTCTTCGAAAAGCCTCTCACTCTCCTTACTGCTGTGCTCAGCTACTGGTCACCGGATTCCATGGAGCTTGCAACCGGCTTAACCACCCCGCCAGTTATGCTTACAAACGACGGGGCTGTCTCCTTCTTTTACCAGCACTTTCAAGCAAACAAAGGAATGAATCTGTTTGTCACCTTCAAACAAGCTAAGGCGCCTGTTCTGTTTGATGAGAGTCCTTTACCTTTCACCACTCCGAACCAACCTATCAAGAGGACACTCAGCCCCTACTCCTCCTCTGCTATGCGTCAGCCTTCAACCGCTGGTTCTCAAATACCAGGCTTCTCTCTCTTCGACGATGATGAGTTAGACATCCCTCAGCCTCGTCCGAATGTACCACAACCTAATTGTACGTCTGTACACTCTCATAGCTGTCCGCTTGTACAACCTCCTAGAAGTACAGGCACACCGCGTGCTTTTAATGAGTCTCAGGCTCCAGGCTGCTCTCTTTCCAATCAAGAAGGGGCTGATCAACCTTTTCCTACTGCTGGAAACTCCTGTCCCGCGAAAACCTCTCGCATTTTCTCTCATTGATGAGACCCTTTTGTGTGGTGATGAGCTCCTAGAAAACATGTTCAAAGAAGACCCTGACAACATTCCTGACAGCTGGGTATCTGAAGATGATGATGAAACGGGGTCTGATGCTTCTCTCCCTGCTGATATTGACGATGTTCAAATCTGTGGGTATGATCAAGATTTTTGGGCCCCTCTTATCGACACCCACCTAGGCGGTTCTGATGCGGCGGAGGTTATGGCCGGAATCTCAGTCCCGAAGACTGCACCTCATATTATCCACTGCACTACCGGTGATGCTTTCGACCACACCGTGCTTGTTTCTAGGGAGCTTCCACCGTACACAAAACCTGAAATCGGTTCGTCCTCTGCACACCCCAAGAGCTGTCCCCCTGTACAGACAAGTAGTTGTCCACCTAGTCCCCGATCTGCACCGTACACAAGTACGGGTAGGAACCATACTTCTCAGCCGCCATCTCATCCACCTACACCACCTGCGCGAGAGACTAGGTCTCTCTCCGAAATTAGTAACGAGGAGTTTGACATACCACCCCTGTTTGACGACACATTGTATGAAGCTGATGATGTCCCGGATTTGGATATTGATGATGATGAACCTTACGTTGGGAAATTGTATGCATCCAAACAGGACTGTCAAATTGGTCTTGCTATCTACGCAATTAAGGAACAATTTCATTTCAGGCAAACCAGGACCAGCAGGCACAAATTTG
This sequence comes from Brassica juncea, assembly GCA_018703725.1. Lineage (NCBI taxonomy): Eukaryota > Viridiplantae > Streptophyta > Magnoliopsida > Brassicales > Brassicaceae > Brassica > Brassica juncea. The sequence continues at coordinate 12,259,842 of CM031937.1, forward strand.
TACTCAGTTGCCACGATACGCGCTGTGATTGGAGAATACTCGCTAAGGAGCTAACCGCGTGTGGTTACTACACCATCAAGAAGTGTCAGTTGTCTCACACCTGCGACTGGGAGACCCGTAGACTTTACAAGAGGCGTGCTACTGCTAAGGTTTTAGCACATATCTGCCGCTCCAAATATGGCGACACTACTGATGCACCCAAATCCATTCAGCTTCTGCAGCTTGTCCTAGAAGACCTACGTGTTTCTGCTTCTTACATGAAATGTCATCGGGCAAAGGGAATGGCAATTGACATCACACATGGTAATGTAGAGGACTCTTACCTCAACATTGCAGACTATTTTGAGAGGCTCAAAGCAACTAATCCTGGAACCATCACCGATGTTCAAACTGAAGTTGACGAAAATGGAGACACTCGTTTCTTGTATGCATTCCTCGCCTTTGGTGCCTCAATCCAAGGGTTTCGTCGTCTGCGCCCTGTTTTGATTATTGATGGCACTAACTTGTCGGGCAAGTACAAAGGGACACTTCTCACTGCTAGTGGTCAAGATGGTAACTTCCAGGTTTTCCCTCTAGCCTTTGCTGTGGTTGATGGAGAAACCCACGAGGCTTGGACATGGTTCCTGTCCAAGGTTGAAAGGATTATTGCTGACTCCAACACACTCACAATCATCTTTGACCGCCATGTCTCCATTGTCTCTGCCATTGCTCAGACATTCCCCAAGGCACACCACGGAGCCTGCATTGTACACATAATGAGAAACGTTGTCTCCCGCTACAAAAGCAAGGGCCTTGCTAAGATGGTTTGCGAGGCTGCTTTTCAATTCCGCCGTTCTGATTTTGATCAGAAGTTCAACAAGATCAAGATGGCCAATGCAGCATGCTTCAAATACCTAGAAGACATTCGCACCTCCAAATGGTCTCGCACTTACTTCCTTGACAACCGTTACAATCTCATGACCAGCAACGTTGCGGAACAGCTGAACAATGCTATCTCCAAATCCCGATCTTTCCCCATTGTTGAGATGTTCATGTTTATACAGCTGATGCTGACCAGGTGGTTCTCAGCAAGGAGGACAAAATCCGCTAAACACATGGGCTTTTGCACACCCGAGGTTGATAAGGTCATTAAGACCCACATCAAACTTACCAAAGGGAGCAAAATTTTGAGGTGTAAGGACTGGAGCTTCTCTGTACGGGGCCTTTTTGGACATGGAAACACTGTCCATCTTGATACTAAGGTCTGCACATGTCAAGTTTTTCAGAAGCTAAAAATTCCTTGTGGACACGCACTCATGGCAGCAAACTCAGTTGGGCTTTCCTACACTGGATTAGTTGGAGATTACTACAAGACTCAACACTGGATAGACACATACGCAGGTGTTATTTACCCTGAGGCCGACGTTGGTGAAATCTCCATCCGTCCAGCCATTTCTGATCTTGTTATTGGCCCTCCGAGAACTCGACGTCCTTCTGGCCGTCCCAAGAAGGGGCGGATTCCCTCTACTGGAGAGATCCCGGTAAGCATCATCTCTCAACTCTTATTAATAAGTTTGTTAAGCCTTTGCTTTTCCTAACCTCAGTTTTTCATTTGTAACCTCCAGCCTGCAAAAAAAACCAAAACTGCTCCCAACAAGTGTGGCCACAACCGGACTCGCTGTGTCCGTCCCATCTGACAATGGTGAATCAGATATCCAAGTGATATATCTTTTGGATAGCAAATTCACCTTGGATCAGATTGTTATTTTGGACTTGTAAGGGCTTTTTTGATTTCGGATGTCTTACCCTTACCAACATGTATTGCCTGTTTCTTTTTGGGGGCACTAAACAATCATGTTTTATCACATTATCTATAACTTATGTTTCCAGGTGATTCAAACGAAATGCTTTCTCAATCACAATTGTAGTACACCTGTACGACAAAGACACATTTATCCATGTGTACCCTTTCGAATTTGTACAATTACTGATGAACACCTCCCCCAAAAAATTAAGCAGTACATACATACTTCTTCTACTATACATCAATGCACACTGACACTCTACACTTTGGCCCAATTACGGCCCAAACAAATACAAACCTTAAAATAAACGTCGTCGTTTATGTTCCAGCAGAGTCTTAGCCCCTCTTTACACCATCGTCGACCAGGATTTACAATTAGGGTTAACAATCACACTAACAAGATAAAAAAACTCCTCAGCCGATCCGTCATGGGAGACAGTCATACGGGATCCCAGACCCACTCAGGTTGCGTAGCCCTCTCTTCTCCCCACCTCACTCCAAATACCCAGACCCACCATGGACGACTCTTCCACTTCTACCCCTACGTTGACGAGGTGCGTTCCAATTCAAAACTTTCAGTAACAAAATGGATCCCCACAAATATTGATTCTAGAAGGTTATTTAAACCTGCGTTACTGGAAACACTAGTTCTTTAAAATAGAGTAGACAAATGATTACTTTGTTTATATACAGAACAATCGCCACACCCTCTTAAACTCGGCTGACGAATCCATGGTCGACTCAATTGAAGAATTAAACGATGGTTTTGATGAGTTAGCACTTAAGGCCCACCCCGAGGTTGCTAAGGACAGTCAGACCCACAACAAGCTCACCATAGGCGGCAAAGTGTTGAGGCGTAAGGACTGGAGCTTCTCTTTCGGGACCCTTGCTGGACACGTAAACAAACAACGCCCTTCCGGACGTCCAAAGGAGGAGAGCCGTCCGCCTACAGGCAAAATCCCGGTAACGCATCCTCTCTCAACTTTTAACAATTATATGGTCAATCCTTTGCTATGCATAACTCCAGTTTTACATTGTCAACAGCCTGCAAAGAAAGCCAAAACCGTTCTGAAAAATTGTGCTCCCTGTGGTGGAACCGGGCACAACCGGGCTCGCTGTGTTTAAGGGCTTTCTCATTCTCGGATGTTGTGAACTTTTCAGACATGTATTTTGCCTGTTTCAATGTGGTCACACTAAACACTCTATGGGATAAACCATTGCCCAAGTGACATTGGTTAATCCTATATGTAAGGGCTATTTCGTTTTTCGGATGTTCTGAACTTTCCCAACTTGAATTTTCCCTCTTTCAATGGTTAATCCTACTATCATAATCTATCATTTCGTATCATTTACACAGCCGATTCAACGTAATGCTTATTCATTCTCAAATCCAGTACATATGATTTTGCAAACTACATTAATCCATGGTGTTATCATTGACTGTACAAGCGTACAATGCATGTTCTATATCCACCCGTACACTAGTTTAAATGTACTTCGTCAGTCAACATTTAAGCCCAAATTATAAAATTAACAGGCCCAACATAAAAAGTCTTTAACTAAACGGTGTAGTTTTATGTAGAGGTCTTCTCCCCTCTTTACACAATCATCGAGGAAGATTTACAATTAGGGTTCAACCAAGAGCTTTCACTACAGAGATATCCTCATCAGATCAGCCATGGCAGCCAGCCAAAGGGGATTCCCTACCAACTGTAGATGTGGAGCACAAATTATCCGCTACCTCACTTCGAAAACTAAGACCAACCCTGGTCGACTCTTCCATAGCTGCCCCTACGGTGACGAGGTACGTTCCCAATCAAAAAAACATCTTCCCAAAAACGAAACCCCACAAATTATTCATGTGGCACCAATGGTCGACACTGCACATAGTAATTTAGAATTTGGTATGTGTGCATTCCAACCAATAATTCTAACTTATCCAACCGAACTCACCTGTGGTTTTAAAGTTAAATTCTAACTTACATTGTTCACACCAACTCAACCTCGTCCCCCTGATCATCAAACCCTTTTACCAACTGCTTCTAATAGTCAAAAATTAATATCAACAAGGTCAATGTGATAAACTTACAATTGATTCCGTCACATAGTACGTCTGGCTAGTCGTGGCCCGGTATAGCACGTTTCCATGTAGGCCACTCACTCCTTTTTCCACCCACTGGAGAGGTGCCCCATCCCCTTTTGCTAATGGTACAAGAACAGGTGGTTCTTCGTCGACGGAACTGACGTCTTCCTTTGCTGAATCATCCGTCTCAGGTACCTCATCAATAGGAGCCGAGGTACTAGGAATACAATCAGTCTCCTTCTCAATCCCACCTCCGTCTACATGTCCAGCATTTACATCATCATCCAACTCTTTCCCTAAAGATCGTTTCGTACCCTCGTTCACATCTTCCTTTCCCAGGCAATCATCATCATTAGCGCTCCTCTCAGAGGCTCCCTTATCTGACCCGTCACCTTCATCATCACTATCATCCTCCTTTCGCTCTTCAGAACTACCATCATCAGGGCCGTCATCTTGTTCTTCCTCATCCTCATCAGACAGGTCATCCTTCATCCCCATGGACATCTTCTTCTTCTTCTTCTTCTTCTTCTTCTTCTTCTTCTTCTTCTTCTTCTTCTTCTTCTTCTTCTTCTTCTTCTTCTTCTTCTTCTTCTTCTTCTTCAAGATCGTACCACTCCGCAGAAAATCCTTCCTAGGTGTCAACCCCACCTTCCTGCGCTTCGACAACTTCCTTCTCAACCAGGCCACAGTCTTCTCCAATGCTTGAACCCTGAGAAGTAACCCCGCGTCATTCTCATTATCAACCAAAGAAGGCTTCCTGAAATAAGCGATCAGCCTCCTCTGCTTCAAAGCATGACCTGCCACAGCTCCTGTTCTAGACGCACCAGCCTGACGCTTTCTCTTCCTCGCCACTTTAGCGTCCTCGTGGTTGTACAACACCTCTTGGGCGTCACCACCCCTCCAGGAAGTCTTATTGTACTTATGTCCAGCAGTTATGCGCGCAACCATGTACGAAATCGTCCTGTCATCTATCTCGTCGTCCCAAACACCCCATCCTTCTGGCGCGTCAACAGGTTCCTCCATCATGGGCTGCACCATTAACTAACAAAATAGAAAAAAACGTGTCAATCACAAATAGAATTTCAAGTACAGCTGTACCTCCTAGCATACAAAACCTAACATATGTACTCATCAACGTCCTGTACAAGTGTACGCATACAAAACTTAACTATGTACTCATCGTCTTGTACAAGTGTACCTCTTAACATGTGTACTCAGCAAAAAATTGTACCCCACCGCATGTACTACCCACTAACAAGTACAACTACACAACTGAAATCGACACATGTACTAACCAATGAAATCAACTACAAAATACACCCCATGTCTGTATTACACACTAACAAGTACAACTACACAACTAAAAAGCGACAAATGTTCTACCTCAAAACATGCAAAAACCACTAATAAGTACAGCTATAAAAAAAAGTCCACTACAACAGTACGCGTGTTCAGAAAAAAACACAACTTTCAAAGAGAAGCAAACCAAAAGGAACAACGGAATCAGACATGTATACCTCCGGATGGTGCTCAGCTTCTAGGACATCCCACAGTTTCAACCCCTTTCCGCTGAGGTAACGTCTCACAATCGATAATCTTCAAATCATCGCTCCCACCCAATCTTGCAAACAGCATGGCTATTGCTTCATAGACAACCAGTTGCAGAGCAAGTGGGAAACCTGACATCTTTTTCGTTTGCTGCCTCAAACTGGAACAGAACTCCCCTTCTGGATCATCACAGACGCCCATCAGCATCTTAGGCGGTATCATCGTGCTAATTGTCCAGTAGAAGGACTCTGCCCCACGGGAATTCCAAGAACTTAGACAAATTATCAAGCCGCTTCACATGCTTCACCATTGGACAACCCGGTGAAGTCGAAGTGAGCAAAACACCATCAACGATGAGAATCAGACAAAGCCTGAATTTCCTGCTGCGGGAAATTGTTATCCCGCCTACCATCAAACAAATAGTCCCAGAAAGCATAATCATCCTCCTTGTACTAAAGCTGAAACTCAACAGCATAACCCCGCTCAAACTCTCCGCAAGGCAAACCAGTAACCCGGCCAAATTCCACCAACGAGAACCTCAACGGGTTTCCACCAAACACAGGCCACAACTCGTATCTCTTTTTACTCACCACCTGCCGCACAAGCATAGCGTGTAACATGACTGAGGAATAGCTACACCTACGGACTGGTATGTTGAAAAGGGGCCCAAAACATGAACGGAGCAATCTGCCATGATCTGGCGTTCCTTTCAAAGCCTCTCTCTCCACCAAAAGATAACCCAAGGTTGAGTAGTTGTTCAATCGCCGGCTCGGGAATGTCAGTCTCGAACAACCTAAGCGGTAAACGTTCATCAGGACCCTCCTCGGTAAACGTTCTCTCATCTGTTCAAGAAAAATAAGTTGAAAACAGCATACAAAATCTAAGAAGTAAATGAGAAGCAGCAGAACAAAAACTCACCGACAACGTGTTCTTTTCCCGGCCGCCGGCGAGAGCCCGTCGAATCCTCCGCTTCACCACTTCTCTGTTCCTGTGCTTAAGGCCATTTTCAAACAATTAATTATTCACAGCTTTTAGCCAAAAAAGAACAAATCTTACTCTACGAAACTAAGAACAAAACCCTAGGTCGAATTAGCGGCGGGTAAAAAATCCACGGCGGTCTGCAACTGACCTTCAGAATTGCCTTTCACAACGCGACGAGCGCTCCTCCTCATCCTCTTAACTCGGAAGAATTCAGGGAGAAATCTGAGAAACAAGTCGGGGGGATGAAGAAAACGTAACCGTCGTCCTCTGCAACTGTCTTTCGCGTAAAAAGAGAAGATGGAACTGAAAAAATCTGCCGGCTAAGAATATCTAATTATTAAAAGAAAAAAATTAAACCAAGTCTAGTTTGAAATTCAAAATGCAGACCAAGCCCTAATTGCTACAGCAAACCAAACGAGTCTAGTTGGGCTTCTAGTTTAAAGAAAGTGCATCAGTTTACATAAGTGACCTAAAGTGGGGCTTAAAGTCAATAAGTGACTTAGAGTGTAAATCTCTCATAAATTTATAATACTGTTCAACAGTGAAAATATGAAAATAATTTAAAATTGCAAATTCTGTGTTATTTTTAATTTAATAGGCAACAAATGATCAGCCATAAACTTTTTTATTATTCTAGGCAAAACGTGTTATACTGTAATGTTTTTGTAATTTTGATTTCTTAAAGAAATGAAAGGGGAAAAATAAGAAGATAATTTAATAAACTTATTTTTGTGCTCAATTTCTTAAAGAAATGAAAGGTTAAAAATAAGAAGATGATTTTAATAAAAAAAATTTGCTAAAAAAAACTTGTTAATATAAAGAAGAGAACTCTCTCATTTTATGCTGCCACGTCATCAAATACTTTCTCCAGCGTCCAACACGTGTCTAACTTCCTTTAAACTTTGCGTTTCATTTAATTGATATGGGCTTCGCTATTGTTTTATGTTATGTTTCTGGGCTGGGACCGTGACACCTGCATCTTTTTCACGTGTCACAAAATTAGGGTTCATCCAGTTCAACTTCGAATCGGTGATTCTCACCTATAAAAAAAGGTAAGTATTCATCCCTTGAACATCATCTTTACAGTTCCTATTATCGAGAGAAGTCTAATTTTCACTATAATGGCTGCATCATCTTTCTTCCTCTCTGATTTGAAAGCAATATGTTGTTCTTCCACGACCTTTGTGTTTATCAAACTCTGGATTTCGGTTGTCTTTTTGTCTTCCCTCTTTCCTCTCAGCAAGATTTGTTGATAAACAATATGGATTGCTTCTCGCTTTTGTCCTATCTACTGTTGGCTCAATACAAACCACATTGAGATGGAGTTGAGATGAAGATGAGAGTTCTGGCGGCGCTGAAACTGGAAAAGGCTATTCCCTTTAGTCACAAGTTGGGATTCATTCAATTCAAGTTGTGTGATCGAGCTAGATACAATAGATTGTTACAGTCACTCGGCAGATTATTTTAATTTCCTGTTGAGGGAAATTTTGATCCTTGCGTTGTTGGTTATCTAAATTTTCCATCTTTATCTTCTCAATACATGATTTGATTGCCTATAAGGTGATTGAGTTATTGTCTACTTTTCTCATGTCTCAATCAAAAAGTTTTCTTTTTCTCTGGTTTTATTGTCTTCTGCTCAGTTTGGTGTTTGTATTTTAAACAGATCATACTGCACGAAATTGCAGCTGTGATCTCCCCCAAAAGCCTTTTATGTACAGATTGACACATGAGTGATGTTTTGTGAGTTAGTTGTGTGCTTCTTTTAATGGCTGCCCTCAAACCAGTGAGCTCCAAATAAATTCTTTGATTTGCTTCTTGCAATGGCTGCTCTCAAACACAGGAGGTGATGTTTTGTGACTTTCATGTCTATTTCATTTTTAAATTCTCTGATTTGAGATTAATGTGCTGCTCTGTTTGCTGATTCAGTTGACTTACTTTAACCCAGGGATCTCAGTAACAAGTGACACCAATCTAATATTCTGACCAAGGATGCAGCTGGGTTGTTCAGTCCGCTAATTCAGGCTGTCCTGTTCAGAACAACCTTTGCGCTTACATGTTTCAGTATGGGGATGGAAGTGACACTCCAGGGTTCTTCGTCTCTGATGTCTTGCAGTCTGGCATTCGTTTGATTCTTATGACTCTTGACCAGACATGTTATCTCATTCTTGAATAAGTGCTCTCTTTTTCATTGTTTTCTTCTTGCATCGCTTGAACAGTGATGAGCCCAAGATGTGTTAGTAATTATTTTTAAGTACAAACATAAAATTATAGATGTGGTGAAAATATATACTCCATCTTTTTCACAATGTAAGTACTTTCATATTTTAATGTATCTTTTTCGTTATTGAATATTGTATGACTAATTAGATAATGTCATTTTATTATAATTGCTCAAATTTATTGATTAAATGATAGTTTATAAAAGTAATTACTTTTTAATATTAATGTTTTTTAAACTAAAACTACTTATCTTTTGAAACACAAGAGCAGTAAATTTTTAATATATTATAAATCAATTATATTTAGTGACGTCAATGTTAAATATTAATTAATATATTTTGTTTCGAAAAGCATAGTTATTTATTCAGATAATAGAATTTATTTTGATTTTAAATAAAATAACATATACAAAATTCAAACAAACGTGTATCTTTCTAATTAGAAACAATTAGTATTAGTTTTTTGCTGCATACCTAATTGAAAATTACTTTTGTTACAATGAATCACCTTTTTTAGGATCATATTAATCATAATTATAATAAAAATGAATAAAATAAAATACATTAAATTCAAGAAATAAACATATCAAATGAATGATCTATGTTTTCTGTGTTAAATATAAAATTGATTAGAACAAACGAATTAAATTAGAACAAATATAAAAAATAAAATAAAATAATTATATATTTTTATAACGACTTTATATATTCATTAACTTTGAGAGTATACATAATCATGATGTAAAAACGAATTTATACATATAGGAACAAGGAAATGAAAAAAAAATATATATTTTTATTAATTCTTTTTAATAGTGAAATAAGTATGTAACTTTCAAAAAAAGTAATAAAACAAATAGTCAAAGCTGTTACAAAAAGTGAAAATTAATATTACATATAACTGTGAATAAATTAAACGTTTACAAACTTTTAATAAATTAGTTTTTATGATGATATCTATCTATCTTATTATATAAAGTAGAGTTCACTCTCTCCTTATTAAGACACATCATCATATAGAAGTATGACAATCCGACACGTGTCCTTTTAATAATCCTCTGTGTTTTGGTTTCTGGCACACTAAATACTCGGTGGGCTTGAATAATTTGAAAGCCCAGTAGGATAGCCCCTTTAGTATCCATAAGTCGAAATTAGTGGTTTCTCTCTTCTTCGAACTCCGTCACCAAGCTATGATCGTCTGCGTTCTCTGTCATATTCAATGGTGTTTCTAGAGATTGTCTGACTCAAATCAACATGAAGAATCTCTTTGTTTTCTTGCAGCCGCGTCGATTTGTCTTCTCTTTTAGTAAACGCTATGAGTTATAGATTCAATGACTTTATCGCCTTCTTAACTCCATAGATCGTTGTGAAGCACGATCTCACATTGAATGAGAGCTATCCCTCTGCAAGGCAGTGTATCTAGAACTATATAAAGATTAGCCTTCTTCATTCCGATATCATCATCTCATTCCGTGAAAACACCAAAGTTCATCTATTTTCTATGAAATGGCCAACTCATCAACCCTCCTTTCTGTTTGTGATCAAAGATTAACCCTCCTTTCTGTTTGTGATCGAAGATGGCAAAAAGATTTCACCGATGGCGGTTTCTTTCACAGCAGACCAAGAGTTTTACGAAACCTTTTGTCTCACCGACAACTCAGATGGTCTGTTGTTGTTTACTTTTGTCTTACTTAATACACAACCTTTTATTTACGCGAACATATCATCGAACTGATGATAAGATGGATGAGTTGATATTTATATATGTTGTGCGTGTGAAATAGGTTTCATCACGAAGGAGAGGCTAAAGAAAGTGATGAAATCGATGGGGAAGAATCCAAAGGCAGAACTTTGGGAGATTATGATCGATGTCGATGTTGATGGCAATTGAGACATCTATATAATGGCTCGAGACACCTGTCAGGTATAGTATGTATACACTACAACGTCTTAGTTACAGTGAAGATTAATCAACGAGTGTAGATAATAAACTACAAATTAGATTTTGTTTAGGAATCGGCATAGGATAACACTTATAGAAATATTCAGAGTGTTCGAGGGGACAGTTTCATCTCGGGACTTGAGGTAATATTATTTTCAAATTATTCTTTTTTTATGTTTCATATCATGTAAATGTAGATACTTATTATGTTTAGCCAGGGAAGCTTGAAGATCATCAACCACCATCCCTACTTCAAATGGAGTTACAAAACATAGACAGATTCTCAGGTATTGATTGCTTAAACCTCCTCCTTCCTCACTCATTTGATTTCATTCATTTCTATTAGCTGATGATTATTTATTTGTTTTTTTCCTGTGTGTCAGAGAGTACTCGTCCACAGGTGCATCAGGAGGTGGTGACGGTGAGAGATCAGCTGGAGAAGAAAGAGCGAGATCCAGGACTGTTGAGTCAAAGTGAGAGGAGACGGAGCCAGAGATTCACGACAAAGAACAAGATAGACAAACTTACAAGTGAAGACATTGGTTTTTGTTTCTACTTACACATTTTCAGCTAAGTAACAGGTTTTCCTGTTTATTATTATATCTACTCTCTTATATGCTTCGTGAAAGCACTATGTTATGTTGATCTAGGACATAAATATAATTCATGTCCATTTGCTCAGAATAATGAACATGTTGTGAAGAGAGATTTTTGTTTTTTTTGAGGAAACAACAGTTGTAGCTATATTTTGGTTGCTAATGGGTTTGGCTTGAAGTTTAAAATTATATCATTTGAAATGGGTTGCTTGGAGCTCCTATTTTTGTTTCATTATGTATTCTTCTATATTGAGACATCAAAAAAAGTGCATGATACAACTTCCACACATTGTAATTCATTTGCCCGTCATCTATCAATGTTAGTTGGCATGTCGTTCCGCGAATGTCATCGAGAAAGAACGCATTCTCAAATTGTTTTTAGGCTTGGTCATTGATGCGTTTGAGTTAGATCCTAAGACCTTGGAAGCAATGCAGCTGCAGACTCAATGTTTGGGGTAAATCAGAGGAATCATCAAGAATTGACTTCATATAATTAATCCAATTTCCTTTTCTTTCTAACCTTTCTGTTTTGTTTAAAAGTTTTTTTTTTTACTTTTGTTATATTTTAGGTCGAGGACCTTTGTAAATATCATTGTAACTTCAGGTTGATGGAATATATTTAATTTCCTTTTTGATTGATATTCAAACCTAAATATGCGAGAAAATGCTAGCTTTTTGGTACCTAGCTTTTCCTTCCTCAATAGTCATGGTTACATGCTTTCCTTAAACCCTTTTTTGCTGAAGAGAATGTAGGACGTCTTGGAAGAAAAAGGATGGTGTGATTTTTTTTTTTTAAACAAAAGTTGGTGTGTAGAGCAGCCAAATAAAAGTGAATCTCCAACACTTCAAAGATGCAAATGGGGCGCTGAGTCCACATACATGTTCTGTGAAATCGGCAAGTTGAATAATTTTCTTACTTTAGTGATCTTACTTTCTCGCATGATATCCTAATTAATACTTGAGGAAGCCGATGAAATTGAGGCACAAACCATATAAATACTTTCATTACTTGAGGAAGCTGATAATTCTCAGAATCAAAAAAAAAACAAAACAAAGTCAAAGAGCCAATACCTTACCAATCTGAAGGTGGTAGACGCGGCGATAGAGATTGTGTTGTGGTTCAGATGATAAAGAAGTTCGCCGGTGGCTCAAAAAGGTGAAATCGACGGTTGTGCCGGTGAACAGCATTAAGACGCGGAAACTGCCAGCGATTGATAGTGTGTAAGAAGAGTTGAGGCTAGCAATACATCAAGCTCGATCGGAGATGAAGAAGCGAGCGGTTCTAGAAAAACAAATCAATGAAGAAGCATACACAAGTGGTTCAATAACACAAAAGGAGAAAGAAAATCCTAAACTCGCCGTTATCGCGAAGATGGAGAAAGATCTAGGTTTTTAAACTTAGGGAAACATGTACAATTATTAAACGATGTCGTATCCAGTTTTGTACCTCATCAATTATTATTAAATTTTAAAAGATTTTTTAATTTTAAATAAAAATATTTCTTCGTATTCTTTAGGGAAAATAGTCACTTTGTCTCTATTCGGTTCAAAAGAGATCTTTAATGAGTTCTGTATTTGGGCTGCTTAGTTTACTGGACCTTTTCCATTTACTTAACGTAAACATCAAGCATGCACTCTTTTGTTTCTCGCCTTTTAATATGAAAAATGGGTTAAAAAGAAGAAATTTAATAAATAAGAAATTTAATAAATTTCAGTTATGGCAAAAAATGAAAAATAAATTAATATAGATTATTTTTAATATATTTTTTGTAATTTAAAAATATCATGAAGCTTTATTTTATATATATATAGCATAAAGCTAAGTGGTCCTGATCAAATAAATAGAACAATAGCTTTTCCACAGTTAGCCAGTCCAACGGTTAATTTAGAATATAAACACTAATACTAATAAAAATATTTAAAATTTATATTATATGTTTTTTCAATATTTTGATTTTAAATTATTTTGTTAACTCCAATGGTAAATTTAGAATTTTATTTGGATATTGAAAGACTGAGATTATAAACAAACAAAAATTAAACTACTATGATAGATGTTATAAAATACTATCAAAAAAATATGTTAACAGAGAATCAAACTTGATAAAATATTCGGAATGGAATGTGGTGATTCATCTTACTAACGTTTTGGAGTTGTAACTTTATAAAGTGAAATATAGTTACTAATATATGTGATACATCATACATCTTTAGATTTATTTATGATATGTAGGAAAACAGTATCATAATGAGTTTATAATTCCCAAACTTTATTTTATATAGAAAGACATCAGTCACATAGCTTGATATATGATTTAATAAACATAAAATACAAATCCATATGAAAAACATATCATAAACACTTAAAAGTATTTATCAGAATTATATAAATTATCGTTTGAAAATATGTTAAAATAAAATAAAGCATGTCTTGGAATTTACACTTTTTATAGATTTCAAAATAGTTAATTTTTAAGTAAAAACATTAAAAAATTATAGTGACATCATATTTTCATACAAAACAACTATTTAAAAAAATATTAAAATTTTAAAGATTAATTAAAAAGTATTGGAATATATCTATCTTTAGTTGAGTATTTGTTTTTGGTTTCATAAAATATAGCCTTATATAAAATATAAAAATTAGCTAAATTGGAAAGAAATATTAAAATAATATTTATCTAGAAAACCACATAAAATTTTGAAATATTTGAAATGAAATTGTATAACAATATTTTTAAGTGTTAATTTATAATATAAACAATTAAATTTATGATTCCACTATTTTATACAATTCTTGAATATCATATTTAACTTAACATAAACTGTACCAAAATGCAATCATGTTGAACCCAGTCCATTCACACAAATGATAATTATGAGAACCACAAGCTTATTCTAAAGAGCTCAAAATATAACAAACAAAAATTAACCAACAAATTATGTATTCATACTTATCACCAAAAATAACAATAAGAACACCACTTACACCTCATCCACCCAATATAATAGGTTATAAGCCGAAACCTATTAATATAGACATAAACATCAAAATCAAACATAATTAATCTTCAGACATAATTTCTCTATACCCTAACATTTATAAAAATTCTTAAATGTTGTTATATATTTCTCTTGTAAAAGTTTGCAAAAAAGACAAGCAAAAAATAATACATAATAACATAAACCACTAATACATCACCTATTCTTCGCGTAGCGCGGACCGACTCTAGTGATAAAAAAGGTAAAAAATAAGGCAAAATCGTGTGAGAGTAAAAAGGACAGATTCTTTTGGGTTTTTCTCTAGCAAGTAAATATACAAGTATGGAAACTATGAAATGCAACTAATGCGAACAAATATTTGCCTTTTCTATTTGAAATTTCGTGGTTCAAAAAACCACAAACTTCTACACTCTTTTTTTTTCGTCAGAACAGCTAAGAACACTAACAATGGCAGAATTTAAAAACTAAAGCAGATGACAATTTTTATGATTTTTTTTATTATGAATGACAAACCATGAGTATAAATAACATCATAACAGAATAGGAACTTTACAACAGGACACTTTTTATGATTTTTAATTTTCTGAAATCAAACAACATAAATGCAGGCAAACTGATTTTTATGATTTTTCTGGTTTTATAGATAAGAACACAAAAATAAAATAAAGTTAATAAACTAAAAAAACGAAATGGATAGATAAAACCTGATAGATAAGAGCTTTTGAAGCTCTGATACCAGATTATGTAGGCACAGAATCACTCCATGAACCTGTCCTCAAATGGTGATCAAAGAGATCAAATAAGCTTGTGCGGAAGATGGGCTGATGGTAGATATGGTGGTGAAAATGATCGACTCTCTCAATCTGGTGGGCTGATTGACTCTCTCAATCGGTGGATCTTAAAGTTTCTTGAATCACACAAACAAAATACTAGACAAATCAATAGAAAACAATAAATCTCTCACTCAATACTAAAGACAGATTTTATGCAAAGACAAACTTTGATAAAAAAAAATAAACTAAATACATTTCTTGATTGATTGAAAGGTAATTTGTACAAAAAATATAGTGAGCTTATATAGGCCGTGGCCCTTGCTCAGAATAACAAAACAAAGGAAAGAAAATCAAACATAAAGAAAACTAGTTGTTGGAAGATTTCTTGTTTAAATGGCTTGATTCAAGGGCTGAGATGATGACTTTGTATCTGGACGGTTTAAGGCTCTAGGTAAGCTTCTTATGAACTTCTTTACTGCAGAAATATTGGTAGAAATCGTGCCAATCTTGATGGGAAAAGAGCTGTTGAGAATTGATGGCTTTTACTCCAAAAATGGCAAGTATAGTCTTGGTTGATTCTGAACAATCTGATGGATGCTGGTGCATCGTCTCTGACTCTCCTGGATGTTTGGATTGGTATCATGAATGGTTAAATGTCTCCCCTGGTCGCCAATGTCTGGTTTGCAACTGATTAAACCAATGAGCTTCCAAAAAAAGCCAGGTGCAGAACTGGTTTGACCCGGTTTAGGAAATCAAGCATAACTTCATATTTCCGTGGCCATTTCTCCTCATATTGAGCTTGCCGGAAATATTAGAGACCAATCTTGAATTATATAATTGGGTTTTCTTAAGGACATCTCTTATTAGGATGAAATTGTCTTCTAAAGACCAGTACTCGCGGATGGATAGACTGAGAAACCTAAGGTTTGTAAAATCCATATCTATATGGCTCGAGTAGCTTTGAAGATTATTTCAATTTGTGATGAAACCTTATTGAGGGTAGGATCCATGAAAATTTGTTTCATGGAGAAATTCCTCCTGGTTTGTATGATATGGCGGTTTGATTGCACCTATGTCATGGTTGACCTCTTTAGCTTTTCTCAGCTTCATGTTCTCCACTGATTTTCTCCTGGTTCCTTTCTCCTTTTCTGATGATGACTTGATGTCCTCATCATTTGCAGATTGAGACATAACCGATCATAAAATACTCCAAGCATTTGAAAAAAGGATCGAATTTTTAGGGTGTCAATAAAAATTTACATTATGCAGAGATCTGTGATGTCAATAGATAACAGAGAAACAAATGTCAAAGAAAGCACACCTGCTTCAGAAGTCAGAACAAAACGCGACAATGATCTTAACAAAATTGTTAACAGCCAAATCCATGTGGCTCGTGAGGGAAGCACCTGCAGTTGGACCAAATCAAGACACTATGTTCAGAAAACCCGGAGGAAGACCTGCATATCATACAATTCAAGAAACATTGTTACTTAAGGGTTTATTTTAGTAGCAAAATGGGTAAGTAGAACGTGAAAGGAACACTGATTACTTCAAGAAAAAAGCTTGCCGACGTAAAAAATAGTGAGAGGAGTTTGTTCAGCGGTTTTGAGGACCAACTTCCCAAGCAACCATCAGAAGTGGAAAGTTCCATGGAATGATCTGTCTGGACATGAAAGTTTCGATCGGCTGGATTTGTTAGTCCATGAATCTTATCCGCCCATCCCACACATCAAAGCAAAACTTACCAACAAAAGCAAGAAAATTTGATAGTATTCTCAAGATTTTGATGAGGTATACCAGCACCGTAACGAAACAAACTGGTGAGCATTTGAATCTCTGCTGTTTTGGCTTGTTCATAAGTATTCCCATTGTCACATGTCTCAAGAGCTGCGAGCTCTTCGCTGTGTTTCTAAACCAAATCTGCGAATCTCAAAATTGTCTTGGACTTTTCCTGAAAACCAAACAAAGATAAGTCCACAACAAATTAAATTTCATAACTTTCAAGATCAAATATATTATACAGTATTACACATAAGCAATCATCTTAGGCCAAGGTCCTTCATCAATGGCCTTCCTCGAAGCTTTCACTGCCCGGTTGATATCTTCAGCATCGCCTTCAGCTACGTTTGCAATGACTTTCCCTGTGTGTGGATCACGAGTCGGGAACATTTTACCTAAACACTTAATTCGAAAACCAAAATTAGTGCTCAAAGAACTTGAATTTCAAGAGCCAGACTTTTCTTTTGTTATTCTTCTGTTTCTGAACAAAGTATTTTTTAAATAAAAACTTTACTCACCAGAAGCAGCGTCTATGAAGTTCCCATTTCTGAGGAGCTGTGTGTAAGAAACTTGAACCGACGGGCTTATGATTTCTTTAGCTGCAGAGGAAGTTCCAAATCTCCGTATGATCGTACTTTTATTGTAACAAAATCTCCCTGTAACCGAAGTGTTTTAATACATCATAGTGATAGGTTAGCTGTGCCTTTAGCAATTATGAGTAAGAAACAGAGATCATTGAGGCATGGAAACAGAGGTGGAAAGATCCAAAGAGGCTGAAGTTACCGTTGGAGAAGAATAAAAGAGACTCTCGATGACAAAGAGGGTCTGTCATTTGGTTTATGTTTTATATTTGCAATGTTATGTTTGCCACGATGTCGTTTAAGAATGTGTACAGCTACTTAAGCTGATAACTCTCAGGTTTTAATCTTTTATCAAATGATCATTTACAAAAATATCTTGTCTCTTATCCCCTTTCTCTTCTGAACTTATCTTCTCCTCTTTCTTGCTATCTTCCTCACCTCCTTTACTCTCTTCTTGTGCGTACAGATAAACTTAGGCTTATTATTGGTATCAGAGCCTCATGGGTCCTAAACAAGATCATACAGCCGATCAGATCACTGGTCTTGAAAAGTTCATAGATGAGGTTCACGAGCTAGCTAAAGCCAACGATCTGAAACTGGTAGATCTATAGTCGAAAGTCTAAGATCTGCACTCCGCCTTCGCTATGATGTTGAAGAACTCTGTTTCTTCAGCGGCTAAACAGGATTGGATGATGGAGATTCTGCTTTCGATGAACATAGGGAAATCGATCGATCTGGGCGAATCACCGACTCGTCCTGTTCCCTAGCCGTCAGCTATCTAGTGTGGTTACAGAATCGTCGCAGATCCATTTCATGAACGGACAACCTCAACCAGAGAAAGGGTTGTTACCCCTTCCAGCGGTGTCGATTCCATGTCGATTGCGTCATGATCTATGGTGCCTCCTGCAGCGATGTCTCGTCAGGAACAAACTCATGGCTCTCCTATTGACATGAAGACATGAGTAAGATTAACACGAGGTGGCTGAGATATGGAATGGAGTATGAGATGGCTGAGTTATTCCAGCTGAGTTATAACATGAGGTATCTGAGTTACGATGGCTGAGTTATAACATGAGGTGGCTCAGTTACGACATTCGGTGGCTCAGTTATTGAGACGAAAAGAGCTGTTGGAGAGTGTTAACTTTAAGGTGTGAACACAGATTTGAATCCAAATCTGGTGGAACCTTTAGAGCACCTTATTAAGGAAATAATTATCCTTCTTTACTCTTTCTTGGTTACTTCCCTCTACGGAGAAAAAAAAAGAGAGAGAGAGAGAGAGAGAGAGAGAGAGAGAGAGAGAAGAGAGAAGAGAGAGAGAGAGAGAGCAGAGAGAGAGAGCGAGAGAGAGAGGAGAGAGAGAGAGAGAAGAGAGAGAGAGAGAGAGAGAGAGAGATAGAGAGAGAGAGAGAGAGAGAGAGAGAGAGAGATAGAGAGAGAGAGAGAGAGAGAGAGAGAGAGATAGAGATGAGAGAGAGAGAGAGAGATAGAGAGAGAGAGAGATCTCTCTCTCTCTCTCTCTCTATCTCTCTCTCTCTCTCTCTCTCTCTCTCTCTCTCTCTCTCTCTCTCTCTCTCTCTCTCTCTTGTTCTTACACTTCATCTCTCTTGTTCTTCATAAACTTACATGGTATCAGAGCCTTGAGCTCCTGATTACCTCAAACACTTCCGCAAAACTCACTCTGTTACTTCCTTTCTCTTGATTCTCTATTTGATTTCCCAAATTTCTCTGCAAATTTCTTTTATCCAATGGATAATAAATCTGAGTTCTTGAATGTTCTTGAGTGTTTCTCTTTAAAATTCTTGGTTATGCTCACTCTGTTCTGTCTTAATTCTATTTTAGAGAGTTTATCTTGTCTCTAAACTTGAATTCTCTCAGATTCGGAGCAGATCTCTCTTAAATCGAGTCTTGAAATTTCAAAAATATTCTTGACACTAGTTTCAGAAAGATGGACCAGTACAGACCAGTTCACATTCCATGTACACTCAAGGGACCAGGAAACTACATTACCTGGTCTAGGATTACCAGGACAGCTCTTGGAGGTAGAGGTCTTTGGGAGCATGTCACTTCAGGTTCAGCTCCAAAGAAAATCACCCAAGGAGGAGATGGCAAGGAGGTTGTAGTGATAGATGAAGGCAAATGGGTTCAGGAAGATCTCATGGTGTTTTCTACCTTGCAAAGCTCTCTTGATGGTCCTCTTATGGACTCTTACTCACACTGTACTGTGAGGGATTAAACTCACCTCCTGGTTTTGAGATCAGGTTAAGATTAGGGAGAGATAACGTGGGCTGAATCCCGTTAGAACTTGTAGAATGAATGTGATTTTATTGACGACTTTGGTAAAGGATAGTTACAAAAGATGTCTTTCTGAAGATTACAAAGATAATAAAATGTTTGATAGCTTATGCCTATGACGGTCGATTCGATCTTCCCTTTTCTTTGATCTCCTTCCTCTTTAAATAGCCTTAGGCTACGCTTGAATGCCACTAATTGATTCCCGAGATGTCCTCCGTAGATTGAGGGATCAGCAACAGCTTCCCCTTGACCTGGTCCTTGCACCTCTTCCTTTGTACCGCGAGCTACCTCTTTTCCGTGATCTGTTTTGTAAATACTTTCAGCGCACAGCCTCCGGCTTTGACTTAACTTCATTTAAGGATTTGATCCGTGGTGGGCCTGTCGCGGCCCATTGTTAGCTCTTGTCGTTTACCTTTATTAGCGTCAGCTAGCGGGCCATATTCGGGTCCAACAGTTGCCCCCAGCTTTCGAGAGTAGATTCCTCCTCTCGGAAGCTAGACCTAGCCGCTGAACCTCAATCTTTTTGTTGAGATATTGATTAGTAGTTATCTCCGTTGAAGATATTCTTCGCCTAATCTGGCGGCTACGATTATACTTAGCGAGATCAACGGCTCAGATAGAGGGAATTCGAAAAGTTATCTCCAAATCTCGAGACTTGATGGGATATAAAGCTGCAAGCATTAACTGCTACTTTCTCCATCTTCCCCACGTCTCGATTCGGTTCCCCAGGTAACTTCCCCTCTCCTCCTTTATTTTACTGCGTCTCTTTCTTTTTTCTTTTTTTTTTTTTATTTTTGTTTTCGATTACGCCATTGATCGTCTACGATTTCACAGAACTCTTGCTTCCTAAAAGATTTCGCTTAGTTCGATTTCTCTTTTTCCTATCTTTTCGATTTCCTTTACCTTTCCTTACCATGAATCGACCAAAAGAAGGTTCTGGAGAGACTGAAATCTCCCCTTCTGGCGTTCGCATAATGAAGGTCAAGCAAGAAGTCGGTGAAAGGATGAAGAGAGATGAGAAGAAAAAGAAAGCTAAGGATTCGATTGCCGCGAGAGTTTCCAAACGAGTGAAGAGGAAAGATGGCTCCAGCGGGAGCGTCCCCTCTGGATCTCATTCGCCTTCTCTGCTGAAGGGTCAGGAGGTTGTTAAACTCATGGTCCAAGCCCACGGCCGGAAGGAGTTAGCCAGGGCTTGTAATCCCGACGAAACCCCCGAAATTGCTCCGAAGGGTTGGTTCTGCGTCCACGAGAAGTACATTTCCAAATGTCACCTTAGATTCCCACTTCCAACCCTTCTGTTAGATCTCCTTGACCACTACCAACTAGCCCTCTCCCAGCTTTGTCCTTCGGTTATCCGAGTTATAAACGGCTTTATCACTAGGTCCAAAGAGGAAGGGGTCGCCGTTGGTCTTACCGATTTGATGAGTCTCTTTACAATAAAGGAGAGCTCTTCTAAAGAAGGTGGTAGTGGAACTTATTATCTCCCTTGTCGTCCCAGATTGGGTATTTTCAAGTTCACAGGTAGTGATGATGACTGGCGGAAGAGGTATTTTTATGTCAAGATCGATCCTTCGACGGTTCTGATGAAAGGACTTTTCTAAGGTCCAAATCAAATGTTGTAGAATACAAGATGTCAATCCAATTCTAAGAGATTCTAATGGGAATGCAAGTTCATGCTTAATCTAAGTGCAATCAAGATGAGAGGATGATTATGAAACTAAGACAATATTAAAAATGCAATAAAAGATTGAACTTTCTTTCTCAATGAGGCAAGGGGGTTCTTGGGACAAGGGGGTTCTTGGGACAAGGGAACTGACTTTGGGTGATCAAGATTCAATCCAAGATGCTAACTTTTCAATAAATCTAAATCCTTATGCCTAGACAACAAAACTAAGCAAGCTCTATCCCTAGATGAATGCTCTTTTGCAATGATCACCCAAGAACACCAAATCCCTTTGGCTGTAATGATCAAAGCAAACATGGAGAATGAGTCTAATAGCAATCCTAGCTCCTTTGACAACTAATCCCTTAGGCAAAGCAAGTTAAAAGCATAGATGAGTTGGTTCAGGCATTTCATAGAACACCTTCCTGGCATGAAATGCCTATAGCTCTATGTTTGAGAGGCCAACTCAAATATAGCATGAAGAACACCAAATCAATGCAAGGAAAGGATAGATCTAACACTAAACACCTTGGATCTACACTTAATCACCCTTAGTCTCCCAAGCCCATGAACCCTAGATAGTTCTACTCACTAATAGCCATGGAAAACCTCAAAATCAATGATGATTCAAGGCTAAACATGATTAGAGAAGAAGATAATCTATTCAACACAAAAGAAATGAATAAAAAGGATCAAAGATCCAAACTTTCTTCAAGATCTTATTATGTCTTTGAAAGAAAAGAAGTTATGTTTCTTAATGAGATTACAAGAGTATTTATAGGTGGCTTGAAAGCCCTTAAAAACATAAGAGAAAAGTCCAAAAGGTCCTTGGTGCCACATGATTTTCGACCAATCAGAAACCAAGGAAAGGAAGAAAGGGAACCACCCGGGTCAGGCAGTGTGGACATGGCCGGGTGTGTGCTGGCCGGGTGTGTGCTGGCGTCCTGAGACTGCAGCCGTGTGTTGGGGTCAAAAACGGTTATCTCGAAATCTACGGCCAAAGATCCTTCCAAACTCGAAGATTTCCCGCACGAACGACTAGCGGGGGAAAGATCGAGCAACGGAAAACCCACGGACGGCAAGACGGCCTGGCGCCGGCGGCACGCGGGACGCGGGCCGGCCTGGCGCCGGCGGAACCCGTCACGCGGGCCGGCCTGGCGCCGGCGGCACACGGGACACGGGCCGGCCTGGCGCCAGCGGCACCCGTCACGCGGGCCGGCCTGGCGCCGAATGCACGCGGGACGCGGGCCGGCCTGGCGCCGGCGGCACCCGTCACGCGGGCCGGCCTGGCGCCGGTCCACGGCCCTCGTCCTGGTCTCGGTCCCATCGTGCTCGGTCTGATCTCATCTTAGCTTGTTCGGATCAACCCTCGTGAGTTTGGTACAATTAAGGCTACGGAATAAACATCTTTCGATTCGGTTGGAATCATCCTCGATGTTTTACTATGGAAACTGGAGGGATTGGATTTCTCGTAGAAGATATCGTATAAAACAAAGATCGATTAACTTGAACATCGATCCTTTAAGCTATACGGTTTATTCTCCGAGAAAGATCATCTTTCCGAGAAATCGTATAAAACGTTTAACGACTTAAGACAAGTCCACAGACTTACTTACGATTTTTCAGAATTCAGGCCCAATCAGGCTATGACGGTTTATCCGATTTCCTGAAACGTCGGATAAACATCAAGTCATCGAAAGATAGCGGAAAACTCGAGGATGATTACGAAGACCGACGAAAATGGAACATTTCCTGAAGAGATAAGCTTGGGCCCGAAGGCGAGGCCCATCATCCTAAGGCAAACCGACCTAGGAGTGGGTATATAAGGAGAGCAAGAGCAGAGGAGAAGAGGATCCCGAAAATCCGAGAATTAGACTTAGAGCATCCTGCTAGCTTAGAAGAACTAGGGTTTAGGTGGTTAGACTAGCGGAGCAAGGCTTAGGACGTTTGGCTGCCTGCAACTCTATCTTCTTCTTTAAATCGCAAATCTCTTTGTCTTTCGGAGAATCCTTGTACTCGTTTCTCTTATCTAATAAAACGCCTTCGGGCAAATATTTCAATTCCCATTTTTTGTCTTCTGTTTACTTTATCGATTTCGTGTGGCAACGCAGAGAATCCGGACCTTCAAGGAAAGTCGGGTTTACTTGGCTTTCCTCCGCAATCTTACTTATCAGAAATTGACGGTGTGAATTTCGGTTCCCACAGTTTGGTGCTAGAAGGAGGGGGGGGACGGATTCTCTAACTCGAAAACCACCGATCGATCGAAGTTCAGTATGACTTCTTCGTCAGCCCGCAACATGGTATCTTTCGAGGATCGAGCAACGGCCCGTACGGCCAAACCTCACAACGATCTCCTCGTAATAGTACTCACGATCCAGGATATTGACGTAGCAAGGGTATTAGTCGACACCGGATGCTCGGCTAATATTATCTACAAAAGCACCCTCGAGAGGATGGGCGTCGATCTAAGCATCCTTACAGATGACCCCAGCCCAGTATTCGGACTCTCGGGAGAAATTATGACCCTCGGCTCGACTAACCTCTTAGTCAAAGCCGGGAGCGTCGCCAAAAACACGGAATTCCTGGTGATCGATGGTCCAACATCCTACAATGCGATAGTTGGAACTCCCTGGCTAAACTCCATGAGAGCGATCCCATCAACATTCCACCTATGCCTCAAGTTCCCGACGCCTTTCGGGGTCGAAACAATACATGGTAGACACGGAGCAGCGCAGATCTACCTCGCTACCGAACTAAAACGGAAAAACTCCGAAATCGAGACCCCTCGGAAAAAGCAAACGATTCACGACTCGCCAGAAACCTTCTGGCAGTCCCAAAGAGCTGAGGCCCTGGAAGGGAAGCGTGAACCAACCTGCAAACCAGTGGTCTCAATTTGGCTCGACGATTCTTTCCCGGAACGGTGTATCGAGATCGGAGCTAACCTCCGCGAACCAATAAAAGCAGAGCTCATCGCATGCCTCAAAAAGAACCTCAGTACGTTCGCTTGGGCTGCGAAGGATATGCTGGGAATCAACATTAGCGTAACATGTCACGAACTTAACATCGACCCAACTCACAAACCCGTAAAACAAAAGAGACGAAAGCTGGGACCTGAGCGTGCCACCGCAGTCAACGAGGAAGTCGAAAGACTCCTCAAAGTAGGGTCGATAACAGAAGTTAGGTATCCAAATTGGCTCGAAAACCCTGTCGTGGTAAAAAAGAAGAACGGCAAATGGCGAGTCTGTGTCGACTTCACGGATCTGAATAAAGCCTGTCCAAAAGACTGCTTCCCGCTTCCGCACATCGACCGACTGGTCGAAGCAACCGCGGGAAACAAGCTTCTGTCATTCATGGACGCTTTTTCCGGTTACAATCAGATCATGATGAATCCCGACGACCGCGAAAAGACTGCGTTCATCACCGACCGCGGAACGTATTGCTATAAGGTAATGCCCTTCGGTCTTAAAAACGCGGGTGCAACGTATCAGCGACTCGTCAACAGAATGTTTGCTGAGCAACTGGGAAAAACTATGGAGGTCTACATCGATGATATGCTCGTAAAATCTCTTGACGAACACGATCATGTAGCCCACCTAGAGGAATGTTTTGCACGACTCAACCAGCATAACATGAAACTCAACCCGGCGAAATGTAGATTCGCGGTGGCATCGGGAGAATTCCTTGGGTACCTCGTAACGTATCGCGGAATCGAGGCCAACCCTAAACAAATCGACGCACTGATAGAGATGGCCTCCCCGAGAACCAAGCGAGAAGTTCAGAGGCTAACCGGAAGAGTCGCGGCTTTGAACCGTTTCATCTCGCGCTCCACGGATAAGTGCCTACCGTTTTACGAAACATTGAAGGGAAACAAGAAGTTCGAATGGTCCGAGCAATGTGAAAAAGCTTTCCAACAGTTGAAACAACACCTGGCCACTCCACCAGTCCTCGCAAAACTAGTGGAAGGTGAACCTCTTTTCCTCTATATCGCAGTTTCCGCAACGGCAGTCAGTGGCGTCTTGATACGGGAAGAACGCGGCGAACAAAAGCCAATCTTTTACGTAAGCAAGACGTTACTGGATGCGGAAACTCGATACCCGCTAATGGAAAAATTAGCATTCGCCGTCATAACCTCGGCAAGAAAACTAAGACCATATTTCCAGTCTCATACTATAGTGGTTCTCACCACGTTCCCGCTGCGGATAATCCTGCATAGTCTGAGTCAATCCGGTAGGCTCGCAAAATGGGCAATCGAACTTAGTGATTACGACGTCGAATATCGCCCAAGGACGTGTGCAAAGTCCCAAGTACTTGCGGATTTCTTGGTAGAGTTACCCACTAGAAGCATGACTAACGAGGAACCAAACTCAACTTGGGTCCTCCACGTCGACGGATCTTCATCCAAACAAGGATCCGGAATCGGAATACGACTCACCTCTCCTAACGGGGAAATCCTAGAACAGTCTTTTCGATTGGCTTTTCATGCTTCAAAAAATGAGGCAGAATACGAAGCACTCATCGCAGGCTTGCGGCTGGCCCATGGGTTAAAAATCCGTAATATTCACGCTTACTGCGATTCTCAGTTAGTCGCCAATCAATACAGCGGAGAATATGAGGCAAGAGACGAAAGGATGGACGCATATCTAAAACTCGTCCAAGAACTGGCTCGAAATTTCGACCAGTTCGCCCTGACCAGAATTCCTCGCTCGGAAAACGTCCAGGCCGACGCCTTGGCTGCCCTCGCCTCAAGCTCAGATCCAGGGCTCCAAAGAGTAATCCCGGTCGAATTCATCGAGCATCCAAGCATCGGACCACCAGTGGTCGTCAATCTAATCCGAGACGAGATTGAAGATGCGGAAGAAGTCGAGGATCAACCGGAAGCGGATGTGAACCCGACCGAGTATGGTTGCGACAGCCCTTGGTTAGAACCAATCCGAGCCTATATCGTGAATGGAACCTTACCCGCCGAAAAATGGGCGGCTCATAAAGTGAAAACCCAAGCGGCACGGTACGTCACGATAGAGGGAGAAATTTATAAGTGGTGTTTCTCTGGTCCTCTCATGGCATGCGCAGAAGGGGAAAGAGCTAGAAGAATCATGAAGGAGGTCCATTCTGGATCGTGCGGAAATCATTCTGGCGGAAGATCTCTCGCGGTCAAAATCAAACGCCACGGTTATTATTGGCCAACCATGGTAAAAGATTGCGAGAAATTTGCCCGGAAGTGCGAGAAATGCCAAAGACATGCTCCAACAATCCATCAACCCGCGGAGATCCTCTCCTCAATCTCGTCCCCCTATCCTTTCATGCGATGGTCCATGGACATCGTCGGACCTATGCACCCATCAAAACAAAAGCGCTTCCTCCTAGTCCTTACGGATTTCTTTTCCAAATGGGTAGAAGCAGAATCCTACGCAAGTATCAAAGACACACAAGTGGAGAACTTCGTCTGGAAACATATCATAACTAGACATGGGGTCCCGTACGAAATCGTAACAGATAATGGATCTCAATTTATCTCTACTCGATTCGAAGCATTCTGCGAAAAATGGAAAATACGACTTACAAAGTCAACTCCCAGATATCCGCAATGCAACGGACAGGCAGAAACCATCAACAAAACCGTCCTTGACGGACTCAAGAAACGCCTAGACGCCAAGAAGGGGCGATGGGCAGAGGAGCTCGAAGGAGTTCTTTGGTCGCATCGTACAACCCCAAGACGGGCTACGGGTGAAACTCGATTCGCCCTCGTTACGGAACGGAATGTATGATCCCCGCGGAAGTAGAATTCCCCGGAGTACGGAAAAGATTCCTCCCCGAAAGAGAGGATCTAAACGACGCTATGATGCTGGACAATCTCGATCTCATCAATGAACGCCGCGACCAGGCACTCATTCGAATCCAGAATTACCAGCACGCTGCCGCAAGGTACTACAACTCAAATGTACGCCATTGCAGGTTCAAAGAAGGCGATTTAGTCTTACGCAAAGTCTTCCAAAACACTGCCGAACGAAACGCAGGAAAACTGGGAGCAAACTGGGAGGGACCGTACAAAGTCATAAAAGTAGTCCGACCAGGCTCATACCAAATCGCAAACATGCAAGACGTCAAAATCCCGAGAACTTGGAATGCGATGCACCTCAAAAAATACTACCACTAAACGATAAAACGTGGTACAAAAGAACTACGAGATGGCTTGATCCCTAGACAAGGGTACGTAGGCAACTCGCCAATCGGCGGGTTCAGCTATCCCCCCAATTTAAAAAAGGGGAGAGTGGGTACGTATACTCGTATACTCCCACAAATTTCGAAGACTCTAAAATTTTCGAAACTTTTTCACGACTTTTTCAAAATCAGCCGAAACGGCCACAACAACGGATCTAGTATCCACTAAGCGATTATCACATCCAAAAACAAATCCCGGATGGCCAACACTTCACGAAGCACTGTGAATGTAGACGCTTCACCCTGGGTCAAACTTACGCGACCCCTTGGTCCCGCGTCCAAAACGGAAACAAACAGTTTTCTGGCTGCGAACATTCGCAAAAGACATCCCCAAAGCCCGCAAGCGTTTCAACACGAGATGCGACATAAGGAAAAATCGACCTTCAGCACTGCGAGACGTCGCTAACTCTTGAAGGACATTCTTTTCCGCAAAACAGTGCAGACGAAATCTTCGTCTCTGAACATACAAACGCACCGCAAAACGGTATCATTTCGTTGTTGCTGATCACAACAAACGAACTCTAACGTCCTAAACAGACAAATAGCCGCCCTTCAAGGGGTAGGCTCTCTTACATCCGACAAGGATAAACATAGCGCGCTATACAAGAAATCCAAAATTTTGGTCTAGCTCTTCGTAAAGGAAGTAGCTCGACTCACGCCCAAACAAATCATATAAGCCGACAACAATTCGCGGATTTTAAACGGTACGAGTCAGGTTAAAATCGCAAACAGGCAAAACGAAAGCCGATTTGTCATCGCAAAGCCTCAGTCCGAGAGTAAACCTAGGTCTTGCCCTAAACCCAGCCACGCTGGATCTTGACATCTCACAGACATAGTATTGTATACGAGATCCAAAAATTTGTCTCTTCACTTAAGCCTATTCGTTTCACGAGTTTTTCGCGTAAATCGGTAAACCGCGGAAAATCTCGCTTTATGCAGACAATAGGTACGGTGATCATCGGGGAACTAGGAATGAGACGACAACTCACACCCTCTTTCTCATACTTCAAAAAAAAACTGAAGTTCATAAATAATCGAAAACGTTTCATAGATTAAGACTGCCGAAATTCAAACAAAACCCAAAAAAAGGGGCAGGGATTCGAAGCCACCAACGGCCAGTCCCGGTAAATACATCATGGCCTCTTAACGGCCGAAACACATAAAAAACGAAATCCCAGAAGGGATTGATAAACGTAGACGCTCCCAGGAGCGTCATCTTCATCCTCATTCGCGACAGGGACAGCCTCGCCGTCGCCTCCCTCAGTCGCATCGCCACTACCCTCCTCGTCCGCGCCAATCTCGCAATCTTCTCCCGTGCGCTCCTGATCTTCTGAGTTTCGGAGGTCGGAGCTAGGGTACATTCGGCTTGCAGGGCGGCGAGGATCGAATCGAAATCTCCCTCGGTGGCCGCCCACTCTCCTTTACAGGACGATAATCTAGCTTCCTCCAAGTCTAAAGACGGGGCCTCGTTACCTCGAAGCAACTCGAGCTCATTCAAACTCCCCTCGATCCCCGCTAAAGCCAAGTCCCTCTTGCGGATGGCTATCAAGGACTCAAACAGGATGGCCATCCTCGTCAGACGACCAAAGAAGTCGTCGCTGGCATCGGCAACCTCCGAGGATCTACGGGCGTTCATCTCCTCGTGAGCCTGAACCTTCTCCTGAAGATGGCGGACTTCCGAGGATTTACTCCTCTTCTCTTTCTTCACCTTGAGTAACGAACTCGCAGTCTTCCCAAGGTCGCGCTCTAGATCGCTGATACGAACCTCAAGCTGGGACGTCTGGGCAGCATGGGTGTCCTCGACAGTCTGTAATGCAGCCTTAGTACGCTTCAGCGCTTCCTGCGACGACTCCAGTTACTTCGATAGACGAATGACTTCCGACCCGCACTCGCCAAGCATTCCGTCAATCAGCGACACAAACTGCCCGCAAAAAGGAAGGAGTAAGTATCATCGTAAAAAAAGAAAACGGTGCAAGAATTGCGGACAAATTAAAATCGAACCTTGGAACGATGACGCGCCAACGGCTCTGAGAGTTCGCTTTCCTCGCTCTTCGCGCCCCGCTTCTTTTTCGATCCGGACGCCGCGCCAGCCCTTGCCCTTCCCTTGGGCAACGGCGCGGCACCAGCCGCTGGCAGTCCCAAGACGAGTTCCCTCTTCGCCGGGGGAAGAGGTGCAGATTCTATCGCGTCCTCTCTTCCGGAGATCAGGATCGGAGCAGTCGTAGAACCCGATGGATGGATCTGAACATCAAGAGTCTGTTCAGGAACAATAACCCCTTCTGTAGAAGGAAGGGCATCGGATGGGACTTCGGGGCTGGGAACCGAAGGAGCAGGCAAAGGAGTTGGAGCCGCGGAAGGAACATCGGGCGTCTCAGTCCTCGCCCGCTTTGAGCCTTTCGCAGCACTACGCCGGGATAGCTTAGCCTTGAAAGAATCAAACCCATCAATCAGGGACGGAGTAGCCTCCTGAATGGCCTGAACGGTCGGAGCTTGACTGGCCGGAACCGACGGAGCTTGGCCGGCCTCGCCCATCTCAACATCAGAATCATTCTTTTCAACTTGGGATGAAGACATTTTCTTTCTTGAGAGAGAAGAAGAGAGAATTTGAGAAGATGTGAAGAATGAGAAGGGAAGGCTGGCTATTAATAAGAAAAAGGGGGTGATGACACAGGTTTCCTGCGGAAAAATCCTTAGCCGAAAATTTCGATTTTCAAAAAATTCAAATCACTCGCCCGCAAAATCGTCTCCGATCTTACGAGCTGGGGGGCTAACTATTGGGGTCAAAAACGGTTATCTCGAAATCTACGGCCAAAGATCCTTCCAAACTCGAAGATTTCCCGCACGAACGACTAGCGGGGGAAAGATTGAGCAACGGAAAACCCACGGACGGTAAGACGGCCTGGCGCCGGCGGCACCCTGGCCTGGCGTCGGCGGCACCCGGCCTGGCGCCGGCGGCACCTGTCACGCGGGCCTGGCGCCTGCGGCACCCCGGCCTGGCGCCTGCGGCACCCCGGCCTGGCGCCGGCGGCACGCGGGACGCGGGCCAGCCTGGCGCCAGCGGCACCCCGGCCTGGCGCCGGCGGCACCCCGGCCTGGCGCCGGCGGCACCCGTCACGCGGGACGGCCTGGCGCCGGCGGCACCGCGGCCTGGCGCCGACGGCACGCGGGACGCGGGCCGGCCTGGTGCCGGCGGCACCCCGGCCTGGCGCCGGTGGCACCCGTCACGCGGGCCGGCCTGGCGCCGGCGGCACCCTGGCCTGGTGCTGGTCCACGGCCCTCGTCCTGGTCTCGGTCCCATCGTGCTCGGTCTGATCTCATCTTAGCTTGTTCGGATCAACCCTCGTGAGTTTGGTACAATCAAGGCTACGGAATAAACATCTTTCGATTCGGTTGGAATCATCCTCGATGTTTTACGATGGAAACTGGAGGGATTGGATTTCTCGTAGAAGATATCGTATAAAACTAAGATCGATTAACTTGAACATCGATCCTTTAAGCTATACGGTTTATTCTCCGAGAAAGATCATCTTTCCGAGAAATCGTAAAAAACGTTTAACGACTTAAGACAAGTCCACAGACTTACTTACGATTTTCAGAATTCAGGCCCAATCAGGCTATGACGGTTTATCCGATTTCCCGAAACGCGGATAAACATCAAGTCATCGAAAGATAGCGGAAAACTCGAGGATGATTACGAAGACCGACGGAAATGGAACATTTCCTGAAGAGATAAGCTTGGGCCCGAAGGCGAGGCCCATCATCCTAAGGCAAACCGACCTAGGAGTGGGTATATAAGGAGAGCAAGAGCAGAGGAGAAGAGGATCCCGAAAATCCGAGAATTAGACTTAGAGCATTCTGCTAGCTTAGAAGAACTAGGGTTTAGGTGGTTAGACTAGCGGAGCAAGGCTTAGGACGTTTGGCTGCCTGCAACTCTATCTTTTTCTTTAAATCGCAAATCTCTTTGTCTTTCGGAGAATCCTTGTACTCGTTTCTCTTATCTAATAAAACGCCTTCGGGCAAATATTTCAATTCCCATTTTCTGTCTTCTGTTTACTTTATCGATTTCGTGTGGCAATGCAGAGAATCCGGACCTTCAAGGAAAGTCGGGTTTACTTGGCTTTCCTCCGCAATCTTACTTATCAGAAATTGACGGTGTGAATTTCGGTTCCCACACCGTGCGGGTAGAAGGAGTCGGGTAGGTGCTGTCCGGGTGTCTTCATGCGCGGCTTCATCGTCCGGGTGGTACTGGCCGCGTGTGTCTTGGCGTCCAGCAGCATCAGGACGTGCGGGTGGAAGCAGCCGGGTAGTCCTGTCCGGGTCGTCCTCATAAGCGGGTACATTCCTCGGGTGGTACTGGCCGGGTGTGCAAGCTGGTACGCGGGCAGGAACGGACGGGTGTGCAAGGCCGGTACGCGGGTAGGAACGGACGGGTATGCAAGGCCGTCCCATCGATCCGTGCGGGTGCCTCTGCCCGGGTGCTTCCAGGCCGCGTGTATTCTATGCTTCCAGCACAATCAGGACGTGCGGGTGCTTGTCCCCGGGTCGTCCTGGCCGCGTCCTGAGCTCGTCCAGGCTTGGTTTGATGGTCGGCCTCGGGTATGCTCACCCGGGTGGAATTGATATGCCCTCAGTGTTTTGATCATAACTCCTCGAATATGGCTCCAAATGACTTGAAACCACTTCCCTTGGAAAGCTAACTCAAAATGATGTATCTCCAACAAATCTTACCATCAGAAGATACTTCTAAGGCCTCTGTCCATGTTCATCTTTAACCCTTCTTTTTCATCACAAAACTCCCAAACATCTTCAATATCTCCAAAGTGTGCTCCAGCACCTAATAGGGACTTATGAATGCAAAATGAGCCTAAAGATGCCTAATGCCTAATCTAAATGAGCAAAAATGCACAAGATATGATAGCTAAAAACATGTAAATATGCAAGACATCAACTCCCCCACACTAGACCTTTGCTTGTCCTCAAGTAAACTTTTCAAGCACAAGGGGGATGGATGGATGCAAGGATGGGAACAAAGCCAAAGGAAACACTCATAGCACTCAACCTGACATCCTAAAGAAACATAGCAAATAGCATGAGCAAACTCTCTTATTATTCTCTAGCTTCACAAGGCCTATCAATTACTCTTATGACTCTACACAAGATGCAATGCCTATCAACCAACATGTT
This sequence comes from Brassica juncea, assembly GCA_018703725.1. Taxonomy (NCBI): domain Eukaryota; kingdom Viridiplantae; phylum Streptophyta; class Magnoliopsida; order Brassicales; family Brassicaceae; genus Brassica; species Brassica juncea. The sequence continues at coordinate 12,292,488 of CM031937.1, forward strand.
CTCTTAACCAGCCCTCACATTGATTCACACACACACACAAGGTGAAGTCTCACAAATGGGCACATGATCTCAATCATTTGGCTAGGTGATCAAATGGTCTAATAAGGATGAAGAGGAGTGTTCAATGCATCATTTCAAGGTGGCAATCACTCAAAAATCAAGGAGCTTGATCATTATGCAAAATTTATCTAAGACTAGGAGCAATTCATGCATACATGGATCCATCCTCATCATTCTACCCAATTCCTAAATGATTACAAGATCTACACCCTTTTTATTCATCCCATAACCCAAAATGAAAACATACTCACATCACTCACCCAATGAACATTTTCTTTCTCATGATTCAACCTCTAAGGACCTCTATTCACTTTCTAAGCTCTAACTCTTATGTTTTTCCTTCCCCACTAACTTATTGAATCTTTCTTTTTCTTTTTCTTTTCCTTCTTTTTTTTTTTCTTTCTTTCTTTTTTTTTTTTTTTTTTTTTATATATACATGAGGGGGAAGGTCAAAACTTCAATCAAGAGTTTTTTCATTTTTTTCATTTCTAGGTCCCTAGGGTTTTTTTTTCTTTCTCAAAACTTTCTTTGTTCAACAATCTCAACATTGTCATATCCCCAAACCCAAAATGTAAACCATTAGGTAACAAACACTTCACTCACCATCCTAGAAGCTAGCTCAAATGATGACCCTATGCTAGCAAGAGATGAGAACAAATCCATGTCCCTCCCAATACTCTCAAGATTTTGCACATGACAAGCTATCAAAAGAGGCCTCCCTCAAGCAAATCAATGTAGGCTTCAAAGAATGGATAGGGTTCAAGGTTATGGAAGTGCCATTTGGGTTAACAAAGAGTGGTACAATGGGAAAAGATAACCCAAACGTGTATGAGATCCATGACTAAGTATGCAAATGCCCATATGCAAGAGAGATTAAGTTCATTCAAGTCCAAGTTCAGGATGGAGCTGGTCTTAAGAACAATGCCAATATCAAGCAAGCAAGCAAGTTTCAAGAAGGGTTTTCAAGGCTCAAAGCATGCAAGCTTTTTCAAAAGGTGCTCAAGCTACTTGATATGCTTAACTAGGGTGTCAAATTCAGTGCAAACGAGTATTCTTTAAAAGGCAATGCTCCATGTGCAAGTGAATGCAACCTATATGCTCTAGACACAATCTTAAGGATGCAAGTGATGCAATCTACATGATTCAAAAATTTAAATTTTTTTGGATTTTCTATGCACTTATGAATGTACAATGCAATGCATGAGACTCAAAATGACAAAGAAAACATGATCAAATATCTGGTACCTCCCCCACACTTAAATCACACAGTCTCTGTGTGAGTAAGAGAGAAGGAGATACCCCAACAAGATAAAAGTAAATGTATATATAAGAAGGGTTGGAGTGATACCACACAAGGAGATTTGGGCATGGTGCTTGTGTCATGACTAGAAGCTGGCTTTGTTCATAGCAACTAGAGGAGGCTGCTACATGGATCATGGGGCTCAAGTGGTTCACCACCATTCTTCTCTCCTCTAGTGCTTGGCTCAACCTGAAAATCTTGACCACTTTTATTAAAAACTTAAAAGAGAATTGAAATTTCAAAACGATGTACAAGGATAACCATGGGACTTCCTCCCAAGTGAGCTTGTTTTGAGTCACTTAGCTTGACTACCTTGTCTCTTGAACTAGTGAGAAGGAGGATCCTTCCCACCTTCAAGTGTGATGGTGAGGACCTGAGAGAGAAGCTCTTGAAGCTTGATTGGGTCATCTTGGAGCTGAGGAGTGATGATGGCTCTAGCACTTGAGAATGGTGTGGACCTGCCCTTATGCTTGATCTTGTACTCAATGGCTCCATCCTTGAGCTTCTTTGGATGGAGAGTGAGAGTGTGTGAGAGCAAATCAAGAGGTGGAGGATGAGGCTCTTTCACTATCTTCTTCTTGCCATGAGTGGCCTTTGAGGCTCCACCCATCCCCTCTCTTTTAGCACTTTCCAAGTGCTCAACACACAACTCCTTAGAACACTCTCCATCAAGACCTTCTTTCTTACCAACAACCTCTTCATCTTTGGGCTTCTCAACAGCTTGTGCATCACAAGTGATTGTCCCACAATAGTCTGATTCCAGTGGAGGCTGGAGAGGATAGGAGACAGCTTTGTTGACATGCATGAGAGTGACCTTCTTGTTGGGAAAGTCAATGCAAGCTCCAACTGTTGTGAGGAAAGGAGTGCCAAGGATCAAAGGGACTCTCTCTTCAGATTCCATCTTCAAAACAGTGAGGTCAATAGGTATGGTGCAGGATCCAATCTTCAAGGGAAAGCCCTTTATTATGCCAAGTGGGGTAGTAGAAGATGAATCCCCAAAGGTGAGAGGAGGAGTATCTGTTTCCATGCTTTCAATCCCAATACTCTGCACCATATCCAATGAGATGACATTCACACTGGCTCCACTATCAACAAGAGCATCATCCATAGTTAGTTTACCAAGAGAGCAAGACAAGTTGAACTTCCCTTGAGACTCAAGCTTAGGGAGAGACTTTGGAGGGGTTGGTGGATCAATCTTCAGAAGTGAGATGTCCAAAAGTTCAGCCACTTCAGCTTGGTGGGTAAGAATGTCCTTTATGAGCATCATTTGGACATGAGCAGCCTGCATATTGGTGATCTATGGAAGCTTGACTCCAATATTGCTGAGGTCTTTTCTGAACTTGGAGACTACTTTTTTCTGAGCTTTGGTGAGGAACCTTTGAGGGAAAGGGAGCTTATCATAGGGTGATAGCTCAATCTCATTGTCCTCTTCCTTCACATCTTTCAGCTTGAGGGTAGCACTCTTCTCAACTTGTGTCTCAACTGTAGGCTCATCAATCTTCAGAGTCTTTCCTTGAACCTTCTTATCAGCTCTCTTCATAACTCTAGCTTCAGCTGTGGCCACAACCAGTCTCTTATCATGTTCAATCTGATTTCCAAGCACTAGCCTCTCAATCTCATCAACATCATTCTTATGATCAGTCAATGCAATCCTTGAAGAAGTGGAGAGGATAACATTGCAAGTATCCTTAGGGTTCTTCTCTGGTTTTCCTGGTAGAGATCCCATTGGGCTCTTGGAGGATGAAGACATTGAGGCAACTTGGCTCTCCAAAGCTTTGAGGTGGGAGGCAAGTTGCATGTACTTGTTGTTGAGATCAGAATAAGTTCCATCAATCTTGGCATGGATGTTCTTGAACTCATCACAAATGTTCTTAGCATTTCTTTCTTGAGCTTCTAAGAGTTGCTTGAACATGGACTCCATTTTTGAGCTTGGAGCTTGGGAAGAACTTCCTTGAGGCTGAGATGACTGATTTGTTTGGTAGCCTCCTTGTTGATTGTTGTAGTGAGGTCTTGGCTGATAGTTGTTTTGGTATTGGAAGTTTGGCTCCTTCCTATACCATGTGCCATTAGCATTGATGAAGCACAACTCCTCCTGGCCTTCTAAACCATCAACCTCATTAATTGTAGGAGGAACCTCTTGACTAGGAGCACCCACAAAATTCATCTGTTCTTGTTTAGCTTGGGTGGAGAGAAGCAAATCTAGCTTGTCTTGCAAGGTCTTGATTTCCTTCCTTGTGTGCTGGTCATCACTTCTATTGGCTCTATCATGCTCCTCACTATAAACTGAGTCACTCTTGGCCATGTTCTCTACTAGTTCTTCAGCATCCTCTTCAGTTCTTCCCAAGAAGAAACCATTGCTAGCAGTATCAAGCCTATTTCTGCATTGTGGAAGAGCTCCTCTATAGAAGGTGCTAAGCAAGCTCTCTTTGGTGAAGCCATGATGTGGACACTGAGACCAATAGCCCTTGAACCTCTCCCATGCTTCACTGAAGCTCTCAAGATTCTTTTGTTGAAAACCAGAGATTTCATTTCTGATCTTAGCTGTCCTTGAGGAAGAGAAGAACTTCTCTAGGAATACCCTCTTGCAATCATTCCAAGTGATGATAGAGTCACTTGGAAGAGCCTTCTCCCACTGATGAGCTTTGTCTCCTAGAGAAAAAGGAAACAGCCTGAGTTTAAAAGCATCTTCAGAGACTCCATTGGTCTTGGACAAACCACAATACTTGTCAAATTGATCCAAGTGATCTAGTGGATCCTCTACAGCCAAGCCATGAAACTTGTTGTGCTCTATCACATTGAGAAGCCCTGATTTGATCTCAAAGTTGTTGTTCTCCACAGCTGGTGCTCTGATTCCCAACCTATGACCATGAATGTGAGGTTGGTCATAGGCTCCAATGGCTCTTGTTTGGCGTGGTTGGTGATGTGGCTGGCGTGGTGGTATAGGATTGTCAGCTCTTGGACCATTGCCCCCTAGGACATCACCATCTTGATGCTGATTCTCCATCTCAAACCCCAACCATTGAAGATGAGCCTGTTTCTCTATTTCTCTTCTTTGTCTAGCTATCTCCCTCTCAAGTGCAGCAATCTCTTCAACAGTAGGAACCAAGTTGGATGACCCTCTGCTTCTTGTGATCATACACCTGAAAGTCAAAGATAGAAGAGGCAAGAACCAATATAACAAGATAAAAAAAAATAAAAATGACTTAGTCTCAAGCAAATGACTAAATCCCAATGTCAAAATCAACTTAGAACTTGGCAACGGCGCCAATTTGATGAAAGGACTTTTCTAAGGTCCAAATCAAATGTTGTAGAATACAAGATGTCAATCCAATTCTAAGAGATTCTAATGCAAAGGGAATGCAATTTCATGCTTAATCTAAGTGCAATCAAGATGAGAGGATGATTATGAAACTAAGACAATATTAAAAATGCAATAAAAGATTGAACTTTCTTTCTCAATGAGGCAAGGGGGTTCTTGGGACAAGGGAACTGACTTTGGGTGATCAAGATTCAATCCAAGATGCTAACTTTTCAATCAATCTAAATCCTTATGCCTAGACAACAAAACTAAGCAAGCTCTATCCCTAGATGAATGCTCTTTTGCAATGATCACCCGAGTACACCAAATCCCTTTGGCTGTAATGATCAAAGCAAACATGGAGAATGAGTCTAATAGCAATCCTAGATCCTTTGACAACTAATCCCTTAGGCAAAGCAAGCTAAAATCATAGATGAGTTGGTTCAGGCATTTCATAGAACACCTTCCGGGCATGAAATGCCTATAGCTCTATGTTTGAGAGGCCAACTCAAATATATCATGAAGAACACCAAATCAATGCAAGGAAAGGATAGATCTAACACTAAACACCTTGGATCTACACTTAATCACCCTTAGTCTCCCAAGCCCATGAACCCTAGATAGATCTACTCACTAATAGCCATGGAAAACCTCAAAATCAATGATGATTCAAGGCTAAACATGATTAGAGAAGAAGATAATCTATTCAACACAAAAGAAATGAATAAAAAGGATCAAAGATCCAAACTTTCTTCAAGATCTTATTATGTCTTTGAGAGAAAAGAAGTTATGTTTCTTAATGAGATTACAAGAGTATTTATAGGTGGCTTGAAAGCCCTTAAAAACATAAGAGAAAAGTCCAAAAGGTCCTTGGTGCCACATGATTTTCGACCAATTAGAAACCAAGGAAAGGAAGAAAGGGAACCACCCGGGTCAGGCAGTGTGGACATGGCCGGGTGTGTGCTGGCCGGGTGTGTGCTGGCGTCCTGAGACTGCAGCCGTGCGGGTAGAAGGAGTCGGGTAGGTGCTGTTCGGGTGTCTTCATGCGCGGCTTCATCGTCCGGGTGGTACTGGCCGCGTGTGTCTTGGCGTCCAGCAGCATCAGGACGTGCGGGTGGAAGCAGCCGGGTAGTCCTGTCTGGGTCGTCCTCATAAGCGGGTACATTCCTCGGGTGGTACTGGCCGGGTGTGCAAGCTGGTACGCGGGCAGGAACGGACGGGTGTGCAAGGCCGGTACGCGGGTAGGAACGGACGGGTGTGCAAGGCCGTCCCATCGATCCGTGCGGGTGCCTCTGCCCGGGTGCTTCCAGGACGCGTGTATTCTATGCTTCCAGCACAATCAGGACGTGCGGATGCTTGTCCCCGGGTCGTCCTGGCCGCGTCCTGAGCTCGTCCAGGCTTGGTTTGATGGTCGGCCTCGGGTATGCGCACCCGGGTGGAATTGATATGCCCACGGTGTTTTGATCATAACTCCTCCAATATGGCTCCAAATGACTTGAAACCACTTCCCTTGGAAAGCTAACTCAAAATTATGTATCTCCGCCAAATATTAGCATCAGAATATACTTCTAAGGTCTCTGTCCATGTTCATCTTTAACCCTTCTTTTTTATCACAAAACTCCCAAACATCTTCAATATCTCCAAAGTGTGCTCCAACACCTAATAGGGACTTATGAATGCAAAATGAGCCTAAAGATGCCTAATTCCTAATCTAAATGAGAAAAAATGCACAAGATATGATAGCTAAAAACATGTAAATATGTAAGACATCAGGTTCCTGTAGGCCGTGCCCTCGGGGTTTCTTGGTCTGATGCATCTGGTTAGGATTTTTAGGGATGCGTTTGCTTATTTTTGCTTACTGTGACCTGCTGATCCTTTGGTTTTGCTTGCAGATATTGAGGATCCTGTTAAACTCTCCGGTAAACTCACCAGAGCCCTTTTCCGGAAGCTGCAGCAAAGTCCCTGTACCTGGGGAGCTTACACTACTTCTCGAATAGGGTCAGCCATATTCCCGGATCGGTACAACTCTTCTTTCCTCGATCCTATCTCTGTTGCGGATTTAGAAGGTAATCTTCTTTCTTTGATTTCTGTCTTTCGTGTTTTGGTTTGGTTCCTAAGGTGTGTGAGCCTTAAAAGAAATTTTATTTAGTTTCTGAAGGTAACTCGGTGGTGTCAATCTCGACGGGAGCTAGCACTTCTGAAACTGAAAGGACTCAATCAAATAGGATGCCTCTTCAACCATCATTCCGCTCCAGGGGTAAACCAGCCAAAGCAGCCAGCACCTCACGAGGAAGCGACAAGAATCAGGGAGGATCCTTCCTCAGTTCCCTGAAGGAAGTTCTTGATGACGGGGCTTCTGACCCTTCTAGGGACGTTAACCCTGCCGAGCCGAGAGTTCAGGATGTTACCCCTCATTCTGAGGTTCCGATGGGGGAAGCTGACCTCCAAGTGGCCAAAGATCCTCCCGAGATTGAGCTCCCGAGGAATAAAAGGTCCAGGACTGATCAGGTTGACAGACCTTCTAGGTCTTCCTCCTCGTCTTCCAGGGGAGGAACCGTCGGCTGGAATTTCACCCACTCAAAGCCCGGATCGATCTTAGATGATTCCTGGGGCTTAGCAACGTTGATGAGGCATATGAAGAGAACAGGATGCTCCCTCCCCTCGATAAATAATCTGGCTAACAAAGAGGAGTATGTCGAGATAGCTCATAACATGGGTCAGGTATGGGATTTTAGTTTTTCTTAACTTGCTTTTCTTAGATAGACACTTATTATTTTGCCGTTTTCATCTCTTTGTAGTTGGCTGGGGCCGTTAACAGGGCTCAACTGAAGTTTGAGGAAACTGTGCATAATGCCCCCAATGCTGGGGAATTAGCTCAGGTTACTGAGCTAGTCAAAGCTACCAAGATGGAGCTCGACCAGACTCGAGCTCAGGTTTCTGAACTCCAGGCCGAAGTTGAGAGACTTGGCTCAAAGGCCGACACCCAGCAAGGAAAGATTGAAAGTCAAGCGATCGATATCCAGGTGAAGAGTAGGAGGGTTGCTGAGTTAGATGCTGCCTGGAGGATAGCTGAACAGCAGGTTCGGGAACTGATTCTTCGTCTCAAGACAACCAGAGGAATAAGGACGCTGAGGTCAAGCTGGCCGTCAGGAGAGGGAAAAAGGAGGTAGCCGACGCTTATAACAAGGTCTTAGCTTCCATTAAGGAGAAGTTCCCCAAGAAGAAGGATGAAGTCGATCTTCAAATTTATGCTCAAGAGCTTCAGGCTAATACTGACCTTCTGAAAGATATGCTGACCAACGAGATCAAGAATGCTGAAGAGGAGTATAATCGTCTAATGGCTCTGATGCCAGGAGCGACTGCTGCGTACGAAAGGGCGCAAGTTTCTGACTTCTTGGTTAGCAGGCTTCCCCTTCCTCAACTCTCAGAGAGCTCAGGTACTTTCGAGATCAACATGTTTAATCCGTCTTTTTCAGGAGAGTATGGTTCTAACTTATGTTTGGTGGGCCCTAATTCAGCTCCAGTCGAGACGACCCCGAGGGGTGACGACAAGGAGACGGATGAAGGAAACCCTGCCAAGGAGAATGAACCAGTCGAGGAGCCCTGCCAAGGAGAATGAACCTGTCGAGGAGGATAAGGATGTTGAGAAGAGTTCCGGAGATAAGGAAGGTTAAGAGCTGAGGCTCTTCTGAATCATCTTGTTGTGTTTTTAAGACTTCTGCTGAACGGGCTTTTATTTCGTTTGCTTTCAAGACTTATAGCCTGAGGAGGCCTTTAAACCTTTTATTTGTGTTAGGATCTTTCGAACCTTTATTGGCCTGGGGAGGCTTTTAAACCTTTGCTTATGTTTTAATCTTGGCTTGATTTTTATTCTAAGTCACTTCGACTTATCTTAATCATTTCTTGGATGAGGTCAAACTTGTCGAGTAAGAGTTCTGATGGGACATGTATCGTGATCATTAGATATGAAGTCTAGTGACTTATCGGAATCAGGTCACGAATCTTGTTAATAACAGGTTTCGAGGATTTCGAGTGTATTCAGTTACGAGGGTCCTTAAAAGGAGCTCCTGATATATTGAGATTAGCTCAAGGTTTTTAGGAGCCTGAGTTTACTCTGATGGTTTTCTTTTTAAGATCTTCGAGATGGGTTCATGGCAACCTGAATTCGTTTTAGGGGATTTTAAGACGTATCGAAATTTGTTGAGGATTTTAAGACCTTTGTAGTTACTGAGGATTTTAGGACCTTAGGTTCAGATCTGTGACATGGTGAATTTCCTTGAATGATTTTAGGACCTTGGTGATTTCTAAGGATTTTAAGACCTTAGGTTTAGGTTTGTCGAAATTCAAATTTATTTGAAGGATTTTAAGACCTCCGAGGTTACTAAGGATTTTAAGACCTTAGGTTCAGGTTTGTGGAGACCTGCATTTATTCGAAGGATTTTTAAGACCTTTGGTGCTGAAAACTCGAGGTATCGGAGATAATTGTTTCATTGATAATTTTTATGGAATACATGGTATTGTAATAGTCGCACGATTGCTGTTTGGGCTATGTGTTCTTAATCAAACATATGCCCCCTTTGGCCATGGTGAAAAGAGTGCTGAAATGAGATTGGGGCTGCACTCATAGCGGAGTTGCCTACGTACCCGGTCAAGGGATCAAGCCTAACGTAGTTCAAGGAATTTAGGTACCTAATGATGGTATCTCTTGAGATTCGTGGCGTTCCACGATCGGATTTCAGGTACCCCGGTTCGTACCTTTAGGAGCTTGTAGACGCCAGGTCGTACCACGTGGATAATCCGGTAAGGACCTTCCCAATTGGTTCCTAACTTCCCAGCGTCTGGCTCTTTGGTCCCTTCGAAAACTTTCCTAAGTACTAGGTCACCTACAACGAATTGTCGGGGCCTGACTTTGGAGTTGTAATGTCGGGCCATTGCCTGCTGATAGTTTTGAATGCGAAGCAAGGCTTGGTCTCGCCGTTCCTCGATTAAATCGAGGCTGTCTGATAAGAGCTGGTTATTAGCTTCAGGATCAGACGTACAGAGTTCCCGGCGGAGGCTCCCAGTGGTGGTTTTGGCTGGGACGACAGCCTCCATCCCGTAAGCTAAAGAGAAAGGGGTTTCCTCTGTAGCCTTTCGTGTGGTGGTTCGGCATGCCCAGAGGACTTCAGGTAACTTGTCGGACCAGGATTTTTTGTTGGTTCCAAGGCGTTTCTTGAGGTTTGCTAATATTGACTTATTAGCAGCCTCCGCCTGGCCGTTTCCCTGAGGGCGTCGGGGTGTTGAAAAGGTGAGACGGATGTTCCACTTGTCACAAAATGCTTTGAAGTCACGAGATATGAATTGTCCTCCATTGTCAGTTACGATTTCGTATGGGATGCCGTGTCGGCAAACAATGTCTCTCCACACGAATCGTTCGACTTCAAATCTAGTTACCTGTTGGAAAGCTTCAGCCTCTATCCACTTCGTGAAATAGTCTGTTAGGACTAAAAGGAAACGTAGCTTCTGCCTTCGTGAAATAGTCTGTTAGGACTCTATCCACTTCCCGACGCCACTAGTGGTCCTACGATGTCCATGGATCACCTCATGAACGGGTACGGAGTGGATATCGAGGATAGTTTTTCCGCAGGCTGATGTATAATCGGTGCATGCCTCTGGCATTTGTCACATGAGGAGGAGTAGACCTCACAGTCAGCGATAATGGTAGGCAAATAGCCCTGTCTTTTAATTCGGATAGCTAAAGCTCTGCCACCGGCGTGGTTTCCGCAGGAGCCGTCGTGCATTTCTTTCATGAGTATGATAGCATCGAGGCCATGGACGCATTTTAGGTAAGGTCCGGAAACGCTTCGTTTATGGCGGACAGAATTAATTATGCAGTATCTTGCGCCTAACGCTTTGAGCTTTCGAGCCTCCCATTTATGGGGTGGGGTCTTACCCTCCAAAATGTACTGCATGATTGGTATTCTCCAGCCTTCTCTCCCAACGATTTTTTCATGAAGAGACGAGGGAGGTTCCTGTTCGGGACCATATTCCCGGGTTTTATCGTGACCGGATGTCGTAGTGCCCCCGGGGATATTCGTTGGATTAGGCTCCAGGGAGTCTGAATTCCGGGAAATATCTTCAGTTCTGTCGTTGTTCTCCGGAGTCTGGATAGTGCCCCCGGATGACTTTCAAGAGCGGAACGACTTCTGGTCCTGGCTGCATAGACAAGTGAGTCCAGAGTCTGGATCGTGCCCCCGGAGGTATGCTTTCTGAAGCTGCAAATTTTGGTTTTTGGGAACCAGAATGTTGTGAGAACTTGGGTTGCTATCGTCTGAGGGTAGTTACCTTCTGTTTGCTCTTTTGGCTTGCTATCAATCTCAGCTTTAGTAGCTATGTCGATACTTGGCTTTTCGATTCCCTCTACAGGTATAATCCGTTTTACGAGGGGGTCTGATGTAGAGGCTAAAGCAGCCAGCGCATCTGCTGAGGGGTTCTCTCCTCGTGGGATCCTTGTTAGCTCAAACTTGTTGAATTGCTTAGTGAGGTTCTGGACAACTTCGAGGTATGCCCCCATTCTTTCGTCCCTTGTTTCGTACTCTCCGTGAAATTGGCTAGCTACTAGCTGTGAATCGCTATAAGCATTTAGCTCTCGAATTCCGAGGCTTAGAGCGAGTTTTAACCCCGCGATTAATGCTTCATATTCGGCCTCATTATTAGAAGCGTTGAATCCGAGCCTGTAGGATTGTTCAATGGTCTCTCCAGCTGAAGAGGTCAGCCTTAGACCGATACCGGAACCTTGTTTCGATGAGGCTCCATCGACATACAGGCTCCACTTCGGAGCTTCAGTTTCCAAGTCTAGGTGCTCGGATGCCAGCTCGATGACGAAATCGGCAAGGACCTGAGCCTTTTCTGCAGCTCGAGGTCTATACTCGATGTCATATTCACTGAGTTCTATGGCCCATTTAGCTAATCGTCCTGATTGGCTAGGGCTGTGCAAAATCGTTCGTAATGGATGTGAGGTCATTACGACGATCGAGTGCGAGTGGAAATAGGGTCATAGTTTCTTGGCAGCTGTTACGACTGCTAGAGCTAATTTTTCCATAGTAGGGTACCTTGTTTCGGCGTCTATCAGGCTTTTGCTGACGTAGTAGACAGGTCTCTGTTCGTTTTTCTCTTCTCGTACCAGCACACCGCTAACCGCAGCGGTTGACACGGCGAGGTATAGATACAGTGGTTCTCCTATTACTGGTTTGGACAGAATCGGAGGTTCGGAGAGGTAGGCTTTCAATTGCTTGAAGGCTTCCTCACACTTCTCATCCCATAAGAACTTCTTATTGTTTTTAGAAGTTTATAGAACGGGAGGCACTTATCGGTGGATCTGGATATGAATCGATTTAATGCTGCGATTCGTCCAGTCAATCTCTGTACTTCTCTGGTTGTCTTAGGTGACGGCATTTCCAGAAAGGTCGCTATCTGTTTCGGGTTGGCTTCGATGCCTCTTTCGGTTACGAGGTAACCGAGGAACTCGCCCAAGGGTACCCCGAAGGTACACTTAGCGGGGTTGAGCTTCATATCGTATTTGTTGAGGATGTCGAAGCATTCCCTTAAGTGGTTCTCCAGCTGAGGATTTGACTAACATATCGTCGATATAGACCTCCATGGTTTTTCCGAGTTGTCCAGCAAACATCTTATTCACTAGCCTCTGATAAGTAGCTCCTGCGTTCTTCAAACCGAATGGCATAACCTTGTAGCAATAGGTTCCACGTTCGGTTATGAATGCAGTTTTTTCTTGATCCTCAGGATCCATCATGATTTGATTGTACCCTGAAAAGGCGTCCATGAAGGACATGAGTTGATGGCCAGCTGTCGCTTCGACTAGGCGGTCGATGTGAGGTAACGGGAAACTGTCTTTGGGACAAGCCTTGTTTAGATCAGTGAAATCTACACAGATCCTCCATTTCCCGTTTTTCTTTTTTACAACTACCGGATTAGCCAACCAGTCAGGGTAATGTACCTCTCGAATGGACCCAGCTTTCGTAAGTCGGTCAACCTCGTCGTTAACAGCTTGAGCCTTTTCTAGACCCAGCTTGCGACGCTTTTGTTTGATCGGTTTGAAAGTGGGGTCTATATTAAGCTTATGGGCGGTGACATTCGCATCTATACCCTTCACGTCATTGGTGGTCCATGCAAAGGTTCCGACGTTGCTTTTTAGGAAGTCGATGAGCTCCTTTTTAGTCTCGAGAGGTAACTCAGATCCGATGCGCACTTGTTTTTCAGGATTTGAGTCGTCGATGCTAACTTGTTCGGTGAGGTTTCTAGGGGGACTGTGGGAACCGAAATTCACACCGTCAATTTTAATGAATAAGATTGCGGAGGAAAGCCAAGTTAACCCGACTTTCCTTGAAGGTCCGGATTCTCTGCGACAGCCAACGACAAGTAACCGAATAAATGCGGAAAAAGTTTTGTTAAGATTTGAGACTGGACCTTAAGAAAGGCTGCCTACGTACCCCTTTCGAGGATCAAGTCGGACGTAGTTCAGTTAGAAAGAATTGAACAAGAGATCGAACCGTCTGGGCGGGTTCGTCTAGTATGAGCGTTTGTCATAGAAACAGGCATGTCGAAGATAACGCCTAGGGTTTCTATGTGCGGAGCTCTTTAAGTAAAAGAATTGTCCGATCCTTCCGAGAGGAGCGGAGATTTTCGATCAGTAGGCGGCCAGACGTTCTAGGGCCTGGTTCGTCTAGTACGAGCGTTGGTCATAGAAACGGGCATGTTGAAGATAATGCCTAGGGTTTCTATGTGCGGAGCTCTGAGTAAAAGTATAGTTTGATCCTTCCGAAAGGAACAGGGGTCTACGGAGAAGATAAAACTAAAACAAGTGGCGGCCAGACGTTCTAAGTCCTGCCTCGCTGGCCTAACCGCCTAAGTTCTAAGTTCTCTAAGCTAGCAGGAGTTCTCTAAGTCTAGATTCTAGGATTTTGGATTCCCTTCTCTTCTGCTCTTGCTCTCCTTATATACTCACTCCTAGGTCGGTTTGCCTTAGGATGATGGACCTCGCCTTTGGGCCCAAGTTTATCTCTTCAGGAAATATTCCGTTTTCGTCGATCTTCGTAATTATCCTCGAGTTTTCGGTGACTTGATGTTTATCCGATGTTCGGGAAATCGGATAAACCGTCATAGCCTGATTGGGCTTGAATTCTTAAAATCGTAAGTAAGTTTTTGGACTCGTCTTAAGTCGTTGAACATTTTATACGATTTCTCGGAAAGACTATCTTTCTCGTAAAATAAACCGTATAGCCTAAAGGATCGATGTTCAAGTAATCGACCTTGTTTTATGCGATATCTTCTACGAGAAATCCAATCCTTCTAGTTTTTGTCGTAAAATATCGAGGACGATTCCAATCGAGTCGAAGGATGTTTATTCCGTAGCCGTGATCATCCCAAACTCACGATGATTGATCCAAACAAGTCAAGTTGGGATCAGACCGAACACGATGGGACCGAGACCAGGACGAGGGCCGTCGACTGGCGCCAGGCCGGGGTGCCGCCGGCGCCAGGCCGGCCCGCGTGACAGGTGCCGCCGGCGCCAGGCCGGGGTGCCGCCGGCGCCAGGCCGGCCCGCGCGACGGGTGCCGCCGGCGCCAGGTCGGTGCCGCCGGCGCCAGGCCGGCCCGCGTCACGGGTGCCGCCGGCGCCAGGCCGGGTGCCGCCGGTGCCAGGCTGGCCCGCGTGACGGGTGCCGCCGGCGCCAGGCCAGCCCGCGTGACGGGTGCCGCCGGCGCCAGGTCGGGTGCCGCCGGCGCCAGGTCGGGTGCCGCCGGCGCCAGGCCGGCCCGCGTCACGGGTGCCGCCGGCGCCAGGCCAGGTGTGCCGCCCGAGGGTTTTGAACATCTCGGCGAGGGCTTCGATTTGATATCTTGATCGTTTTCTGGTTCCTCACGGTTTGAGAGAACGACCTCTTCGAAGTTTCGAGGCAGATTCTTTTGTGTTTAGGGTTTTTGTGGTGATCGAATCTTGATGTCCTTGGGCGAGCGGACCGATCTTTCCGGGGCTCTCGTACGCGCACGCCCGTAGTCTTCCGATCTTACTTTCAAGAAGTGTTTCACGAAGAACCCATAAGTAAAAAATAATCCTAGCCGTTGATTTCGAGATAACCGTTTTCGACCTCACCAGAGAGTGGATATTCTAATTTGAGAAAATCTCGTATAACTTCTTTTCAAATTATCCGAGACTTTTTGTTTTGAGAAATACTTTCCAGAGACTTTCAGTCATTGATTCCGTCGTGACCGATTTTGACCCCAACAGGGACCTCGAATATTTCGCTGCATCTCACGACCCTCCTGGATCAGTAATTGCTATTGGGGCGATTCTTTGAGAATTTCGAATCCTCCCAGGTAACAGATCCTGGATATTTTTTGGCTGCCATGCACGGTAACTATCCCTTCAGGTGTCGGGAATTTCACGCACTGGTGATAAGTCGAAGCTACTGCTTTCATCTTATGGATCAAGGGTCTTCCTAGGATCGCATGGAGCGGGGAAGGTCTGTCGATGACTACGAAATTGGTCATCTTCATGATTCCGCCGGCTATGATTGGGAGTTTGATAGTTCCCAAAGAGGTAGTTGTTTCTCTGGAAAAGCCTATGAGATTGGCTTTCTGGTCGATAATTTCGTAGTCATCTATTTCCATCCCTTTCAGGGCGTTGTAGAAAATAAGGTCGACAGAACTTCCGGTGTCTACCATAAGCTTAGGCACTTCGTACCCTGCGATGTTCAGGGTGACGATCAGGGCATCGTCGGGGGCCTGTCGAGGTCTGACGTCTCGCTTTCCCAAAAGGAAATCTTAGTGTTGGACTCGGGGTTGGGAGGCTTGTTTTGAGTGTTTGACACAGCCTTCCGCACGTGAGTTTTAATAGAATTAACGGAGTCCTGACACATATCGGACCCTCCAAGGATATAGTCCACCCTCGAGCTGGGGCTCGATGGAGGTAATGGTTTGCTCAGGAGGGCCTCGATTTGTAGGCTTTTTCCCTGGGGGAATTTTCCAAGAATCATATCGACTCTTTTCTTGGGAGCTGGGGGTGGCGAATCTGTTTCCTTCTCAGGTGACCTTTCGCGTTTCGGAGAGGTGTCTCTGGGACCTCTTTTCTGATAGGGCTGTGGCTTTTTGAGGTCCACGCCCTTTATTTCTCCGGCTGCGAATTTGGCTGCCAGTTGTCGTTGGAGGTCCCAACATTCCTCAGTTGAGTGCCCTTTCCGATCGTGATAAGAGCAATGTTTGTTCTCGTCGTAGCCTTTTGACCAGGGGGCTTTATTTGTCGTGGTGACAGGTTTCTCCTCTTTATCCTCCTCGACTGCATAAGAATGCTCTCCCTGGGTCTGATTGTTTCGGAAGTTCCCCTTTTTATGAGGTCCTTTTGCTTCCGAGGCTTCACCTTTCGGGTGATTCTGGGGTTTCTTGTGGAGTTTATCCAGTGCAGCTGTTTCCTCTTCCAAGGTAACATATCTAGAAGCTTTATGAAGGGCATCATCAATAGTTGGGGGAGGATTGAGTGTTAGCTCCGACCATAATTCCGATTTATACCAGGGACCTCTTCTAAGGGCCTCGATGGCAACTTGGTCGTTGGGGTTCGAGAGCTTAGTTCTTACTGCTCTGAATTTCTCGATGTAGGCTCGTAGCGAGTCTCCCATTCCTTGTCTGATTTTCCAGAGGTCAGCCTCGGATGCTTGTTTCAGGATATGGGTCGAGTACTGCTTCATGAAGGCATTGGTTAGCTGGTCGAAATTGTCTATCGAATTTGGCTCAAGACCAGAGAACCATTCGAGGGCTGTTCCGACAAGGTTTTCGGCGAATGTCCTGCAGTATCCTGCCTCGCATTCTTCTTTCGTAAAATGAGCTTTTACGATAGCTAATCGGAAAGCTCTCAAATAGGCCATTGGGTCTGAGGTCCCATCGTATTCGGGGATCCTAATTTTTTGGGTGTCTCTTATGTAAGATCTGGCAATTCTATCAGTGAATGGAGTCCCACGGGTTTCCTCGATCAAGCTCTCAATTTCAGGAGCTGAGCTCGTTGCCTTGTGGACTTGAGCATTCAACTTTTGGAGAGCTGCGTGAGTTTGCCTCAGGTCCCTCTAAAGGAAGGACAGTTGGATCATTATCGGGTATCTGACGGGCAGGTTCCTGGCGGAATCGGGTTCGATCATTTTTCCAGGCAGTGGGCTAAGTCGCTCACTGGCTCTCTGGTTATTTTGACGAGCAAGATTAGTGGGGTGAGCTGCAGGATCGGCATCCATCCTTTGGTGTTCGTCCGGATTCGGGGTAAAATTTCTGGCCTGATAAACCGAAGCTGATGTTCTACCCCCGGACGGGATGGATATTCCTTCTCCGGACCTGAAAATAGGTGGTGGAGGTGGCAAGCGAGCGCTCTGGTCAGTAACCTGATCGGGCATAGAGCTAGTTGTTGCTACATTGCTTCCTATAGCACTAGTGATGGGTGGGTTAAACGCGGGAGCTGTTCTAGCACGAGGTGTCTGGAAAGCAGGTCCCTGTTCTCCTGGAACGGTGCTATCAGGGGAGAAATCTAGACGTCCTCGAGGGAACGAGGGGTCAGCCAACCGATCTCGGAAAGTGACTCCCGGACCCTGACGTGGCAGTGGTTGGGTTGTTGCGGTTAGAGATCTAGTAAACTCTTCGAATCGTGGTTGCCGATTGGCTAGCTGTTGCATTGTACGCTCATTCTCTTGAGCTTTGTCTACTAACTGCATCATCATCTGACGGATCTCAGAAAGTTGAGCCTCCGTTCGATTCGGAGCGGGTTGATGCTGAGGATTATCGAGGGCTGGAAGCCCAGAGTGGGTCCCACTGGAGGATCTTGGGTTAATTACTCCAGTGATAGTCTGGTTCGGTGAGCTATCGCTCTGAATCGGGAGATCGGGGTTAAATGGATTCGTTGTCCGATCAGTTGGATTCATCCTCAAGTTTTTAGAGTAAGGGATTCGATTATCACGTCCCCACAGACGGCGCCAATTGTGAGGGATTAAACTCACCTCCTGGTTTTGAGATCAGGTTAAGATTAGGGAGAGATAACGTGGGCTGAATCCCGTTAGAACTTGTAGAATGAATGTGATTTTATTGACGACTTTGGTAAAGGATAGTTACAAAAGATGTCTTTCTGAAGATTACAAAGATAATAAAATGTTTGATAGCTTATGCCTATGACGGTCGATTCGATCTCCCATTTTCTTTGATCTCCTTCCTCTTTAAATAGCCTTAGGCTATTCTTGAATGCCACTAATTGATTCCCGAGATGTCCTCCGTAGATTGAGGGATCAGCAACAGCTTCCCCTTGACCTGGTCCTTGCACCTTTTCCTTTGTACCGCGAGCTACCTCTTTTCCATGATCTGTTTTGTAAATACTTTCAGCGCACAGCCTCCGGCTTTGACTTAACTTCATTTAAGGATTTGATCCGTGGTGGGCCTGTCGCGGCCCATTGTTAGCTCTTGTCGTTTAACTTTATTAGCGTCAGCTAGCGGGCCATATTCGGGCCCAACATGTACCACCACAAAACAGATGTGGGATACTTTGCACAAGGTGTATGGCAACACTTCAAATCTCACCAGAAGCTTTGAAGTAAAGAGAGCCATTAACAACTTAAAGCAAGAAGAAGGAGACTTCACCAAGCATCTTGGGAAGTATAGTCAGCTGTGGTCTGAGCTGGAGATGCTAAGGCCAAGCACAAATGACCTGACACACTTGAAGGCAGGCGTGAGCAAGACAAGACCTTTGGACTGCTTCTCACACTCAGTCCAAGCTTCAATGATGTGGTGAAACATATATTGAGAGACAAGTAGCTCCCATGCTACGATGAAGTGTGTGCTCAACTTCAAAATGAGATAGGCTCAGATGGTCTCTTTGTAGGTGGAAAAGGAGGTCTCTCTATAGCACACAAGGCTGAAAAGATGGAAAGTGCATCAGCTAACAAAGCTTACTTCAAGCCAAGAGGAGGAGGAGACAAAACAGTGACTTGTGAGCATTGCAAGAAGCAAGGACACTCCAAAACCAACTACTGAATCCTTCATCCTCATGTCAGGCCAGCCTCAACAAACAAATACAGCCAGGCCAGAGTCCATGAAGCAAGAGCTCAGGAGCATCCAGCACCAAGCTACATGCGCATGGGAGATGATGGGAGAGCCTTGGTCTACAACCCACACTGGTGGCTCCACCTCTCACACTATGCCTCAGCCATCTCATAAGGATGCATTCATCAGGAAGTCAGACATTGAGGTCCAAATCAAAGCTCTCAATGCAAATTCTGGTAACCAAAGTATTCATTCTTTAAACTCTATCCAAAATGTAACTCACACTGCTAGGCCATTAATCATTGATTCAGGAGCTTCTCATCATATGATTAGGGATTCTAGACTGATTAGTGATGTTAAACCATCTCTAGGAAGTGTGGTGATTACAAAAGGTGATAGAATTCCAATAGAAGGAGTAGGAAATCTGAATCTGTTTAATAAAGAATCTCAAGCTTTTTATATGCCCACATTTGCTTCTAATCTTGTATCTGTTAAGAGAGCAACTAATGATCTAAATTGCAATGTTATTTTTAGTCCTAATGATTTGTGCTTTCAGGATATTAAGACCAGTCAGATGCTGGGCAAAGGTGTGAGCAAGGGAGAGCTGTATTTCCTTGAAGATACCAAGCTTAGATCAGTTTCTACTTATGCTTTTAATTCTGCTTCTATTTTAGCTAATGATGTGTTATGGCATGCTAGATTAGGTCATCCTCATTCTCAGGCTTTGAAATTAATGTTACCTAATCTGTCTTTTGAAAATGAAACTTGTGAGGCTTGTATTCTTGGTAAACATCATAAATCTGTTTTTCCTTCATCTATGACTATTTATGAGAATTGTTTTGATCTAGTTCACTCTAATGTTTGGACTGCACCTTGTGTTACTAGAGAAAATCATAAATATTTTGCGACATTTATAGATGAGAAATCAAAATATACATGGCTCACACTGATTCAAAGTAAAGATAGAGTTTTAGAAGCTTTTATTAACTTCCAAAACTATGTAACTAACAATTTCAATTCCAAGATCAAAAATTTTAGGTCAGATAATGGAGGAGAATACACTAGCAAAGCCTTCCAGCAACACTTAGCAAAACATGGAATTATTCACCAAACAAGCTGCCCATACATACCACAACAAAATGGAGTGGCTGAGAGGAAAAATCGCCACCTTATGGAGGTTGCAAGGAGCATGATGTTTCACACTAATGTCCCAAAGAGATTTTGGGGAGATGCTGTGGTATCTGCATGCTATCTTATCAACAGAATTTCCACCAAAGTTCTCAAAGATGTCTCTCCATTTCAGGTATTAAACAAGACTAAACCTCCTAGAGCTCATTTGTGTGTGTTTGGGTGTGTGTGCTATGTCTTGGTACCAGGTGAGCAGAGGAACAAGCTTGATCCCAAGAGTGTCAAAGCTATGTTCATAGGATATTCTCAAACACAAAAAGGGTACAAGTGCTATGTACCAGATTCAAGAAGAGTGATGGTCTCAAGGGATGTGAAGTTTCTAGAATCAAAGGGGTACTATGATGAGAAGAGTTGGAAAAGTCTTAGAGATCTCTCACAAAAACCATCTGATAGGGCAAACAACCTGAGAACCATTCTGGAAAGTTTAGGCATTACTCAGCCTAGGAGCAGTGAGGCACCTAGAAACACTCCATAACCACCAGTGGCTGTTACCAATGAAGAAGCAGCACCAACTGTTGAGCCAGTCCATCCTGATCCTGAGGGGGGCAATGAGCATGAATCAACACCAGAAGATGATTCAGCATCAGTTCATGATCAAAATGGAACTGAATCTGATCAGTCTAGTGATGATCAAGGACATGAAGAGACAATGATATTGGAGCATATTCAACCACTGAGAAGAAGCACCAGAGAGAGGAGAGCTCCCTCCAATTGGGATAAAAACAATTGGGTTTACTTCAACAACAATGCTATGGCTCATCCTAACCAAGCAACCTGTTCTTTTGCGAGTTATCCTCAAGAGCATGTAGTCTTCATCAACAATCTGGATCAAGAGTTTGTTCCAAAGACTTATGAAGAAGCCATGGAACATGAAGAGTGGAGAGAGTTAGTTGGGGATGAAGTTGGGGCCATGATCAAGAATGATAGTTGGTATGAAACTGAGCTTCCCAAAGGAAAGAAAGCTGTTACAAGCCGCTTGCTCTTCACCATCAAGTATCTTGCCAATGGAAAACCAGAAAGGAAGAAGACAAGACTGGTTTCAAGAGGATACACTCAAGTCTATGGAGAAGACTATCTGGATACCTTTGCACCAGTAGCTAAACTCCACACCATAAGGATTTTACTCTCCTTGGCAGTGATTCTGGAATGGGATTTATGAAAGATGGATGTCAAGAATGCTTTTCTTCAAGGAGAGTTGGAGGATGAGGTTTACATGAGGCCACCTCCGGGTATGGAAGACATGGTCAAGCAAGGGAATGTCCTAAGGTTGAAGAAAGCAATCTATGGATTAAAACAATCACCAAGAGCTTGGTATCACAAACTGAGTACAACTCTCAACGGAAGAGGGTTTGTAAAATCAGAAGCTGGTCATACACTCTTCACTCTCACAAGCAAGAAAGGAATTGTGGTGATACTGATTTATGTGGATGATATCATCATCACAGGAAGCGAAAAGGAAGGTATCATCTCTACTAAAGCTTTTCTTAAGTCTACCTTTGATATTAAAGATTTGGGTGAGCTAAAGTACTTTCTAGGGATAGAAATATGCCGCTCTAAAGAGGGGCATTTCTTATCTCAAAGAATGTACACATTTGATCTTTTAAATGAGGCAGGAAAACTTGGAGCAAGAGTAGCTAAAACACCACTTGAAGAAGGCTACAAAATCTTGCGTGAGGGGGCGTTTGAGGACAAACCATTTGGCGACTTTAAACTCTATAGAAGGATGGTTGGAAAGCTAATTTACCTCACCATTACAAGACCAGACATCTGTTTTGCTGTGAACCAAGTCAGCCAGCATATGCAAGTACCTAAGGTTCATCATTGGAATATGGTGGAAAGGATATGAGATACCTAAGGGAGGCTCCGGGTCAAGGTGTTTGGATGGGTTGCAACAAGAGCACAGAGATTGTGAGATATTGTGATGCAGATTGGGCTGGTGATAGAATGGACAGGAGGTCTACTACAGGCTATTGCACCTTCATTGGAGGTAATCTAGTTACTTGGAAAAGCAAGAAGAAAAAGGTGGTATCATGTTCAAGTGTTGAGGCAGAGTATAGAGCAATGAGGAAGCTGACTAGTGAGCTCATTTGGATCAGAAACTTACTAAGAGACTTGGGCATAGAGACATCAACACCAATCACCATGCACTGTGATAACCAGGCGGCCATTCATATAGCCTCAAACTCAGTCTTCCATGAGAGAACAAAGCATATTGAAGTGGATTGTCACAAGGTGAGACAAGTAGTGGAGCAGAAGATCATTCTACCTTGCTACACTAGGAGTGAGGACCAGCTAGCTGATATCTTCACCAAGGGAGCAAGTACCAAAGTCTGTGAGTTCATTCATCCAAGACTGGGACTCATAGACTTGACCAGATCATGATCTCCTTAAGCCATTAAACATCTACTCTTTTTTCTTTGTGTGTTTTTGTCCCATTGGGTTTTTCGCACAAAAGGTTTTAGTGAGAGATGTCTTCATGGGTTCCAAGCTTAACCATGCCTTATGGTAAAGCTTGAGGGGGAGTATTGACATGAAGACATGAGTAAGATTAACACGAGGTGGCTGAGATATGGAATGGAGTATGTGATGGCTGAGTTATTCCAGCTGAGTTATAACATGAGGTGGCTGAGTTACGAGGGCTGAGTTATAACATGAGGTGGCTGAGTTACGACATTATGTGGCTGTGTTATGGTGACGAAAAGAGCTGTTGGAGAGTGTTGACTTTAAGGTGTGAACACAGATTTGAATCCAAATCTGGTGGAACCTTTAGAGCACCTTATTATCCAGTATTACCATCTCACTTCTCCATTATGTTTTCTATAAATATCATTGTATTAAGGAAATAATTATTCTTCTTTACTCTTTCTTGGTTACTTCTCTCTCTCTCTCACAATTTCTCTCTCTCTCTCTCTTGTTCTTACACTTCATCTCTCTTGTTCTTCATAACCTTACATCTCCGTCCTCCAACCTTGATTCACCAGGAGGGAAGAAGCTGGATCTACCCAACTTCGAAGGCCAGAGTCCGGAAGATTGGATTTTTCATGTGGAGAAGTGCTTTCATCTCAATCAAACCTCTGGAGAGAGCAAGTTATCTCTGGCTTTTGCGTGTATGACTTGGCGTGTGGTTCCTTGGTTACGAATGATTCAAGATCAAGAGGATCTCTGTGACTGGCGTGATTTTAAAGACAAGTTGAAGAAGCGTTTTAAACCAACGCGTGGAGGTACTATCATTAATAAGTTACTGCATTTGCGAAAAATGGTTCCTATTTCGGAATATCGTGAGCAGTTTTAAGAACTTTCAGCGGAGGTTCCTCATGTGCCCAACGACGTACTTGAGGAGATTTTTCTACATGGCATGGGTCGATCATTGCGGGAATAGGTGGTACGTTGTCGTCCTGTGGGTATGAATGATATTTGTAATACGGCGAAGCTGATTGAGAAACAGGAGAACGAATGCAACACCTATCAGGATCATTCCTTCCAAAGGACGAACTTCGCTCTGGCCTTGTCCTACTCTGCTCGCAACCAGACAACAAGTCCAACCAAATGCGCTGATCATACTTCCACTCGGAAGTCGACTGATTCACCTCGAGGATCTAAGTCTCCAGTTGAGCAAAGGAAAAGCGTTCAGAATCCTTGTCGTCATTGCGGTGAACGCTACTTTGCTGGTCCATCGGTGTAAAACTATGCAGCGTTACCGTTGTATGGAAGTAGACGAAGAGGTTGAGCTAGAAAATGTTGACGAGGATTCACAAGAAGAACCTAAGGACTGTGTGGTCCAAGCTAAATATGATTAGGAGTTATTGGGGTTGTCGCTTAAGTCTATGGTGGGTCTTGATTCTGAAAGATCAATGCGGATGCGTGTCTGGATTGGTACTACTCCCGTGATTAATTTGGTTGATTCAGGTGCGACTAGTAACTTCATCTCTAAGCGACTGGTGCATTCTATTGGTTTGCCTATGGTGTGGCGGTTGGAAATGGTCAAGTGATTTATAGTCAAGGCAAGTGTGAAGATGTGAGTCTCTCGGTTCAGGGCAATGAGACTTTAGAGACATTTCTGCTATTTGAGCTCGGTTCTGCTTGGTTACGAACGTTGGGTGAGACACATATTAATTGGGGCTTACATACTCTCCATTACAAGGTCATTGTGGGTGATTCTGAGCTATTACGGGTACAGATCTCTCTCAATGCATTGGACAAGTGTATCGAAGCAGATTTGGTTTCTTTGCTGGAACTGCAGACATTATTTGAAGGTGACACTCACACACCTCCTAGTCCCCTCAGTTCAGTCCTGCAGACCTTAATTGACGAGTTCAGCACTGTATTCAACATGCCTCATGGGTTACCACCTAGCCGGACTCGCGAACATGCCATCACCCCAAACCCCGGAGCTCCTCCTGTGAATATCAGACCATATCGCCATTCGCATATCCAGGAGAATGAAATGGAGAAGCTTCTGAAAGAGATGTTGGATGCAGGTATTATTCAACCTAGTATTAGTCCATACTCCAGCCCAGTGATACTCGTGAAGAAGAAGGATGGAGGTTGGCAATTCTGTCTCGGCTATAGAGCTCTCAACAAAGGAACGAATCCGACCGTTATCCCATTCCAGTGATTGAGGAGTTGTTGGATGAATTATCTAGGGCTGCCTTCTTCTCTAAGTTGGATATTAAGTCGGGGTACCACCAGATTAAAGTTCGGGTTAGTGACGTGGAGAAGACAGCTTTCAAGACATACGAGGGACATTACGAGTTTCTCGTGATGCCGTTCGGCCTCACTAACGCCCCCACGACTTTCCAATCTCTGATGAACGATCCGTCCTTACCTTTGTAAATTCTTACTTGTGTTTTTCGACGACATTTCTGGTGTATAGCCGCAATGAGAAGGAGCATCATGAACATTTGAGAGTGGTTTTACAAACGTTGCAGCAACACCAGTTCTATACGAACGAAAAGAAATGTTTTTTTGGACAATGTTCAGTTGCTTACTTAGGTCATGTCATATCTCAAAGTGGCGTTGCAGCAGATCCTGAGGAGATCCGGGTGGTGAAGAAGTGGCCACTCCCTAAATATGTGACTGAGCTTCGCGGATTCCTAGGGTTAACATGCTATTATCGCCGGTTTGTTCAAGATTACGGTTGGATCGCTCACCCTCTTACGGAACTACTTAAGAAAGAAGGGTTCTCGTGGACTGATGAGGCCACATCAGCGTTTGAAACTCTGAAGATGGCGATGACAAGATCTTCCTGTATTAGCTTTATCGGATTTCAGTAAGCTTTTCATGATTGAAACTGATGCATCGAGGAGGGGAATTGGTGCTGTTTTATCTCAAGAAAGTAAGCATGTCGCCTTCATCAGCAAAGGATTTTTGACTAAAGGCCGTTAGAAATCTGTGTACGAGTGTGAACTCCTTACTATTGTCTTTGTGGTCTCCAAATGGAGACATTATCTCACGGGAGGAAAATTTGTGATCCGTACCGACCAGAAAAGTTTGAAACATCTACTGGAACAGAAGGAGGTACCACCAGAGCAACAAAAATGGGCTTCGAAGCAATTGGAACTTAATTACACCATTGAGTACAAGCCGGGGAAGGAGAATCGAGTAGCAGACACACTGTCTAGGAAACCTGTTGCTGCAGAGGTTCTCACACTCAGACTCACAGTGCCTCTATCTATTGACACAGCAGCATTGGCGTCACAACTAGAAACCGATGCATCCATGCAGAAACTGATCGCCGTTCTGCGCAATGGTGATACAACTCTGGTTGGTTATAAGTTTGAAGGCGGGTTGTTGTTTAAAGATGATCGGTTAGTAATCCCTCCTGCGTCTTCTTTTATCCCAACTTATTGGCTCATTTCCACGACGGAACCATTGGTGGCCATTATGGTGTTCTTAAGACATTCAAGAGGTTGTCTTGTAAAGTGTACTGGACGGGAATGCGTCGTGACGTCACCGAATACATCAAGAAATGTTCTGTTTGTCAACAGAATAAATACTCCACCTTGTCCCCTGCAGGTCTTCTATCTCCTCTTCCAATTCCGACACAAGTTTGGGCTGACATAAGCCTCAATTTTGTGGAGGGATTACCGGTCTCTAAAGGCTTTGATGTGATTCTAGTAGTGGTTGATAGGTTAACTAAATACGCACACTTCATTCCACTCAAACACCCATTCACTGCGAAGACAGTGGCTGAAGCTTTCATTCGAGAAGTCATTCGTTTACACAGTTTTCCCGAGACGAGACCCGGGACAAGGCTTTTCTGAGTAATTTTTGGTCTGAACTCGTTAGGAGCCAAGGAACAAAGCTGCAGAAGAGCACTTCCTATCATCCAGAGACGGACGAGCAAACTAAGGTTGTAAACAGTTGTCTTGAAACATATCTCCGATGTTTCACTAGTTGAAAACCTTCAGCGTGGGCTCAGTGGCTTCCTTGGGCGGAATTTTGTGTTGGGGTCAAAATCGATCACGACGGAATCAATGACTGAAAGTCTCTGGAAAGTATTTCTTGAAACAAAAAACCTCGTATAATCTGAAAAAAGTTATACGAGATTTTCTCAAATTAGAATATCCACTCTCTGGTGGGGTCAAAAACAGTTATCTCGAAATCGACGGCTAGGATTATTTTTACTTATGGGTTCTTCGTAAAACACTTCTTGAAAGTAAGATCGGAAGACGACGGGCGTGCGCGTACGAGAGTCCCTGGAAAGATCGGTACGAACATCAAGGTCCGCTCGCCCAAGGGCGTCAAGATTCGAACACCACAAAAACCCTAAACACAAAAGAATCTGCCTCGAAACTTCGAAGAGGTCGTTCTCTCAAACCGTGAGGAACCAGAAAATGATCAAGATATCAAGTCGAAGCCCTCGTCGAGATCTTAAAAACGCTCGTGTTAGCACTGGGCGCCGGGCGCCGGCTCGCCCGTGCTGGCACCGGGCGTCCGGGCGCCGGCTCGCCCATGCTGCTTTTGGGCACCGCCGGCGGCGGCTCGCCCGTTCTGACACCGTGCCACCGGGCGCGGCACGTCCGTGCTGCACCGGGCGATGGGGCCCGGCTTGCCTGTGCTGGCACCGGGCGACGGCTCGCCCGTGCTGGCACCGGGCGCCGGCTCGCCCGTTCTGGCAACCGGACACCGGGCGCCGGCTCGCCCTGCTGGCACCGTGCACCGGGCGCCCGGCTCGACCGTGCTGGCACCGGGCGCCGGGCGCCGGCTCACCCGTGCTGCACCGGGTGCCGGACGTCGGCTCGCCCGTGCTGGCCCTGGGCGCCGGGCACCGATCGCCCGTGCTGGCCCTGGGCCGCAGGGCGCCGGTTCGCCCGTGCTGGCCCCGGGTGCGGGCGCCGGCTCGCCCGTGCTGGCACCGTGCGCCGGGCGGCGGCTCTC
The DNA here is from genome assembly GCA_018703725.1 of Brassica juncea. Classification (NCBI taxonomy): domain Eukaryota; kingdom Viridiplantae; phylum Streptophyta; class Magnoliopsida; order Brassicales; family Brassicaceae; genus Brassica; species Brassica juncea. Next base: position 12,319,771 of record CM031937.1, read on the forward strand.
CCGTGCTGGCAATGGGCACCCGGACGCCGGCACGGCCGTACTTGCCCCGGGCGCCGGGCACCGGGCGCCAGCTCGCCCGTGCTGGTCCTGGGCGCCGGGCGCCAGCTCGCCCATGCTGGCCCCGGGCGCCGGGCGCCAGTACATCCAGTATGTTCCCAGCCCGTCTGATTTAGATCGCACCTTGTGGCTTCCGTGAAGTCATAGCACCTTAGTTACGGACCTAACGTTCCTCGGTTCAACTCGATTGGAGTCATCCTCGTAGTGTTACAACTAGAGCTAGGAAGGTTAGTTCTTCCGCGAAGTGTATCGTGTAAAACAAGGACGATCAACTCGAACATCGATTATTGAGGCTGTACGATTTATTTTGCGGAAAAGATAATCTTCCGAGTAATTGTATGAACGTTCGAGGGCTTAAAACGCGTCCACGGACTCACTTACGATTTTGGAGGTCCAAACCCAATGGAAGCTATACGATTTATCCTAACTCATGGAAGTAGGATAAATGCTAAGTTTCGGTGGATAAATGTCAAGACTCGAGGATAACTACGAAGATCGACGGAAAATGGAATATTTCCAAAAGAGATAAACTTGGTCCCAAAGGCGAAAGGGTAAACGGGCCACCGACCTAAAAACGACTATATAAGGAGGGCTGAGGCAGAAGAGAAAAGGATCCGAAAATACTAGAATCTAGACTTAGAGAACTCCTACTAGCTTAGAGAACTTAGAACTTAGGTGGTTAGGCCAGCGAGGCAGGACTTAGAACGTCTGGCCGCCTCTTGTTCTAGTTTTATCTTCTCCGCAGACCCCTGTTCCTCTCGGAAGGATCTACCAATTCTTTTACTCAGAGCTCCGCACATAGAAACCCTAGGCATTATCTTCGACATGCCCGTTTCTATGACCAACGTTCATACTAGACGAACCAGGCATAGACTGTTCGATCTCTTGTTCAATTCTTTCTAACTGACCTATGTCCGACTTGATCCTCGAAAGGGGTACGTAGGCAGCCTTTCTTAAGGTCCAGTCGCAAATCTTAACAAAACCTTTTCCGCATTTATTCGGTCACTTGTCGTTGGCTGTCGCAGAGAATCCGGACCTTCATGGAAAGTAGGGTTTTCGTTGCTTTCCTCCATTATCATTCATTAAAATCGACAGTGTGAATTTTGGTTCCCACAGTTTGGCGCTAGAAGGAGGGAGGGGACGGATTACTCTTACTCTCACGGCCGCAAAGCGCTTGATCGAATCAATGCCCAAAAGTTCTCGGAAAACCAACTCTTTTTTAGTCTCTGAAAACCAAATGTCCCCGGGAAACGGTTAAAATAGTAAAAGAGGGTTTTCCGCGAACACGAGTTAAAGAATATCGAGAATTCATTCAGTCCAGACGAGGTCTCGAACATAAGCAAGTATGGATTGGACGGACCGAACACAGGCCACGTCGTCCGTGGGCAAGGACGGCTCTTGCCGAGTCCATCCCATCGTAAGGCAAGGACCGACCTGTCCTGAAACCATGCCTCCTCGTCCAAACTCCTACTGCCATACTTCTTACAAACAACTCTCGGGGAACAAACGGGAAAACAAAAGAAGGTCGGAGCTTGGTCTTACTAGGACAACTTGCCATAGGGCGAGTTCAGTCTTCCAGTTTGCCTTAGGGAGAGCTCACTTTGTTCTCCGTTGAGTCCAGATCAAAATGGCTTTCGTTTCGTCTCAATTGGAGTTTCCGTTGAGATTTTACGAAGAGAACAAAGTCACTGTCCCGGCCACCTCGCCTATGGCAAGCTCATTTTGTTCTCCCTTGAGTCCAGATCAAAATGGCTTTCGTTTCATCTCGAGGTTTCCGTTGAGATTTTACGAAGAGAACAAAGCCACTGTCCCGGCCACCTCGCCCGTGGCGAGGACAACCATCACCGAGGTCACCTCGCCCATGGCCACCTCGCCCATGGAAAGCTTGCTTTGTTCTCCTTTGAGTCTAGGTCAAAATGGCTTTCGTTTCGTCTCTATCGGAGTTTCCGTTAAGATTTTACGAAGAAAACAATGTCGCTGTCTCGACCACCTCGCCCATGGGGAGGATCTCTCTGTCCCGTCATAGGACGAGCCCGGTCCTGTCCCAGTACCATGCATCTTTGCCTAAGTTTTCGTAACTCGATCTTTGAGTCCGTGAGTCCAATACTCCTGTTTCGTCTCGATTATGATCGTCGTGAAAGGCTCCAGAAAAAATCACGAAAGGTTCGATCGACGAATGGATTCCGATTCATCGTATAAAACGACCACGGTTAGCTTGAACATCAGTTTTTCCAACTATACGAGGGATTAGGATCCTTTTGAGAAGCCAACATCACGTCGAAGGTGATTTCTTAGGAAAAATAGTAAAAACGTCTGAAGTCCAAAACGGCCCGGAAGGGTCTGGAACGCGCCCAAACGGCCCTCTTACGATTTTAAAATAAGACTGAGCCCAAGATGGATATGACGGTCTATTGTCAGGAAGAAAACAGTTTGCGGAATAACTCTCGTAAAATAAATGCTCGACAACGTTTTAGGAAACAGCTTCCGTAAAATCAAGCTCGGCAATATTTTACGAAACATCATTCGTAAAGTTATACAAGATCATATGAAACGATAAGGTCCAGGACCTAACCAGTTCGCTCATAACCTGACGAGCTAAGAGCCTCACTCGAGTGGCGTCTTGCCCAATGTCTCCATTTGTCTAAGCACCCACATTAGCCTTCTTCTAGTTATCGCCTACTTCTCCTCCCTTTGTTTCAACGATTTTGTAATGTTCTTCGGACACATTGTCAATTTAACCAGCAGTACGAAGAAACGAGAACAGGAACTTGGGCGTTCATATCTCTCTTTCGCTCCGATATTCTCGTCAGAATTTCATCAAAAAACTAATTCTCATTCAGTATCAAACTTTTCAAAGTCCTTTGACGATGAACCGTTAAAAGTCACGAAGCAAAGATGAACGGGCAAGAGGCAGCCTTGAACGATCGATGAGACTAAGGTACGTCCAACTTAGAAAATTTGTCAAGGTTTTAATTTTTGTAAGAAATGAATGAAAACGTCTAGAAAACTGCCGTAAAATTTAGGGAGCTTAGAAGCTAGGTGGATAGTCTAGCAAGCTAGGTGGATAGTCTAGCAAGCTAAGTCTTAGGCAATTTTCCAGTCTTGTTCTATTGTTCCTTGAATGTCGAGGCAGGACATGCAAACCGATCTAATCTCTCGAAAAATCGAGAAACGATTGCCACGCATTCTAAGCATACTCATCCCGCTTCCTAAAGAAAGAAAAAACGTACACAAGCCTTCGAAAGGACCCGGACCTGAATTCGGCATCCCCTTAAAAGGCAATCGTGAACTAACATGACCTTAATGTTAACACGAAAGGGTTATGGTCTAATCCTTTACCAAAAACTTCCTTGGCTATACGGCTGAGCACAACCTTCATGCCACGCCCAATTAATTGAGTGACCACTGCTCCAATCGCTTAACGGCTAAAACAACAATCCACGAATTTTCATAGAACGCCAAGTGACTATTATGCAAGAAGTTTGTCGTATAACCCAGAATCGGAAATCATACGATAAACTCTTCATACCAAAACTCAGTCCTAACAACCATATGGTTAACGGAAGATTTAAACTTACCGTCAATCGATTAAGTTCTATACACCCCGTAAACACGGCATGAAAAGAAACACTCGTGACAAGGCTCCAAGAGTTATACGAGTCATCCTTAATATATACAAACAAATCTCGGAAGGCCAACACTTCACGAAGCACTGTGAATGTAGACGCTTCTCCCTGGGTCAAACTTACGCGACCCCTTGGTCCTGCGTCCAAACCGAAACAACAGTTTCTGGCTGCGAACATTCGCAAAACATCTCCAAGCCCGCAAACATTTCAACCATGAAATGCGGCACAAGGAAAACTCGACCTTCAGCACTGCGAGACGTCGCTAACGCTCGAAGGACATTCTTTTCCTCAAAACGTTCCAGACGAAATCCTCGTCTCTAGAACTCAAAACATACAAACACACCTCTAAACGGTAACATGCCTCTAAACTGGCATCATTTCTTTGTTGCTGATCCCAACAAACGAACTCTAACGTCCTAAACAGACAATAGCCGCCTTTAAAAGGGTAGGCTCTCTTACATCCGACAAGGATAACATAGCGCGCTATACAAGAAACCGAAATTTTGTTTAGCACTTCCTAACGGAAGTAGCTCGATTCGTATCCAGACAAATCATATAAGCCGATAACAATTCGCAGATTTTAGAACGGTACGAGTCAGGTTAAAATCGCAAACAGGCAAAACGAAAGCCGATTTGTCATCGCAAAGCCTCAGTCCGAGAGTAAACCTAGGTCTTGCCCTAAACCCAGCCATGCTGGATCTTGACATCTCAAAGGCATAGTATCAACACCCCGATACGAGATTCCAAAATTTGTCTCTTCATTTATATTTGTACGTTTATGAGTTTCCGCAAACCAAAAGATTTCGGGAATTCTCATCTTACACAACGACAGGTATGGTGATCATCTGAGAGACAGGAATAAGACGACAACTCACACCCTGTCCCTCTTACTTCGAAAAACAGAAGTTCTCTCAATTTATAAAAACCACGATTTTATAAATTTGAGCAAATTATTTTTACAGGCCCTAAAACGGGCAGAGATTCAGAGCCACCAATGGCCAGTCCCAAAAAATACATCATGGCCTCACAACGGCCAGACCAAAACAAATACCATCAACAGCATCATGCTCGAAAGTCTCTCACGACACATAACCAGACCATATAAGTCTTGCTGGAAAACAGATCACAAGGGTCTTAAACTCCAAAACAAACTACGGAAGGCTTGATCCCTTCGACATGGGTACGTAGGCAACCTTCGAAAGGCGCAGCCCCAATCTTACCACTTTCAACGGAGCCTTTCAACCATTAATTCCGCCTATCTTACCTGACATGTCTTATCGCTCGCAAGAACATCACGAAGGTTCTAACGAACTGGGGGGCTAACTGTTGGGGTCAAAATCGGTCACGACGGAATCAATGACTGAAAGTCTCTGGAAAGTATTTCTTGAAACAAAAAATCTCGTATAATTTGAAAAGAAGTTATACGAGATTTTCTCAAATTAGAATATCCACTCTCTGGTGGGGTCAAAAACGGTTATCTCGAAATCGACGGCTAGGATTATTTTTACTTATGGGTTCTTCGTGAAACACTTCTTGAAAGTAAGATCGAAAGACGACGGGCGTCCGCGTACGAGAGTCCCTGGAAAGATCGGTACGAAAAAAGGCGGATCGACCCAATCAAGGTCCGCTCGCTCAAGGGCGTCAAGATTCGATCACCACAAAAACCCTAAACACAAAAGAATCTGCCTCGAAACTTCGAAGAGGTCGTTCTCTCAAACCGTGAGGAACAAGAAAATGATCAAGATATCAAATCGAAGCCCTCGCCGAGATCTTCAAAACGCTTGTGCTGGCAATGGGTGCCGGGCGCCGGCTCGCCCGTGCTGGCACAGGGCGCCGGGCGCCGGCTCGCCCGTGCTGGCACCGGGCGCCGGGCGCCGGCTCGCCCGTGCTAGTTCCGGGCGCCGGCGCGAGCGTCCCTGTCCCGGCCCCGGGTGCCGGCGCGTCGAGCCTATTCCCGGCCTGTCCGACTTAGAATCTGCCTGGAAACTTTAAAGAGATCATTCTCTCAAACGGTGAAGGACCAGAAAATGATCAAGATATCAAATCGAAGCCCTCGTCGAGATCTTCAGGACGCTCGTGCTGGCACTGGGCGCCGGGCGCCGGCTCGCCCGTGCTGGCACCGGGCGCCGGGCGCCGGCTCGCCCGTGCTGGCACCGGGCGCCGGGCACCGGCTCGCCCGTGCTGGCACCAGGTGCCGGGCGCCGGCTCGCCCGTGCTGGCACCGGGCGCCGGGCGCCGGCTCGCTTGTGCTGGCACCGGGCGCCGGGCGCCGGCTCGCCCGTGCTGGCAACGGCATATAAAGCATAACATTAGAGACATATAAACACCAGTTCTTACAATGCACCAGCATCCATCAGATTGTTCAGAATCAACCAAGATCATACTTGCCATTTTTGGAGCCAAAAGCCATCAATTCTCAACAGCTCTTTTCCCATCAAGATTGGCATGATTTCTACCCATATTTCTGCAGTGAAGAAGTTACTAAGAAGCTTACTTACAGCCTTAAACCGTCAAGATACAAAGCCATCATCTCAGCCCTTGAATCAAGCCATTTAAACCAAGAAATCTTCCAACAGCTAGTTTTCTTTATGTTTGATTTTCTTTCATTTGTTTTGTTATTCTGAGCAAGGGCCACGGCCTATATAAGCTCACTATATTGTTTTGTACAAATTACCTTTCAATCAATTAAGAAATATATTCAGTTTATTTTGTTTTATCAGAGTTTGTCTTAAAATCTATCTTTAGAGTTCAGTGAGAGATTCATTTCTTTCTATTGATTTGTCTTGTATTTTTTTTTGTGTGATTCAAGCAACTTCAAGATCCACAGATTGAGAGAGTCAATTAGCCCACCAGATTGAGAGAGTCAATCATTTTCACCACCATCACTACCATCAGCCCATCTTCCGCACAAGCTTATTTGATTTCTTTGATCACCATTTGAGGACAGGTTCATGGAGTGATTCTGTGCCTACATCAGCAAACCTTCTCCTAGGGCTTGAGGTTGTTATCTTTGGAATATATATAGGATGGACTTGAAACGGTAATCTTTTAGTTTGTTGGTATGTAGGTATCCAATTACTGTTGGTCCAACACTATAAAATATTGATGACTGCTTTCTAACTTTCCACTCTCTCTCAGCAACACCTCAAGGTAAGTAGTAACATAAGCTTTTGATGTCATCAATATAATATGTAAATCTGATTGTCACAACCTAGAAAAATCTCTTACACTGTGTTGTCTATTTGTTTAAGCAGGTTTTGTGGGTTGTAGAGAGACGGAACCATCCATAAAGCTACTGGTGCCTACGTTTAACTCCCATCTTATAAGCTCAAAGTATCTCTGTGGAAGCAAAACATAGCTCAAGAGACCAGAGTGGCACACATACACCGCATAAGAAGTTGCGTCTGGTGTTGTAATGTTGAGATGCAACACTTTGTAGTACAATTAGATTGCTGAAGTGAAACACAGCTTAGGTTATATATCAATTTGTAACAGGTTTAAGTAATGAGATTTATTTAGCTTTGACTAATTTTGTGTCCTGAATAGAGTAAAAAGGTACTTCTGTTACATGAATATGCAGATTAAGGTTCCCAAGTACATTAGACTACAACATACACTCATAAGCTACAAGGATTTGATATATACATCAAGACCAGTGCATGATCAAGGCTTTGACAGCATTATAGACAGTGTGGGAAGACATGACATGACATATCTTAAATGTGTCTTTGCATGTTCCTTCAAATTACCTTAGGATCAGCCTCACTGCTCTCTGTACTCCCTTGTTTTTGTATTAAAATACATTATTTTTTATTTTGCTGCTTACTACTGTCTGAACCTTAGCTCGAGAATGATGTTGTATTTATCTTTTCTTATTCCACTTTTTGAAGGTAAGCAATGGTGTGCAAAACATTTAAGGATGCCTTTAATGTCGATTCAGAAGTCTCAAGAGGAAGAACATTTTTACATTTACTTTTAGATTAGTTACTATTTTACGTTTCACACAGTGGCAGAGGGAGCCAGAGAGGAAGGGGGCAGCTGCCCCTTATGAAATATTGATTTTTTGTGCATTCTCATTGGTTATTCAAAATTTATATGGTTTGGTTGGTAAATTTTTTACTATTGCCCCCTATAAATTAAGTTCGAATCTTGTATTGTCTCCGTGAAACTTTTGTCTGGCTCCGCCACTGGTTTCACACTCTAAGTACAATTTAGTAGAGCTAATGATTACAGAGAGGCCTTCAATCGCTTACCACAAACAACTGATATGTTATCTTCCTCCTTTATCACATATTGGAAAAATCAATAACCACAAACAAATACAACTTCACAAACACGGCAACACCTCACATTGAGATAGAGCAATAACGTCCACGATCCCGCGCGAGCTCTGCCTCTAGTGCATATAATTGCAAAGATGATGTTTATCAAAGATTTTGTATGTTCTTGTTTATGATGTCGATGTATCTACCTGTTAATTTAGCTAATACACTTTTATGTGTCTATGTTAATGTTTTCTTTAATGATCAATGTAAAAACGTGTTTCTATTATCAAAAAGTCTTGCTAATTTTGTGGTTAGTGATACAGTGAAACCTCTATAAATTAATAACGTTGGGACTATACCAAAACTATAATTTTTAATTAATTTATAGAGGTTATTAATTTATCAATATACTAATTGAACCAAAAACTCGATTTGAAACTATAAAATTATATTATTTTATAGAGGTTTTTAGTGTATATTAATTTATAGAGTATTAATTTAAAGAAGTTATACTGTATAACATTAAGGGATTGTATTTTGTATGTGGGTAATATAATTTTGAGAAAATTGAAAAAAAAAAAAAACACCTAGAACTTGAGTTTGTCTCGATAAGACTTTGTTTATGATTTTTGTCTCATTTGAATTTTAATTAATGTTAATACCATTATACCCTTAGATTAATTATAATTTAATTTAATTAAAGTATGTAATATTTGTTTACTGTTTTGTTAATACGATTTTATAAATAAAAAAGAAATATAAAATACAAAAAATGTTGTAAATTTAAGGGAAAAGTTCTGCCTTATTCATAACATAATGGAGCCCTTATATAGGGATTTACAAATAGATAAACCGTCATAGATAAATGAAAAGATAACAAATCCTAATCCAACAAGGAAAAGGAAAACAAGACCAGAACATAAAAGGAAAAGTAGGACCCGACCAGAAGAAAAAAGCTGGCCGCCTATGATCTATGCGGACGGACCGGTACGGACTGGTCGGTTATGGACGTCCACCATATGATTTATAACACTCCCCCTTGAACGCCATAACCATTCAGAGATTGTAATACGCTGTGGATGTTGCCTCATTTAAACCTTACCAAGAAAACCCAATGGGACAAAACATGGTGAAGGAAAAAGAGTACAACACATATTACATCTCCTGATTTGTACCTCCGTATATGTCCTTCAAGTTGGCGCATCCCAACCTGATGGTTGAGCTTCATGGACGCCAAGTCTGAACTAGTCCTTGCAAAGGAAGATATAAATCCTACACGACCCTTCTTCTTAAACCAATGACCAATTGTCTCAACACCAAGATAAAGTAGTGCTACCGTGTTGCAAAGACATAACCTGCCTGGGATCTATCATTGTGGATCCGAGAGATAACCTGTATCAATCAAAACATACTAACCCTTCTTTTGGGTTTTGGTTAGTATAATGTAATCTCAAATCTTTAGTTCCTTGTAGGTAACATAGGATGTATTTTATCCTGTCCCAGTCCCTTATGTTCGGACATGACCTAAACCTAGACAATAGGTTTCCATCAATACTTATGTCCGGATGTGTATTACATGACAAATACATGAAAGCAAGACGCCAATAGTACTTAAGGTAAGGGACGTGTATGTCTTTAGTTCTAGTGCCTCATGGTCGGACATGAGCTAAACATATACAAGAGATTTACGAAAGAACACATGTCCGGCCTAGTATGGCTTGCCTATTACATCAAGGCGCCAATGGCACTTGGGTAAGGGACTTTTCCGGACCAAGGACATATTCCTTGTCCTTCTTGGGGCCAAAGGATCCGTGTCCAAGTCAAAGGTCCTCACGACCATGTCCTTCTTGGGACTTACAATGGGTTTGTGTCCGGACCAAAGGACCTTATGGGACAACTCAATGGGCGAGCTTTGGTCCATGTTAAAACCGTTTGAATACCTTTCTATAAGTCATTTGATGCACAAGGATTCCATCTTTTAAGATGTTCAATTTGTAATCCCAAACAAAACTTTGTTTGTCCCAAATTTTCATTTCAATCTCTTTCTTTAGATAATCGTTTGGGAAGTCTCTCCAGAGGTTCCTAGGATTTTTAGATCATTAACATACACTTGTATACTTTAGTTCTCGAGAACCTGTTGCATTTGACAACTCAATACCCTCTGGGACTTTCGTGTATATCTCATTATCCAGTGGACCATACAAGTAGGCGGTTTCTACATCCTTAACCGCAAGTCTATTTTCTTCTCTTATGGCCAGACTTATTAGGAATATAAATGTTTGTTGCATCCACCACAGGGGAGTATGTCTCCTCATAATTGATTCCTGGTCTTTGTGAGAATCCTTGTGCATATGGCTGTGCCTTATATCTTGCTATCTCTCCATGTTTCATTTCTTTCACAAGGACTCATTTGTCCAACTGGTTTCACATCTAGAGGTGTCCGAACAATGGGACAAAATATGTCTTTTTTTAGACTATTTAACTCCACGCTTTTCATTTTAATTCAATCTGATCTACGAGTTCACACTCTTTTATTGACGTGGGTTCCTGATCCTCGTTTATATCCATAAATTCAAGTGCTACCTTGTATGCAAATAAATCATCTATGTCGACATCTTTTATGTTCCAATGTGTTTCAGACATGATATAATCAATTACAATCTCATTATTATCAAGACCATTAGTACCCTGGAGCTTGGCGTTAGTACCCTGAAGCTTGGCTTCCCAAGCCTCAGTGTTTGGTACCTTAGAGTCGGCCGGCCTTATGTCCATGTCTGTGGTTTCCTCGACCTCGGATTTGTTTTCATTCTCTGCACCTTTCTTTTGTTTCCGAGGATTCTTATCTTTGGAACCTATTGGTGTACCACGTTTCATACGTTGTCTAGACTCTGTAGCAACTTGATTATGTCCCTTTTGGACTTCTATTCAAATTTGGTGCATTACAAGCTGGTATATATGACTTAGTCACTCTCTTTTGGGTCAGCAAATGAGTCTGGCAATTGATTAGCTAGCTTTTGTAAATGTATTATCTTTTGGACGTCTAATTCACATCCTTTAGTCCGAGGATCTTGCCAAGACAATGATGGTTGATTCCATGTAATCTCTTGTACCATTCTTTTACTAGCTTATTATTTTTCTCCCCCTAATCCGCGTACCTGGGCTTTAAATAAATCACCCATATTTGGCTCAAGGTACTTTAAAAAATGTGGGAGAATAATATCCAACATATATTCCCATCCTCCTTTGAGGTCCCATCTTAATTCTCTGTGGTGGAGCAGTTTGTACATAGATGGCACATCCAAATGTCTTAAGATGGGATATATCTGGCTCATGACCCGTGATTTAATTGATGGGGAATATCTATGCTCACTAGATGGCCTGATGCGTATTAACTCAGATGCATGTGAAATTTCGTGATCCCAAGCTGAGACTGGGGGTTTTGACCTCATAAGTAATGGTCTAGTAATCAGCTGTATGTGTTTTAAAAGATTCGGCCAAAGCCGTTTTATGTATGGACATACACCAATGTTCCACACTTGCCCCCATGGACATACAACTAACATTAAACGCTTGGGACATGAATTCACCAGCTTATTATTTACTTAGTCACTATGACTGGTGATGACCTATCAATGAGTTTCTCTTGTGTACATGCTACACACGTGATATTCTTTGGGATAACTCTTTCTTTCTTTCAATGTGTGCCCATTTGTATATCAATTTTCGCATCATGTTTGAACCGGAATGGCCAAAAACCGGTTGTGCCATTTAGTGAAATCGTGGGTAAACACTTTGTTTACCATGGCATTTGCCTCTATCATACTGATCTTTGCATAGTATAGACCAATAGAGAATGCAGGTATAGTCTCTACCACTTTCTTATGGCCTTAGGCGTATATCATTATTTGAAGGAACCTTTGTTTCCTTTGCCCATTGTTTCAATATGGAAACCATTCATTCTTATATCTTTGAAATTCAATGGCATTTCTTGGGTGAATATAATGCATCAGATATCTCTAGATGTGTGCCCTTTAGGCAACAATACACTGTCCTGGCCGTAGCCCTTTATTGGACTGACTATACCCGCAATTATATTGATGTAGACTTTAAATCTTAAAATCATGCATTTGCTTTTATTAAATATATAAATCAGACAAAGTAATAGCAATAGAAATAAATTCAAGGAGATAAAACAAAGAAAAACATAAAGCAAAGCAAAACACAGAAGTCGAAATCAACATTATTCTTTTAGATAATCAGATGTTTCGTATTCCATAAGGTCATCTTGTGCATGATCAAAATCATCTTCCCCATCATGATGGACCAAATGGGCTTCTGGATTCTTCCCTTTCTGACTCTCTTGATAGAGGCCACAAAGATGTCTGGGAGTCCTACATGTCTTAGCCCAATGGTTATCCATTCCACACCTATGACACACTGATTTGGTCGAGTGTTGTGGTTTAGAAATACCACTGCTTCTGCCTCGACCATGGCCTAAATGGGATTAATATCCATGGCCTCTGCCATAGCTATTCCCGCGGCCATATGAGTTGTATTGGCCACAGCCACGTCTTCTCCATCCACCACGGCCACGACCGTGTGGTTTATCATGATGGACGTGGTTACTTTCTTTGGATTCTTTCTTTTCCTCTGCGGCCTTATTGGCTTCAGGTAATGGGGTTGATCCAGGAGGTCTCAATTCACTGTTTCTCATCAATAACTCATTGTTTTGCTCAGCTAGCAATAGACATGAGATCAGATTTGCATATGTCTTGAAGCCCTTCTCACGGTATTGTTGTTGTAACAACACATTGCTTGTGTGGAAGGTGGAAAATATCTTTTCTAGCATATCCGTATCCGTTATCTCCTCACCACACAGTTTCAACTTTGAAACGATTTTGAATAGGGCTGAGTTATACTCATCCACGGACTTGAAGTCCTGAATTCTGAGATTCCTCCAATCATACATAGCCTTTGGTAAGATCACCGTTCTTTGGTGATCATATCTGCTTTTCAGCTCTGTCCAAAGGTCTAAGGGATTCTCAATCGTCAAATACTGATCTTTGAGACTCTCAGCCAGATGATGGCGAATAATTAGGATAGCTCTGTATCTATCTTTCTCAGTGACATTATTGTTCTCGGTAATACTTTTACCGAGCCCCTTGGATTTCAGGATGATCTTAGTATCAAGTGCCCATTGTAAGTAATTATCTCCAGAGAGATTTAGGACAGCATATTCCAAGTTGTTGATTTTCGACATCTGAAATCATATGTTTCATTCTTAAGATTATAATGTTTAATGTTCATTATATGATGCAATCAAGACAAGCTAATCGAATACGCAATGTTCAAACAAGCCGCACGGCATGTTCAAACAAGCCGCACGGCCAAAAGAGATATGATGCATTCAGTTCATATGGGTATGATGCAAGAACAAGCCGCACGGCCAAGACATGGTATGATCACTCTCATCAAATGGTTTCTATATGATCTTAATGCAATTTGGTTATACATTCTAGCAAAACGGTTTCTAAGTGATCATAAGAGTAACCGCAATCAAACAATCAAGCAATGCATCAAGGGGTTAATTACTAATGGATTATATTCAATCAATCAAATTCGAGTATGAGTTTAACAATCCTAGCAAACGGTTCTATGTGATCAAATTCAGATTCAAACATTCAATCACTCAAACAACCAAATTCGATTTCAAATTAGGGTTTGCATGATATGCAATATGCATATGTGCGGCTAGGTTTTAGGGTATTAGGATTTCAATTTAGATCAGGCAATAAATCAAATTTCAAGTATGAATTAAGCAACCTAGCAGTCGGATTTTATCAGATCATGCAATTCTTTTCTATCAACCTAGCATGCAAACAAGTCACAAACAATTTCAATCAATTTCTCACTGCAAACAATCAGTCCATTAAGTCCTTTAATCAATATGAGCGTTCTTATGCAATATGTCATATGCATCTAGCAACTTAGCAACTGTTAGGATCTACCAACTTAGCAGACAACCAATCTAACCAAAACCTAATTCATCATTAATTAGGGTTTTTCGAGAATTAGGGTTAGGGTTCTAGGATTTCGATTTTTAGGGTTCATAGAGAATTTACCTTATCCTTCGATTGGGTTGAATGGACAAGATCAATAATAGGAGATCTTCGAGCTGATCGTCGCTGAGATTGTCAGGTCACGAACGGGATGCTATCGGATTGCAAACGGATTGAAGCTGAGACGGGAACAAGCTGCTATAGAGTCGCGAACGAACTGAAGCTGATGTCGGGTCGCGAACGTGCCGAGTATCGAGTCGCGGACGAGCTGAGATCGGGAACGCCTTGAGTATGGATGGGGGTTCACGATCGGGTTTAGGGTTTCGCGATCGGTTTCGAGCCGTCTAGGATTAGGTTTTCACGCCGGAAGAGAGATAGAATTAGGGTTTCTCGCCGGTTTAAGGTTTATCGCCGATTAGGGTTAGGGTTTATGGTGATTGGATTTTTAGCTTAGAGTTTAAGGACTATCGTTCTAATAACTTGTTGTAAATTTAAGGGAAAAGTTCTCTCTTATTCATAACAGAATGGAGCCCTTGGATTTACAAATAGATAAACCGTCATAGATAAATGGAAAGATAACAAATCCTAATCCAATTAGGAAAAGGAAAACAAGACCAGAACATAAAAGTAAAAGTAGGACCCGACCAGAAAAGAAAAAACTGGCCGCCTATAATTTATGCGGACGGGCCGGTACGAACTGGTAGGTTATGGACGTCCACCATATGATTTATAACAAAAACTACAAAACAGTCTGCAACTCCATTTCTTCTTCGACGAAGCTGCTGCTTCCGTCACAGTTCGTGGCCGACTGTTCTTCCGAAACTCAACAAAGAGATGTTATCCCTCTTCACATCTTTAGCTTTTAATTTCATCCATGGATTCCCAGATTTCGTCCAATTCTAAAGATAAGGTCCATGATTCAGAATCATTGATTCCGGTGACGACTCCTCCGCAAGAACGCTTTCTGGTGTAGATCCTCTATGGCTAAATCTACAGAAGTGGTCGGTGACCATCCCTCCATCTCCTCAATCGTCCAAGTCCTGTTCACCTTGACACAGAGGATTTGACTCAGCAACTCGGAGACGAAGTCGAGGCAGCCTCTAAAATAATTAATAGCCTGTGCGACTAATATTATTACGCCGTTTGGTATATACCGATAGTTTTTCTGTCATAGTGGTCAAATGTCTTGCGAAATTGTTATAGGTGTTGGGTTCAAATTTCAGTTTTGCATTTTTTCACCTTTTCTTGAAATTTAATTAATGAGACATTAAATATTATGCAATATTTTAGATAGATTTAGAGTATCTTTAAGAAAGATATTAAACAAAATATGGATTCATGATTTATATGGAATACGTAAACTACGTAGATTAGAACAATTAATAATGGGTAGAAAATATGTTCTTCCCTAGACAGTATTAGGTAATAGTTAGAATCGGTTATAACACATAAACAAGATAAGGTAAAACATAGATAGAATATCAATATCTTGCTAGAATACAACCCAACAAATTATAGCAAAGGTGGAGTATATAAGAAAATTTGATTTGGTTATATGCCAAAGATATCAATGCATACAACCCAACAAATTATAGCAAAGGTGGAGTATATAAGAAAATTTGATTTGGTTATATGCCAAAGATATCAATGCATAATGTTTAGTATTCGACTTCTAAACTAAGTAGGTGGCCAGAAAGAGTATTCTACGCTCAGCTAGGACATAAAATAAGATATGATTTTGTTATTCTTTTAAAAAAAAATAAACATATAAACAGCCATTCTTATGTCTTTGATAATTTTCATATTTTTTGAAATTTTTAAAATTTAAATACTATTTTTTTCATTACAAAAGGATAAAATATGTCTAAAAATGGTCTAAAATATCAAAAGTTTTAATGGGACAAATAAAAGTTTAGAGTGTCTCGTTTTGCCAATTCTCCCTATAATTTTTCCTAAGATTGTATTTTGTATGGGAGTAATATAATTTTTCCTAATGAAATTAAATTGGACTAACATTTACTCAAATCAATTCTAATGTTAACACGTAAACAAAATTAAGATGTAGGAAACCGACATATCAGCAAGTTTATATTGTAAATATTACAAAATAAAAGGTCAAAATTTTTTTAAATGATCCTCAAATAATATATAGGAGATACATAGAAACAACAGACCAAATACCCAAATAACAAGGAAACAACTTCATTAAAGATGTAAGTAATGATTTCTAACCTAAATCTTATTCACCCTCATCGACAAACATGAAAAAACAAAAGGCCATAGCCATACAAGTACATAGAACATGGTAGAAGACAACATAGTCTATCAATAATACTTCACACCTCGTACAAGCCTTCTCTCGGAGGAATCACTCCGGAAACTACCAAGCGAACTAGACCGTTCAGGTTTGCTAGGGATAGTTTTGGAGAGCCATTCAAGTCCCTCGTATAAGCCTTGCCCAGTGATGGCTGACGTTCCCTGTATAAACCTGTACCAATCATAAACGATACACAAAGCTTTTGTTCATTCTCTTACCTCTAAATCTATTTTACATTAGAAATAATAACAGAACACGTTTTTGTTATTACCAACAGCGTTTGGTTAGGCCGTGCAGACCAAGGTTGTTGGCAACTTGGTCTACCGGTAGAGCATTTTTTGAATCTTGCTTGTTCGCAAAGACGAGTACGCATGCATCTCGTAGTTCATTCTGTACATTTTTTTTACCAATACAGAAAGTTGTAAGGATAGAGCAAGAGGATAAATTTAAAAAGGCCTCTCTTGAAAAGAGCATATTCATATGATTTTACATTGGTTAGTATTCGATGCAGCTCATTACGAGCTTCTGATAACCTTGCAGTGTCACTGCTGTCCACCACAAAGATGAGCCCTTGCGAGTTCTGAAAATAGTGTCTCCACAGTTTGCGAATCTGTTCAAATTTTTGCAGATAAAAAAAATGATTAAAACCCCATAAGGATATAACCCCATAGGTTGAGCCCTGAGAAAACAAAGAGAAAAAAGTCTGTGTGTTTATACACTTGTAGAGGTAGACGATAGACCAAAATGTAATAGACTAAACCATGGCTCTGTTTGTGTATGGATTGGTCCAGTTTCAGAGAGATGAGTACAACACTAAATCGATATGGAATCTTACCTTCTCTTGTCCACCTATATCCCATACAGTGAAATTGATGCCTTTGTATTCTACCGTCTCTAGGTTGAACCCTTTGTACATGGTAAGAAAAAGAACATGGTTAAGAATTTTATCAAGCTATCAAGATAGTTTTTCTTCACAGATGCAAACACAATCAAGGGTGAAAAAGTTTACCTACGGACTACAGATAAGCTATGATCCACAGAGAATGATCAAAGTAATAAGGAAAACATACCAATAGTAGGCACTGTTGTGACAACTTCACCGAGCTTTAGCTTGTAAAGGATGGTAGTCTTCCCTGAACCATCAAGACCCACCATCAAAATCCTTACTTTAGACTTGGGAAGAAACCTTTTCGCTATACGTGAAAACCTAGCTCCCATATTGAAAAAGAAAAGAAAAAAAGTCCAGAAATCTGAAATATAGTGAAAGAAACAGAGCTTATCTCAAGCTATAAGCTGCATGAGAAGGAAAAGAAAGAATAAAAAGATTGAAATTGCTGAACGTAAAAGCAAGCAAAAAGGCAAATATTCATTAGAAGAAAGGCTGTAAGGAAGGCTGTAAGGAATAAATTCTTAAAGGTGAATGAAGCAAAGAATGGTCTGCCTTTTCCAAACTCAAAAGCTTACGGTATATTTTCGCTTCCATTAGATTGATTTCAGACACTGAAGAAGACCTGGTCAGATTCTGTGTTCTGGCTCATCTTAGAAGAATATTATCAGAATCTTATTCCCTGAGAGTACATCACCAGCAGCAATATGGAAGATGACACGTACACAGTAAAGATGCAATACTTCAATTGCATAGAGTAAGTTGTGGGAGCCTAAACTCGCACAATCAAAATTTATAAGAAGAAAGCCTAATTATTTTCAGGGAATCAGATTTTCTGCAATAGTCAAAGGCAAGTAATCAGGGACAAGATATGCAATGAAAATTATTCTAAATAAAAATGAGAAAATAACAAATAGACTTTTTATTCTAATTTAGCAAAGGCGTTCAAGAAACAAAACCAGACAAGAATCTCGTATGAAAGGGAGATTACAACGGAACAGTATACAAAGGCAGTAAAGTTTCTAAGTTCCGCTAGACTAACCAAATAAACCTAAAGTTCCTATGCGAGTCTCAGCTCATGCCTAAACTGTAAAAAATTATCACTACAAGAATTATGTACATTGATAACGCGGGTTATATACTATATTAAAGTTTTGATAGCGAATTCATAGATGCTATGTATACGGCAGTAATCATAGGTACCCTCCCTATAATAGCATTTTTATGTGATGCTACGAAATGTGTCTATACGATAGCAATACATGGATGATGTTATTAACTTAACTATAACATTACATTTTTGTAACAAAATCGATTATAATTCATATTTTCGTGTTATAATAGATCACTCTACAATAGCAAATTGTAAATTGCTATTGTATTTTTATTTCTAACATTGTAAAATGCTGTAAAATCTTAGGTGAAACTTATAATTAAAAATAAAATAATAAAAAATCAAATCAAAAATAATTATAATTAAAAATAAAATTAATTTTATTTATAAACTAAAATTGATTTACAAATAAATTTCAATTTACAAAGCTAAACCAAAAAAAAAATCTAAGTAAAACAAAAAAAAAACTAAAGAAAACTATCTTCTTCTTCTTCTCCATTATGTAACTCTCCATTGAAGGAGGCAATGTGCCGCTTAGATTGTAAGCTGATATATCTCTGCAAAAAAAGGTATCAGATCATTAAACAACCCTAACTGTTAATGAAACTATTAAGACAATCCACAAGGTCTCATAGTTTTCGTTGCTAAACACACATAACAAACAGAGACCAGAACATGTTCAGAGAGACACACACACAGATCTACTCATGTCCATGATAAGAAGCTGAGACAACTTCATCGATACATTCAAATGCATATTACTAATACAAGTCCACTAAGCAAACCAGACACAATGTGAACAACCAAAGGTATAAAAAAGACAGTAAGCATATCAAACAAAGAAGAAAGTTGATACCTTTAGTAGAATAACCTTGAATCTGGTCATCAGATTCTTGAAGAAACGTGTATATTGATAATCGTGGGTCTATCACGAACACATAAGGAGACGAGCGGTTGTGGCGAGGAGGAGATTACGGCAACGTCAACACCACCACCACTCACAAGATTTGATCATAGGATGGAGGAATCGAAGAAGCAAGACTTGAACAGAGAGAGAGAGAGAGAGAGAGAGAGAGAGAGAGAGAGAGAGAGAGAGAGGAAGAGAGAGAGACGATATATCGAGATAGATATAGATACTATATGATAGAGAGAGAGAGACGAGATAGAGAGAGATAGGCAGAGATGATACTATATTAGCGATCTATACTCCTGCTCTCTCTTCTCTCTCTTATAATCGCTCAATCATCTATGAGACTCGCTATGCTCTCTCAGCACTCTGCATCTCTCCCTCCGCCTCCCTCTTCTTTCTTCTCTCTCTTCTTCTCTCCTTCTCTCCCTCTCTCTCTCCTCTTTTTTTTTTCCGGCTCACTCGTTTTTTTGCTCGTTTTTATTTTGAAAGTTTTTCTGTAAAAGCTTTCCAAAATTAGTTTTATTGAAATTTATTTTGCAAAACTGTTTTAATTTTTTTTACGAAAGGTTTTTCCTGTAAACTATCAAAAATCAGTTTTACGAAAGTTTGTTTCATTAACTTATTTTGGTTCATAACCTTTCGAAAGAAGATTTTCCCAGATAATTCTTGTTTGGACAGAAATTACTTTATTTTATTTTCGGAACACCTCTATGGAAGTCCCGACTTCAGGATTAGTTTATTGTTGGTGATCACCGGAGGGGGAAACCTTGGTTTCCTGGTCTCTTTAACAACATACAAATGATCATAAAATCATATGATTATAAAATTTTATTTAATAGATATATATATATATCTATTTCAATATCGTTTAAATTAAACTATATACATATGAAAATATATAAATAATTTGATTTCAAAATTTAAGAAATATGTATTATTCTTGAATTGAAAAAATAAATATTTTTACAACTTGAATCTGATCAAATCACTAAAATATTTATAAAAGTTCTCGCTCCAACAGATGGTGTGGGTTATTAGGGCATGATTAATGGGGGAGATTCATTTGGGGTTCTTAGAGCATGATTTGATACTTTTCGGCTAAAAAGCGTCTCTTATATCTTTTATTTATGAGACGTTTCTTAATTTTTCTTAGTTAAAAAATAGGAGACATATTTTATATTAAACTAAGAACCTCACCCTAAGAGATCCTATTAATCATGCTCTTACCTAGTTCTCTTTTGTTTTGGTTTAGTACAAAAAAAATTTCTTTTGTAAGACAATCACAAAACTTGGAAACATGTTGCACTTGATGTACATACAGTTTCTGAGTAAATTTAACTTTCATTGAAAAAATGAAAAAAAAAAATATAATCCAAAATATTCTTCGGGACCAGAAACAAATATCGAAAGAAAAGGAAAATCAAAGTATTCTTTTAAAGGCCGTTTAAAAAGCCCACTACAACAACATACACACGAAAGCCTCAAAAAGCACGAATTCGCAACTAAACCCAAGCGTAAACATGCGGTCACTATCCGCCGTTGCGCTGCGGCCAGGTTTCCAACAACGCCTCTCAAACCGCCACCTGCCATTGTTTAATCCACTCGGCTTGGCTCCAACCCAGCTGATTTCGCCGAAGAGGAGAGCCACCATCTCTTCGTACCAGTCTCCGTCATCTCTACCTGTCTACGGTTTCCAAATTCGAGGATCTAAACCTAGTTTTACACCATACACGGTGGCGTTTTCCTCCCCGACGTCTCCTGCTTCAGTTTCAGCTGATAATGAAATCGACAAGGCAAAACTCGCTCAGGTTATAACCAATCGAAATGATAATTTTGAAAGTGACGAACGATTCTAGAAGCTTTCATATTTGGTTTTGAAAGAGAGAGTATTTTGAGAATTTAAGTGGGTGGGGTTTCACAGGTTGCAAAGAGACTAGAGAAGACATCAAGGTACTTCAAGAGGCTTGGGAGTATTGGTTTCTGGGGGCAGCTTGTGTCAACTGTCGTGGCTGCTGTCATTCTATCCTTCTCCATTGTTGTAACTGGGAAACCCACTTCACCTGCTACTTTCTACGCTACCGCAAGTGGGATCGCTGCTGCTTTTGTCTCTGTCTTCTGGTCCTTTGGGTATATTCGCCTCTCTGAGAGGCTCCGTCGAACTGCCGGTGACCCTGCCAAGGTTAAGTGTCGTCCTATCTCTTAATTGCTTTAAGAGTCCTTTTACTCAGATTCATAATTTGGTCTCGGATGTGACAAAACCGATTTTTAATAAAGACTTTGTACTGGTTCAGGCCCCGCCTCGTGCTGATGTTGTCAAAGGTTTGAGAAGTGGGATTATGGTAAATCTTCTTGGAATGGGAGCTGCAATTCTCGGGATGCAAGCAACGGTTGGGTTTTTAGTTGCAAAGGCTTTAACAACCTCAGCAAACCCTTTCTACCAAGGAGTCTCTCAAGGATACAGCCCCGTTCTTGCTCTAGATGTCTTCCTCGTTCAGGTAAATGCTCTACTATGTCTTGGAAGACTTTTGTTAGCCTTTCAGTTCATTGTTTGACTTGATAGCCATTTTGTGCAGGCATCGGCGAACACTTTGCTTTCTCATTTTCTAGGTCTTGTTTGTTCCTTAGAGCTGTTGCGATCCGTGACAGTGCCCAACTCCGAATCCGCCTTCGTTCCTAAAGTTGCATGAGTTTCTGCCTTTGGTAAGCCTTAGCTCTTGTATTCATAAACCTTTAATGCAGAGACTTGTTTTCTTTTATAATTGAGAACCAACTGTTGTGGACTCAACTGCTTTATTACTCCCGACGCACATGCTTCTTTGCTAGCAAGAAATGTTACAAGATTTAAATAAATATTTCTCCAAGTGAGAATTTTAGATCACAAATGCAAGGCTAACCAATCATTCTTCTCCAATTGAGATAACAAATGCTATGCTCACAACAACAACATTCCCAATTCCAAGGGGGAAAACAAAACAGCGCATTTTGTGGTCGATTCTGTTTAAACACGGGAGGCTACACGAGTTAGACCGACATGCTTACAGATCACTATTGTGTGCTTTCAAGGTGAAGATGGAGAGAGATTGTGAAGCTCTGACTTCTTTGTCAATGGAGTGAGCTACAAAAAGTTGAGTTGTACGGCCGACTATGTTAAGTTCCTTCCAAATACCATGAGTGATTCGAATTGCAAGAATGATTGATTAACTGATTTCCTCTATCCATCGTGCACATTTTCTATGTATCTACTAATACTAAAAGGGGATATGCTTAAAGGAGAACATGTCCACGTTAGTTAAAAAAATAAGCCAATCAACGACCTCTATTTTACCATGTCATATCATCTTTACGCGAACAGATTAAATTTGGATCAATATGGGCTGCAAAAAACTTCGTAGTGGCCCATATCAATCTCGCCTAACTCTAATGCTCATCTCAAACAATTATCGTTTTGACTCCAGTTAGGTTACAACTCCAGTAATAAACACCACCAATTAAATTACTTACTAAACGGAGCAACGAGATCCCTTCAGATTCTTTCAGGATTTCACCTTCGTTATATAGCCGACTGCATATTCCCGAAAGCATATCCAAGACCTACTTCTTCAAACAGAGAGCCTTCGAAGAAGAGAAATTGATACAAAGCCTGCGAAGAAACCCTGCATACAAGTTCCTATTCTCTTCAGTCCTACTGAAGCAGTAATATATTTCAGTATTGATTTAATTTATGAACTGGGGCTCAAAGATATGCTCTGGTTTTGACTTTTTCCATCTCAGTGATGATTAATATGAGAGGTTTAAGACCTTCATGAACAATTTGTTTACTCATCAAATCTAAGAAATTGATAGGGAATTTCCGGGTAAGGAAGAAAAGGCTCGGATTGCACCCATCATACGTACACACCGTTATCATCAGATTCGTGCTTCTTTGGAGACTGTTGATTATCTCATACGAAGATAAAAGTATTATATTTTTGTTTATCAATTTTCCTAACTATTAGATTCTACTTCTTATATACAGTTTAGAAGATGTGTTGTGGGCTTATTCATTTGTCTATATGGTTCAGTTGATTTCCACTGGGTGAGCAAAAATTCTTCCACTCTTTCGTTTTAGAAATGCCCCTTGCTTTTTTAACAAATGGTCAACTTTGCTCTCATTTGTATTACAGCAACACCAAATGGAAGTTTCTGCATGGTGTGCTCCTAGATGGGTTATCGTTCAGCAGGGTATACGTAATATGCAGGTTTTGGAGCAACTAATGGCGTATCTTTATGGTGACCTCGCCGTTACAAGAGCTCTTGGAGACCTTTCACTAAAAAGGTACTCACCATCTTTGTCGCCTCCGATCTCAGATCTGGATATTCTGCAGATGGTTCGAACTGAGGAAGATGAGTGATTGAATATGTATGGGATGTGATGACAAGCCAATATGCTGCTACATTCGCCATGCGAATGCTCAGGAAACACGGTTACCTAATAAGATGTGTGATGGAACTTGGAAGGGAAACATTAAGGCTACAGTGGTGGTCATTCTGATACGCTGTCATTACCTACTCCTGAGAGGTAGAGCTGTCAGATGGGTTGGACCGCACCCAAATGGGTGTGTCCAATGGGCATTTGTTTTTCTTGGTCTCAAGACACCCACACCCACATGTAGCCCACACCCAACTTCACCCAACACCCAACTTCACCCAACACTAGGGGTGGGCATTTTATCCGTCAATTTTTATTCGATTCGTTATTCGTTTCGATTCGATCCGAAAAATCCGAATATCCGTAAGCCGTTGAAGCAAAGCAAATATTAAAACTTAATATCCGTTAAAAGCGAAGCAAATAACAAATACTAAAAAATTTAGAACCGGATATCCGATCCGCTCTGACATTTATACAAATAAATGTATATATAGTTAAATATAGAGTTTAAATGTATAATTTTATATAGTTGTTATTTTAAATATAGAGTTTTAAATATAAAGTTTTAAATGTATAATTTTATATAGTTATTATTCTATTTACAGATTTAATTATAATGGTATTCGATTAAGAAAGGAATATCAAATATGTATAAAAACTACATTTTTAAAAAAAAATTGTGTTTTATTAAAACATTTGACTAATTTTTAAAATATAGAACTATATGTTCCTCTAATTTTATATTTTTCATTATATTATATACAATATATTTTCGGAAAACAAATTTTTATTTTTAGATTTTATTGTATCAAACAGAGTGCATAAGATATCCGTAAATATTCGCAAATATCCAAAAAAAATCCGGATATCCGAAAAACCGAATATCCGTATTTCTCCGAAGCAAAGCAAATCGGAAAATTAGATATCCGTTAAGTTCAAAGCAAATCACAAATACTAAAAATTGTGCTATTATCCGATCCGTGCCCACCCCTACCCAACACCCATATGGACAACCTAAGCCCACCCATATTTAGCAAATCTGTTTAAACTCATTATAAACCCAATTTTAATGTCATTGAATAGAAAATATAATTCTCTGTTTTATGTAAAAAAAATTATAACTCTCAAATGTGAATACAAATAGATTTCAGGTTTTGATAGCTCTGTTTTATGAAAAAAAAATTATAACTCTCTCATTTATTGATTCACTTATTTCCAGCTTTTAGGTTCTCTACATGCTTCAGCCTGCAAAAAAGAACAAAAAAGTATAAACACCAAGTTCGAACAAAAACTTGCACAATTTGGAGTTAGATAATGAAAAGAGCACAAAATCTTAGTAAAAACTATAGAGTTTACCTCAGTAACAGTCCTCTTTATTCCATGTAAGATGGTCAATCTGCAAAGCAAAAAACGCAAACCTCACAATATATCAATGGTTTCCAGGCTTACACAGTAAGCTTCAGCATATAAATATAACTCTTACTATCAACTTCTACAGCAAATAAATATATCTGAATTAATATCAAGTAAACTTCTACTAGAACTTCAAGTAAATACAATGTTACTGTCTCATCTAAACATAACTCATAAGGTACTAGTTCACATCAAGATCAGATAATACCTCAAGTCAAGTCTATAGACTGTCCACTCTCTTCTTCATTCTCCTCCTGTTTAACCTCTTCTTCTTTCTCCTCTTCTGTCTTCTCAACACACTCATCACCTACAAAAAAAAAATTCATGAATATTCTGAAACAATTTATAATATGAACAGATAATAAGTGACACTAACCCATTTCTGGAAACCCTTTTAACCAGTTTCTTGTACAGACCAAGGCTTGGACATTAGTAGGTAGAAGACAACTCCTATACTTGTTTAGCACTCTACTACCTATGCTAAACGAAGATTCTGAAGCCACAGTTGTTATGGGTATACTCAGAACCTCTCGTGCCATTGTTGCCAACTCTTTGAACCGAGCTGAGTTGTCTCTCCAGTAATGTAACACATTCAGCTTCTTGTGAGCGGCATAGTCAAGCAATGGCTCATCCAGATATATGTCGGGAGCAGACTTGCCACTGCCAACAGCTTTCTGAGAAAAGAAGGTGTAGAATCCCTGAAATAGATTAAACATCAGTGATATCAGTTATCAGAATTACAGTGATAACTTGTTAGTAAGTTTCTTACCCCATAACCGGCTGGAACATCAGGTGTTTCTCCTTGTGAAGTAGTTGCAGTACTACTGATTCTCTGGCTTTTCTTGTAAGCTCCAAACAGCCTGTAGATCTTTGAACGAACATTAGCCAACCTTCTCTTACAAGTAGACTGATCCAAAACCGAGAAACAGTACTCTAAGATCTCAAATTTCAGTCTTGGATCCAAGACTGCAGCAATGGCAAGGATATCGCTATACTCTTCCCAGTATTTGTCGAATTTAAGCTTCATACTCTCCACCATTTCACAAATAACACGATCACTATGATTCGCATGAGCTCTCAACCAACACTCAATCTTCCAAATTTCATTGAAATACAGATTTGATGTTGGGTATGAGGAACCAGAGATCAAATCTGTAATCTCTACCTTCCTAGAAGTACTTCTAGGGGTTCCAACAGCTTTTGGACATACCTTCATGTGACGAGTCAGAGTTGAGGTTCCATTTTTACGCAGTTTCAAGAAGTAAAACCTTTTACAAAAGTTGCATCTGATCTTCGTTTTACCATCAGACTGCTTTGGTCCCATTATAGTGAACTTTCTCCACAGCCTAGAGACTTTACGGCGTTGTCTTGGTTGTGTTCCTCTGTTAGCCTCTGAATTCTCTATAACTTCTAGTTGTTGTGTACCTTCATCCATCACATCATCATTCAAGTCTATAGCTTCCATTTTCTGAAACAACAAAAGATATAAGCTTCTCCTTAGTTCGTAGTAAACGCAAGTTTATAAACGCAAGTCATCTTTTGTACAACAAACTATCACTCACTGATCAATCACAAAAATATTTAAATGAGAAAGAAGCAGTTATATATATAACATGAACACAGAAACCCATTTCAAATTCCATTTTTTTTAAAGCAAGTGGCATAAATGCAGAGTTGTATAAGCTAAAAAAAATTACCAGTAACCTCTGTGAACTTTTTCCAAATACTATGTTGTATGCAAAGAATGCCAAGTTATAAGCTTATAATAAAAAAATATAAGAAAACCATATAAATGGACATAAACTCTTGAGAAAATTAGTTATGTTAGCAAAAAAATAATATAAGGAGCCAATTAAGATAGCACACATTAAAAAAGACAAGAACAGAACGTAAGGAAGCAAGAAAAGACAACACAAGGAGGTAAGCAACATAGGCACACAAGACAAACCATAAATCCACCATTGGACCACCAACCATATACCAATCTAGACCAAAGACACTTTTATATATTTTAGCATAAATCCACGTATAGCTGTTGGTGTGACATTTACTATCATTCATCCATTAATAAAACAATAAGAAAATTCAGTAGTAGAGGATCGGTGCAAACTGCAAAGTCTAATTACCTATTACAATTTCTGAAAAAGAGTTTTATATTCCCACAACTACAATGACGAGAGCACAGGATCTGCAGGAGGGAGGAAAGACGTTTTCAGAAAGCAACCTACATGAAATGCAAACAAAAATACATAAAAAGGGACACCATTTATAAGTCTCGGTAGCTAATGATACTGGAGAAGAAGAACAAACGGATAGAGAAGAAGAACAAACGAAGAACAAACTGTGAACACAGAATCAAATGGATACAGAGCTAAACAATTTCATAACCTCATCTTCCTCACAAGATCAAACGAAGAACAATGAGAATAAGCTAAGCTACTGTGGTTTCAGAACAGAAAAACTCTGAGATGGATGAAGAGATAAACCGAAATCAAAGCTAAAACTCGAGAATAAGAACTAAGATCTAAACCCACAACACAAAACGCGAGAATCATACCTGAAATCGCGAGATGTATGAAGAGATAAACTCGAGATCGAAGCTAAACGAGGATAATCCCACAACACAGAACCTTCAATACAAATCAAAAACGAGATTCAGTAAACCTTCAATCAAAAACAAAGGAATCGATCTAAACTTACCTCGAAACAAAGGGGACGAAGATGCACGAGAAGAGGAGAGAAGGATGCAAGTAAGGAATCACTGGGAATGAAGAGAAATCGGAGAAGGAAGAAGAGAATCGCGTCTCTCTTTCGCGGAAGAGAAGAAAAAAAAGTAGCGATTCTGAAACTTTCCCTAAATTGTTCAACCCTAGAAATTAAGTTTATTGGGCCAACCCAACACCCATTTGGTTTAGACCAGTTTACCCATGGGCAAAGTTGGTTTTGAACCCAATTAACCCATAAATTATTTGGGTGTAACCACAGCCCGCCCATATTTATTTGGCATGGGTTTGTCCATGGGCCACCCACCCACTTGACACCTCTACTGAGAGGAGAAAAATACAATTGTGTTTTTTATAAATCTCGAGGCCGGTTGGTTACAAGCGATTAATTTTCTATATATGTGTTTAGTTGAGGTTCCAATGTTTATTTTGATAGAGAGCTTTTGGTAAAGTTTGTACGATCTTATTTATAGTTGAATACAGACAACTGGTTTCTGTCTTTTTGGTAAAACAGCTTCTCAGACTTGAGATCGATGTATTGTTTTACTTTATCCATGTTGTATATTGGATATTTCTTTTAGATCATTCACTATGGTTGTAAATGTGTTTATATGTTATTTTTGGATCAGAAAGAACTAGCTCAAAGGTTTGAGAGAGTAAGGTCTCTGGATCTGCATCCTACAGAACCATTGTAATTTTAAGCATTTTATTGTTTTCTCGTGCAGCGTAGTTGTAGTCACTGAAAGAAAAACTTTGACCACTTGCTATCCTTAATTTTGTGGAGTAGCACCATGTTCGTTGTTTTATAGCTGTACCTTTATTTCCTGCTACTCTGGACTGGGAACTGATATCACATTATTTTGCTGGTTTCTAGCAAGTTACTATTTTGGAACTAGCGGACACATGAGGGAAAATAGTTTTATTTTGTTTATCTGTTTTCATATGCACATGGTAACCAAACGTGTACTTGAAAGATTGTTTTCTTTATGTATTCTATGAGGTTTCAAAGACTTCTCATAGATTTGTAGGATGCTTTTATGATTCATGGACCTTATTCTAATTTGGATCTAGCTTGATAATCCTCAGGTGATTGCTAAGCCTTTCGAGGTATCCGAATTATACCAAGTATCTCATCTTTCTTTCTTCTGGTTTAGTAAAAGTGTTTTAGTTTTATTTCTTTTTTGCTGTTTGTTTTATTTTTTCATTGATACCACTTTTCTCAATTTTTGTAGGATTCTGATAAATAGTAAATTAGTAACGAGAAGAGCTTTTGATTGTGAGACTTCTTTAGTCTGAACGGACGACATGAAAGTGGCTTCAAGAACAAATAAAACCAGTCAAGTACTCATAAAACAAAAGAAAACAGAGCAAGTGGATATTTGTTTCTACCGTTTAGGAGATTTCTCAATTTACATGCCACAAAAGTATCATCCCCAAAAACCTAAGACGAAGACGTGATTTAGTCATCGGTGGTTCTAAGAGGTTGGAGAAGAAGAATTTGTATTGAGATTAAGCTTAAGTGTTGTTCGATGCTAGACGATTTAAGATATCTAATATTCTTAAGAAATATAGGTTCATATAATCTAATTTACTTCCTTTTTTATCCTCAATTTCTATCCATAGATCATATCATCTTAATTTCAACTATATTTGAAGTTATAAGTAAGAAGAATGGTTACATACACTCTACTCCCTACAAAGAATAATTCTTTTGGTAGGCTTATAATAAGCATGGTATTTCTTCAGTTTTGAATATGCATGGTTTGCAATAATGTAATTAATTATCCTTTATATATTTATTGTCAGTTAAAATGTTGTATTCAAAATTTCAAATTCATTTTATTTAACTAGACTAATAATAACATTGTGTATAATAATATGCGTGTGTGATACGGACCAGCCTCTTTGTCGTACTTAAAAGAAGAATTTTTTTAAAAGAAACATATAAATACACAAGGCTCACGAAACACAACAAATGAGATGTAAGAAAAAGATAGATATTTGTAGTGATACCATTAACCGAAACCGTAAGCTATTCAGCTGTTCATATAGATAGAAAAACTTATTAATACGGTAGAACGTGATTTATTCACTAACGACTCACAAAAATTGTTCTAAGAAAATAATTGGATCAGTTAAACCCAGGTCACTACTCATTATACCGATGAAGTAAGTTTCCTTCCCGTTTTTATACGTCATTGAGACTACTATAAGTTCCTTTCTCCTTTTTTTCCTTTTTTTTTATACTATGAGGTGTTTGAGTCTTCGGCCCAAATAATTTTTTCAGGCTCGAGAACAGTTGACGCTAATACTATTTCTGGCGTAAAACATCTCTTCCGGTAGAAATCTAACCCCTGTTACTTATACTAATATTACGATATTTAATAATACATATTCTACAAATATTTTGGATAATGGTATTTTGGTATATTATTTAATTTAGTAACATATGTACCTCTAAATTTAACAAAATAATAAAGTAAAATAAGTAGTTATATTTGAATAATATTTGGGGTGAGATTTCACTATATTATATATGTTAGTAATATATGTACCTCTACTTTTAACAAAATACATGGTAAAATAAATATATATGTATTTTAAATACATCATAAATACTTTTAGATATATAAATACACATCACAAATAACAAAATTGTAGTTTATAGCAAAACAAAAGCAAGAAAAATTATTTACAACAAAATTGTAATTTAAAGCAAAACAAAAGTAAGAAAAATTATTTACAAGATGTTACAAAAAAAATATTTACGAGATATCATTACTGAGAATCACTGAAAACAAGTTGAGATATCAATTAGAAGATTTTTTTTGTGTTATGTGATAATTTCATCTTAAACTGTAAAAATTACCATCAAATGTAAAATCGGGAAACAAACATCGCTGTTGATGAAAATTGTACTTTCAATGATGTACTCGGGGTAAACACTTCATTATGAACTAAATTAGAATTTTCAGGTTTTTCTGCGTATGTGTAGCGATACCTTTTATCTTTTTTTTCACTTTCTTTCGTTGTTCCTATTCCCATTTTAAAGGTCACTACACATTCCTTTTATTCCTTTTCCTTTCACTTTCAATGATGTACTCAGGGTAAACACTTCATTATGAACTAAATTAGAATTTTCAGGTTTTTCTGTGTATGTGTAGTGATACCTTTTATCTTTCCCATTTTTCATTCCTCTTATTCCTTTTCCTTTCATTCCTTTTCTAACTGGTGACCTTTAAAATGGGAATAGGAATAAGTAGAAAAGGAATGAAAGGAAAAAAATAAGAGGAATGAAAAAAATATTTATTACTTTTGTTTCATATCAATTTTGATAAGGAATGTTTTTGTTCTATAATTCCTTTAATTTTAGGGAATGACAAGGAATGATACACAGCAAAAATTCCTCATAAATGGTGTAATTTGTAAGGAATGAGTAGGAATTAGCTATTCCCCTTAGTTTCCTATGTCACCATTACACCCTTAGACCACCTCCATTGGTTAGAGCATTGAAGGGGGTTCTTAAAATTAATTTATTGTTAACTGTGTACTTTTTGAAGTTTCGAATCCTTAATATTATAATTAGTTTTGAGAAGGTCCATTGGGAGAACCCGTATGAGGTTTTTAAAGTTTTTTTTTTTGTTTTTAGAAATTGAATTATTAAATTTCAATTTTACAAAACTTATAAATTATCGGATTTCATAAAATTTAAACAAAAACGACATAAATTTTTTTAAAAAATTGAAATACAACTTTATTATTAGAAATTTTAAACAAACATGAAAGAAATGCATAAACGAGGAAAAATCGATTAGTTGTAATTTTGATTTCTACCAATTTTTTACCATATATTCTCAACCAAATCAGCTTTCAGTTATTGATGTATTTTTTTATCACGAACTCGATTCCGAATGCTCATCATATTGCCGAGATATGAAGGAATATCTGTAGAATACGTAAAATTTGGTCAAATTTTTCATCTATTTCATCGAAATTATTAGAAGAAGATGCCATTTACTCTTGCTTAAAATGTGAAGAAAGAAAAAAATGCTTAAAATGTAGGAGAAAAATAAGATAGGAGAAAGATAAGATTTTTAGTAATCTGGAAAATGAACGATCATCAATTTGCATGGATTTTATGGTACATTTGGAAAAGAAGGAATAATAAGGTTTTTAGTAATCTGGATATTTATCCCAGGGAAACGCTCAAATTTGCGGAAACAGAGTCAACACTTTGGGCAGAAACACAAATATTGACCACACCGAGGGAAGCACAACATTCAGAAGTTTCAAATCTACCATCAATCCCAGGTAGGTGGTGTTTCACGGATGGTTCTTGGAAAGATAAGGATTTTTATTCAGGTCAAGGCTGGCATAGCACTCTGGAAGGTTTTGAGGGACTAATGGGGGCAAGGGATGTAAGAGCGAGTCTCTCCCCTCTTCATTCGGAGGTGGAGGCGTTAATTTGGGCAATGAAGTGTATGAGGAATTTGCATCAGTTTCAGGTCACGTTTGCAACAGATTGTTCTCAATTGGTGAAGATGGTTTCGGAACCAGAAGAATGGCCAGCTTTTGCAAGTTATTTGGGAGATATCAAGACCCTGCAAAAAAGTTTTCTCAGCTCAGAGATCATTCATGTACCACGAGCGTATAATTTGAGAGCGGATAATCTGGCACGAAGTGTTAGAGAGCAACCGTCTTTCGTCGTAAACATTGATGCGGAATTACCAGTGTGGTTTACAGAGTCAGTATGAGTCTGTTTTAAGTTGATGACAAAAAAAAGATAGGAGAAAGAAACAAATGCTTAGATTATATGAGAAAAATTTGATAGAATATAATGTTGTTGTTTGAACAAATGTGTTCTATGTGAAGCAAATGAGTTGGACGACACACAACTTATAAAGAAAACATAGCTCAAGAGAGAACTTATAAAAAAAATAGAGACAGCAAAATCTTGGCTTATTGTGTCACATGTCTTCGGTCTTGGCTGACATGGAGATGCACCAGACTGCAACTGGCAACCAAATTACAGGAACCGCCCACCAAACTGTAAGAGTCAAGAACTGTGTTTCCATTGCATAAATATGTCAGAGAATGGAGATCATATGGTTATTAACATTGCCAGTTACTGTATACATTTGAAAGAATAAAAAACGTATATACCTCCCAAAATTCACTGTGGAAGAACCGAAGGCCTTCCTTTGTCACAATGGTTTGGTGAACCCATTCCTCGTAAGCTTCACCAAGATGACCAACCTTTAAAAAATCCAAAGCAATGACAAGAGGGGGTTAGTTAGCAAGGCAACGTTAACATAAACTATTTAAATCCTAAGGAAACAGAGTAGTATGTACCTGAGATGCCATTGTAGAAAAACGATCACGAACCGCTCCATTCCACAAAACTTTTGATCACTCCTTTCGCCGCCATTCCCATGGAAGTGTTGTGAAGATCCGTGAATCTGGTGGCGATTTGTATGTAAAGCGGTAAAAGCTGCTTCTTCCGAGCGTTAATCTATTGCCCATACGTTCTCAGATTCTCGACTATAGCCGAACCGGCCTAGAGTATCCCTTCGAAAAGATCTCTCAGCCCACCCGAAAACCCTCGCCAGTTCGCTAGGATAAACAACGGAAGCCCTTCCCGGTTGAAATCCATGAGCGCTTGAGCCGTCTTGGCTGCTGAACCAGGAGACGACCACGGAGAGAGAGAGAGTGACGAAGAGATTCTTTTGATTACATCGAAGAAGAAACGATGAAGAGAAAGAGAATCACCGTTTTTTTTCAAGCCAATATCCATCCGCCACGTACCAGCTCTACTTTCTCTTAATTAGGTAGCGGTTCTGTCTGATTATTGCATTTTTCATTTTTTTTTCTCTTTTTCCCTTAAGAACCTTGACATAAACCTTCCGATGGACCTGCTATTAGTATATAGCACTTCAGAGTTCAGACCATTTGAATAATTTTTCAAAAGTTTTTTCAAATGCTAGATAGTTTTAAATTTGGATCTTGCTTTTCATGACTAATTTTATGCTCATTTATCTCTACTAATTTAAAACCTGAAGAAACAATGAATATTTAGTTACAAGTTCACATCCAGCATACTAACATACTGAAAGACCATGTTGACTTTTACGTACATAATACCAAATACGATGTTCTCATATGCATCATTTACGTAACGTACTTTTAAGAAATAACTTAAAGTATAATGCACTTATGTTGAGATATAATTTATATACTAAAGCACAAATCACCTTACTAATCAAATTATGCCACATAATTAATGTTTTACTTTTCAAAAAAAAAAAATACTAAAAAGAAAAAAAATGAAATATTAAAAGTTCAAAACAGTTTACGTCTTCTCCACTTAAAACGAAAAGAAAGCAAAATAATTGTTTGAACTGCCTCTGATAGGCCACGATCTCCACTCCCTATGTTAAAATCAACTTTAGATGAACACATAAAATCACTTTGCATAACGAATGTGTGAACAAAATTATTTAAAACAATTCATTTTTTCAAAAAGTAACTGATGCTTTCATCCTTTAGAACTTGGTTTTAAAAAAAAAACTTGGTTTTTCTGATCTTAACAAAGTTTTTGAAGTTTCTGTAGCCATCGATATTGTGCATAAAATGATTTTGGAAAAGAAGCCAAAGTTATAGATGGCTTTCGGAACGTCACTGGTGTACATTGGTTATTGGTTCAGGAGAGTTACTAGGATAGTTGTTTAGCAAATGAGTAAGTGATAAAATAAAATGTCATGGTATATCAATTATTTCTTTTAACTATATTTTACTTATCATCGACAAACTAAAATGTCATGGTATATCAATTATTTTCTTCTAATTAAAACATATTTTTTTAATTATTCAAATTTTCTTTGATGTAAAGTAAATATTAATTTGTGTAACAACACAGTATTTTTTTGTCAACATTTAACAACAGAGTTAAATTGAACTAAAGAAGATGATTTTGTTATTAAACAAGATGTTGTGGATAAAGAAAAACAACACTTTAATTTTCCTTAATTTTGTTAAAAAAATGAAGAATACCTTGAAACATACTAGTATTATACTAAATTGCAAAAATGACTATAAAGTATTGATTCGAGATTTAACCGAGTGAATTTGGTTAATTATCAAAAAATATTACCATTCATATATATAACAAAATATAGTAAAATAGGATTTGAAATATAATACATTTTTAACAAATATTGATATAATTATCTGAAATTGACTACTCTTCAAAGGAATAACCTAAAAGCTAAAGTATATAAATAATAGATGCAGTCAGATAAACAATAGTTACAAATAAAGTGAAATTCATCAACTTAGTGAATCACAACAATTTTTTAAAAAATATTGTCAACTTTTTTGTCTTAAACATTTTATAAACTTTTGTTTTAAAATAATCTAAACAACTAAAGATAGCGACGGAAGA
Source organism: Brassica juncea (assembly GCA_018703725.1). Classification (NCBI taxonomy): domain Eukaryota; kingdom Viridiplantae; phylum Streptophyta; class Magnoliopsida; order Brassicales; family Brassicaceae; genus Brassica; species Brassica juncea. Next base: position 12,354,990 of record CM031937.1, read on the forward strand.
CGAGGTCCGACAGACATTGTTTATGATGCACCCAGAAAAGACTCCAGGATCGAACGGAATGACGGCTCTTTTTTTCGTACATTCCTGGCATATAATTAAGAAAGATTTGGTTGAGATGGTAAATAATTTTCTGGTGTCTGGAGAAATGGACTCATGGTTAAATATTACCAACATTTGTATGATCCCAAAGACAGAGAGGCCTACATCAATGACGGAACTACGGCCGATAAGCCTATGTAATGTAGTGTACAAGATTATCTCGAAGGTTTTGTGTCATCGACTGAAAACTTGCCTTATATACTAAAACACAAGTCACCTTACTAATCAAATTATGCCACATAATTAATGTTTTACTTTTCAAAAAAAAAAAATACTAAAACGAAAAAAAATGAAATATTAAAAGTTCAAAACAGTTTTACGTCTTCTCCACTTAAAACGAAAAGAAAGCAAAATAATTGTTTGAACTGCCTCTGACAGGCCACAATCTCCACTCCCTATGTTAAAATCAACTTTAGATGAACACATAGAATCACTTTGATAACGAATGTGTGAACAAAATTATTTAAAACAATTCATTTTTTTCAAAAATTTACTGATGCTTTCATTCTTTATAACTTGGTTCTAAAAAAAAACTTGGTTTTTCTGATCTTAACAAAGTTTTTGAAGTTGCTGTAGCCATCGATATTGTGCATAAAATGATTTTGGAAAAGAAGCCAAAATTATAGATGGCTTTCGGAACGTCACTGGTGTACATTGGTTAGTGGTTCAGGAGAGTTACTATGATAGTTGTTTAGCAAATGAGTAAGTGATAAAATAAAATGTCATGGTATATCAATTATTTCTTTTAACTATATTTTACTTATCATCGACAAACTAAAATGTCATGGTATATCAATTGTTTTCTTCTAATTAAAACATATTTTTCTAATTATTCAAATTTTCTTTGATGTAAAGTAAATATTAATTTGTGTAACAACACAGTATTTTTTTGTCAACACTTAACAACAGAGTTAAATTGAACTAAAGAAGATGATTGTGTTATTAAACAAGATGTTATGGATAAAGAAAAAAACACTTTAATTTTCCTTAATTTTGTTAAAAAAATGAAGAATACCCGTGCGTAGCACAGGTTGAAACATACTAGTATTATACTAAATTGCGAAAATGACTATAAAGTATTGATTGAAGATTTAACTGAGTGAATTTGGTTAATTATCAAAAAATATTACCATTCATATATATAACAAAATATAGTAAAATAGATTTGAAATATAATACATTTTTAACAAATATTGATATAATTATCTGAAATTGACTACTCTTCAAAGGAATAACCTAAAAGCTAAAGTATATAAATAATAGATGCAGTTAGATAAACAATAGTTACAAATAAAGTGAAATTCATCAACTTAGTGAATCACAAATTTTTTTTTAAAAAATATTGTCAACTTTTTTGTCTTAAACATTTTATAAACTTTTGGTTTAAAATAATCTAAACAACTAAGGATAGCGACGGAAGACGAGGTCCGACAGACTTTGTTTATGATGCACCCAGAAAAGGCTCCAGGACCGAACGGAATGACGGCTCTTTTTTTCCAACATTCCTGGCATATAATAAAGAAAGATTTGGTTGAGATGGTAAATAATTTTCTGGTGTCTGGAGAAATGGACTCAAGGTTAAACATTACCAACATTTGTATGATCCCAAAGACGGAGAGGCCTACAACAATGACGGAACTAAGGCCGATAAGCCTATGTAATGTAGTGTACAAGATTATCTCGAAGGTTTTGTGTCATCGACTGAAAACTTGCCTCCCCTCTCTCATTTCAGAAACTCAATCGGCATTCGTGGCAGGAAGGTTGATATCTGATAATATTCTTATAGCCCAGTAAATGTTTCATGGCTTGAGAACCAATAAATCATTCCAAGGGAAATATATGGCAATCAAAACGGATATGAGTAAAACGTATGATAGGGTGGAATGGGATTTTATCGATGCCCTTCTGTAGAAAATGGCTTTTGATCCTCATTGGATCAAACTAATGATGGAGTGTATATCGTCGGTTCAGTATCGGGTTTTACTAAATGGTCAACCGCGTGGTCTCGTAATTCCACATAGGGGTTTACGTCAAGGGGATCCTTTATCTCCTTATTTATTCATTATGTGTACTGAGGCCTTAATTGCAAACGTCAAAAAGGCTGAGAGAGAGAAACAATTAACGGGAATGAAGGTAGCCAGTGTCCATCGATATCTCATCTGCTCTTTGCAGATGATAGTCTTTTCTTTTGCAAGGCACAAAAAAAGGAGTGTCAAACAATTCTCAGGATTTTAAAGGAATATGAGGCTGTATTGGGTCAACTCATAATTTTTCAGAAATCTTCGATTCAATTTGGACATAAGATTGACGAATCTAGTCGACAGGAACTGAGAGATATTTTGGGCATACATAATTTAGGGGGAATGGGATCTTACCTGGGACTGCCAGAAAATCTTGGAGGTTCAAAGATATAAGTTTTCAGTTTTGTGCAGGATCGTTTAAATAATAGAGTTAATGGTTGGATTTTTAAGTTTTTCACTAAAGGAGGAAAGGAAGTGATCATTAAATCAGTGGTTACGGCCTTACCAAATCATGTGTTGTCTTGCTATTGTTTACCAACTGCAAAAAAATTGACAAGTGCAGTAGCACAATTTTGGTGGAGTCCAGGGGGAAGTACAAAAGGGATGTACTGGAAATCATGGGACAAATTACGTGAAAATAAGGATGAAGGAGGTTTAGGTTTTAAAGACATCACTGATTTTAATACGGCGATGCTTGGTAAGCAGTTATGGTGTTTGATAGAGAAGCCAAACACTTTATTTTCTCGAGTTTTCAAAGGATGGTACTACAGGAATGCCTCACCCCTGGAACCGATTAAATCATATTCTCCGTCATATGGCTAGCGGAGTATTGTTTCCGCTAGATCTCTGGTAAGCAAAGGACTAATCAAAAGGGTGGGATCAGGATCATCTATTTCCGTATGGAACGATCCATGGCTCCCAACCACTCGCCCGAGACCAGCAAATAAAAATCAACATAACTTTTATCCAGACCTTACAGTGGACTCTCTCATTGATTCTGCTTCGCGAACTTGGAATTCGCAGGTAATTCGGGCTTTGGAGGATCCCCAGGATGTGAAGATTATAGAAAGCATACCGTTGATTTGGACTCATATGGTAGATCGGGATGGATGGCACTTTACAAAAAATGGGAAATACACGGTCAAATCAGGATATCAAGTAGAACGGATTTACCTAGACAAGGAAAAACCACCAGCAGTGGTTGGACCCACGGTTGATATACTGAAGGCGTTCTGTATGAAAGTACGGTGCCCACCGAAGATAAAACATTTTTATGGCAATTGGTGTCAGGATGTATAGCTGTTAAGAAAAATCTGCGAGCCAGAGGAATACAAGGAGATATATGTTGTGTCAGATGTGGAGCTTCAGAGGAATCGATAAACCATGTGTTTTTTGAATGTCCTCCAACACTTCAGGTTTTGGCTCTCTCAAAGATACCATCAAATCCAGCTAATTTTCCAACTAGTTCTCTCTTCACAAACATGGATCATCTCTTTTGGAGAGTCCTCCCGCAAATGGATGATGATCAGTTTGCATGGATACTATGGTATATTTGGAAAGGAAGGAATAATAAAGTTTTCAGTAATCTAGATATGGATCCTAGGGACACACTTATACTGGCAGAAACAGAATCAACACTTTGGGCTGAGACACAGTTGTTGCACACACAGAGGGCAATACCACATGCAGAGGTTGCAACCCTACCGTTAATTCCAGGACAATGGTGTTTTATTGATGGTTCCTGGAAAAAAAAATGATCTTTTTTAAGGACAAGGTTGGTATAGTACTCTAGAAGATTTTGATGGTATGATGGGGGCAAGAAATGTCAGGGCTAGTCTTTCCCAGGTGGAGGCGTTACTTTGGGTAATGGAGTGTATGAGAAACTTACATCAGTTTAAGGTCACATTTGCAACGGATTGTTCTCAATTGGTGAAGATGGTTTCGGAACCAGAAGAATGGCCAGCTTTTGCAAGTTATTTGGAAGATATCAAGACTCTGAAATAAAGTTTCCTCAGCTCAGAGATCATTCATGTACCACGGACGAAAAATTCAAAGGCGGACACTCTAACACGCAGTGCCAGGGAGTAACCATATTTTGTCATTCACATGGATGCAGAGCTCCCATTTTGGTTTACAGAGTCAGTATGAGTCTGTTTAAGTTGATGACAAAAAAAAAGAAACAATCCGCGCGTAGCGCGGAAAAAGGATCTAGTATCTGTAAAAGATTGATTACATCCCTCCACAAGACCCATCAAATAAAAAGATCCGGTCATTAAAATTGTTCAGATTGGCTTGATTTGACACTGACCGGCTGTTCGCGTGTGGCTAAAGACTGCTTTGTTCGGAAATGCAAGCCAAACGCTTTAGCTCGGCTTGGAAGTTCGATCACTCGGCCCAAGAGAGGAGGTTTAACCCCTTAGGTTAAGTCAACTTAGGGCGAATGACAAGAAGGTTTATATACAAAAGGAGAACAAGACCGACAAAAAAGGGATCCAGACTTTCTCACACACACTTGACGGCCAGAAATCAAGGTTTAATCGACTTTTATTTTTCCAGCCAGCTCAATGAGCACCGGTTAAGTTTTCCGACTATTCTCATATCTGTGCGTGAGGGCGCGTTGATGGTCAGATCGACAAGCGGTTAGCACTGAAGGATTCGTCTCGGCGAGGGCTTCGATTTGATCCCTTGATCGTTTTCTGGGTCCTCACGGTTTGAGAGAACGGCCTCTATGAAGTTCCGAGGCAGATTCCTTTGCGTTTAGGGTTTGATGATTTTTGGCTGAGTTGAAGAATATTTCGTGGGGACTTAGGGTTAGAGCATCGTGCTGATAACGTGTTATAAAATAAGGGGAAAGTCTATATCTTTATTAGACAATAAGGAGCCCTTTATATAGGGAATTACATAAGTTCGAAACCCTAATACAATATGTACTATGAAAAACAAAGACATAAAAATACGGGCCTTCGGATATAGGCTTCCACCAAACCTTGGTTTATAACATATTATTATATTTTGACTTCGTAGCTGAAAATAAAATGTAGCTACAAAATTAGATGGTCTCTGATTTATTGATTCACTTTTCCATTTTTATGTATTGCGAAGCAAAACTTTCTGAAGTGTGGAGAAGATACAAGGGCATCATATGAAATTGCTTTAAAAAAAGATTTATTTTGAATCTCTCTTTAAAGTCTTGCAGTACCTTTGTTCTGACCAGGTGCCTATTTTCTACGACAGTTTGAATCCATGTATGTAGTTTTCGTACTCATTATTAGTCTTTAAACAGAAGGATAATTGCATGAATATGTGAAACAATGCGATGATTTCCGTAACTACTATGTAAATGCAACAAAAGGAGTACCTTAAGAAGAATAGGAACTTCCCCCCACTTCCCTGCTTGGTCTTTAGTGTTGTTTATATAAAAGATAATATAGAAAAAATAAATTAACAAAATATCTATGGGGCTAGAGTTTAAATCATTCCACGGGGTTAAAGTTTAGAGGCTGCCATCTTATCTTGCAACTTATAGATATACAAAAATTATGATTATATGCTATCGCAACAACATTATAATCAATGTCACACATGCTTTTATTACAAACAGATAAAAAATTTGTGTTCATAATGTAAACAAGATATGCATAGTTTTCATATCAAAAATAAAAATTACAGTTCTTTTTAATAAGACCATCCAGTTTAGCAGCAATATAACACAAGTAGTTTCAAAAAAAAAAAAAAATATATATATATATATATATATATACCCAGAGTCTCGACATGGGGGGCTTCAAGTCAAATAGTCGATCGCAAACTTAAAGGATCGCTGTTGTTTAAAGAAAAATTTACCTCCTAGGCCACTTTTTGACTTTGCTATTACATTCCAAGTCACTTTTCACTTGAGACATACATTATAGTGTATGAAAGACATCAACACCCCCAACTAAAAGACAACCAACTTCCAACGTTTATTTGAGTTACTAAAGAACATGTGGCCATCGCTCCTCTTTCTTTTCATTTTACCAATTTTTAAAAACTCTAGTCAACATAATTTTTCTTTTACAGATTTTTTTCTATTGCGTTCACAACAATCATCTATTTTTTGCATTCACTACTAAATGTGCATCATACATAAAACCTCGTCCCCAACACCTTGTCCATGGAACTTTATACATAAAACGTTTTCTTTTGGATCAAACTTCTTGTACATAAAACAAACTTCATCCACCAATTGTAAGTTTAAGAAAAAGCCAAAAATATATAAATTGAAAAAATGTTACATGTTTTATCTGAACACGTCCACAAGAAAATAAGATGAAACAAGTTCAATGTGGATGGATTGATTGTGTATGAAAACCGTATATGAGAGGTTTGTAAACAACTGTCGTGGATAGGAGGATCGTGGATGGTTGTGTTGTTTATAGTTTCCATCATAAATGATTTGCTTTTTCAGAACATGAAAATAGATCACTGTCTACATAGTTACTGTCCACATACACCATGTCCACACATATGTTGTCCACACCTCGCCTGTGGACAATCACAGTGCATCTACATCTCCTCAACCATGTTCTATTTTGTATGATAGCAGTATTTATCCACTCAATTTATAGGACAAAATCTCTGTATAATATATAAACATAACGGTTATGTAGTTTCTATGTGGACATCGTCATTCTTTAAGTATATGTACATGTTAACATCCACATCCATATGTTTCAATTATTGGATACGTACGTGACTACGTGTATAGACTTAAAAATATTACAAAAAACATATCAAAGTAGATATCAAATTAAATTGTAGAGAATAAAAAAATATAATTTATTATATCAACAAATTAGTTATATATATATATATATATATATATATATATATATATATATATATATATATATATATATATCTTCAATTTAAAAATAAACAAAAACAAAACATTAAGAGATATACTCAATAATAATAAAATAAAAAATCTAATTTCTGGAAACACTTTCTCTCTTTCTCCTAACTGAACCAAAACCTCTATTTCATCTCACTAAGGGCAAACATGTCCAATCTCTTCCTAGGTCCCACAAAAAAGTGTCTTGCAAGTAGAAAGTGGCTCTACATGTAATGGAAACTCATAATGTGACCTATACTGTAATCAACTCGTTGTTTAAAAGAGCGAAGAAAAAAACAACAACAACAAACTTAATCCATAAATGACTACGTATTTCAAAGAAACACCTTAATTCAAATAATATGTAGGACATATATAAACAAAACATGAAGACATTCAAACAATAAAAGATGTTAGATGTAGATTAGTCAAACTAAAATACCATAACGCCCTAATCATGATCATAAATACTAAATAATCCCATAATATATTGTTTTATATATATAAAAATTAACCAAATTCTTAGGATTCAAAATGCACCAATACCATCCTAAGTAAATCACATTTAAATATATTTTTGGACACAATAACATTTAAATTTATTAAGTTAGAACTTAAAATATAACAACACTATTTACAACCTAAAATAAGGATTATGCTATACAATTAATATATATACTGCGCGTATTAATTATATATTATAAATGTCTTATGGTCAACACACATATATAGGTCTATTGAATAAAAGACTACAAAAAAATTCGAAAAATTTACACTCTAACATACTTTATCTCTTCTCCATAACATTCTAACATACTTTTTCCATGTCAGATACTTTTTTATGTATTATTGTCTTATTTACCCCTAAAACTAAAAATCATTTAATTACTTTTTCTCTTCTCTTTACTTTTCTTTTCTTTTATCGTGACTCAAATCCTCCTTCTCTTATCTCAATATCTAGAAATCAATTAGTTACATTTTTCTCTTTCAAACCTTAGACTCAGAAGATTCATCATTCTCACTATTGGAGACCAAAAATCACGGTTACTCCACGACATTTTCTCCTACACTGAAAAGTATGACAAATCCTAACTTATTTTCCCTTATTTGTTTATAGTTTGACCTAGATCCCCTTCATTCTTTTTTTTAGCGGAATTGCGAAGGCCACCTCCTCCTCCTTCTCGACGAAAACACAATCCACCGTCAATTTCTCAATGGCGTTAACTTCTGAAACTGTCATTGATTTCTAGAAACCACAATGAATGGTATGACCTCTCTTATCTGATTTTTAATTCCTCATCCCATGATTATAGCTATTGTTTACACCTAGATCTCCTTCTATGGTTATGCAGAAACCGGAACCCTGACCACATCAGGAACTCAACTCCAGAAATAAAACCCACTTCCACTACAAGAAAACACAATATTAACGACGGCGGTATTCCTCATGAATTCGTCGTAAAAGCTGCTTTACGAGGAATTAGCGAGGAAACACGTTTGCTCGTTACTCGTTCGTCGTAACGCATATTTACTCGCCAAGTCGTCGTTAAGTAGCGAGAAAATGGTTTCGTCGTAAAGACCAAGTACAAAAATTCGTCTTAAAGACCACATAAGCTTTCCACGTAAGGAGGTCGCTAAGAATCCTCGTAAAAACCACGAAAACATTTCCTCGTCAATAACACGTAAATAATTTTCCTCGTAAGTTCCACGTTAAGTTTGCCTCGTGACTTCCACGTAAAATTTCCACGTGTAAAACACGTAAAGTGCTCGAAAGATTTTCCTCGTAAACACGACGTAATGCTTTCCTAGTTATTTCATCGTAAGGTTAGCGAGGAATTTACTTTGTTTTTTATACAGATTTTTTTAAAAAAATTTATAATTAGAAAAATAATTATAATTATAATTATATTTATAAATTATGAATAAATATTTATAAATTATGAATAAAAATATAATTTAAAACAAAAATCAATACTAAAATATTTTTATACATAAATAAGTTTAAATAAATACAACAACAAGAAGAAAAAAAACTAAGAGTCGTTCATCGTCCGGTAGAACTCGTCACTCCTCCTCTCTACATCCGCCTCGTCATCGGTCTCGGATGTCGACTCGACTGGAATGGGATGTTGTCATCGCATGTTCCTCAACAAGGACTCCCATTCCGGATTTGTGGGCGCTATGACGTCCAAGAAGTCCTCGACTCCACCCATACCAGCTGTGAACACAGTTTTTGTCGATGCCAACTCGTTACGCAGCTCAGTGACCTCGTCATCCCATCTCTGAGCATAAGACGATGTCGCTCTCAGGACATCGTTGACGGAACCAATCCCCAACGTACGTCCCTTTTTCTTAGGGACAACCTTAAAAACAAAAAGTAAATATTGTTAGTAAAAATTTAAAGTTAAATTAAATGAATAATGAAAAAATAATAATTTATAAAAATTTACCTCTTCGTAAATCCTATCCACTTCAACTGTGGATAGGTGACGGGTAATCCGTCGGTAGACTGCTGTGTGACCTGGGTCTGACGCTCTTGAACCCGCTCAGCAACGTCATTGAAGATTTGCTCGGACCTAGGATCTACAAATCGGCCCGCCTTGTTCTTGTGGGTCTTCTCGTAAAGTTCCATAAGAGTCGGAAACTGTCCCGTTTCTTTGGCCTACAAATTAAATATTTAAGAAAGTTAGTATATAAATTAATTATAAAAAAGACATTAATTAAATTATATATTTAATTACGTACCATCGTAATCGATACGGAACGGCGTGGGGTTTTTGGCCCGTAGAGTGAAGCATCGGCCCGTGGCCGTGCTCATCTACCGTGTTACGGGAGACAGAGCAAGCCTGGGCGACTTTGATGGCGTCAGGATCGCGGCAATAGCGGATGAGGCCATCCCAAACCTCCGTGGTGAGCTCAGCGGGTTTAACTCTCTCATACCCCTTCACGATCCACTCACCCTTCCAGTTGGAGACCGTGTCCAACAAGCGAACTTTCTCCTTCGCGTAAAACGCTTTCCTCACCCTCTCAGTGACCCCCATGGACCAATTATATTTTTGCTTTAACAGAAAAAAACAAATCTATTAGATTTAAAAAATATAAATTAAAAAATTATAGTATGTATAAATTAATAACTTACAGCGTAAATCTTGAACCACGTCTTTCTGACGTAGACGGGCGTCTTCTTCCAGTTCGGATGTGGCTTGGAGAAGTAACCCTTCATCGTGTCGTCCGATGCGAAACAATTATCAACCCCAAACCTGAAAAAAAAATTAGAATAAATATTTATTTACTAATGTTATAAAATAATTTTACGAGAATCTTAAAAAAAATGTAACATACCACAAAGTGCCATCCGGTCGGTCGGGGTCTATGACCGGTAAACCTTCTCTGCCCGGCTGAGCGAGAATATTCTCGACAGTGTACTGCGAGTAAGGAGCACTTGGCGGTACCATCAAGTCAGGGTGAATCTGGGCCGGCATCTCCGGAGCCATGGGAGGAGGCACAGGAGGAGGCACCTCTGGGACATGATGATCATGAGGAGCAGCAGCCGGTGGTGCAACAAATCGAGGAACCGATGGTGCACCAGAAGGAGAGACCCTCTGAGAAGACTGAGTCTCGGGGACGCTCACCGGACCCAAAGAACAGGGAGCTGAAGAAGAAGAACCGCCGGGATGTAAACGACTACCCGGCTCACCGAACATCGCTCTGTAGTGGGCAGTAACCTTGTTCTTTCGTATCTATTGAAAAAAAAAATAAAATCAGTAATTAAAAAATTCTATAAATCTAGCTAAATTCCCTATATTAATCACCTAATGAACACTAATTAACCTAAAATCCATAAACCTATCTAAATTCCCTAAACTAACCACCTAAACTACCCTAAACTACTCAAACTAGAGAGGAAAGAGAGAGGAAATTTACCATGACTACAATTGAAAGAGGGAGTAGAGAGGAAATGGGAAAGTGAGAGCTCGCGTGTATATATAGGATAGTTTTCCAAGTAAAAAACTCGTAAATTAATGAGGAACGCGCGAGGCCCGTGTTATTTTTTACGAGGAAATCGCGAGGCCCGTGTTATTTTTTACAAGGAAATCGCGAGGCCCGTGTTTTTCTTTACGAGGAAATCGCGAGGCCCGTGTTTTATTTCGTTGTAAGTTACTCGTTAGTTTACGAGGCAATAACGAGGATTCTGTTTAAATCCCTAAAATCCTAAACCCTAAACCCCAAATTCTAATTTGAGGATTTTAGGGTTTTGTAATTTCTGAAAACAAAGAGAAGAAAGATACTAGAATCACAAGTGGGAAGAGACAAGTCGAGACCTAGGTACGTTTAAACGTATTTAGGTTTCGCCGTGTCTTTCCACTCGTGATTTCAGATCTTTCTTCTCTTTTTTTTAAGAATTCCGAAATGTGAAGAAATGATGCTTTGGTATATATAGATTTGGTTGCCCTCGTGAATTACTCGTGAGGTCACGAGGAAATAACTAGGCCCATCTCTTCGTTTCCCGTGTTTCCTCGTGAATTCCTCGTAAGCTAACATGGTCTTTACGACGATTTGTGCTTACGTGGAATTAACGAGTTTCCTTTTTTCTTTTATAATTAAATTATGCTCGTTATTTCCTCGTAAGCTAACGTAGTTCTTACGACGAATTGTACTTACGTGGAATTAACGTGGCCCGTGTTTTTAATTTTCAGTTTCGTCGTAAAGACCTCGTTAATTTACGAGGAAATACTGAGGATTATGTTTAAATCCCTAAAATCCAAAACCCCAAACCCCATCTTCCTTACTTTCCACTTCATATATTCCTTATCTCAATCTCTTCTTTCTTATAAAAAATCACATCCATCAAATGCATTAAGTATGAAAATCAATCATATTTAAAACAATTATATCAATACAAATATATCAATCGGATACATCGACATTCTCGTCATCACTAGAAACCTCATCATTTTCATTAAACTCGTCTTCAACAGCTTCGTCCGTCGCATCGTCGGTAAGATCTTCGTACTCATGATTATGCGGATCAATGAGAAGGATGTCGTCCGCGGCAGCTTCAGGTTCCTCGACTTCATTTATCTGTTCTTCTTGCAATGGTGGTACTTCTCCACTGATGATTCGTCCTCGAGGTGTAACTTTGATCACGGATAACCAATTTATTCCCAATTCTCTCATCCGAGGGTATGGAAGGAAGCTAACTTGGTCTGCTTGTTAAGCTAAGATGAAAGGCTCGAATTTGTTGTACCTGCAAAAAAAAACCTTGAAATTAATCATACACATCATGTATGCTAAGATGAAAGGCTACAATTTGTTGTACCTTCGTCCACCATTGACATCAACTACAGCGAATTTGTTAAACCAAACACCTCTGTTGACAACGGGGTCGAACCATTCACATTTGAAGAGTACGCTTTTCCACTTCAATATCCCTGGGAATTCGACTTCAATAATCTCTGTCAGGATCCCGTAGAAATCTGTTTTCCCTTTCACACATATTCCATAGTTACTGGTTGCCCGCTGTCTACCATAGTCATATGTGTGAAAAGTATAGCCTCGTGTGAAATACATCTGTGATGTGGTAACCTTTACATGTGGAGATTGAATTACTTCGTGTAACCACTTAGGATAATCTGCATCGTCGTCATAATCAACCTGCAAAAATAAAGAGAACGTTGAGATTAATACAGATCATGTATGAAAAAAAGAATTTGATCGAGCTGCAAAAATTATAATACCTGATTCTTCAACCACTTAATAAAGTGTTGATCTTTCCTTTTGTCTACGTCACTTGTGGATACACCTGGGAATGTTTCTTCGACTTGAGAAACAAATAAGCTGTAAAATCACATTTTATATCAGTTAATCTTAATTTGGTAATTATGTAATTTATATTTATATGTGTTTAGAAGTGTCTATATATGTTACCTTTCAAAATAACGCATCAATGGATCCTCGCAATTGAGTAGAATATAGGTGTGTGCACTATGCGCGTCTTCTTCACTCGACCACCAAACCTCTTTTGATTTTCCACCGAGTCGTCCAATCTGGCTAAAGATGTCTGGAACACCCGGAACTGCATATATTGGCGTGAAACCACCATCATCAAATCTTCTTGGAGCTCTTTTCTGGGTACGTACTTTTGATCCAAAGTAGTACGATGTGAAGTGAGAAGTTTCTTCCGTCAAACTTCCAGCAATTATAGAACCTTCAACTTTTGCAAGGTTTTTTGCTTTTCCCTTCAAATATTTCATGGCTCGCTCATACTAATACATCCATCCGTAATGTACAGGTCCACGAAGCAATGCCTCATATGGGAGGTGGACAGCTAAATGCTCCATGACATCAAAAAATTCCGGAGGAAATATCTTCTCCAAGTTGCACAATAAGATGAGAATGTTCTCCTGAAGCTGTTTCACGACTTCTTATTTGAGAGTGTGTGTGCTTAGATCCCTGAAAAATGCTCCGATGCCTTGTATATTATTCCAAAAACAATTAAACACATTAGTCTTATATTATTGCAAACTAAACCGTTATAAAATTACTGTTTTATAATTTACTACCTGCAACTGCTTCATGTACGTTTGTTGGAAGTAGCTCCGCAAATGCAAAGGGAAGTATCCCAGAGAACTTTTGACCATTTTCAACACATATAGAGAGATTTGAAACATACCCATCGGGGAACTTCACTTCTGATGCCACCCAGTTGAACAACACCGACTTTTTTTTCTGAAGACAATCTGAATATCGGAACGGGAACTTATCCATTGCTTTTAATATGTAACTAAATTCTTGAGCAAATATCTGGCAAGTCCAACCTCGATTTTATGTTGTCTTTTGTCTTCCCTGGGACATTTAATATTGTATTCATGATGTTCTCAAAGAAATTCTTCTCTATATACATCACATCGAGGTTGTGGCGCAGAAGAAGATCCTTCCAATATGGCAACTTCCAAAATGTACTCTTCTTGTGCCAGTTGTGATGAACACCGTAAAAATCAGGCATATTACCGGGGACATGCCAATTACCACCACGAGGAACTGTTTCCAAAGCTCCATAGTAATCGAGTTGCGCTTCAATTAGTTGTCCAATTAAATATGGAGGAGGAGTGTCTCTCACAACTCTTTTTTGCCTAAACAATTTCTTGTTTCTTCGGTACGGATGACCAATGGGAAGAAATCGACGGTGAAAATCGAACCAACTTGTCTTCCTACCATTTTTTAGTTGAAACGCATCTGTCGTTCCATTACAATATGGACAAGCTAATCTCCCACGTGTAGTCCATCCAGACAACATCTCATAGGCAGGAAAGTCACTTATGGTCCACAGAAGCATCGCTCGCATCGTAAAATTCGTCTTCGTTGAGCAGTCATACGTCCTCTCCCCTGTTGACCACAAATCCTTCAATTATTTTATCAGTGGTTGTAGGAAAACATCCAGAGATCATTTTAGATTGTTCGGACCAGGTATTAATATGGTCAAGAATAGCAACTCCCGTTGCATGCACATCTCCGGTGGCAGGTTGTATGGCGTAAGAAAGACTGGCCACAATGAATATTGTCTCCCTGACATTCAGAATGGATTAAATCCATCTGTGCATAATCCGAGATACACATTCCGGCTATTGCTAGCGAATTCCGGATGTACTTTGTTGAAATGTGTCCAGGCTCTTGCATCTGATGGATGAGTCATCTCACCATCCGTCTGAGTATGCTCGGCATGCCATCTCATCTTTCCAGCAGTCTGCTCTGATTGGTACAATCTTTTCAATTTGTCTTTAATTGGTAGGTACCACATCATTTGGTATGGTACCCTATTACGTCCCCGTCCTTGCGGCTTGAATCGTGGCTTCTTGCGGAATCGACATTGTTTATCTTCTCTTCATCTCCCCAGTAGATCATGTAATTGTCGATGCAAACATCTATCATCTCCGAAGGCAACCCAAGACTATAAACCAGTTTCTGAATCTCATAATAAGTATCAGCAAACACATTGTCTTCCGGCAAATACTCTTTAAACAAGTCTGTCCATTCATTCATGCAACTTTCAGGTAGATTGTGATCAGTTTTAATATTCATCATTCTAGCAGCCAACGACAATTTACAGAGACCTTCTCTACAACCACTGTAAAGTGGCTGATTTGCAGCATCTAACATTTCATAAAACTTTTTTGCATCTATATTAGGTTCTTCATCTTCATCATGAGGTACAAATGCATCAGCTACCATATCATGAACCCTATCAATATCTACCATCATCTGCTCTTCTTGATGGTAACTATGTTCATTATATAAATGATGATCACCCGGTTCTTCCTGAAAATTGCTATTACTACTACTAGCTTCATGATTCTCATCATAATTATAACCTTCTCCATGTTGAAACCAGATATAATAATTTGGCGTGAAACCTCTATTTATGAAATGCTTCCAAACATTTTCATGATTTACCAATTTTGAATTGTTACATTTCCGACAAGGACAGAACATCTTACCGCTTTCTTGGGCCCGCGGTGTTGAATCTGCCTGATGCATAAATGTCTCCAGCCCCACAAGGTATTCTTTCGTCACTCTCCCGTTAGCATCCCTATGCATATACATCCACCTCCGCAACTCGAAAATATTCCCGGAGGCCGACATTTTTTTTTCTTTCACGTTTCTGTTTTTTTCTTGTTGGTGTATTTAAAATGATGTTGAAACGTCCATATTTATATGAAATTTTCGAATCTCGTAGTTGAGATTTTGCTAGGAATTTACGATGATATTTAGTTAGGTAGCCGAAAAAACATGTTACAACTAAAAAGTTGGTGTGAACTCGAAATTTCATCGTTAATTACACGTATAATGTTTCCACGTAAGGTACACGCTAATCTTACGTCGACTTTAAGAGGAAATTATATTTCCTCGTAAAAACCTCGTTAAGTTACGTCTTTTTTACGAGGAAAAACTTTCGTCGTTAGTTTACGACGAACTCACGTTGATATTATATTTCCTCGTAAGTTACTCGTAAGGTCGACGTAATTTTACGAGGATTAATTTTCCTCGTTAATTTTCGTCGCTATATTTGTGTTTTCTTGTAGTGTTCTCCTCTTATCAGCCAGTACAACGCTGAGTGGTTTTCAAACAATCCTGGGTCTAGCCCACTAACCACCGACCACACCTTGCCTGACTACTCAGACTACATCATCACCCGATCACTGCATAAAATCCAGTGTGTCAGCCCTCTGCATACCCGATACATCCTTCACCCAACCACGATTCACCATACCACACTTCACCCAACCACACTTCTCCACAACACAACTCTCATGGCCAGGCCTCTCCTGCCCACATGTCCATTGACCACAGCTCGCCCAACCACACTTTCCATCTCTTGACCACGTGTAGTGACCTGCACACCGAGAAAGAAATAGTCAGAGACCAATCTCAAAGTAAAGTTTTTATTGAATCTAGGTTTCGAATCCTTACCAAACCTTCACTGAACAGATATTGTGTAATTAATTACTTCATCTAAGTTACCATTTTTAGTAGGTTTGTACTTGATGTAACATCAGCCGTTTGATTCGTTTTAAAATAACTTAATCTGGCGGTTCACAACATATCTCATTGTTCAATAAACCTAACAATTTATTGCAAGCAGAGGAGTTAACTAATGTAAGTATGGTCACTTTCATACTTTAAACTTGACCAGACTATGTGAGATTTGGTTGAAAAGTAAATTTGATATTTGGTAGAAGTTCATTCACAAGAAGGATATTTATGGAAGAGAAAAATCAAAAGTAAATCAAATAGTACACCTCAAGTGTAAAGTACCTATATATGTTAAAGGTCTATGACAAAGTTATCTATCATGCAATTCTCTCAAAAAATTCAAGCAACACACGATTATTAATTTTATTATTTGTGTGAAATATTAATAAAATATCTATCAGTTGCTCTCTTTTTTTTTCCTTTGTTCTGTTTCTTTGTTTGCTTCTGTGTACTCTGTTTTTGTGTTTTTAATATGAAAGCCAGTTAAAAATAATATCTAATATTACATAAATAATACTATAACTAATTTTACATTTTAACTCAAATAAAATTTCAACAATAATCTTTCGTAAAATTTAGTAAATTTATAATCAAAACAATGAATTTTAAGAAATTATAATTTTAAATTTATATTATGAAAATTAATCAGTAACATTTTTGTCAACTAACCAGTAAAATTTATTTCAAAATTCATAATCATTTATAGAAAAATATAGTTTACTTGATTTTCAAATATAATAAATATAAAAGACATATCAAACATTTATATTTTTATTATCTGGGTCAAATATTAATTAAATAACTAATATTACATAATTAATTTTATAATTAATTATACATTTTAACTCAAACAAAATTTTAACAATAATCTACTGTAAAAATTAAATTTAGTAAAAACATGAGATGATCCAATTAACCATATAAAATTAAAGGAAAAATATTTGAATTTATTTACAAGTTTATTTCTTTTCTACTAACAAAAATGAAAAAAAAAAGAATCTTACATATTTTTTATGGTCATCCAACTCCAAGAAATCACAAGAAATGATGTAATGAACACATCCAATTCTTAATATATAATTAAAATATAGATTATTTAACAAAATAAAATCATCTTAAACTTTCTAGCGAGAAAAAAGAAAATCATGTTTTGAAAAATAACAAGTAATATTTATTTTAAAATATTGTAATTAACTTTTCAGATACATGGTTTATTTAGTCTTCAAATACAATATCATGTACAAAATTTAACTAATATATATATATTTTTAAATAATAAAAAATCAAATAACAATTTATAATAAATACTTACTCTAATATTTTAATTATTTGTTAAATTTATTCCGCCCATAGGACGGGTTGGCCCTAGTTTGCTTATGTTCGTTAACCATCTTTTACAATACTTTAGCTGGCTGCATTTAAACTTTTTTTATTCATACCCTAATAACATAGTGATTAGTATAAAGCTGACGTATGTTTTTCTTTAAAATGTACCGGCATTAATACATGGTGCCTAACACATCTCTCTTGCCTCTTATATAATCTCTTCTATATTTTACTTTAAAATAGAGTGACTCTATTATAGCGTTGGATTTGCTCAAATGGTTTACTCTATAATAGAATTACTCTATTATCAAGTAAAATATAGAGGAATGTTGCTTTTTCACTCCAAATATAGAGTAAGAAGATTACATTCCTCTATATTCCACTCTATAATAGAGTAATTATATTATAAAATAAACCATTGGAACAAATCCAACTCTACAATAGGTTACTCTATTTTAGAGTGAAATATAGAGAAAATTATAGTGTACCATTGGAGATGGTCTTAGTATTGGTAAGGCAATATGTATGAAGTTTCTGTTAACTTTGATCAAATGTACATAGCCAATAAATAATCCAACATTTATCTTTCAACATATTTATGTCAAACTCTTATTTTATTTACTTATTATTATAACTAAAGAAGAATGAACATGTAAATTTTCAAATAAAAAATATATAAATTAATGATAAATTAACCATGTAATCTATATAAAACAGTCAGTAAATGGCGTAATACATGGGATAAGTAGGGGTGGAACGGATCCGGATATCCGGGAAATTTTGGGTATCCGGATCCGGATCCGGATTTGCCAGATCCGTGGATCTAGTATCCGGATCCGGATTCGGAGCTTCAGGATATTCGGATTCCGGATATCCATCTAGTTATCATACTATCCACGGATATCTGGATCCGGATTCGGATTCATAAAAAAAATTAATAAAAAAATAATATTTTTAAAAATATTAAAATTCTAAAATGATACATAAATTAAATATTTATACAGTATTTATGAATATAATATTTAAAAAATTAAAATATAGTATTATAATAGATTCCTATAGAGATTTCATCCGAGCTGGCCATCAAACCAGACCAGAGGTCGATATTCAGAGACAACAATCGATCGATGCACACTCTATGCCATCGATCGACATCAGTATCCAAAGGTCGACATATCAAGATCATAATCGACCGATGCACATCCTGTGAAATCGATCGATACGGAGTCGCGCAAGAGACAAATGGTTCGAGCCGACTTAAAGCCCAAGTTTTCACCAAATTACAAGATTGTCCCTGACGAGTTTTTTAACCTAATGAACTCACTATATATAGCTTGCCTATGTGTTTAAGGCAAAGCATGCTTTCTATTTTGTTCTAGTTTATTATTTTAAGGTTTTTAGAGATTCTTAGAGTTAGAGAGAAGATCCAAAGAGATTTGTGATTGGAACTCCGTTATTTGTTTTTCTATCTATATCTACGAGTTTCTTTTATCTTGTTGCTATAAATTGCTTTGGCCATGTCTGAGTAGTTCCATGGTTAGATTTAGGATTCAAATAGGTTGTGAGGTATTAGCCCCAACTATAGATTGCTAAGTTGTGATATTCATTGTTAGGATGTTCTTAATGCTTGTGTTCTAGAGTAGCTAACTAGAATCTTGACCTAGGATTGTTTGTTAACCTGACTTCATCATGAATACATCCTATTCAATCTAAGATCACTAGAGAAAGGCGAGAGCTGATATAGAGACTTAGTGAGCATCTAATTCAACCCGCACATAAAGCTTACTAGAAGCGCGTAGATCGATATTCTTATAGAATAATCGATCGACGGAGCGAAAGGTGTATCGATCGATATTCCTATATTCATCGATCGACACTTTCTAATTGATCATCCCGACAGGTGAGATCATTAGATCTAGTCATCAGACGAATCTAGAAAGCGAACGCTGATCGATTTGTGCATAAGCTGTTGAGCTCTTCAATATCATGCATGCAACTTGTTAGGCATCTATAGGATTATAATCCTCATCACCTGAATAGAAATCCTAAGTCTAGCTACTTTCTTTAATTGTTAAAACCCTCAATCAAACCCACCGAGCAACTGCCTTCCTCAAACTTGCACTTTAAAGTTAATCATAATAAACCTAGCTTAGTCAATAAGGATTAGATCTTTTGTGTTCCCTAGCTCCCTGTGAATTTGATCCCTAAGTAATACAACTGAACCTCTTATTTGAGAGAGTAATTCACTCCTTAGGGTAATTTGAGTGATAACAAGATGATTCGCATTGGCTTAAGCAGTTACCACCAGGATCCCTTACATCCTAGGCCGACATCAAGAATGCATTCCTGCAGCATTTCTATCACGAGGCACATGCTGAGGACTTGAGGAGAAAAATTGCTATATTCACACAGAAGCCTGGAGAGTCATTCAGACACTCTTGGATCAGATTCAAGTCCTATCAGAGAGATTGCCCACATCATGGATTCAATGAAGTGCAGCTGCTTAGCACCTTCTTCAGAGGCATCGAGCTGGCATATCAGATGGCCCTTGACACAGCTAGTGAAAGCAACTTCAACACTAGGAATCCAGAGGGAGCTGTGAGACTGATTCGGAACTTCAACCATTCCTTCCTACCTTAAGACCCTTCGGGAGTTCTGTAAGGTTCCAGACGAGGTCGTGTTTCGGATTCCGGTACAGGGAGAGCGCGCAGAGGATCCTCCGGAGGGCTTCTTCACATGCTACGAGGCTTTTCTCACGCGCTGCCGCATGTGGTTTCCGATCCATGAAGCCATTGTTCGCGCACTTGATCGTTTCGAGCTGTCGATCAGTCAATTAAATGTTGTCGCGCTACAGAATTTTATCGGTGTTTTAATCCTGAGTTACGAACATGGGATGACTCTCGATGCCGATCACTTTGAGGGACTATGGTCGACGCGAAAGACCTCAATTCCTCACTCATTTCGCATGGCCCCTCGGAACTATATGTCGATAATTCAGGGGTTAACCTCACATGTCAAGGAGTGGGAAAAATGCTTTTTCTACGTCCGGACAGACGGTGCCTCCATCGAGGAGAATTTCCTTCCCTTGTTCCGTTAGCAAGTGGAATTTCCAGCATGGTAACACGGTCGGATGTTCATTTCTTTTAAGATGTCTCGGAGATATCCAAATGCTTTTTTCCGTGAACAACCTTCACGCCGCGTATCCCAGAGATTTGCAGGCCAAGCGAGACATTTTCCGCAACAGTCCGTTCATTTGGACCTCTTTCACCCCGAGAAGAATTCAGAGGGCGCTGGAACTCCATCGACCGCAAGATGTTTCGCAGCCTGTGTCGGACATGAATGAACCAGCTCCTGATACTGTTCCTGTTTGGCGAGGAAGATACAGGCCTCGGAAGGACAAAGGAATCGCGTTCGAAGATGGTAACTTTACTTCAGGCGATCGTCCGTTACCCGGATGGAACCCGGGCTTCGTTCCAGGCGATGGGAGTGGTATGAGCGAAACCCCTCTTCCGGAAGATTTCTTTGCCAACCTCCCTCCTGGTTTTGATGCCCAGTCGGCGATGGACGAGCCATCAAGGGTGGAGTTGGTCGATGAAGGTTCAAGGATAATTAATGAGGTCGGTTTTCTGACTTATGATAATTTTTTATCTTTTGACTCCTTCCTTCATTGTTCGGCCATTGATTCATGCAGGGAATGCGGGTTTTAAACTCAGCGCTTGACGCGAGTTTTAGAGAGGCACGCATTTCTCGATGGTTCCTCCGATCGAGGGAAGGATCCGAAAACTTTGGGATCCTATCGCGGTTTCAGAGGACACAGCAGAAGCGGGAGCTGATGTCGCTGACGGGGAAGGAGAAGTGGACCAGCCTGCGAGTTCATTTGGAGTTTCCATGTCCGGGTACCTAGATCTTGACCTCTGAAGGTCGATGGGATTGTTTCCCCTCTATCTTTATCTTATGACTTCGTATTGTCTTAGGCTGAGTCTTGGCCGTTTATGTATGGGTGTGTTTGGCCCGGATGAGGCCGTTTAACTTTGTTTTCGGGACAGGCCGTTGGTGGCTTTGAATCCCTGCCGCTCTGCGGCTTCATATATATATCGAATGTTTCTTAGCTAGTCTTATAATTCTGATTTATACTTTCGTCAAGCGTAGAGGGAAAGGTACGAGTAGTCACTTCGTATCTTAACTCTTAATTTGTCATTTTGTTCGTTTGCTACTTTGGTACGAGGATATTCAGAAACATTTAGGAGTTTCACGAAGTTTCGCAAGCGTTTTTAGATGTGAACGATGAGAGGCATATTTTAAGATCTCGTATCAATTTTGATATCATGCCTTGAGATGTTAGTAGGACTGGATTTACTCTCGGCTCTAAGGCTATGCAACGACTAATCGGCTTTCATTTTGCCTGTTGGTGATTTCTTCCTGATTCTTAGCGTTTAAAGTCCGCGACTTGGCGCCGGCTTATATGACTTGTGTGGTAAGAATCGAGCTTTCTCCAAAGACCGTTTGGAGTGCTAACCAAAATTCTGGGTTTTCTCTTATAGCGCGCTATGATATCCTTTTCGGATGTAAGAGGACCTTAATTTTTACGAAAGGTCTGACTACGGGTTCATTTAAAGAACCAATCGACGGGCGTTTTGTATTTTATAGTCATAGACGGACTGTTTGTTGGATGATATGGTTTTAATATCTTCGAGAAATTCGGGACGTCTCGCTTTCTTGAAGATATGTTTTTTGTTACGATCCTCGTTTAGAGAGGATGTCTAATTTAGTGGTTTTGCTGGATTGTGAATTAGATTGCGTGTACTGTCAATATGGGAGTACAAGAGTTTTTATTTCGTCCAAGGACTGCTTGGATGAATTTAGAAAGCCTTTAATTTTACTTAGGCTGTATTCGGGTCACTCTTGGATTACTATTGCTTTTGTAAGTAAATCGCGAGACCGGAAAAATTGTATTGAAAATGTTTCAAAAATATCGAGTACAAGTGCGGATATTTCGAACTTTGTGGGAGTATACGAGTATACGTACCCACTCCCCCATTTTTTGGTGAGGGGGATAGATGAACTCGCCTAATTTTGACGAGCTGCCTACGTACCTCTTTCGAGGATCAAGCCATCTCGCAGTTCTTCTAGTTGCTGCGGGTGTTTCTACTCGCCGGATTGGGCCGCTTTGATTGCTTCGACCGTTAAGGCTTCAGCATAATCGATGGCCGCTTCGGGAGTTGAGCTGCCCGCTGGCAAGGCGATGGGCTCGGAGACTTTGTCGTCTTCCCGAGAGTGTTCTGGACTCTCTTTGCTCGTTTCGGGCTGACCACGGGGGTGTTCCGAATTTGTCGCAGTTTATGCTCGGCTAGGAAGCAGAGTCTTGACTATTTCTGGCATTCCCAGACTACTGCAATTCCGTTTGGAGTTGGGAACTTGATGCCAAGGTATGGTACTGCTTTCATGGCGTTGATCCAGGGAGTTTCCATGATTACATTGTAGATGGCCGGGTTATCGACTACCGCAAAGTCGACAATTTTCGTGACTTCTTTGGCCATGACCGGGAGTTTGATGATCCAAGGGTCATAGACGTGGTGCCCGAGAAAGCGGTCAGAGGTTTTGGTTCTGGGACGACTTCTCTAAGTTTGATGTTCATTCTTCGGAGGGTGTCGTGGAAGATGACATTGACTGTACTTCCTGTATCGATAAGGATCCTTCCTACTTTGAGATTCCGGATTACCAGATCGATCACCAACGGGTCGCAATGAGGTTTGTCGATCCCGATGGTTTCTTGCTCCTTGAAAATGATCGTGTCATCGGGGACATCGTCGTCTGACGACTCGTTTGGCCAGCTAGAGATTGTGTCAGCCTTCCGTTGGTAAGCTTTGATCGATGAAACCGAGTCGTGATAGAACTGCGATCCACCGATGATCATGCTTACCCTCTGACGACTGCTGTTGTTCCCTTTGTCATCCTGCCTTCTACCGCGTTTTTTGCCCGACTGGTTTTCGTGCGTTCCACTTTCGGAAGGGTCCTTGTCAGTCTTAGGCGGGCGATCGGAATCCAAGAGGAGATATTTTATGCCTATGACCTTTGACAGTTCGCCTGAGAGGAGCTTGGCGGCGAGCCTTGCGCCGAAGACCTTGCAGTTTGCCGTTGAGTGGCCTCTTGTCTGATGGAATTCGCAGTAGGAGTTATCCTTGAACTGGTTCCTGGACCAGGTCCCGGAGGTTTTGCCTTGTTCCGAGTTAATGGCATAGTTATGCTCGCCTTGGATATCTTCCCCTTCGTGATGGATGTACTTGTCCCCTTCCCGGACGATTTCTGCGGGCCGTGCTTCTGCGAGAGGACTTTCATCTCTTCTTCCATGATGATAAAGTCTGTTGCTTTATGGAGGGCATCCTGTATCGTCCGCGGTTTTTCGAGAGATATCTATTGTCGGAACTTCGATCTAAACCAAAGGGTTTTTCTCAGGGCGTCGACTACCACCTTGTCGCTGATTCCCGTGACTCTTGCCATCAATAGCTTGAATCTTTTCATGAAATCGCGGAGCGATTCGTCCTCCCTTTGAGACAGGCTCCATAGGTCGACGTCGGAGGTCTCTCTATCCATAAACAAGGAGTACTGCTTGAGGAACTCTGATGCGAGCTGGCGGAAACTTCTGATGGAATTTCTCTTCAGGCAAGAAAACCATTCGAGCGCGGCTCCCTTGAGGTTTTCGACGAAGAGGAGGCAGTAGCCAGCGTCTCGTTCGTGTTCCCTCAATTTACACCTTCCCATGGCGATCTGGAAAGATTGTAGATGAGCCTTTGGGTCGGTGGTGCCATCGTAGACGGGAATTTTTATCTTCCCAGGATCTGAGATGTTTGTTTCTGTGATCCGAGCAGTAAACGGAGTCTTCCGTGCCTCCTCGAGAAGTCTGTCGATCTCGGGAGCAGCACTCGTTGCGTGATGGATTTGCAACTTCACCGCTTTGACCTCTGCTGCGGTTTTTGCGATGTACTTGTGGAGATCCTTGATCTCGTTATCGCCTGCAACTGTCTTCCGAGATTGTCGGCGCTTGCTGCGGTGGATCCGTGCCTGGTTTTCAGCCAGCTCCTCCTGATCGACCCAGTCGAGGTTTTCTCCTTCCTCTGTCATGGGTCTCTCAAACGACGCGTCCTGCCGGGCGGACTGACTTCGTGTCCTCCTTGGATGTACGTCAACGTCTTCATCTGAGTGATCAGATAGGTCGCTGATATTCAGGTTAATTCGCTCGATGTCGTCCTCTTCGTTGTCCCTTACGGGAGGTGGAAGATTCTCCGAGGTCGGCTGTGCACCTGCTGGGGCTGTTTCGTCGGGATTCTTTTCCGACGAACCCTTTCCAGTGCTGGTAGCACGATTTGTTGGAGTCTCGAAATCGAGCCTTCGGCTGCTGTGGGGCCTGAGGGCTCCACGCGTGGTTCTACTCTTGGTTCTCACCGTTAAGGTTTCCACCTGTTTAGAGAGCGAACCTATGAGCTTTTCTTGTTCGTCCGATTTTTTTTTGGGCGGATGCGAACATCTACTTCATCTGGTTAAGCATCGCGGTGTTTGCATCTGCAGTGACCGTTGATGTGTGTCCAGCCGGAGTTTTATCGACGGGATTATCGTCGTGCAAGTGCTGATCTCCGTCATTGTTGATAGTCATAGCCGATCAAGCGTGTGTGGTTGCTAGAAAGATAGATCCGTACCCCCCTCCTTCTAGCACCAAACTGTGGGAACCAAAATTCACACCGTCGAGTTTTTGCCATTTTCGTCCGTCTTTATGTCTATCGAGAAACTTGACATTTATCTTCGGGAAACTTGACATCTATCTCTTCTTAAGAATAGACCGTCATACCGATCTTGGGCTCAATCTTATTTTAAAATCGTAAGTGGGCCGCTTGGTCGCGTTCCAGACCCTTCTGGGCCTTTTTGGACCTCCAACGTTTTAAGGTTTTTCCTAAGAAATCACCCTCGATGCGACGTTGGCTCTTCGAAAGGATCCTAATCCCTCGTATAGTCGGAACAACTGGTGTTCAAGCTAACCATGGTCTTTTTATACAATGGATCGGAATCCATTCTTCGATCGAACCTTTCATGACTTTTTCCGGAATTTTCCACGAAGATCTTAATCAAGACGAAACAGGAGTATTGGACTCACGGATTCAAAGAATGAATTACAAAAACTTAGGCGAGGATGCATGGTATCAGAACAAGACTGCACTCGCCCTAGGGCGAAGTGGCCTTGGCATTGCGGTCCTCGCCCGTGGACGAGGCGGCCTGGACGTGGTAGTGGCCTAAGTTCCATGGCCCTCGCCAGTGGACGAGGTGGCCGGAACGCCGTGGTCCTCGCCCGTGGGCGAGGTGATCCAGGCTCCGCAGTCCTCGCCCGTGGGCGATGTGGCCGGGACCACGTGGTCCTCGCCCGTGGACTAGGTGACCCAGGCTCCGCATTCCTCGCCCGTGGGCGAGGTGACCGGGACGCCGTGGTCCTCGCCCGAGGGCGAGGTGACCCAGGCTCCGCGGTCCTCGCCCGTGGGCTTATGTTTCCTGAAGTGTATCATGGGATACAACCTGACCAAGGCTGCATCACTTTACATTTGTACTTATGTTTCCTGTGTAGTAATTTTTTCGGACTTTTATGTGAGAATAAGCATGTCTACGCTCTTGTGTGAGACCCTTGTGTTAAGAGTAAACGTGTAAGCTTTTTACTCAGTACATTGCATGTTACTTTTTTGTATTTTTGTTTTGTGACCAATGATTTTGCTCTGAATGGTTTTTTTTTTGTGTAATGATTTACGTAATTCTTAAGTATTATGTGAATCTGTCACCGTATCACTTTCAGGCATTAATGTCAAACCTAAAGCAAAATAAGGATCAAACTTCAAACATACTTTTTTGTCACTGGAAAAGTTTAAACACTCCTTCTAACCAGAAACAGCCCCATATTCCAATTAGTCACCAATAATTCCCGAAGTTACACATAGTCATGGACTTGTTAATCCATAGTGTTCCTATAAAGAGAATCAAATTAAGCGTTGACTAAAGTGACAAAACCACATTACACTTCTGTGGTATAAAACTCTCAAGTCTCAACGCCTCTATTCATCTTTACTCTAAAGCTTCTTACGTCGTCCTTTTTTTTTTTTGAAAAACGCTTGTTACGTCGTTATGTTGCACCTTTACTCGGACATAAAAGAGTATCACTTTGGTGTGTTCTGTACAAAGAAATAAATAGGCAACTGGTCAGCACAGATCATGCAATATTTCCGTACCATTGATGTCTACCTAATATACATAACATCTAAGCATATATTCTTGATGTGTTAGTAGTTGTATTATGTATACTATAAAATACAAGGCTGATGAAAATGGTAACCAGTCAACTCCTCTTTAAAATGAATTAACAAAAGAATAAACTTCATAACGAGAGAAGTTCCTAAACTCTCGACCAATGCACACCCTCCATTAAACATTCAGGTCTCAGGTAAAATGACTACAATGTTCTTAACCACCCATAGGCTAGTTAAGGAGAAAACATATTCAAAAGCGCATTGCGCTGAAACGCAACAATGTATCAAAAAGGGATATAGAATGCTTACCTATTGCATCTTCTTTATCTTGCTTGTGGGCTTAGCAATAAGATTCTGTAGTAATCTTTCGTCAATCTTTCTGTACTGTGTTTGAATCATCCGATGCGTGACAGATAGCTTCTCATCAATGTGATGCTGGTACCTCTGGTACAGAATGGGAATCAACATACCGAGAACAATACCTGTCCAAATAAATCACTCAGAGAAGTTTGACAGCAAAAAAAAAAAAGAAGACAACTTCTTCCCTGTCTACAGAAAGCTTATAAGTGTTATCAATTATGAACAATGTGAAGGATGAAAGACAAACAAGACTACTCACCAAGATAGAGTATTGTGAAGAAGTTTAAGAAACTGCCAATAAGTGATATAGTCCACAAGACAACACTAACCTGCCACAGCAATAACAAATCAAAAAAGCTATATGTAAAACGAAAGGAAGAGACCAGTTGGGGGATAGTTATCTGACCCGAAAGAGTTGTTTGGCGTTTCTGTTAACGTAAATATCACGAGCAATAGAGAGAAGAGTATTGATCAAGAGCCGTAGAGGATCAGCAACCACAAGAAGAGATGCTTCGGTGATTTCAAGATTAGGAAGTTCAGGCATAGGCCTAATCCAGAAGAAGATAAAACTTTCAGATTCAGAGAGCAATACAAGTGATATGAAAAACCTACTGGATTAGATTTAACCTATTGAAGAGAATGGCAGATTTGGCCCAGAGGAAGAGTATAACGACGAGAAGTAGCTGAATGTTAGCGACAAAGGGAAAGAAACTGTATCCACATTTCTCGAAGAGGAACCAAAACAACGTCGCTGATCCGAGCAGAAGAATCCCTCCGCGTTTGTTCTTCCACATAATCAAATCGGCGACTGCGGAAATCATTGAAACAGAAGTTCCGATCAGAAGAAAAGAAAAAATCAATTGAGCAGTGAGATCGAATACTATGATTAGGATTGAAGCGGAGAGAGAACCTGAGGCATTGCCGATAGATTGAAGAAGATGAGATTTATCCATGGGAAGAGGAGAAATTGCAGCGATCTCACCAATACCAGAAACTGAGCGACCCTTCTTTTTTTTTCAAAACTGTGTTATTTGTTTTTCGCACATCGTTTTGATGTTATCCCTTTTATTGTTTACTTTTAATATAGGTCTCTTTAATATATATATTTTTTTATCACAAACATTCCATTAGATAAAAAGGAGTTAGCTTCCTACTCAAGGAAGAGAATATTATATAACGCTGATTTCGCTAGCGAGTCAGGAGGACAGTTCAACTTTCTGGAAATAAAAGATAAGGAGAAGAAATCAAATTGCGAAGATAGTATATCAATGTTCCGGGCGATTCAGTAGAGTTCTACCGATGTTGACTTCGACGAAATTGCTCGCACGAGCATTTGCAATCTGAAAAAATACAGATTCTGGTAATTATCAAGGACAGAGCATGAGCATGAGCAAGACCGAACAGAAAACACCTCTCATGAAAGTGGCGATTGTATGTGAGTATATGAGCAAGAACCCTGTTGATGGTTCCGTGTGCCCGACTGGCTAAAGATCCATCCGCATCCCGTGGCGCGATCCGAAGCTCTCGATGCTGCATCACTGAAACAAGGCACGCAATCCTCTGGGGGTCTAGAGCTGGGCGTCTGGTGTCGTGAAACTGTCGTTGTTGGTGCACCCGTGGGTTGCGCAAGAAGCCACTCCCGAGCGTTTCTGATGGAGTTGGAGAGGATTTCAGCAGTCGATAGGGATCTGTTATCAAAGATCAGAGAATTCCTAGCTGTCCATAATCCCCAACAAATCCATAGAAACAGAGGGATAGACACACCCACCGGAGGCAAGAAAATTACTTTCAACCCAGTCAATATGACATCAGTCAAAAGGATGGAGTTGTCCTCAAGAAAAGGTTGCTGGAAGGGTGCTTCTGCCCAAACATTTTTTGCGAACATGCAATGCAGGATCAAGTGTTCAGCTGTTTCTCTTTCCCCACATCTAGGACGAGAGACGTTGGCCCCAACTCCTCGTTTCTTCAGGTTAGCTCCAAGAGGAAGGGTTCCTTACAGAGCTTCCACATAAAGAGCTTTATCTTTGGTGAACATGTTGCTGACCATATCTTTTTCGTCCATTGCAACTCGAGTGATTGACTGGCATCAGCGTCGAGAGTTGTGTGGTTCTTGATCGCTGTGATATATCGTGACTTAGCCGAGTAGCATCCATCTTTGTTAGGTGGCCAAACATATCTATCCATAGCTCCCATCACACTCGGTCTAATACTCAGTATCTCGTTAGCAATGGAAGGGAAAAGATTCATGACCTTAGTGGCGTTCCATTCATTTGTGCCTCTACAAAGAAGGCCAGCGACCATGAGATCCTGATCTATCTCCATAGCAGGTCCTGTGGGGGAACCAATAGACTTTGGTGAGATCCACTGGTCGGTCCAAACCCTAGTTGACACGCCATCTCCAATCGCTTTTGCCAGATGGGTGTTGAGAAGATCTCTACCAAGCACTATACCCTTTCATCCGTGAGAGGAGGAGGGTGATGGAGCAACCTTCAAAAAATCCTTATTTTGGCAGTACGTTCCAATGAGGACTCTTGAAAGAAGGAAATCTGGTGCTGTTATGATCCGACATGCTATCTTCGCGAGTAAGGCGATGTTAAAGGCCTGGATGTCTCTTATCCCAAGTCCTCCCATATACTTTGGCAGAGTCAATTTTCTCCAAGCGATCCAACAAATCTGCTTTTTATCCGTATCATCCCACCAGAATCTAGTGAGCGCCGATTGGATCCTTTTGCATAGACTCATAGGGAGTTCGAAGCACAACATTGCATGAGATGGGATAGCAGAGAAGACGGACTTTAACATAACTAATTTTCCTGCAGGAGATAGTCTACGAGAAGACCAGCTGTTCGCTTTGACACGTATCTGATCGACAATGGATGTAAAGAGGTCTTTCTTCCTTCGTCCGAAATGTTCCGGTAATCCAAGATATTTACCAACGCCACCTTCCTTGACAATCCCAAGGTGAGATTTGACACGAGAACATGTCTCCTGAGTTTTTTTTGTCGAGAAGGAAATTGATGATTTGCTGGTATTTATCTTCTATCCTGAAGCTTGTTTGTAGCTGTTGAGAATCTGCATGAGAGCCGAGCAACTCTCATTGTCAGATTGCAGGAAGAACATAGTATCATCCGCGAAAAGAAGATGGTTGATTCGCGGGGCTTTCCGTGCTGCCCTAATACCGGAGAGATGTCCACTTGCTTGGGCTCGTTTGCACAATCCGGAGAGAACTTCACCACACAAGATGGAGATGTATGGAGAGAGGGCCGCCTTGCCGGATTCCTCTAGTCGGGGTGACTCTTTCTTGTGCCATGTCATTGATAAGGAAGGTATACGAGACTGATGTGATGCACTGTAAGATCCAGTCTGCCACGATGTCCGAGAAACCCATTCTCAGGAGGACCTTACGGATGAAAGACCATTCTAGCCGATCATAAGCTTTGCTCATATCGGTCTTCATTGCCATGGCGCAGTTTTTTGTTGCTTGTTACACTTTGAGGAAGTGGAGCAGCTCGTGTGTAATAAGAATATTGTTTGAGATAGCTCGTCCGGGGACAAACGCAGATTGTGTCTCCGATATGATGTTGTGTAAAAGTGGCTTCAGTCTCAGCGTTAAGATCTTGGAAATGATCTTATAGGTGATATTACACAGTGCGATGGGGCGGTAGTCAGATACCAGCTTCGGGCTTGTCGTCTTCGGGATAAGACGGATGTGTGTTTCATTCGTGTTGGGTGAAAGCCTTCCTGTAGTGAAGAAATCGATCACTTCCTTGGAAATAGCTGGTGCGACAATGTCCCAGTTAGCTTGAAAGAAGCATGCTGAGAATCCATCGGGTCCTGGAGCTTTATCCGAATGAATAGCAAAAAGAGCATTTCGAATCTCTGCTACTGTAGGTATTGATGCAAGCAAATCGTTCTCAGGTTGAGAGATGCAGGGGTGAATGGTTCGTTCAATCGTTTTGTCTACAGCTGTGTCGTCCAGGTCTGAGATTCCAGAGGTGAACATCTGTTGGAAATAGGAAGCAATTTCCTGAGTAATCTGCTCCTCTTCGAACAATGCCTTGCCTGTAGATTCCTCAAGCACAAAGATCCGGTTACGTGCAGTTCTGCCTTTCGCGACTGCATGAAAATATCCAGAGTTTTTGTCCCCCGCAACCAGCCACATGAGTCTGCTGCGCTGTCTCCAGAAATCTTCCTCAGCTCTATATGCTGTGAGGAGTTCGCTGTTCAGTCTTGTAATGTCAGTTTCACTTCCATTTGGGTCCGACATCACTCGATTGAGCTCCAGCTTTAGGTGATCAATGGATATCTTGCTGTTCCTGGCCTGTTGTCTGCTCCACGTAGAAATTGCTTTTCTGCAAGATGAGAGTCTGAAATCCACAGGAGCTTCATTATTTGCGTTCCACGTTTCCATGATCAGCCGCTTGATCTCAAGATTATCTTTGAGCCTTCTACCGTAACGGAAGAGGGAAGCTTTTTTCTTTCTCTTTGTATCAAAGAAGGAAATTAGCGGTCGGTGGTCTGATCCTTGGAATTCCATATAGTGGCATCTTCCAGATGGAAAAAGATCTGACCAGGCGCTATTGATCATAGCGCGATCAAGTCTGCAGTATACAGTGTGCGTATGTCGCTTTCCACGCCAGGAGTGAAAATTGCCCGAGTGCTTGAGGTTGAATAAGTTGTGCTGCGCCATGAAGTTCCTGAAAGTTCCAAAGGATTCTTCTGTGATTAAGTGGGTCTCCTGATTTTTCTCCATTATCAAGGATCTCGTTTAGATCACCTGTCACGAACCAAGGTTTCGATCTATCTGCAAACGTCTGTGATAATCTATCCCAAAAACACATGTCGGATGCTGGTTTCCGGTTCTCCGTATACGAAGGAAGCTTGGAAAGTGATCCCCTTGTGTGTGATGATGGTTTCAATGAGGATTTTGTTTGAAACCGTTATATGAAGCGAGATTTCTTTCTTCCATAGGAGAATAAGCCCTCCGCTTTCAGGACATTCCGGAGAGCCAATAAAGTGTGAATCAAAGCATAAATCTTTCAGTTTTTCTCTTACAACAGCATCATCATTTTTGGTTTCCATGAGGAACAAGATATCGGGAGAGAATTTCTTATCAATCTCCCTCATGCGCTGGACTGTCATAGGGTTCCCCGACCCACAACAGTTCCAGCTGAGTACAGCTGAGTGGCGATATCCCCGGAGAAAATCCACCGGTTCACCCGTCGAGGTGGAAGCAGCCATCAATCCATTTGTAGGAAGTGGTAAAGGAGGGAGAGGCGCTGTCTGCTGAGGTCCCCTTGCAGATTTTGGTGCTCGGTTTGAAGTGCAAGCTGCCTTTTTCCTCTGCTGGGTTTCATTTGATGTCTTTGGAGAAGCTTGAGTTGTTATCAAGTTTCTTTTCCGTGAGCTTGATCCCGCAAACGTCTTGGGACTTATGAGCAGATCTTTTTGCTTTGATGGTTTACCTCTTTTCTTTACTGTTGTGGTAGCTGTCTGTTGTTGGGTGATATCACTCAAATTACCCTAAAGATTGAATTACTCTCTCAAATAAGAGGTTCAGTTGTAGCACTTAGAGACCTAATCCACAGAGACTCTAGGATTACACAATAGATTTATAGTCTTCGAAATAAAGCTAGACAAACAGGTTTTAAGCAGTAAACGAAGGGGTGAGCAAGGAAGTTGCTCGATTGGTTTGATTTGAGGTTGTTAACAGGAGGAAAGGTAGCTAGATTCAGGTATGATCTCAGGTATGACAAGCATGCAAGTTAGTTAGGGTTTTTAATATTCATAGTTCTTAAACTCAAACTTTAGTAAAATCCATTGGATTATCTTCAACTAGATCTTAGATCTTAACTCTCGTTTGTTGATCTAAAGAAAGTGTCGATCGATTATTCAATGGAATATCGATTGATACATCTTTCACAATATCGATCGATAAAACGATGGTCTCATCGATCGATACAGTTTCCAGTGAGCTTTAAGATCGGGTTTTGAAGGGATCTCTAACCTTACTAGAACAACTTTCGTGTGTATCTAGTTTGGTTAGATCATACTAGTTAGGGTTTCAGGTATTTGATCAAGTTATCATTTATCCAAATTAATCATAAGATCTAAGTCAAGGGTGATTAATCCTAAACATTAGCACTAAGAACAACTAGATGAAGAACTATATTTTAAACACCCTAATAGCAATTCATATTAGCAATACATAATCAACCTTAAGAGAAACCTAAATCTAACAGCAAGATTACTCAAACATATTCATAAGAAACATCATGATGGTATGAATAATACTGCAATAGAATAATAGAAGAACATAATAGAGTAAAGAAACAAAGGGAGTTCAAGTCTTTCCTCTCTCAAGGTGCTCAGATCTCTCTCTCCTATCCTAAGCTTTCTCTCTCTAGAATTGTATGAAGCATAACCCTCAACAGTGGCTTAGAAAACATAAAATAGGGTTTACATTCGTCTAGGGGTATTCTGGTAATTTATGGTGATTTCTGGGCCTAAATAAGTCATAAAATATATCAGGCCCACGTTCTGGCATCAGTGTCGATCGATATTGAGCTTTCCTCGTCGATCGACATACGTTCCTCTTCTCGACAGCTTCCTCTTCTCGACAGCTTCCTCTCGCGAGGCAGACAGACCACTCTCCAGTAGAACGGGCATAACGTTTGCTACAGGATGCTGATTGATCCCAAAACGGTGGCATTGGAAAGCTAACTCAAATCTATATCTTTTTTCAAAATATGAGCTCAATCTAACGGTGGAAAGGTCTCCATCCGTAGCTAAACATCGGATGCGTCTGTGTAGTTCTGCACTTCGAAATACTCCAAAAGGCACCAATATCATCATATTTTTCCCAAACGTATCTAAACCTGTAAATACACTAAATAGACTCCAAAACATAATAATTATATCTTAAAACACTTATAAACCATGGGTAAAAGTGGGTAAAATTCATGGTCTATCATTAGGGTAGGGGAGAGATTAGGGTAGGGGAGAGGTTACTGGTGGTACGGCAGGTTCTTTCATCGCCAAAGCCTGTTGGATAGCCAAGTTGTGAGCTTGTGTAACCGTTTCTATGATGCTCCGAGCAGTTTCCTCCGTAAGTCCCAATTCGTCAGTTTGTTGAACCCTTCGTTTGCGTGAGGATCCCCGCAGTTAATGTATGTGTGACTGCATGAAGCTCTTCCATCACTTGTTCAGTTGATGGTATTGGTGGGAGTGGGGAAAAGTCATGAGACTCCAGCTTTTAAAATATATTTAAATTGGTTTAAAAGCAAGGTTTCTTTTCTGCCCTAAAACCACTTCCAACTTTCTATCCTTCACCTTTATGTTATTTTTATTTACGAAAAATATGTAGGCTAAGAAGTAAATGCAAAAATCATTTTGTTTTTGATATGTCGCGGGTTTGATTAGGAATAAAGCTATAGTTTGGGTTTTTTTTTTCTCTCTCTGTTTAAATATATTTAAATTGGTTTAAAAGCAAGCTATAAATATTTATGATGTTGTAGAGCAACTGGCTGCAGATCTATTATGAGTAACATATTTAAAATGTGTTATTTAGATTAATCTCTACTATGATAAACAATTAAACAATCTATACTATATAAAAGAAGAGGCTATAAGCCACTGAGAGCGTCCGCGCGTAGAATTTAAAACAACCAATCGTAATACGATATATCAGTATTTTAGTTTAATAAATGTCAATATTTCCAAAAAAAACTGTTTATTTCAAAATAAAATAGAAATCAATATCAAATAAGATAAGTTAATAAAGTAAAACATTATATGTAAATTAACTTAATATATAAAGTATTTTCGAAATTTTAAATAAAAATATAAAAAATACAAGGCTTTTAAACAATCTACTATATATTATTTGCAAAGTGATTTTGACACAAATCTTCTTTACAATACCTTTCACTAAATAAATGTGATGTATCATATAGAAATGATGGCATAGGTTATGTTTAAATGTGACATGGACCATTACGTTTAATGCTAATTCATATTTTTCGTAAACTTTGTAAAATATGGTAATAAATTATACATCATCATTAAAATAAATCTATTCAATATAAAAATAAAAATATAATAATAGAAATATAATAATATTTTAAAAATTTCGAAATTTTATGTATTTATATTTTTATAATTATATAAGTTTATAACTAAAAAGGATTTTTAACAATTTTTTTGAAAAACAAAAAATTTTAATCATAATATTATTTGTTTCATTTATATATCTACAAATTTTAGAAATATTGCATAATTTTAATTTTTGATAATTTAGAAATTTTATATCAATTTTTAGTACAAGTTGATTTAATCTATTTTATCCCAAATAAATAGATAAAAATATATCTAATATTATAATTTAAATTATATACATATACATTCTTAAATATATTTTAAAATAAATATTTTTTTATTTTATCTTAATTTTATGTTCAGTTAAATCAAAATTTATATCAAAAATATTGGTAAGAAAATAATAATATCTAAAATAATAATAAAGCTTTTATTTTTACCTATAATTTAAATTTAAAATTTTATTATTGCACATTGTACAGGAAAAAACCTAGTTATAACTATATAAATTTAAATTACATAATTTTTAAATTTTAATTTGTATGTTATTGAAAATATTCAAAGATAACATGTTTATTTCAAAAGAAAATAGAAATCAATATCAAATAAGGTAAAATAACAAAAGTAAAACATTATATATAAATTAAATTTTCGAATGTTTTTAAAATACAAGACTTTCATACAATTTAGGACTATATATATTATATACTTAAAACACATGATTTTCAAATTTTATGTTATATGCTATCGAAAATATTCACAAATAACATATACTATATATAAGTTGATGCCACAAATTACTGAAAATGTCCAAATATTATTTTAAAATCATCAAAAATATTCCAAATCGTTTTTAATTTGTTATTTCTAAAAATGGTAATATTTATTTCAAATTAAAATATAAATTAATATAAAATATTAAAAATAAAAAGTAAAAAAAGAATATACATATGTTACTTAATGTGAAACTGATTTTTGAAAATTAACATAAAATAACTAACAAAGATAATTATTAAATAAAAGTTGAAAGACTTTCAAACAATAAAACATAAATCAAATAAGGTAAGTAAAAAAAAGTAAGTAAAACACTATATATAAATAAACTAATATATATAATATTTGCGGAATTTAAAATAAAATAAAATAAAGCATGACTTTGAAACAATTATTTTAGTTTCTTATTTCTAGAAATGTCAATATTACAAAAAAAATTGTTTATTTCAAAATAAAATACTAAAAACTTAAAAATGCAAAAGTAAAAAGCATTATATATAATTTTCTTAATATTAAATACTTTAGGAAAATTAACATAAAATAAATAACAAATATAATTATTAAAATAAAAATTTTAAGTCTTCTATACGATAAAAATAGAAATCAATATCAAATATAATAAATTAACAAAATTAAAATATTTATATAAATCAACTTAATATTTATGAAATTTAACATAAAAAATACAAGACTTTGAAACAATTATAACTATAAATTTAAAACAAATGCTTTTCACATTTTAGGTTATATGATATTTAAAATATTCACAAATAACATATATTATATATATTGATTTTATAAATTATTGAAAATATCCACATTTTATTTTAAAACACCAAAACTTATGCCAAAAAAAAAATTATTTTCTATTTCTAAAAATGTCAGTATTACCAAAATTGTTTATTTCAAATAAAGGTAATTATCTATAATAGCACTTTTGAAGTTTTTATCTCCAAAATAGCAATAGAAAGAAAAAGTAGACATTCATTAATAGATTAAATTATTTTAATATCCTTGCTTTTAAATAAAATAAAAAAAATAACAAGTCGAATCCCATTTTGTTCCATCACTGTCGAAGAAAACTATCATCATCTCCGACGTCATCTCTGTTGAGGATGGATTGTACCCATCCACAAAGCCCATCGAACAAAAGGCCCAACTAAGTAGTTGAGCGGTTCACAGCCGTTTAGCCGGAGCTCGACGTCTTCAGCTCGGCTGCAGACTACTTTTAGCCGAACAACAGACGGACAAGGAGTAAACGGCTAAACAGCTCGGGACAAGATCTAGTCAAGCCCGACAGGCCGGCAAAGGCCCAATCAATTGGAAGGGATACTAGGTCAAGTCCCATCCGAGCAGAGGCTATAAAAGGAGAAGGAAGCAAAGGAGAAAAGCATCTGGACGAGGCTACACAAGCAAAACGGCGAGATTAGGGTTTAGTATTCGTACAATCATCTCTCCGTTGTTTGTACTTTTCCGGCTAAAAGCTCTCCGAGCTCCGGCCTTTTATTTACTTTCTCCACCTTTGTAACCTCATCTCGAAATCTAATAAACGCCTCTGTTCGACCCATTTCAAGTATTGTTTACTTCATCCGAGACCAAACTCACCCTAAACAATTGGCTCCCACCGTAGGGCAGAACAGATTTAGTGTTTCTAGACCGATATGACGACCGAAGGTACGAACCCTAGTACCTCAGGAGAGGAGCCGGAATTCACTCCTCCCCCGCCTCCTCATGTCCTGTTTCTCGCGTCGGAGTTCATGAGTTCGGTCATGGCCCGACTTGCTCATCAGGAAGAAGTCCAGAAGACGACGAATGACCAGCTCGCTGCCATCGTCGCCGCTCTTAACGCACCATATAGCAACTCTCAGCCACTTCGCCGTTACCTCTTCAATACAAACCCTCCAACCCCGGCGGACGGCGTAGTAACGAACGAAGTCGAGCAAACCGGAACCCTAGCAGCCGGCGCCACCCCGATCGCGTCCGATCCGGCGACTATCCGCGAGCTCGCCGAGCTCAAGCTGAACTTCCAGCAGATGAGCTCAAGGATTCACCAGGCGACCAGCGCAGCTCCTGAGATCGATAGCGTCATCGCCTCTACTTCACGCACGCCTTTTACTAAGGAGCTTACCAAGGTTAAGCTCCGGAATATGGACAAACTGCGTCTACCCGACTACAAGCCAGGAGGAGACCCCGTCGAGCATCTGACAGCCTTTAACATCGCTATGGCAAGAGCTCGCCTTTCCCCGGAAGAACGGGATGTCGGCTACTGCCAGATATTCGTCGAGACGTTGAACGAACAAGCTCTAACTTGGTTCTCCGGGCTCGAGGAAGATTCGATCAGCAGCTTTAAGGGGCTTTCCTCGGCTTTTCTCAAAACCTACATTATGTTCACCAAGCGCGAAGCGACAGCCTCCAGCCTATGGAACCTCAAGCAGACAAAGGATCAAAGTCTCCGCGATTACATGGAGCGTTTCAAGTCAGTTGTGTCGAGGATCAATATTCCCGACAACATTGCCATCGACGCCTTGATGAACACTCTATTGGTAGACTGCAAGTTCCGGGAAGATCTCTACCGAAGTCCTACCTTGTCCCTGCAAGACGCCATTACTCGGTCTCACAACTTCATCCGCATGGAAGAGGATACAAAGGCCATCCTCAATAAGCACAACCAGGCAAAGCAGTCGGCACCTAAAAGTGCCGCCAATGCTCACGTCGAGCCTCGTCAGCAT
This sequence comes from Brassica juncea, assembly GCA_018703725.1. Classification (NCBI taxonomy): domain Eukaryota; kingdom Viridiplantae; phylum Streptophyta; class Magnoliopsida; order Brassicales; family Brassicaceae; genus Brassica; species Brassica juncea. Next base: position 12,394,075 of record CM031937.1, read on the forward strand.
GCTGCCATAAACAACCGAAAAATGGCCTCCTCTATGTTGTCGATGAGAATGGGAAAAAGTGGAACACCTTTCACCGAGAAACAGACCCCCCGACTGAGTCGCCCAAGGCAACATCAGCCACCGCAACTGCCCAAGTCGATTCCGTAGCAGGATCATCTCGGACCCCCCCTGGGTCTCACCAAGTCATGCAAGCTTCACGGCGTCAAGGGTCACGACACTTCGGAGTGCAAAACGCTTTTCGCACAGTTTCTCTCCTCGATCGAAAGTGGCGAGCTCAAGATCCCCGCCCCAAAACCGAAAAACGAAGCTAGTTGGAGCAGGAACAAAGACAGGAAAAATCAAAGGAAGAATCAGGGCAAACCCCGGCAGGATAATCCAAAGCCGAAGGATGCCGAACAAGCGCCGTCAAAGATCATCGCCGCCAAGCAGCCACATCGCAGCGTTGGCCGCAGAAACCTCCTAGCGATCCCACGATCTCCTTCTCATCCAATGATCTACTCGGTGTCAGCCTCCCCCATAACGATCCGCTCCTAGTTGTTGTGGCTATCGACAAGTACGACGTCACGAAAGTACTAATCGACACCGGTAGCTCGGTTGATATCATCTTCCGCGAGACCCTTGTGAAAATGGGTATCGATCTCAAGGACGTGAAACCATCCTCCAGAACACTCACAGGCTTTAACGGTTCCTCCGAGGTGACTCTCGGAACGATCCGACTCTTAGTGCAAGCAGAAGGAGTAACTCGGATGATCAAATTCTCGGTGGTCAGCACCAAAGCCCCCTACCACGTAATACTTGGCACCCCCTGGTTGTATTCCATGCGAGCAATCGTCTCTACGTACCATCAGTGCGTGAAATTTCCGGGGATCGACGGAACCGTCAAAACTATAAGAGGAGACCAGCAAGCAGCCCGATATCTCCTGATTGCCACAGTCAAGATGCAAAGGTCGCAGTCACAAGTCAACTCGGTGTCACCTCCAACAAGAAAAGTCTGCCCCCAAAAGGAAGAGGTACTTGAAGTGCCGGTCGACGAGTCTGACCCGAGCAGAGTGTTAAGGGTAGGCGCTTATCTGTCAGACGCAATACAACACAAGATCATAGATTTCCTGAAGCAAAACCTTTCAACCTTCGCGTGGTCAATGTCCGAAATTCTGGGAATTGACATTTCCATAACGACCCACGAGCTAAATGTAGACCCGAACATTAAGCCTATCCGACAAAAACGGCGAAAGTTGGGTCCCGAGCGATCCAAGGCTGTCGTCGAGGAAGTCGAGCGGCTACTCAGCGCAGGATCGATCGCGGAAGTCCGATACCCGGAGTGGCTCGCCAACCCTGTAGTCGTCAAGAAGAAAAACGGTAAATGGCGCATGTGCGTCGATTTTACCGATCTCAACAAAGCCTGTCCGAAAGACAGCTACCCGCTGCCGAACATCGACCGACTCGTCGAATCGACCGCTGGCAACGAGATGCTCTCCTTTATGGACGCCTTCTCGGGATACAATCAGATAATGATGCATCCCGATGACCAAGAGAAGACCTCGTTCATTACTGATCGAGGAACCTACTGCTATAAGGTGATGCCCTTCGGACTAAAGAACGCCAGAGCAACGTACCAGAGACTGGTCAATCGTATGTTCGCCAAGCAACTCGGAAAAACGATGGAAGTCTACATTGATGACATGTTGGTCAAGTCACTCCGAGCAGACGACCACCTAGCACACCTACGGGAATGTTTTGATTTTCTCAACACGTACAAGATGAAGCTCAATCCGGCGAAATGCACTTTCGGCGTCTCATCCAGAGAGTTCCTCGGCTACATAGTAACACAAAGAGGAATTGAAGCAAATCCGAAGCAAATCTCAGCCGTCCTCGACCTCCCCAGCCCAAAGAACTGCCGAGAAGTCCAACGACTGACCGGCAGGATCGCGGCCCTCAACCGTTTCATCTTCCGATCAACGGATAAGTGTCTTCCCTTTTACGACCTCCTCCGAGGAAACAAGAAGTTCCTCTGGGACGACAAGTGCGAAGAGGCCTTCAATCAGCTCAAGCATTATCTAACGACACCCCCCATTTTAGCGAAACCAGACGTAGGAGACGTCTTGTCCCTTTATATTGCAGTTTCATCAGCCGCAGTCAGCAGCGTTTTGATCAAGGAGGACCGAGGGGAGCAGAGGCCCGTTTTCTACACGAGTAGGCGGATGACCGGACCAGAAACCAGGTACCCGACCCTGGAGAAAATGGCCTTAGCTGTCGTCGAGTCGGCCAGAAAACTCCGCCCCTACTTCCAGTCGCACTCTGTCGAAGTCCTCACAGATCAGCCGCTCCGAACCGTATTGCAGAACACAAACAGAGCCGGCCGTCTCACCAAGTGGGCAATAGAGCTCGGTGAGCTCGACATCACTTACAAGTGCCGAACAGCCGCCAAAGCTCAAGTCCTTGCCGACTTCCTCGTGGAATTATCCCCGGAGCTGGCTCAAGACCTTGAAGTACCTGACTCGAATTGGATCATGCATGTCGACGGGTCCTCAACAAACAAGGGTTCAGGAGCAGGAGTTCAACTTCAATCCCCGACCGGGGAACTCATCCGACAATCGTTAAGTTTTGGGTTCCCAGCATCCAACAGCGAAGCAGAGTACGAATCCCTCATTGCGGGACTTCGCCTCGCCAAAGCCGTCAAAGCTAGACGACTGAGTGCGTACTGCGACTCGCAACTCGTCGCCAGTCAGTTCAGCGGAGACTACGATGCGCACAATGGTAGAATGGATGCTTATCTTCGAGTCGTCCAGTCGCTAGCTAAAGAGTTCGAGTTCTTTGAACTCACGAAGGTCCCTCGAGGAGAGAACATCTGCGCAGACGCACTAGCAGCACTCGGGAGTAAGCTCCGTGATCAAGTCAAAAGGACTATCCCGATTCATCGGATCGAAAAACCAAGCATCGACATCTCGGTAGAATCAGCCATTTTCGTCGTCCCAGTTTCGGAGACAACATCCTAGGCGGCGAACGACGGCGACGCCGAGATGCCAGATCAACAACCGCAAGACTGGCGAGCCGAATTCATCCAGTATCTCACTACCGACTCGGTCCCATCTGACAAATGGGCGGCAAGACGGCTGAAGCGGCGCAGCGCACACTACGTCATCTTAGAAGGCGAATTGCACCGAGTGACCACCAACAAAGTTCTCCTCAAATGCATCTTCGGCGAGCAAGCGAGACTAGTAATGGCAGAGACGCACGAGGGAGCAGGCGGAAACCACTCAGGAGGACGGGCACTCGCCTTAAAAGTCCGAAATTCTGGGTTCTTTTGGCCAACAATGAATACGGACTGCGAGGCGTATGCTCGGCGGTGCGACAAATGCCAACGACACGCTCCGAGTATCCATAGTCCGACAGAGCTACTGCGAACATCGGCAGCCCCCTATCCATTCATGAGGTGGGGGATGGACATCATCGGACCAATGCCGAACTCTCGTCAACGCCGCTTTGTATTAGTCTTGACCGATTACTTCACGAAGTGGATCGAGGCTGAGGCTTTCGCGCAGATTACTGAGAAAGAAGTTCGTGGCTTCGTGTGGAAAAATATTATCTGTCGTCACGGTTTACCATATGAGATCGTGACTGACAACGGGTCTCAGTTTATCTCGGGAAATTTCAAGGATTTTTGTAACAAGTGGGACATCAGACTAAGCACCTCAACACCGAGATACCCCCAGGGGAACGGACAGGCTGAATCCACAAACAAGATCATCATCGACGGCATCAAAAAACGTCTCGATCTCAAAAAAGGACATTGGGCCGACGAACTCGACGGCGTACTATGGTCACACCGAACAACCCCCCGGGGCGCGACCAAATCCACTCCCTTCTCCCTCGCCTACGGGATGGAAGCAATGGCCCCAGCCGAGGTCAATGTAACAAGTCTCCGCCGAGCAAAGATGCCCCAATACGTCGCCCTCAACAGCGACATGCTGTTGGACGCCCTCAATGAACTCGAAGAAAAACGAGACCAAGCCCTCCTTCGGATCCAGCACTACCAGAACCAGATTGAAAGTTACTACAACAAGAAGGTCCGATCACGCCCCCTCGAGCTCGGCAACCTAGTCCTGTGGAAGGTCTTCGAAAATACGAAGGAGCTAAACGCTGGAAAGCTCGGCGCCAACTGGGAAGGACCGTACAAAATCACTCAAGTCGTAAAATCGGGAGTTTACCGACTTCAGTCTTCCAGCGGAGAAGCAGTGTCACGAGCTTGGAACTCCATCCACCTTCGTCGCTTTTACTCGTAGAAAACGAGCAAATACTCGCATCCCCTTTAATCGCAAAAAAAAAAAAAAAAAAAAAAAAAAAAAACCGAGTAGACGCACCCTACGGTCGCTCCTACCCGTCCGAGTAAATGACCTACGTCACTTTTACTCGGGCAAAACGAACTACGAAAGGCTTGATCCTCCTTGGAGGTACGTAGGCAGCCCCTCTACGGGGTCAAGCCCCAACCAAAAATAAAAAAACCAGCAGTGCTAGCCCCTTAGATCACAAGCGGCGCACAAGCACTCCCCCGGACAATCGACGGATCCTGATCAGATTACGTCGAGGGAAAAAAAATCGAGCTACGGTCACCGATGTATTCAGCATCGACCGACTCACGAGTGAAATTTTCGAACCTTATTGCAAATCGAAGAATTATGAGTTGGCCGACCAAATTTCTCTCGATTACTGTATAGCGTCTTGAATACCTTTTCCTCGGAACATTATTGGGATTCTTGTCTTAATTAGATTTTATCGATCTTATTGTTGATTGGTCGGGTGAATTAACAAGCAATGAATCGCTTCGAAAACAATTGAGTTGTTAAGACAAACTGTAATGAACTTAAAATAATATCATTGAAAAGGCCCGTATCGGGCAAAAGATACAAACAGTTCAAAGGCTTCAACGAGCCGAGATAAAGATTAAAACAACAAAACAACAACAACAAGATAAGTGGATCTTTATCTCGGAGGAGGGTCCTTTCTTCCTCCATTATCACTTTGCTCGGGACCTGAGATTCGACCAAACGTCGCAGCCGGAGGATCAACATTTATAGCGGGCTCCTGAGCTACCGGAGGTTTCGAGTTGCCTTCCCTTCCCTGATCCTTAGGACCACTGCCTTCAGACTCCGTCTCGGAATCTTCAGAGCTAGAGCCCACCAGTCCGGCAGCTTTAAGGAACTTAGAAGGGGAGTCAGACAAGACGATCACAGGAGCCTCGATCTGATCCGCCCCGGGAACCTTGGTCGGGAGAGCCTGGTCTGCAAGGACAGACTCAGACCCGGCCCGACGAGTAGAGGACCCAGCCGAGCGAACAACCTCCTTCACGAGATTCTCGGAACAAGGAACCTGGTCATTGTGAGGAGTCCGGAGCGCAATCGCAACCTCCGAGTCAAGCAGCTCGAGGTTCGATCCGTACGGATTAACCCTCGCCCAAACGTCCTCAACAAGGAACTGGGACTTCAGCACCAACGGGGAAAGACGGAGATCCTCCTCCGGGATTTCTTTTACCTCCAAACGAGCTGCTTCCGTCCTGAAAAATTCCTCCTGCTCGGCAAAGGCGGCGATAGTATCCGGAGGAATCTCGACCCCCGAGTCCCTGATCTGCTCGAGGCACGCTCTCGTCCCAAAGGCCTGGCTGTACAAGTACCGAGCCTCGTCATAAGCATCCCTCTGGGTTTCACGGAGGCGAATCCGGTTGAAGCATCTCTCGGCCTTCGATATCATAGCGATCATCACGCGCACCCTCTCATGCGTAACCTCGTACTTGCGAGACTTTTGGAGCCGATTTGCTTCCTCCACATGCTTCGTCAAATCCGCAGCCCTGGTCCTTTCAAGATCCGCCTTCTCCTTCCCGAGCTTGTCCACTACGAACTCGAGATTTTTCATCGAGTCTCTGCATGACTCCAGTTCAGCCAGGTCGGAAGATCTCATCTCGTTAAACTCCCTCCTGAGAGCTTTCTCGCGAGCTACGGCCTCTTCCTTCTCCCGGATCGCAACCTGAAGAGCTTCTTTGTGCGCAATCTCGATCCTCCCCCGCTCTTCTTCTCCCGCGAGGACCTGCTCCCGAGCACGCTTCAGAGCAGCGTCATACTTCTCGACAAGGACATTCCAGTCGCCGTGACTCTGCTCGTCAGCATTTACAAAAAAAAGGGGGGGTTAGAAGAAAAGCACTATCAAAGGTGCCTACAACACGGAACTCGTAGACTTTTACCTTTACGGATGAGCAGGCAGCATGTCCGTACTCTTCTTCGAAGATCAGCCCCCCGACCGGAGACAGCGGATTGGGAACCCCTTTGACCGATCGGATCAAGCGACCACATTCCGCCGGGTAAAAGGAAAGGGGGAGCTCCTTATGCACCCTAGGAAACGCTACTCGACCGGTAAGGGGGATATGAACTCCGAAAGGAGAACTGATGGTTTGAATGACGACACAATGGGTTGCGGAAGGCCCAATGATACTGCCAAGGTGTCTGATCAACGCCTGATATGACTCACAGGTCCGTTGAGGAGACGATCTCGATCTGTTGCCGGATGTGACGCACCGGTCCAACGGGAAAGAGTGTGTAACTTGGAGCTAACCACACCAAGAAACGAAATGAAGTGTTCTTGACAAAGAACAGAGAGAAAAACTCATAAAAAAAGGAAAACAATCTGATTATTTCGTGGGTTATGATTACATATTTATACTACAATGAGTCAAAGAGAGACTTAATAGTTTTTGTGGAAAATCACACCTAGAAAATGAAAACAAAGACTAGAAAATATTAAAGAGAGTCAAAGACTCTTGATTTCCAGATCTGGACAAAATGGACTCTTCAGCTGATGTCCAGGTTCATTTTGGTCGTGTAGTTCCATGCTGGGAAGGACAAGGACACACGCGGGACGATCCACACAGCCCAAATTCACGAGAACTGAAGATCACCTGATTTGTAAATTGCATAACTCCCACATCTGAACTCCTTTTGATCTGATTCTTCATCGGGTAGTTTCATAATTAAGTTGAGAACATTATCCAAGAAGTTTCACGCGAAGAAACATCATGGTTTAGAAGAAATGCTTCAAACAGTGAATGTGTGTCTGTTTTGGTTCTCGGGTGGTCGGGTGGTCGAACCAACTCAGAAGATTGAACCAACTTGCTCAGCTTGTCCAAGTGAGTGTCATTCCTGCTCAGCTCGTCCAGGATAGTTTCAGTCCAGCTCACTAGATTATTCAGCTCGATCAGCTCGATCTGGGGCTTATCATACTCTCCCTCTTCAAAAGGATTTGTCCTCAAATCCATTTTACATGATTCAAAAGAAAATGAGTCAGACAAAAATAATTTTAAAAACATGTAAAGTTCAATGAAGGAGAAATTTTTATAGAAACTTCCTGAATGTATAGATTGATCTCCAGGTCGCCAATGTCGGGTTTGAAGCTGACTGAATCGGTTAGCTTTCAATTGAGGCAAGTGTAGAACTGGTTTGACCGGTTTTGAAAAATAGATCATAACTTCATAATTTCGTGGCCATTTCTCCTGATATTGGTCTTTCTGGAAAGCTGTGAGATCCATCTGGAATCCTATGATCGGTTTCGGCTCAGGCCGTTTCTTTCCTGGTTCTAAATCTCCTTGGGAAATCTGGTACTCGCGGATAGGTGGACTGGAGATCCTCCGGTTTGGAAAATTCATAACTCCTTCATCCGCAAAGCTTTTCATGTGATTCCAGGCCTCAGTGAATCCTTGGTGAGTTGGCCTTCCAGTAAAATTGGATTCATGATAAAAGACCTTCTGAAAGTCTAGATACTCTCCTTGAACTGAACCTCTATCGCTGGCATCTCCAAGGTAGCCAGGTTGGACAACAATGCAGCTCCAAATCTCAGGCTGTTGGTCAAGGTCAATTCTTTCATTCCTCAGAGGCTGAACCTGTCTTTCCTGGATACTCAAAACAGAAACTAAAAGACCAGGATCATATGTGCAAGACAAGTACTTGTTCAACTCAAAAATCAAGGTTTCGTTTTCATGAACAAGTAGCACAAGTTTCAGCTGATCAAAATGCACATCAAAGTAGACATTATAGACCATAATGGTGTCAAGGCATGCAGCAACATTATTCATTTTCAGAACATGCCTATCCTTCTCAACATCTGAACACACAAGCTTAAGTTCAGATTGAGAATCAAATATCAAAGACTCAGGATGTTTTTCAAAGAAAGTGTTGTAGACCACAATATCATCAAGGCTCAAGACAACACAATTATCACGAAATGATCTTAGAAGATGCCAAGTTTTATCAGTTTTAGAACACACAAGATCAGGCTGCAAAACAGAATCACAAAAATCAATATCACAAAAATCAATTTTAGTTTCAAGTGATTTCTGTTCCAGCATCTTTTTAATTAAGAAATCGTCCAATGCACAAGAGGATGGAAACAAATCATCAGTGATCAGTGCATGTCTAGAAGAAATCAGATCAAAGCCAATGCCTTTGAAAACAAATGAATCAAACGGTTTTGTAGCACAAGAATCAGTTTGTTGCAAATCAAGGTCTAATGAGTTTTCAAGATGATCAAATTTTTTGCTGCATTTCAAGAACTGATCAAAACTCAAAATAAATCCAGAATTGATGCCATTGCCTTTTTGAAAACATTTTTGATCAAGAAGTTTCTCAGGTTTAAACATTTTAAAAGAATTAATCATGTTTTCAAAAACAGATTTTGAAACACAAAACTCTTTCATTTCGTCAAGACCAAAACGAATTACATCATGAGAACTGACCTTCACAAACATATCAGGCAGAGAATTAGACAAAGAAAGTTTCTCACAGTGCTCTTGAAGATCAGGAGACAAAGGGGCAGGAGATGTACCGGGATCAAAGCATAGATTACTTTCCATAGCGATGGATGAGATGCTTGTTGCTTCTTCATCAAAGACTGGACCCAGTTCGTCTTCCTCATCAAAGATGGGACCTAGATCATCATCCGAGGGTCTCCTAGTGTCAAGACGTGGTCCTTGTTGTGGGTAATCCAATGGCTCTTCCTCAAAAACCTGTGAAACTAGAACAAGACTACTCGGATGCTCCGGTTCAAAACAAGTTAGTCCATTAGTCTCTTCATTATCAATATCAATCCTAAGATCAGGTTTTGGAGAAGGAAGATCACATTCATCCTCACAAGTGATCAAAATTTCCATCAGCTCTTCATCACTCATCAAAAATTGGTAAAGAATCTGAAAAATCTTTTAGATCTTCAAGGTTATTTTCAGATTTACCTTTAGGTTTTTCACTGATGAACAATGAGGGCTCAGCTACAGGTGCACGTGTGGATGTGCTCTTCTTGTGGATCTTGCCGACGTCCTTGAGTGTTTTCACCACTTCCTCCACAAGGTTGTCACAAAACTCTTGGACATTAAACTGAAAAGGTTGCCTCTTTGGATCAACCACATCTCTAGATGATCTAGACTGCTCTCTACATCTTTGGTTTGGCTTTCCCTGCACACTAACAAACTCATCAAAATTATTCAAAGGATATTTAAATGGAGTTTGAGAGATAGAATGTCGTGGGGGCTTCTCCTTGCTACTTCTCTTTTGAAGACCAAACATCATAACCTGAAAATCTCAACACAAAAGTTAATAGATAAAAATCCTCACTCTCTCAAGTGTTTGATCCTCACCCACACACGTGTTTCACTCAGATTTTTATGGTAATCACACAAGAGTTTCTTCTCAAAGTTCTAAGAGAACAGATCAAGGAATCCCAATGGGTAGATCCAAGCAAAACAAAAGGGTTTTTGGTGTAAGAGAGAAAGATAAGAGATTTATGGTTTTGGAATCCGCCTTAACCACCTCAAAGGCTGGATTTCTCCTCAGCCAGCAGGCTTACTCTTCCACCACCAATCCACAAATCAATCTCTTTTTGAATCTTTTTTTTTATATACTTTTTTTTATAGATCTTTTTTTTTTCTTTTTTTTTATATGTGGATGGTAATGAGGGGCCCGGATTCAAGATAGAAAGAAGAAAAAGTGTTTAGAAGAAATGGAAAGATGAGAAGAATGGATTGAAATAGAGTTACCGGAAGAGTGGCTCTGATACCACTTGATGCACCCTAGGAAACGCTACTCGACCGGTAAGGGGGATATGAACTCCGAAAGGAGAACTGATGGTTTGAATGACGACACAATGGGTTGCGGAAGGCCCAATGATACTGCCAAGGTGTCTGATCAACGCCTGATATGACTCACAGGTCCGTTGAGGAGACGATCTCGATCTGTTGCCGGATGTGACGCACCGGTCCAACGGGAAAGAGTGTGTAACTTGGAGCTAACCACACCAAGAAACGAAATGAAGTGTTCTTGACAAAGAACAGAGAGAAAAACTCATAAAAAAAGGAAAACAATCTGATTATTTCGTGGGTTGTGATTACATATTTATACTACAATGAGTCAAAGAGAGACTTAATAGTTTTTGTGGAAAATCACACCTAGAAAATGAAAACAAAGACTAGAAAATATTAAAGAGAGTCAAAGACTCTTGATTTCCAGATCTGGACAAAATGGACTCTTCAGCTGATGTCCAGGTTCATTTTGGTCGTGTAGTTCCATGCTGGGAAGGACAAGGACACACGCGGGACGATCCACACAGCCCAAATTCACGAGAACTGAAGATCACCTGATTTGTAAATTGCATAACTCCCACATCTGAACTCCTTTTGATCTGATTCTTCATCGGGTAGTTTCATAATTAAGTTGAGAACATTATCCAAGAAGTTTCACGCGAAGAAACATCATGGTTTAGAAGATATGCTTCAAACAGTGAATGTGTGTCTGTTTTGGTTCTCGGGTGGTCGGGTGGTCGAACCAACTCAGAAGATTGAACCAACTTGCTCAGCTTGTCCAAGTGAGTGTCATTCCTGCTCAGCTCGTCCAGGATAGTTTCAGTCCAGCTCACTAGATTATTCAGCTCGATCTGGGGCACATCAGCTCCCGGTTGAACTCGAATCTGATGCTATCCTCCGGAGTTTCCCTGGGACGTCCAGGTACGCGGGTCTCAGATCCCTCAGGAACGAGAGACGAGTTTTCCTCGGACCGACGATCGCGCCTTTCTCCCGGAATCGGCGAATCGATCGGATTCCCCGAAATTCGCTGATAGTCGGCGGCCACCTCCGGGGGATTCTCGTCGAGAAGCCGCTGCTCGCGACTCCTGATCCGCGCAGCAATTGTCTGGTTCTCATCGTCGCCCGAAGTCCGACCCTCGGATACGACGTCGGGCACCAGAACCCGGAGCTCATCCTCGCACACGGACGAGGGTCGGGGTGCGTCAGTCTCTTTCTTCTTCCTCCTCTTCTTCAGGGGGACTTCCGTGGAGGATGGCTCCTCGGGGTCCTCGGCAGCGACCCTCAAAGCCTTGGTTTCCTCATCAATGCCCTTTCTCTTCTTCTTCTTCCCTTTCTTAGAGCCATCGCCCGTGCGCGCTTGCTCGGAGGGCCCTCCCCCGCGATGCTCCTCCAGAGCTTCGGGGTCCTGTTTCTTCTTCTTCTTCTTTGGCGCGACCTTCTTGGAAGTATCTTCCTTTGGAGCTCGCGCGCCCGCGGCAGAAACCGTTGTATTTCCTCTTGGACTAGGAGGATTCACCTCACCCCCAGATCCCCCTTTCTTTGCACTCGTCCGAGCAGCCATAATACGACTAAGATCCGGCAACTCCTTCATCGCTCTGGCTCGGTTGATCTCCTTCTGCTCTACTCGAGAAAAAAGCGGAAGCCTTTTGTTCGCCGGACTTTTAATGTGAGGACTCGGCTCCGAGATCCAACTTTCTGAAAAAGGAAAAATCGTTAGCTCGTCAGTTATTCGGTTAAAAGAAATGAAAAAGGGCAAAAGGCAAAGATTAGACACTCATGGTTGGTGATTCGATCAATCGACCTCTGGATCCTGTCTCGAGTGAAGTTCGCCCAGCAATCTTGCCTCTGCAACGCGATTGTTCGGGCACGTTCCTTCCAATCCTCGGAGTAAGTGGCAACGTTAGGATGACCAACTGCACAAAAAGAAAACGAGAATAAGGTCAGACGGATCCGCATAACGAACATTGATGGGTCGGCGTGCTATACCCATCTCCGCGTTCCAGAGAACGCGATAGCTAGACCTCGACGGTTCCTCGAATGCCGATCTATTCGACTTCACGTAGAAGTAGAAACGCTGCCAATCCGTAGTCTTGGACGGATACCCGGTGACCATGTTGTAGCTCGGGCGCATCCTAGTCGAGACCAAACCATCGTCCGTAATAGAAACGGATGTCAGCTCCTCGAACGACCTAACACTCAGCGACGTTCCCGCCTCTGCTGCCACTACCGACAAAACGACCATCAGTCGGAGTGATCCGTTCATCAGCTGGCTGAGGGCAACCCCTCTCCAAAAAGCGTACGCTGTGACGATCCGAAGAATCAGAAACCATAGCTTGGTGTCGTTTTGAAAGTACGACTCGTAGACGCACTGATAGCCTTTTGGAGGAGACCAAGGCCTCTGATCTGCCTTCGGAATAATAAACGTGACCCCGTGCGCGGTGAGGCTCCGGAGAATCTCCTGCACTGACTCGGTCGTCGATTTGGTCCTCTCAACGTTCGCCCAATTTTGACCGTTTACAACCGATGGGCGAATCCTCATTTTCTCAAGAGGACCTTCGTCGGAAAATATATTCCCCGGGTAGAAACTCCTCGGAATTACCGTCGAATCGACCGCTTCCTGACCATCGCCGTCTCTACGGAACTGACCTCTCGCTTCCGAGACGAGGAGACGCTGGGATAAATCCATATTCCTCGTATCCATCATCGCTTCGTGATGAATCTCGGCAGGATCCTCAGAGGGAGCCCGGACTGACGCTACATCCTTCCCTTTCTGCTCCCGAGTAAACCGCTGGCTCGACGACATCTCGGCTTTCGCTATTCTAAAACGGAAATTAAGAGAGAGAAGGAGAGAAGAGAGAGAGAAAATACCTTGCGGAAGCGGAGAGAAAATAGACGAAGTGAGGAAATGCCGCAGTATTTATAGGAGGGGGGGCGAGCGCACGGATCAAGGCATTATTATTGCGCCTAAAGAGGCCTAAATGGGCCTCGTTACTACTGGCGCGTGCCGCACGGTCGCGCCGGTTCCGCTTCCCGGTTTCGGTCTAAGACCAAATTTGCGATCGTCCCGGTTCGATTTCCCGAAGGTAATGACGAGTTCCCATCCCGGGGATCACGTCGACATACACGAGCTGCACCTTTTGTCCTCCGAACTAAAAACTCTCAATTCATCGAAGATCGATCGTCGACCTATCGATAAAATGGGGGGGGGGGGACTTACTGTTGAGGATGGATTGTACCCATCCACAAAGCCCATCGAACAAAAGGCCCAACTAAGTAGTTGAGCGGTTCACAGCCGTTTAGCCGGAGCTCGACGTCTTCAGCTCGGCTGCAGACTACTTTTAGCCGAACAACAGACGGACAAGGAGTAACCGGCTAAACAACTCGGGACAAGATCTAGTCAAGCCCGACAGGCCGGCAAAGGCCCAATCAATTGGAAGGGATACTAGGTCAAGTTCCATCCGAGCAGAGGCTATAAAAGGAGAAGGAAGCAAAGGAGAAAAGCATCTGGACGAGGCTACACAAGCAAAACGGCGAGATTAGGGTTTAGTATCCGTACAATCATCTCTCCGTTGTTTGTACTTTTCCGGCTAAAAGCTCTCCGAGCTCCGGCCTTTTATTTACTTTCTCCACCTTTGTAACCTCATCTCGAAATCTAATAAACGCCTCTGTTTGATTCATCTCAAGTATTGTTTACTTCATCCGAGACCAAACTTACCCTAAACAATCTCCATCGAAGACACTGAAGATAGTATCATGGCAAACCTCAGAGATCATCGTCGACGATGATGAATTCTCTCAGAGATCGATCACGATGCCATCTCCGTCAAGACTCCGGAGACAGTATCACAGTGAACCTCTGCTCTTTCACTCTTAACAATCACAAATAGAAACTGATAGATGTAAGTTTTAAATGTGTTAGTGAACCTAGTCTTATACCATTTCGCGACGTCAAACCTTCGATTAGAGTTTCTGATTTTGAAATCGAATCAAGTTTTTGGGGGAAGGGTTTTGCAATTGGAGGGGAGGAGGGTAGATGCCGAGGAGTACGAGGCACAAATCGAGCAAGCACAAGGATGCGAGAGACCACTCTGATTCGGAGAAAGCGGAGAAGAAGAGTAGTGGTAGCGCGGTTAGGGTTTCTGGTGAGAAACGAGGAAAGGAGTATTACGATAATGGAGAGTACTATGAGGAGTACACGTCTGTTCTCTTCGTCTCCAAACGTATAAGAGAACAGACAAAGTGCCGCGTAGCTTCGGATCTAGTGATTTTTGTGGGAACAGCAGCCATGGATATGGAGCTTCGGAGAATATCGGAAACTTCTAGATCCGCGATCGTCTTGATCCTTCTGCTCTTTGTTCATGTAGCTCACTCTTTCTACCACCCAGGTGTCGCTCCTCAGGATTTCGAGAAGGTATATGTTCGAATTTGTGCTCCTAGGCTTTTACATCTGAAGTGGATCTCCTCGATCTGAGTTCTCGGTATTGGTATAGTGTTGATCTCCGTTTAGAATTAGATCCTCGAGAAAGCTACAGAAAACGAGAGTCAGTGTCCTGATGCACCGACTTTTACTTAAAGAGAATGTGGTGATTGAATTGTGCTGAATCTTTTAGTTTCACTGCATTTTCGATTCATGAATCTCTCGATCTGAACAATGTCGGCATTGTAGGCGAGCTGTATCACATTCGTTTTGATTTTGATTGTTTAGTGTAAACTTGTGCATACTGTATAATTGCATGTTTCACTAGATTAGTCGGATAATGAGGGAATCATATTAAAATGTGGGGTCTTTTATCGTATGTTTGCAGGGTGATGAGCTGAAGGTTAAAGTGAATAAACTAACCTCTATCAAGACTCAGCTTCCGTACTCGTATTATTCCCTTCCTTTTTGTCAACCTAAGAAGATTGTTGATAGTACTGAGAACCTTGGAGAAGTGCTTCGTGGTGATCGCATTGAAAATGCCCCTTGTTCGGTTTGTCTCTCTATTGCATTTTATATGATCAGTCTGTGATTTATCTCTTAACCTTTTTGGAGTTGAATCAACTGCAGTTTAAGATGCGGGAGGCACAGATGTGCAATGTTCTCTGCCGGGTCAAAGAAGAGCAAGGTGTCTAGTGAGAAGAGTAGTAGGAGGAGAGAGGAAGGAGATGGGGAGGATGTGAGGAAGAGTAGTGGGAAGCATAGGGAGTCTAGTAGAAGGGAAAGCAAGGAGCTTGATAAGGATAAGAAGTATAAGGAAAGCAAAAGTGAGAAGCTTTTATGATGGGGATGATCACCATAGATCCAAGGGTCTCTCTGATAAAACTGGTAAAGGCTTTTTTTTTTTAATTCTTGTTTTAATTGACTTGAGGGACACAGTTTTGGTTGCAGCCTGTCGAGATTCATTTGTTTTCTGTTGTGTTTGTGTATGAATCAACCTTCTGGTGTTATTTGACTTGAGTGTTTATCTTTGATGTTGCTTCTAAAACACAGTTTTGGTTGCATTCTGTCATGATCCATCTCTCGTGTTTGTGTATGAATCAACGTTCTGGTTTTAATTGACTTTATTGCTTCTCAGACAGTTTTGGTTCTGTTTTCTCTCGTGTTTGTGTATGAATTGTGGCTAACAAATTTACATGATGCCTTTTCCTGTAAATGGAATCTCTACATACCTACGTCTACTCTTTTGGATCAGTGTTGTGATTAGCACTTGCAGAATTTTATTAATGTTGCTTTTGTTTTCGAACATATGTAGAGTTACTGCTACTTTGCTTGTTATGATATTTGAGGCCGCATGTAACTAGATTTTAAAATATATGAAAATTTGCAAATGCTATTTAGTTACATGCTTCATATAACTTGAGAATTCTGGAAGCAGCAAAAGGTTATCTTGTTGCTGATGTTTCTGTTTATTTTGGATTCAGAGTCGAAAGCTGAGGATCAGCAAAGGAGTCTAGGCACTGAAAACCATACTGAGAAGCGATCAAGGAACTTTCCGGATGGATTTAAAAAAAAATGAGTGTTTTCTTGCGTAAGTCTATTTTCGAAGAGAAACAAAAATGGGTAAGAAATGTTTGACAATCTTTGTTCAGAAAAGTCATCCTAAATTGGAATTTAATCTTCCAAAACAAAAACATAATCAAAATCTATAAGAAAATTCATAATCTATAAGAAAATTCATTGGCTATAGAAAATTACCAAATAGAGTTTATTGTCTACAAAATAGAAAACACATATCAAACATAGAACATTAAAATATGATAGCTTGAAGCATTTTCAATAATTCTATCAAGAAAGTGTTAAATGTGGTATCATTATAAAACACATATGTTGTATATGATAGTTTTTGGCACTTTCAAGATGGTTTCCAGAAAAATAAATTGAGTGTGCTTTCTTGCATAAGTAAGAGAATCAAAAGCATGTAAGAAATATTAGACAATCCTTGTTCAGGATGGCTATCCTAAAATGGAATTTAATCTTCAAAAAAAAAAACATAATCAAAATCTATAAGAAAATTCATTGGCTATTGAAATCAATATTTTTAGGATATATTATATTTAGGATAGTATGTAACATATTTAGAATGGGTTTCCTGAACATATTTTAAGAGGATTTGAGCAAATTCTCAATTATATATGTCATGTGTTCAGCCAAAATACACCATATTGGTAAGAATCAAATGAATTTATCTAATTTTGAAAAATATAATTAATCAAAATTTTAAGGATATACTGTATTTAGGATAATATGTAAGATATTTAGAATGAGTTTCCAGAATACCATTCTTAGTTATACAAAGTGTAGAAATTTGAATTTTTTTTCGCTTTGTGTCTTCTTGTTTGGATTACGCATGTTGATATCTTTGGTAGGCTCTTGAAATTGCTTATGACATAGTTAGTTCCTTACAGTGCTTGTGAAACTGTGTAGTGTTTTTAAAATTTCAGGAATGATTTATGTAGTTTTAGGAAAGCTTTTCAGAAAATTTGATGCTAACAAATTTGAATTTTTTTTGCTTGGTGTCTTCTTGTTTGGCTTAGGTATGTTATATCTTTGGTAGGCCCGTGAATTTGCTTATGACATTGTTAATCTCTTGCTTGTGTTTGTGCTTGTGCTTGTGAAACTGTGTAGTATTTTTAAAATTTTAGGAAGGATTTGTGTAGTTTCAGGAAAGCTTTCTAGAAAATTCGATGATAACAAATTTGAATGTTAGATAATCCTTGTTCAGGAAATCTTAAAAGACATCGTAGGATAAAGAAAAGAAGATAGAGAATGGATACAACAATCGAGATTAGGAATCAATTCTCCTCGGGGTATATTAGTGTATTCATATCTAGCAAAGTTTAAACTAGGCATGAATGATATTAAAAACTAAGGATTTCAAATTGTTATGTAGAATTTTGAGAAAAAAAGGAAAAAAAAAATTAATCTCACACTAGTCGATGTTAGGATGGCAAATATGTTAATGGAAAAATGTTAGGATAGCAAGTAAAAAATGTATGTATTAACAAACTTATATATATATATATATATATCATATTTATGATAGCAAGTAAAAAAATATTTAGGAAGACCTTCCTAAAATTGTAATATTTAATTAAAAGTAAAATGTTAGGGTAGCAAATAAAATATCGAGGAAAGATTTTCTAAAAAATATATTTAATTAAAAAATGTTAGAATAGCAAGTAAAATATTTAGGAAGGGTTTTCTAAAAATTTAATATTTAATTAAAATAAAATGTTATGATAGCAAGTAAAATATTCAGATAGTGCTTCTTGAAAATTTAATATTTAATAAGGAAAAATGTTTGGATAGCATGTATTAACAAGCTTACATATATATCATATTTATGATAGTATGTAAAATATTTAGGAAGGGCTTCCTAAAAATGTAATATTTAATTAAAAATAAAATGTTAGGATAACAAATTAAATATTTAGGAAGGATCTTCTAAATTTTTAATATTTAATTAAAAAATAAAAATGTCAGAATATTAAGTAAAATATATAGGAAGTGCTTCCTGAAAATTTAATATTTAATTAAAAAGAAAAAATTGTTAAGATAACAAGTAAAATATTTAGGAAGGACTTCCTGAAAATTTAATATTTAAAATGGAAAAATGTTAGGATAGTAAGTATTGAACATTTATAGTAAATAATGTTGGTTATTGAACATTTTCAGGTTGACTTGAACCATCTGTCGAAAACCTGTTAAAAATATTAAAACCAAAACAATTCTATAAAACGTGTAAATAAATCTTAAGGAAATATTTTTTCTGGATGGCTATCCTAAATTTGAACAAAACCTTCCAAAACAATTCAAAAAGCCGACCAGGAAATCTTAAAACAATTCTTATTCTGGATTGCTATGCCTAAATTTGAGAAAAGTCTTACAAAACAATTCAAAAATAATTTACAAGGCAATCTTAAGGTAATTTTTGTTCATGATGACTATCCTAAATTTGACAAAGTCTTCTAAAACATTTCAAAAAAAGCGAGTAAAACAATCTTAAGATAATTTTTGTTCAGGATAGCTATCCTAAATTTGAACAAAATCTTCTAAAATCGGCAAAGCAAAAAGTCAAATACAGTATAATCCGTAAAGCTTAATAATTACTAAGTGAAAGCTTAACCAAAGCTTTAGATTGATGTCTATTCAAGTCTTAGGAATGGTATGCTACAAAGAATACTACAAAAGATTCCTTCTCCTTATTTGTCTTCTCAAGCTCTTCCTCTTGTCTCTTCACTGATTCCTCCATCTCTTTTCTCTGTCTCAATTGCTCGTTGTACAGCTGCATCCCTGTTTTTGCAATATCAATACAAAATTCAAGCACTCGTCTTAAAAAAATAACATTCCCTTCTGTAAAATTTCTGTTTCTAACAGTACCATCCTGAACAATGACCCACACTTCTTCCAGCTCCTTCTTCGTTCTCTCGTGTTCTTCTTTCTCCTTCCCCAACATCTCTTCAGCTTCAACTCTGCGTCTCAGTTCCTCACTGTATAGCTTTCTTCCATTAAGAATGATGATAAGCGCGTTGTCCCTCTCTTTTTTAGTCTTCTCCACCAATTTCCTTTGTTTTGCCAATGCTTCTTTACCTTCTTTCCTTAGCCTCGCTTCTTCATTGAACATAGCTTCATACTCTCTTGTCTTGAAATTAGACAAGAGAAGAACATTCTCCATGTCTTGAAATTATTCTAAGTAAAAAAAAAAAAAAAAGAAGAACATTCTCCATGTCTTGAAATTATGGTATTTTACTTTGCGGATGGGCTCAACGGCTGTATTTTCAGCTTTAAACCGCCTGACACATTCTTTGTACGCCTCTCTTTTCGATTCCTCAAATTCCACCAGTTCTTGCTTAAGTTGTCTATACAGTTGATCATTCCTCTCTCTTTCCTGCAAAAGAATGGATAAAGCTTTCAATCACTTAGTAATAGACACAGAAGAAAGCACGAGATATTAATTGGCTTAATTCACAATTTAGACCGTACTGATTGATCCTCTGATGAAGTTGGCTCTAACATGTCCCTGTCTCTCCTTGCGTCAATGTAAGCTACAATTGCAGAGGCCAAAACATTGCCATCTGTTGATACTGTAAGACCACGCACAGCACCTTGATGACCAAGAAGCTGGCAAACCGTACGCCTGCTCGTTCCAAGGCACAGAACATATAAATTAGTACAACAAGACACTAAATGAACTCCAAACTAGTTCAGGAGAGTAGAGAAGATTACAACCTCGTAGCGATACCCCAAAGACGAATATATGCAGAGAACAAACATAGAAGAATAATTTTCAGTTTAAAGAGTATAGCATTACATAGATTTCTACACTGATAACAAACAGAAACCGAACTTTGAGGTAAATCCTAATGCGTTAGGCTATTACTAAATACATATACATTCTCCAAGCCTGCATTAAAGTTAATAGATTGGAGAAAACAAGAGATGGAAATTTACCTCCATCCATAGAAGCAGAGAAGATTCCCTTCAAGTAATTAGGGTTCTTAGCCATACACGAGATACCATCTCTAGGCCCATCCATTGCTCCTACAAACGGCCTCGCAAATATCTACAAAACAAAAAGCCACAAGCAAAGTTGATAACTTTTTTAATCAGAACCAAACAAAAGAATCAAAAATCAAAGCTTGATGATTGAAATTACCTTCTCAAGTTTGGCAGGTGTGAGTGCCCTCTGATACTCAACAGCCTTCTCCATGGGTTGAAGACTGGGATCGAAGTTGTGAAAGACCCTCTGAAATCAATCCCAAGTTTCAGAGCTATTGATTAGGTTATGGAAGGGGAGAGAATAAACTGAATCATAGTTTTGTAAATTTACCTGAAGATCCTGACTTCTTTCTCGAGTGAATTCATCAAATGATCATGATATCGTCTTGATCCTCATTGTTTACGACTACAAGAGCTCACGGCGGAGAGTAACGGTGAAAGAGAGAGAGAGAGATCGTCGATGGTGGAGCTGAAGACATAGCTGAAGGTGATCCTCCCGATATTTTCGAATCTCTATTTTTTAAAAAAATTAATAAAAGGAGAGGGCATAAGGTTAAATGATCCCCTTTAATGAAACCTATTTTTATGATTTTTGGTCTTGAGTGCTAGTTTGGGAACAAAAACTTAATTTAGTGCTATCTTGGGCTTTTTCTCTTCAAATAATATATAAATCAATATAAGAAGGTAAAATTATATAAGTCAAAAAAAAAATTATATCTAATTTACTTAATGTTTAATTGATTTTTTTTTCAATTAACGTAAAAATAACTATCAAAGATAATCATTAAAAATCTTAAAAACAATTATAACTATATAAATACAAAACATACAATTTTAAAGTTTAGGTTATATGATACTGAAAATACTATATATAAGTTGATGAAATTTTTAATATTTGTGTTATATTCTATTGAAGATATTTACAGATAACCTATACAATATATAAATTAATTTATTATATCATTGAATGTCCACATATTATTTGATATATAAACAAAATCTTTTAAAGATTACCGTAAAATTAATTAACAAAAAGTAATTTTAAATAATAAAAGAATTTTAAATAATAAAGAATATATGAAATGAAAGTGCATATGATTTCAAAATTGAGGCTATATTTTATTTAATATGTCCATATAGATTTTACAAATATCATTGATAATATACCAAATCAGCATCTTAATTTGGTATTCTAAGTATAAAAATCAGAAAATTATTTCTCTCAAAATAAAATAAAATCAAATGAGTAAAGAAAATAAAATTTATCAAAAATAACTAACTTGATTTATAAACTATATATTTAAAGTTAAACAAAATTTTAATCAACCAAAAAACAATTCTGTAAAACAAATTAAGTTAAAAAAAAAAAAAAGAAATTTCAAGTATTCAGGTATGTAGAAATTAAAATCAATACAACTACAATTAGGTAAAGTAAAAGTGTAAAATTTATCTTAAAAGGTAGATTGGTATTTATACTAATTGTTCAAGACTTAATATAAAAGATTTTAACAAGAAAAATAACAAAATTATGTCCACAATCTATTTTTACGAGAAGGGGTATATGCTATTAAAATATTATAATTTAAAATTTTCAAAATATTCCAAATCATAATCGTAGTTTAAAATGTTTAGAAATCATAAATTTTTACAAAATAAAAATCGGTGAAAATAAATTTAAAATATCAACTAAGGTAAACAAACAAAAAGAAACTAAAAACTAACTTGATATATATGCTAACTTTATAAAAAACTAGGGTCGGCCCGCCCTACGGGCGGGATGAAAAATAACAAATAATTTAAATAGTTAGATATAAATTGTTATTATTTTAAAATATACATATTAATTAAATTTTTGTAGATGTTATTGTATTGGAAGAATAAAGAAGCTATGTTATCTGAAAAATTAGTTATGATTTTTTTTAAAATAGATATTACTTGCTATTTTTTAAAATATGATTTTATTTTTTCTTGCTAAAAGGTTTAAGATAATTTTCGTTTGTTAAGTAATCTATGTTTTAATTATATATTAAGAATTAGATGTGGCATTATATCATTTATTTTGATTTTATGGAGTTAGATGATCATAAAGTAATCTAGGTCCGTGTCCATGCTATGCGTGGATTGTGTATAATATGTTTGCAAAATTATTTTTAGTGTAAAATAGTGTTGCAACCAAAATAACTATAAAATGTTTAATAAACAAATGGACTGGCATTGGTTTTTGGTTACCCTTTTCTTTTAGTTTAGTTGATGAACTTCTACTGGATGAAGTTAAAATGTTCAGAGTTACCTTCATGTAAATTAATAATGTTATCGTGCAATGAACCAGTACTTTATATGAATATCTATATATGTATATAATCATGTTTGCTCTCTCCTGCTTACACATCAACATCCCCATCTATATATAATATTTTTTTGTTTTCGTTTTTGAACCTTTATATATTTTGGGATTAATATTTATTACCAAAATGATCTAATATTTCCGAGCATCCATGTTATGTAACTGTCTAAAATATTTTTTCTTCGTTTCATATATAAATTCGTACAAATGCTTATTTGCAATAGAGTTTTAGATCGTATTTTAACTTTTAAAATTGTTTCTTCTTCTTTGGAAACAAAATTTTATAATGATTATTTACCTAAAGACATGCAGTTTTGTGTCTGAATTGAAAGTAAACAATGCGTAAAATAATAATGTATGCTTTAACCGTCGCCATTCTCGGTCTTGTTTTCCAATGTGGATGGCTAATTATGATGATGCATTACTGTAATGTTTGTCCTTGTAAATTAGGTTCAATTGGGCTTGGTATGTAAACGATATGGGCTGTAAACATCATCATGTCGACAAAAAAAAGAAGGTTCATACGTGTTGTTTAATTGCATATAGATAGTTGGAGTTTTCCTTTGGTTAGGTGAGACTAAATTAAAAAAGAAACAAAAGAGAAAGGACCAAACTACAAATAGATGTAACTTAAGTTGTTTATCAGATCGAGGGTCTTCCACACCACATCTATATCGGCCGATCTCAAGCTCTGGGATTAGGCTCGTCGCCTGATGATGGACAGATCACGGTTTGAGATCCTCTGCAATTGTAGGTGACATCGACGACTGTGGGAGCTGAGATGGCTGTTGGATGTGAGCTTAGAAGGTTGCGGCGGTGAAAAGATAAATACGACTCACGCCGTGGAGAAGCTTAGACACGACCATGGAGGGAGGCAATCGCGGTTGGACCACCGGAGATCAATCTGATCTGTGATAGAGATGACAGGAGAAGTCGTGGGGTGGCATGGCAAGGAGTAAAGGTCGCTGAGAAAAATAAGGTAAGAGAAGAATTTTGGTATTAGTCATGTCTCTTAGAGTAAGTTTATTTTGTAAGTTAATCAGATTGAAAATATGATTTTGAGAAGAGGATGTCTAACTTTCTTTTATAGTTGCAGGTACACCGTCTCACATAAGAGAAGGTCACAATTAATAATAGATCGTAGTGGTTCGATTAAGACGGGTTTTAAGGCGATGCGTCTGTTACCGTGAACGTTTCGATCAGTGAGGAAGAAGATCGAACAATGTGAGACAGTTTCATCACGTCGGCGGCTCAATTTCTAGAATCAAAACCAACGCTTAGGGATTCTCACTATTGAGATGGGTCCTTAGGATAAACATAAAACCCACAAAAAACCATAACCCATATTTTTTAAATGAAACGCAATGTTTAGTATATAGGACACGTGTCGTTTTCTGCTTTACTGAATTGATGACGTGGACGCCTATGTGACTTCACCAGGAAAGAGTAAACTGAACTTTATAATAATAGATAACAAAAATACATATTAGTTAAACCAAGTTATCTGTTATTGTATAATAATAGATAGCAAAAATACATTAAATTGTGTACATGTTATTGTATTTGAAGACTAAATAAACCAAGTTATCTGAAAAAATTGTTTATGATTTTTTAAAATCAATATTACTTGTTATTTTTTAAAATCTAATTTTTTTATTTCTTGTTAATAGGTTTAAGATGATTTTATTTTGTTAATTATTCTATATTTTAATTATATATTAAGAATTATATGTGGTATTACATCATTTTTTGTAATTTTCTGGAGTTGGATGACCATAAAAACCCCCGTGAGATTCTTTTTTTTTTTTATATATTTGTTAGTAGCAAAAAATCAAACTTGTAAATAAATTCACATATTTTTGTTTAATTTTATATACTTTAGTGGATTATCTTATGTTTTAACTAAATTTAGTTTTTACTGTAGATAACAGTTAAAATTGTTCTATTTTAGTTTTGGTATATAGAGTTGATGATCTATTTGTTTTGGTTTATGTTATCTAGTTTTTTTTTCTTATATTATAATGTGTCTCTTACTCAGTCTGTGATGTAAACTTTTTTCTCATATCAGTTGTGTATTTACGTTCAAATATTTTTTTTTTTGAAATTCATGATGCAACCTTTTAAAATATTATCTGTTTACTTAGATATATAAAATAACCTAAGATATTTATATATATATATATATATATATATATATATATATCATAAAAACAAACTTATAAAAAAATTCTTATGTTTATTGTTTCCTTTATGTTTTGGTTTGTTTTGTTTCACCAATGACATATAATCGATTCATTTATACTTTTAAAAATTGTCAAATAACATTAAAGTCTATTATTCTAGTTCCATGAAATAATGCCTAGATGGGATTCTACCAACTGCTAACACTTGTTTTGTTTAGTTTCTTTATATGTTTATCCAACATTAGTTGACTGACTCGGACTCTCTTCTACATATTAATCAGATGAGCTCGCGTATAAAGACATAGGAACGGTTAAGGACGCATTAAAGAGTAGAACATTTACACACCAGTGATGATACTTCTCGGTTTAAGCTCTAGAATTGAATCTAGCAGCTTTGAAATGCCATCTGCAGGTGTGTTAGAATTGAAGTTTGTTTGTAAATGTACTGAGAAATTAATATTTTAATAATAATTAATATTTTTAAAATATGTAGTATACTATATTAGTTAAATTTTATAAATTTTAATTTAAGATATTGTTAGTAGGAATATTTGATATACTTTGTGTGTGTTAAATCTAGATGATAGAATACAAAATTTGTATATGTAATTAATTAAAATAACACAAAATATTGAAATGTAAAACAAAATTAGAAATGAAAACATTTTATAGTAAAATAAAATAAATTTCTCTGTTTCTGATTATATAATTTTTATAGTCTTTTTAATTTATGATTTAATGAAACAATATATTTACATACAAAAATTTAAAATATGATTTTATTACTTATGGAATTTTTTTATTTTTCACACATATCTAACTTGGAACTAAAAAAATTTATTAAGTTACCATGTTCTTTGTTTATCGATTGAAACAGTATGTATCAATTATTTATGTTTCATTAATATTTGTTGATATTTTTAATATTCACATTATCGGTTTAATTGTTTGTTTTTGTTACCAAACATAATTGGCAAAGTCAAAAAATTGATTAACAGTACCAACGAATTTGTTTAAGAAAAACACCTTTCAAACTTTATAACCGAATCTGAATCAACACCAAATAGGTTTGGGCTAAGCGGGTTAGATTTGGGTGTTGATCTCAAAGATATGTGTGTGAATGAAACAGTTAAATTAAAGTACATATGTATTTATTTATTTCAAATGAAAACAAACTGATTCAACATCTTCGGAATACTTCAAAGCAACTAAATCTGAAAAATCATTTCAGCATATGAATGGAGCACCCGTATTACTATCCCTCTGATACAGTCAAGGTTGTTGAGCATAACATTCATACTCAAGAAACTCTCTCACACCTAAAACCAGTTCTTTGTTTGTGATCTTCTTACCTTTTTGTCTCAGCAAGTATGATATGCATTTCATCGCTGAATGCTCCATAGGCTTGTCCTTGGTTCATAATCTGAAGTTTGATCAGTATGAAAACCACTAAGCTAAGTATTCTAAAGATTTATAACACATAATGAAATCATGTCAATGAACAAAAGATCCAGGGTAAATCATTGCCATATATGGATGAAAACATTCAACAATAAAATATAAAACTACTGTCTAAATAACATCTGATTCCACGCACCTCGACGACAGCTCTATGAAGATTTTAAGTGGAGGTAGAATATTGTTACCAGAAACATGAATGTTGTATTGTTTACTCGACAAAGCATCTTGCTGTCATCATGAAGAAGCAAAAAAGCCACGTTACCCATCACTCCATCAATCTTTGATGAAATCATGAAACAGATGCAAAACATTAAGCAACACCAAAACCTTCTTTGAGCTCTTGCACACGTCAAAACCTTCGATACGCTCTGTTTTCGACATGAAAAAAATTAGATCATCAATGTCAGTGAGTGGGTTACTTTTTCCAGACTTACCAGAATTAGTAGATCTCCATTTCCTCTCTTCTAACTTTCTTCTCTAACTCATGCTCCTCCTCTTCTTTCTCCTTAAAAAACTTGCTTTATTATTGGAATCATCATCTTCCGTGCAATTCTAACATACAGAAATGTTAATTTTATTAAAATAAGAAGAAAGAGAATGATCACTATTCACTAATGATATACAAAAGATAAAGTGCAATCAAAAAGTCCATGAAATGACGTCATTAAGTAAAGAGAGCTCTTCTGAAGAAGTCAGCACCAAATCTATCATCTTCCAATTTTCACAGACAAATTCAAAATCATCAATGGACCTGGAAATTGCTAGTCGTTACGCTCTCTTTTTTGAGAAGATTTGATGGCTACCTTTGTGAACTCCCCGACTGCGTTCGTTAACTGGAGCAGCCACAGGTAAGATGTTCTTCACCTGCTCTCTTCTCTTCCACCTCCGCGTATGAAGCGCCGCCGTTTGGTTTCAGACGACCCCGACTTGGAATCGGACCTCGATTAAGAGTGTTAACTTGATTTACCGGCGGAATCTCCATCTCTTTCGCATGATGAGAGAGGTAAGGAGAGGAATCTCACATATATTTATACGGAACCCACACCGCCTCTTAGATCTAAACGACGCTTTGAAGACACATCGAGGAGAGTGAATCAATGATATTAAACACTAAGTTTTTACTCGGACCGTTTCAGATGATGAGAAGAAGCTCAAACGGCATCGGGTCGCCGTCACAGGAAGAGGAGAAACGACCTTCGTCTCTTTTGTGCGGCCATATTAGGATTACGGCGAATCTTTTCGAACGGGCCAGACACATATTAAAAATTCTCAGCCCAAACCCATACAAAAACATGAAGAAGCCCATGACGCATAGAAAAAATGATGCTGTGCGTTTTGATTATATGGACACGTGTCGACGTCTGGAAGCCCTAATTAGTGACCTGGATGCATATGTGGCATAGCTGAGGAAGGAGGAAACTGAGTTTTATAATATTAGATTAGCATAAAAAATTATGATAAAATTATGACATAAAGTATATCAAAACATTCAAATTGCACATACATCAAAAAAATAATATCAAAATAGTCAAGCTAATTAAATTAATAAAGGTAAACTGATAGGTATTAGCGTTAATAAAATCATCTAAATTTATAATCAGTGACACAAAAAAAAATGGTTGATCTTGGTCCTTTTTACCGAGCCCATTCATTCTTTGATTTACAGTAAGTATACAAAATTTTATAATAGGTAAATTTTGATAAAAGTAATTCACTTATGAAAGACACATATTGTTAACTAGCCCATTTATCTATATATTTTCAAACTGCCTTTTGTTAGTCAAATGATTTTTTTTTTTTTTTGCAAATATGTGAATATCATAAAATGAAAAGTTTAGGTTACATTAGCCTACTTATGTGTTTCCTTGGAAAAAGCAAAATAAAAAAACAAGGAGAACACTTTGAATGTGATCAGATGCAAAGAGTCAAGTCAAATGAATTGATATAGTTATTTACTCATCAGTGATTAAAATTTTAATAACACTACTACATTATATTTTGGAACAAATTTTTTAGAAACTTATAATCCAAATCTTCAATAATCTAATCAAATAGATGTTTTTTGGAATAAACGTATAGATTTTTATAATCTACATGAATTTTTAAAATAGTGTCATTAACTATAAAGAAAACTAGATTTTGACCCGTGCGTACCGCCCGGGTTCGAATTTTATTTTTAAGTTTAGATAGTAAAATTTTCTATGTTAGTCTTGGTTATTTGTTTGAAAACCTACTTTTGTAAATACAATTATTCTGTGAACTTAAATATAATCCTAAAGGTTGATAGTTTATGCGATTCAATTAAAGGTTTGGTTTTTTCATTCGTTTGATCTTATTTCCGGAATCACATAAACTATGAACATTATAAATATAAAATAACTCTCTTTATTTTTTTTATGCCGTTAGTTAACTAATTATTTCAAATCATTACCTATATCATGTATATATGTTGATTATTATTATGTATTTAATTTTTCTTATTGAATTTGATTTTGATGATTAAACCAATATTTTATGCATGAAATAACATACTTGAGAATTATTTTGTATTTAATTTCTTATGATCCGGACCAGTTATTCAAAGCGCTAGATTTCTTTGAAATAATTGATTTGTTTTTTCAGTTTATATAACAACTTATTGTATATATAAAAGTTTAGGATAACTTAATTTTATATATATCTAAATTTCAAAGTGCGGAATAACATTTGGGTTTATGTTTTGATATAATGATTTTATCTGTTTATTCAAAGTATGAGATCAAATTTGAAATTCACTTCTTCTTTTTCAAAAAATAAGTTTGGTAAAATAAGCTGCTAGAAGTTGTAACCGTAAAAAATTAACATGTTTCACCATATTAAAAAATAATATAAATATTGGCTAACATTTATTATTATATATATATATATATAATTTTTAATTTTCTAACATAGACAGTTTTCATTTTATACATTAACTTTCAATTCCAACCCGTTTCATTATATAAAGAAACAATCTAAGTATTGACTAAATATTACTTTTTAATTTAAAATATATTGATATATTCTTTAATATTATATCTTTAAAATATTACTATGATAGTTTCAATGGTTTTTTCAAAAATATATTGTATTAAAATACTGAAAATATTAAAATAAATTACTGGAAATAACATGTTTCACCATATAATAAAATAGTATAATTATTGATAAATCTAGTTATCATAAGTTATAGAGTTTTTACTATTTTTCATAGTACCATGTATATTTCATATTTTTATAATCTACATGAATTTTTAAAATAGTGTCATTAACTATAAAGAAAATACATGGTGACTCTTCATAAGTCTTTAATGTAATTCACCAGTAAAATTTATAGGATCCATAGTTATGAAACTTTACTAAAAGAATCAACAAAACATAAACAATTAAAATTCATACACGAGTTTATCAAAATAAGATATTTGAAGAACAAATAATTGTACAAAAATTTAAATAGAAAATAATAAATCATATATATATATCTATATATATATATATTATTTTGAAATTATTATGAAATGGAAGTAATTATTAAAATAAACTCTCCCCAATACTACAAAATAATACGGGAAACAAATAATAGTCATTTATTAAGATAATAATATATTATCTTAAAATGGTGATAGACAATAAAGTTTTACAAATTTCTAACAATTAAAAAAATTTCAATTATTTAATATTATTTAAAATTTATTAAATTTCTTAATGTAAATGAAAAATAAAAAAATATTTATCTTACCAAAAACTACAAAAACGATTATTAAATTATGTTAGTAGTAATTATTCCAAAAGGACAAATGTATAAAACAATACAAATGGGGAAAAAGCAATTAATATTTTAGTTATAGTCAAAAATAAAATTTTATAAATAAATTATATTTGTCTTTTAAAGTGTATAAAATCTAGTTACTATGAAAAAGATGACGTGTTTTCTTCTTTTAAATTATCGCCATAAATTTTGAAAACATATTTTTAATTCAAATTAAGTAAGATTTTTTGTTGATAGTCATGTTAAAATTTTGGATTAATTGTGTGAAAATCTGTTTTGCCTGGTCTATTTAACCACGGATGAGCAGTTTGTTCTTAGATAAATCTTATATGCATAATCTGTAATAGACATTTAATATTTTCTGCATCTGTCCCATTTGAATTTATAAATGATCCACAAGATTCACATGTTATAATAATAATGATGAAAAAAATTTATATTAAATTTTAAAATTTATACTATAATATGTTAATTCTAGTGTAGAATATACTGACTCGACATGTTATCATAATCCACGGAAATCATAGGATTTGAATGATGACACTAATCAAAATATACAAATCAAACAGATAATGCAAAATCAAGCATAAAAAATCAAGATCAAGTATATTATGCAAAGAAATAAAAATCTATGTGATGAAACTAATTTGCCTTATTAGCATATTTGACTTAATGTTTTTAAAAAATGATGTGTATTAAATATTTAAAATACAAACATAAATTCTTGTATATAAAATAAATATTACTATTTAAATAAATATAGTGAAAAGTTAGATATCATTGTTCAATACAATTACAACACACAATCAAAATGAAAAATAAAAACTAATATAGGTTTTGTTTGACCCCAGTTTTATACACTCCTAGGATGCTTCTCTAGTTAGATTGGGATAGATCCTTGCAAGAACGAATCAGAGACTCAAGTCCTTCAATGCGTGTGGGGTGAATGGTGACACAAAGAGTTGTGGAAGAGACTCCTTGATACTCCTAAGTGATTAACTCGGATATGACACACCAAGATAAACACTCTTATGGTTTTGATAGATATGACACACTAACAAAGACTCAAGAACACTCAGACTACAAGATCTTGCAGCCGACAAGAGAGAACAAGAGTTTGAAATAAAAGATTGGATAGATAGCATTAGGGCACCCGAGTACATATATATAGAGAAGGCAAGAAACAAGCTCCATGGTCTCTAAATGTATTTCATAAATAACCATAGCCTAAAAATAAAAACATAAGATAAGACTTAAATAGATTTTTCTTGTAGTCTTGAACCGAGATCATCAAATGAGTAATAGGGAAGCAACATATGGCCTCGTTAAAAACCTATCTTTGGAAAATCCAGTGGGACAAAACCAAAGATAGGGAAAAAGAGCACACATATGTTACTTGCTCTTTTGATGTCTATCTTGGAGTTGAGATGGCTTGAATTATGGTAAGCGTGTCTTGGATGATCAAGCTTCTTCCAAGACTCTCTTCTTGCTTCAATGATGTCTTAAGTAATTCTCCAATGGCTTCTTTGAGTTGTCTGCTTCTGGCTCGCGTCATAGGACCTTCAGGTATGGCTAGAGCATCTTCATCAGCCGGCTTATTCATGATCTCATTGTCTTCTTTGGTGGATTGGTCCATGATCATATCATCCCCTCCCTATTGAAAAGGATTTGTCCTCAAATCTAGCTCATCTGAAACAAAAGGAGCCAAGTCAGTAACAGTAAAGCTATCACTTATGTCATACTTACCTTGAAGATCAAGCTTGTAGGCATTGTCATTGATTTTCTGTATGACTTCAAAGGACCATCAATCCGCGGCATGAGCTTAGACTTTCTTTCATTTGGAAACCTCTCCTTGCGCAAGTGAACCCACACTTTATCACCTACATCAAAGATCATCTCACGCCTGCCTTTGTGTGCTCTTTTGGTGTACTGCTTGGTTTTCTCAACAATGTTTCTTCTCGCTTGCTCATGAATCTGCTGCACCATCTCTGCTTTCTTTTTTCCATCCATACTGACCCTTTCACACTCAGGTAAAGGCATTAGATCCAAAGGTGAGATGGGATTGAACCCATAAACAATTTCAAAAGGAGAATACTTATAAGCAGAATACTGAGCATGATTATAAGCAAATTCACAGTGAGGTAAATAATCTTCCCATGATTTCAAATTTTTTTTGATGAATGCACGCAAAAGAACCCCAAGAGTTCTATTAACTACCTCAGTTTTCCCATCAGTTTGTGGATGACATGTAGTAGAGAACAATAGCTTAGTACCTAGCTTAGACCAAAGAGCCTTCCAAAAATAACTAAGAAATTTGGTATCTCTATCAGAAACTAACCTAGGCATGTCATGAATGCGCACAATCTCTTTAAAGAACAGATTAGCAACATGTAATGCATCATCAGTTTTATGGCAAGCAATGAAATGTGCCATTTTAGAAAACCTGTCCACAACTACAAAGATAGAATCCTTACATGTCTTGGTCCTTGGCAAACCCACAATAAAATCCATAGATATATCATTCCAAGGGTGAGTTGGAATAGGCAAAGGAGTGTACAAACCGTGGGGTTGGACCTTAGATTTGGCAAGCTTGCAAGTGGTGCATCTCCCACAGATCCTCTCAACATCTCGTTTCATGTGTGGCCAGTAAAAGTGATCCTGCAACACATTAAGAGTTTTTGCTATACCAAAATGACCCATCAGGCTTCCTCCATGGGATTCCCTGACAAATAGATCTCTCAAAGAAAAATTAGGCACACATAAACGATTTTCATAGAATAAGAATCCGTCCTGCCTAAAGTAGTGTCCAGCAGCATACTTAGCACACGAATTATAAGCTTCTTGAAAGTCAGGATCAGATGCATACATTTCTTTAATTTGTTCAAAGCCTAGCAACTTAGCATCAAGAGTATTCAAGAGAACATACCTTCTGGATAGTGCATCAGCAACTATATTTTCCTTACCTTGTTTGTATTTGATCACATAAGTGAAGGTTTCAATGAATTCTACCCATCTGGCGTGTCTCTTGCTGAGCTTGCTCTGTCCTCTGAGGTATTTGATTGACTCATGGTCTGTGTGAACGACAAACTCCTTAGGCCATAGATAATGCTACCAAGTCTGTAGAGCTCTCACCAAGGCATATAACTCCTTATCATAAGTTGCATAGTTGAGAGTAGCTCCTCCCAGTTTCTCACTGAAGTATGCAATAGGCCTTCTATCCTGTATCAATACAGCACCAATACCAATCCCTGAGGCATCACATTCAATCTCAAATGTTTTAGAAAAATCTGGAAGTATAAGGAGAGGAGATTGAGTAAGCTTCTCTTTAAGAGTATGGAAGGCAGTTTCTTGTGCTTCTCCCCACTTGAATCATACATCTTTCTTGATTATCTCGGTCAGTGGAGCTGCTATTGTGCTGAAATCCTTCACAAAACGTCTATAGAAACCTGCAAGCCCATGAAAACTCCTTACTTCTCCCACTGTAGTTGGACTCGGCCACTCTTGTATTGCTTTGACCTTCTCCTGATCAACCTTTACACCATCTGCACTCACAACAAAACCTAGAAAGACCAAGTTATCTGTGCAAAAGTGCACTTCTTTAGATTGGCATAAAGTTTTTCATTTCTAAAAACATTCAAGACAGCCCTAAGATGCTCTATATGATCCTCTAGACATTTGCTGTAAACTAAGATATCATCAAAATACACAACAACAAAGATGCTTATGAAATATCGAAGCACATGATTCATTAGTCTCATGAATGTACTAGGAGCATTGGTTAATCCAAAAGGCATGGCTATCCACTCATATAAACCATGCTTAGTTTTGAATGCAGTCTTCCACTCATCTCTCTCTTTCATTCTAATTTGATGGTAACCACTTTTCAGATCAATTTTAGAAAATATGCAAGAGCCATGCAATTCATCAAGCATATCATCTAATCTAGGGATAGGGTGGCGATACTACACTGTTATATTGTTGATTGCTCTGCAATCAACACACATGCGCCAGCTACCATCTTTCTTAGGCACAAGGAGCACTGGAATTGCACATGGACTCAAGCTCTCTCGGATATGACCCTTCTCCATCAGCTCCTCTACTTGTCTTTGCAATTCTTTAGTCTCAACTGGATTTTTTCTATATGCAGGTCGGTTTGGTAGTGTTGAACCAGGTACAAAGTCGATTTGGTGCTCAATCCCACGAACTGGAGGCAATCCAACGGGGCTATCTTCTGGAAACACATCTGCATATTCCTGTAAAAGAGAGACTAGTTCACTCGGAGGATCCGGTCTGTGATCAGTGACTGTTAGTAGAGTCTCCTTAAACATAAGCAAGATAATAGAATTTTGAGAGTAAAGAATTCTTTTGATATCTCCCTGTTTGGCATAGAGGCTATGGTGCTTGTTCTGATCAGGTTTGAGGTCTATCTCTTTCTTTTTCTGTAGCTGGAGATCTTCATGAACCTCTTTAGGAGATAGAGGCACCAGCACAGTCTTCTTTCCTTTAAATTCAAATGAGTGCTTGTTGGTGAAGCCATCATGAGTCACATGTCTATCAAACTGCCAGGGTCTTCCAAGGAGTAGATGACTGGCTTCCATTGGCAACACATCACACAATACTTCATCCTCATATCTACCAATGGCTATGGAAACCAGCACTTGAGTAGAAACTTTCATCTCACCCTCCTCATTAAGCCACTGCAATCTGTAAGGCCCCAGATGTTTCTGAACTTTCAAACCCAATTTCTTCACCATTGTCTCACTGGCTACATTGACACAACTTCCTACATCAACAATGAGACTGCACACCTTTCCCTGAACCAGACACCTTGTGTAAAATAGATTCTCACGCTGTTCAAGCTCTTCATTCTTAGCATTCAAGTTCAAGAGCCTTCTTGTCACCAACAATCTGCCTCTTACTGGTTCTACTTCACTTTCTTCTCTAGATGTCTCATGATCAGACCCAGATTCCTCTTCCTCTGATTCATACTCCCCATTCTCAAGAAGAATCATAACCTTTTTGTTGGTACACTCATTAGCATAGTGACCTCTACCTTGACACTTGAAGCATTTAACATCTCTGGTCCGTGAACTAGAAGATTCTGCTTTTCCTTTATCTTTGCTGGCAATGCTGCTCGGCTTAGTGTCTTCTTTCTGCTGAGGCTTTCTCTCCTTTGGAGAGGTTAATTTCTCCTCTTTAGAGTGCTGGTACTTACTGGTTCCATAGCTCCCACGTGAATGATGCTTCCTCTTAATCTGTTGCTCCACAAGAATAGCTTTGTGTAACATCTCTTCTATTTCCACATAATGCTGCATCTCCACACTGTCCTGTATCTCATGGTTAAGCCCTCCAAGAAACCTTGCCATAGTAGCCTCTCCATCTTCAGAAATACCAGCTCTCAACATCAGCAGTTCCATATCTTGATAGTACTCCTCCACGGTCTTTGATCCTTGGGTAAGTCTTCTCAGCCTTTGATGCAAGTCACCGTGATAATGGTTTGGTACAAATCTCTTACACATAAGGGTCTTTATCTCATGGCAAGACTCAACTGGATACTCCTGATTCAGTCTTCTAGTAGTCACCAACTGATCCCACCAACTCAAGGCATAATCATAGAACTCAGTTGCAGAAATCTGGATCCTTTGAGCATTGGTGTAGTGCTGACAGTTAAAGACAAGCTCTATCTTCTTTTCCCACTCAAGGTACGCATCTGGATCAACTTTGCCATGGAAGGGAGGGATCTTAAGCTTCAAACCAGCAAGCTCATCACGGTAAAGTCTTCTCCCATTGTGATCACGTCGATGTCTCCTTCTACTATCTCTGCTATCTCTTGATGATGTTGAAGAACTACTTCTCTCAACTCTGTGACGCTCATAGTAGTTATCAGTATCCTGTGAACCAGCATGCTCTTGTGGAGTGTGAGTTCGACGGTTCCTTCTGCTCTCATTGTTGTGACCTTGACCAGTAGCTTGCCTAATCTCTTCTCTGATCTCTTTCATGTTTTCTTTTATCAGCTCAGTCATGTTCTCCAACATGGTTTTATTCAGCTGAACAGTCATGGCTTCCATCAGCATTTTGTTTCTTCTCATCAGTGCTGCTTCTTCCTCAGTCTCGTCTCCCATTGGTACCTGAGATCAATAACAAACTCAGCCAGTAAGAGAGTTCGAAATCAAAATCAAATAAGGAAACAAAGTAAAGGAAACATGCGGCAAAAGAAATTTTTTGATCAGATTTGAATTTTCTGTAACTTAAACAACAAGACAATCAAGAGACTTTTCGAGAAAATGAGATCAACACTTGCTATCTTATCAGATTTCGACAAAACAAAGGAAGATCTATCAGTCTTACACAGATTAATCAACAGATCGAAGGATAAACTGATAGAAATAACAGATCTAACACAACAATAGCAAGAGATGAACAGATCCAGCACAGATCTACAATAGAAACTCTTAGATCTATCAGTTTCGAAACTCAAATAAGTAGATCTATCAATAGATATCACAGATATGATCAGATCAACCGAGAAACAACAGAAAACAGATCTAGCAATGGTTACACGAAAGAAGTTGAAAAGACCAAACAAAAACTCAAAGGAAACGAAAACTTCCCTAGCCAGAGTTGCTCTGATACCACATAATACACTCCTAGGATGCTTCTCTGGTTAGATTGGGATAGATCCTTGCAAGAACGAATCAGAGACTCAAGTCCTTCAAGGCGTATGGGGTGAATGGTGACACAAAGAGTTGTGGAAGAGACTCCTTGATACTCCTAAGTGATTAACTCGGATATGACACACCAAGATAAACACTCTTATGGTTTTGATAGATATGACACACTAACAAAGACTCAAGAACACTCAGACTACAAGAGCTTGCAGCCGACAAGAGAGAACAAGAGTTTGAAACAAAAGATTGGATAGATAGCATTAGGGCACCCGAGTACATATATATAGAGAAGGAAAGGAACAGGCTCCTTGGTCTCTAAATGTATTTCATAAATAACCATAGCCTAAAAATTAAAACATAAGATTAGACTTAAATAGAGTTTTCTTGTAGTCTTGAACCGAGATCATCAAATGAGTAAATAGGGAAGCAACATATGACCTCGTTAAAAACCTATCTTTAGAAAAGCCAGTGGGACAAAACCAAAGATAGGGAAAAAGAGCACACATATGTTACTTTCTCATTTGATGTCTATCTTGGAGTTGAGATGGCTTGAATTGTGGTAAGCGTGTCTTGGATGATCAAGCTTCTTCCAAGACTCTCTTCTTGCTTCAATGATGTCTTAAGTAATTCTCCAATGGCTTATTTGGGTTGTCTGTTTCTGGCTCGCGTCATAGGACCTTCAGGTATGGGTAGAGCATCTTCATCAGCCGGGTTATTCATGATCTCATTGTCTTCTTTGGTGGACTGGTCAAATTTGCTTTCCTAACCCTAACCCCCTTTCTATTCATCACAACACCAAAATGGAATATTTGGAAGTGTCGATTGACAATGTGAAATGGTAATGTTTTTTTTAAGTTCAGTCCATTGTTTTCCTCAAATGGACATATAACAGTTTTTTAGTGATTAACTAAATGAGTCACGTACATAGTAAAATTTGTTTTAGTTTAAAAATTGTTGCATAACCAAAATCAATATGAACCATCATCATTTTCGTTTAAATTTTTGTTACAATAAAAATATAGGGTTGTGCAAAAAATCTAAATCTAAAAGACGAACCAAGTCTGATCCAAAAAATAGTACTGAACTTTAACCAAAACTGGTTAGATATCCGAATGGGTCAAAATTTTGGTATCTAAAGAACCGGAACTGAACCCGATCTGAACATAAATATTCCGGGTATTCGAATATATATGAACCAGATTTATAAACTTAAATATATTAATTATTTTTAAATTTAATATCTAAAAGAATATACACAAAATATAAGATGTTTTTCAGTTGTCTAAAATATTTGAAAATATATAAAAATAGTTATAAGTACATGTTTAAAATAACTAATTGATACTTAAAATACCAAAATACTTAAAATATTTGTTGATTTACTATCTAAAAATTTAAGTTAAATCAATTTTTATGTTAAGTTTAAATATTTTAGCATACATTATTCAAATTTATATGATATATTATTTTGATTTTTAGACTTTGAAAAATTTAAAACATATATGAACTTTACTTTTTGAAACTTTTTTAAGTAGGTTATCTGAATCCAAAACCGAACCAAATCCACGAAGCCCTGAACCGAACCAAAACCACAATGATCCACACCGAACCAAATTAAATGGTGCTCAAATTTCCACCTCTAATCCAATGTAAAGAATGTTATTGAACTTTATAACATTTAAATACAATATTTTTAAAAAATATTCACTCCGCGCAGGGCGTGGGTTATCATCTAGTAACTCTATAAATTAGGGGTGTTCAATCCGGATATTGGTTCTGTTTCGGTTCGTTTTTTTTTGGTTTTTCGGCTAGTAAAATACAGCTACCATCCTAAATCCATATTTACTTCGGTTCGGTTTAGTTTATATACTGTCGGTTTTTGGTTAATTCGGTTTTATACCAAAAACATAATTATATGTGGGACTATATTAAATAAATTGTAGAGTCATGTTATCAATGCAGTCATTTATTAAAAAAATATACTATATGTTCAAATAAAAGAACAAAAAAATAAAAAATGCTTCTGCCATCAAATAAAATAATCAAATCTAGAGTTAAAATCAAAGCTCGAAATTTTGTAAAGAAAAATAAAAAAATAAAACAAAAGCATGAAAGAAAAGTTTTTTCACTCTTCCATATTTAGTGTTCATCAAAGTCACGCTTATTCGATTGGACAAGAAACCCTTTTCGTTTATAGATAAGAAAAAAATTGTAAAGAATTTTCACTAATTATTGTCCATCAAATTTATAACCTTCACTTCAATTTATTCAATGCTAAAATAAAGCAAAAATATTAAAAAAGAAAGACTAAGAAAATAAGAAGTTTTGGTTGCGATAAATTGTTATTTAATTATTGTTCAAATGTTTTAAAAATTAGAGCTTCTTTATTACTATAAAATATGGTAATAGTTATTAACAAAAAATTAACTTATATAACAAATAGATTTTCATGTGTCGTTATAAAATATATATATTTACATGTTTCTACTTTGATAGGTTTTGTTTGGTTTATTCGGTTTAAACGGCTATAAACCAAACCGTATCCAAATCCTACGGTTTTTATAAATCATATTCATTCAATTTATACGGTATATACCAAAACCAAACCATATTGTCTATTTCGATTCGGTTCGGATCAGTACGGTTTGGTTTTACCATATTGAATAGCCCTAACTGTAATATATACTACTTGAATAAATTGAAATTGTTTATATTATTACAGATTCAAAAATTGTATTCCTCCGTTATCTTTTAATTAACGTTTTAGAATTGTTATTCTGTCTTAATATATTTGACATTTATAAATAGTGACCAATGACTTTATTTACCTTGCGTTGTTAACAAATTCGAGTTTCAAACTGGAATAATAGAGATAATATTTTTTTATTCCAAAAATTCATTTTTAAGTTAGACTTGAAATATGAAGATGCAGTCTGCTGAGATGATCTGTATCAGTTCGCAGGGAGATAGTACTGGTGTGTGTCATGAAGATGGAGCTGAATGGGAGTCCGGGTTTTATGATGAGCGTGGGCTTGCTGAGCTTAGAAAAGAAAACAAGATATATGCTTGAAGACAAATAGACGTTTTTCATAAAGCAAAAGGTGTTTGCTTGAAGATGAAGTTTTCCATTAAAAATAATGGAAAGTTGCCTTAAGATGAAGTTTTCCATTAAAGATATATGCCTGAAGACGTAGAAAGCAAGTTCTGATCTTATATATTAAGGAGGACGTGCCTATGAAGACTGCATACCTCATAAAAGAGAGAAAAAGGTTTCTTTGTATATTGGTGGTGTTGCTTTGTGTGAAGCAGTTCCTGATAGAATCCGATGTGGACTTAGTTTGGTGGCGTTGGAGTTGACGATTTGTGTGGTGGAATTAGCCATTGTGTGGAGCTCGTAGTGAGCTTTGTGTGTTTGGGTGATCAAGCGTACGGTGTCAGTAGGGTGCGTTGGGTGCTGATGTACTTGGTGAAGTACTTCTGAGATGTGGAAGATTGAAGCCTAGACTCAAAGGGAGTTTAACACAAGAGGTTTCATTGTGGTGGTCTGTGAAGATTGCAGCTGTAGAGGCAGTATGCTCCGGTGCCCCGGGTGGTGATCTATGCATGCGTGCTTGATTCCTATTCTTCGTAGATTATTTACGTAGAAAAGAGCGGCAGACACTAGTGTGTGTGTTGTACCATAATTGTAGGTTGATTCTTATTTTAAGTCAATGAAATCTGGACGAGGTCCGGAGATGTAGGAAATGAACCCTTTTAGCAAATTTTGTGTTTTCTTTAATTTCTGCACTTGTTTTTTGCCGCCTCATCTGCACTAACAAAATAGTTTGGATAACCAAACTAGATTATAACAACTAATAAAACAAATAGCTTTATGAAAAACTCAAGCAATAAATCTGTCTGTTAATCTTCAACTTAAATTAGTTGGGTCTATTCGAAGAAAATCTGTCTCATTTTAACAGTTTTTCAATTTAAGTGATAAATCTGTCTTTTAATTTTCAAGAAAATTATGTTTAGGATTATCTCTAGTTTTCTTCAATTTTCTTTTACGCTTTTTAAATAAAAATAATATGAATAGTTACTTACAATTAACAATATATTAAAGACAAGACAAAATATATTGGACTCGGCTTGTCTTTCAGTGAGTCAAATCCCGAACCCGTAGACTATATTTCAATCATTAAAAAAAAACTAATTATTTAGATTCACGTTATATTAGGTTTGTTCCAATTGTTAATCTACTTCTTCTTTTTGACATTAAAATGTTACCTATTACTCAAACTAGATGTGGTCTAAGAATCCAGACCGGGACAAAACAACTACTCTAAAAAAAAGATCTCTATAAAAAGTTCGTGTGGTCTTGACTAAAGCGTCAGAGTCTTGTTCTGGAATCTACTTCTTTTGTGCGTGAAAATTGAAGCTTAAATATATAAAATTCCTCCTATGATATAATTGAAAATATAATTAGTTTTTAGAATAACATAAATATATTAGCTAGGTAAAACAATTACAAACTTATAAATTAAATTATAATATATATTAATAATATATTTGTTATATATTAACTTTTATGATAATTTTAAATTTGCATACTGCTACTATTCTCCTAATCATTTTATTAAAAAAAATTATAAGGACATACAGCTTCTACAGCATACTACTTCTACATTTTATACTGATACTGCTTCTTCATCAGCTGTACCAATCGAATACTTAGTTTAAACAACAAAATCATTCTACATAATCATAAATATAATTGTTTAAATTATGAAAAACTTACATGTATATAGATTTTTAAAATTAGATTTTAAAAAATAAACCACATTTTAAAAACATACACAAACCAGTCGAGACCTGCTATGATTCATTTCTTATAGATTCATCCAATGCTGAAAATGAAAGGAAAAGAAAGAAACGCATCTTGCAACGATGTAACATGTCACAACAAAAGATCATGGACACTTGTCTTGAAACCTCGATTTGTTAAATATCGGACGTGGACGAGCTTCTACAACGGACTCTTCTTCATCACCTTCGTCCTCAGATGATACTTCTTTTCTAGGTTGCTCTCCTTGTTCTTCAGTGTTTGGTTTTCTCTTCTTCTCTTGCTTTCTCTGCTTCTTCTTTTGACGTTTCAAACGCTTCTTTGATGTTTTTTCCTCTGCAGCTTTCAGTTTCTCTTCTCTTCTTATAGTAAATTCCGCCATTTTCAAACGCTTGTTGTAGTCAATATCCATCCTTGTGAGTCGGTCTTGCTCTCTTCGCCTCATTTGCCGGTACTGTATAAAAGAGAGTGATGCATCATTATGGTACAACTCGAGAGTTATCTACCAAATAAAGGGTATACAAGTTCTTTCTATATACAGCTACATTTTGACAAGTGCAGCTTGATGCCATTAAAAGCCAAAACTAAAACTAACAGAGCCAAACATCTGAAAGCACTCAGGCTATAATCAATAATAAGCAATGAATAATCACTACAACTCACATCAGCTTCTCGCAAAGAATTACAGTCGAGGTCTATCACACTTTCAACCAGACATGGTCACATGGTGATCGGTAAGAAAACAAAACACATGTCCACTAAGAACATTCAGATCCCTATCTTACTAATGACAAATAATTTTTCTAAGTGATCGAACTATAGCTTGGAAATCACATTGATCTAAGCCCAAGAACAAAACATTAAGCTTTGTTAGCAAATATTTTCAGTGAAGAAGTTTCAAGTTTTCTTCATTGCAACCCCTAAATGGCTAATCAGCACCACCGACTAAAATCCTTTGATTCAGCACTATCAAACTTCTAACTAAAGACAAAGCCTCGTTCGCAAATAAACTGAGAATTCTGAAATTGAGGTGAGACTTGGAAACCACAAATAACTCTATTCTCAAGAGCAAAAGACATAGCTCTTGTTCGCAAGTAAAATGCAAATTTTCCCTGTCAGCAAGGGATATTCACTTACTATTTGAAAGTGCAAATCCACCAAGAAAACACAGGTTGACAAAGAAAATTCAGATCCCAATCTTAGCCATTGCACTAAACTTCATTCTATTGATTGACTGTACCTTCAAAACCACACCGAACAAAAGACTAATCTCTTTGCAATTTGCGATTCTCAAAAGGATGTTATTCATTACCTGGTGGAAATCACCGGATCCAGAACCAGCGGAACTTCCAGAGGTGTTGCTAACGCGAACCGGGACGTTCTCCAAGATTCTTCTCAGTTTTAT
Source organism: Brassica juncea (assembly GCA_018703725.1). Classification (NCBI taxonomy): domain Eukaryota; kingdom Viridiplantae; phylum Streptophyta; class Magnoliopsida; order Brassicales; family Brassicaceae; genus Brassica; species Brassica juncea. Next base: position 12,436,829 of record CM031937.1, read on the forward strand.
CTCTAGATCTTCTTCGTCTTCGAGCATCACCGGAGGTTTATACTCCACGATAGATGTAGATCCTCCGTTATCAGCTTTCTTTGCCTCCATTAATGCCGACGCCGTCGTGGCAGCAACCACCAATCTCGTGTCGCCTTGCTTAGAATTCCCGGTCGACATTGTTGCGTGCTCGTGAAAACCCTAACCCGATGACAATTGGGGGATATCTCTCCCTTACGATTCCCAGACAAGACGATTTATTTCCGTATCTATCAGTAAGGCTTTCTGGCCCTTGGGCCTGGACTTGGGTTTAGGCTGGGTTTATATTTTTTTGGATACTGTTGACTTCTATTTGTTTTGAAAACTAAATTATAATCCCGTTATAGCCTGCAATTAATTATTTCAAAAAAAAAAAAAAATGATATTTTAATTTTAATCAACAGCTAGGGTTTATAAATTCAGCTTTATTTTTGAGTTTTCACTACAAAATTCAGTTGGTTTATATTTTGATCGGATGTTGAACTTTTGATCACCTCTCTCTAGAAACAATCTCTATGACCTCTCTCTAATGAACTCCAATCACCGACTCCGGCTGATCTCATAGATTCGGAGTTGGGCTTATCGATCTTCTCAGTTAAAACCAGCACATCTTTCATCTAGTCTTTTTGCGGTCGAGATTTTGTCCTACTTTGCAGATCCTAACCTTTTTTGGAATATATGGTCTGTTTAAATGATCTCATGTTTTGATTCGAGATCACTTTGTGCTCTTCTCCGGTTCGATCTTCTACCTTCTTGTACTTTGCATGAGGTGGAATCCGGAGTTGATTGGATTCGCTCTTTGTATTTTACCATTAGATCTTATCAAGATCTTCGCTTTCGTTAAGCTTCATGTGGCGGATTCAAGTCGTCTTCTTGCGACATTGCCGTTCTGGTTTGGAAACTTATAAATTGTTTGTTTCCATGTGATACCGGTTCTTGCTGCTTTGGTTTACTCAATTTCCTGGGCTATTCACTACAGGAGGTTTCACTTCTTGATAGTTGATCATGATTATCTCCATTGTCTCTATCGAAGGATCTTTTCTGAAGACTGCATATCCGCCTTTTTGGTTTTGTTGTTCTAGAAGTTTATGTGTGATGTGTTTGTATTAGTCTTGTAATTTTTTTTTCTTTTTCATCATGTCTCCCTTGTTTGGGCTAATGTCTTTGGGAACTCTGTTTAGTCTGTCGACTCTATTTTCTGGGATCGTTGTATCTCCAGAATTTGTTTCAGTTTCATCATGGTTAATATAATTATCTTTAGTGTGAAAAAAATACTGATCGGATGCAGCAGATAATGAAAGTTTCTTAATAACCTCGCTAATAGTAAAATGTCACTGAACAAAAACACAATACCTTTTTTTAATAAACGATTTGAATTGTGTACCCTACAAAAAGAAATATTATAGGTTAGTAATATAATAAAAATATTAGATGTGCAATATAAGTATATAACTATGGGATATATATTACAAACCTATTTCTACTTTTGACATATTTTAGGATAATTTCATAAGAACCATCAATAAAATTTTGATCAAGTTCAAGACTTGTTAATAGCGCAATTTCATAGGAATATGTAATCTTTTAGAAAAGTATGTGAGTTTAGTTAAGTGCCAAAAATAATTTCCTCTTTTTCTTTAATTTTTTTTTCTCTCGTTTCCTTCACCACAAATTGTTGGCTCCGTCCCACATTTGGTGGGCTTCAACAGCCACATCATCGGTTGGTGTTGTTCTCTTATTGTTGTAGTTTTCATGTATTCTCCTTGTATAGTTCTTTCTCTGATTAGCTATGTTTTCTCATATTTCAGATCTAAAATTTAGATGAAAAAATCTTGTACATGGATCAATCTAAAGCTCATATTTCAAATCTTGTACGTTGATTTCTTGGTTGCATGCGTCTCTGTCTCAGTTCTATTCCTCTTCTGGGGTTTAGGGCTTATCTTGTCTGCTCTGATGATGAAGATGGGTTGAAGAGGAAGGCTTATCCTCCTTGGTCTCTGTTTCAATGGTTTGATTTTTGTGATGATTGCATTTTTCTGCTTATGTGCAGAGAATGTCCAGCTCGTTTCGAAGGATTTGGGACTTCTTCTTTTTAATCATGAAGCCAGGTGTTAGGTAATCCAATCTCTTCACTGCGTTTTCGTTGGTTGTGTCAATGTGATCATGCTTGTGACTGCTCATGTGGTGTGGATCAATATAATGAGTGATGGCTTCATCTTCTTGAATAAAGTTTGATTTTGGGTGTCTCCTTCATTTTATATTCCTCTTTTATTTGGTTGTTCTTATCATTTTCCAGAGTATTGTGTTGTTTGGTCTAATTTGATTTGTGTAAAACCATAGCTTTTAGTATTTGTTGTTGTCTCTAGGGACTTGTTTGTCCGTCGGCTTTTGATTCCATTGAATGTTTCATCTTCCACTTTTGTCTCTACGGGTCTAGTAACTCATCAATATTAGATTATCTACATTATCCACGGAAAATAGTTAAATTATGTTTCTTTGAAAATTTCTGGAATAAATACTCCATATTCGTATAAATCGAATAAGTTTCAGAAATACACCAACCGAGTTATTTGGATTGTATGTATAAATATATAATATATTATAGAACAGGTGAATGCAGTTTATATTAACTAACATACATTAATTTGCATTAAATTTATTGGGAGGGAAGGCGCATACATGGAAGCTTTTCCAGTTATGTCGAGATTTACGACTTATTCTGGTAAGTGATACAATTCTCAGAAAATTTTAGCCGTTGGTTTCGCTAAGACCGATTTGGACCCCAACAAGTAATTTTTTTTTGAGGTAAAAAAGCTAAATACAAGTCGCGGTGAAGATAAGAGTTGTCAAAAAGAATGAAGCAGTAATGCGCAAATCGTTCATCTCTCTCTCAATTTCGGAACCGCTTTCTTTTCTTTTGTTAAATTTAATCAAAACGATGTCGACGTGAATGAATTACGTTTGCTTTCAGTGATGGTACACTGTACACTGAGATAATCGAGGTATAAATAGAAGCATGATGAGTCAAGAAGGTTACTACGTTACATAAAATGGTTTATTTGTGATCATGTTTTCTTTGAATTTAGCATATATAGTATAAGGTAAAAATTTTAAATTTCCTTTTAAACTTGGATTTTTTAGATATGGTAGAATTTTAAATTTATATTTTATATAAAAATAATTAATATATAATAAAAACATTTAAGATTATCAAAGTCCAAAATCTCTATATATAAAGTAGAGTTCACTCCCTTTTACAAAAATATGCTAAGTCAAAGAACAAAATAAATTAACAAATTAGTGAGATTTCTAAGCATATTTTATAGTTAAGATATTTATTTTACAAAAAGATTTATTGAAAGATTGAGGCACTTTAACAATTGTTGAGAGGAATTTAATTTTTGTTGGTTGTTTTATTCCGATATGGATTCCTAGACTACATCTAACTTGAGAAATAAAATAGCTTTTTCTGTAAAATAAAAAAAGAAAACTGCTGTGGAGAAACGTATATGTTCTCACATGTAAAACCTCATAAAGCTCAAGTATTTACTGCAAACAATTCAAACAATTCAACATCATAAGTCGATTTCCATTTCACCACCTCTGCACCTTATATATCTCTCATCTATTTCTCATTCTCCCCTTCACCATGGACACGTAAATCAAATTCTCAGAGTTATTAATGGCAATTGAAACAGGGAAATTGACTGTAAAGAACACACTGCTCTCTTCTTCAGTGACATCGTTCCTGGTTAACCGAGAAACACAGTGAAAGGTGCCTTCTTAACTGGCCTGGAGATCCTTCTTAAAGATGAACAGGCCTTTACTCATTTTCCTCATACAAGAATTATGCTCCTTAAAATCAGTTTCGCCTACCAAAACAATTTGATGACAGGGTTGTGTGATCCAGGGGTTAATCTCCTCTAACTGCGTAGCCACGTAAGAAGGTCTCCTCAGGCGTGGAAACACCGAAAGCCTTCTCAATTTCATATTTTCAGCTCTTCCTTTTATGCTTTTATCTTATTGAAGAAAATACAAAATTTAGAACCCCCATAGATGAATTTTATTTTAGTTTTCTTCGAACGAAGCAGGTAGTATTTTTGGCCCCCAAACAAATCGAGGTCGCAAGACGTAATGCTGTTTTTCCTGATCCATATTCCTTTTCTGTGCTGGTTGATCAGTTGGTTTCTCAAAAGTCCCTGAACTCTGTATCGTTGTCGAGCTTGGTCCTGTTTTGCCAAATTTTTGAAACTATGAATTGCTTTTGTTTCTCCGATGTGAGATGTTGAACTGGAGTTGGACCTGATCCCAATATGTTGGCCTTGTTATGTTAATCCAAATTTTAAAAATGTCTCCGTCAGTCTACGAGGTGATGCAGTGGGTCGTTTCGTCGACTTCATCAAGTTTTTCGGTAGAATGTGGTGTTGCCTTCATTTTGTTGGTGTGCGAGGTGGATTGCAATTGAATTTTTCTGAATTTTTGGCCGTCGGGGGTGACCTGCTCCCCCAGAGGATCATATCAACTATTTTAAGAGGCTGGTGGAACTGAACTTGGTGACTCCTCTCTGCATCTCTATTTCTTTTGCTGGCGGCGTTGTTGGTTTTGAATTGTTTTTCGGGGTTACCACGACTTCCTCTTTTTTTTTTTGAAATATTTTTCATTTTATTCTACTTTGTTAATTTTATTTATTACGTCTAGAGATTCATCTGTGGGATGATCTTTTCGGTTGTGGAAGGAACAAAAATTGCTAGCGTCAAAAATGTATGGCTTGTTCTGGCTCATGGTATTCACTGCAAATGAATGTTGTCCTTAGGTGACGGGTTCCTTCGGATGAGGCAGTTTCTAGTTCGAGTTGGGACCACCCGTGTTTAAATTGTACTGCTCCTTAAGGGATGTGATTTCCTCTTGGTGAGCAGCGAAATAAGAGGCCCGATGAAAAGTATCGCCCAACAACGTCGGTGCTCTTACAGACATTTCTTCTCAGAACCTAGATGATAACAATACTTCTTTCTTGAGGGGCGCAAGGGCTACTCCTTCGTTGGGTCCGCAAGGTCATTCTCGTTTTTTTCTAAGCGACTGAGAACAGTTTGTTGAGTGAGATTTTTACTGATATTTATCGACAAGAACGATGAGCCTGCGTTGCAGCTCAGCCATTTGTTTGAGGGGCTGTTCTGTTGGCAAAGGAATTATTAGTATTGATGCAATCTTTTGAATACTGGGTTCATTCCCAATCGGTCGGGTGTTTTTTCATGTCCAAACCCAAAAGCCCAACGTTTGGGGATCCTCTGGAGGATCCCAAGATAATTTAGGGATCGGATGCCTTTGGCGGAAGGCTTGTCCTGTTGGCCACGGCTGATTTGCTTTTCTCGGTATCACTGAGCAAGATATCAGTCTCATTTATAGATTCAGATCCAGGAAGATCAACACCACTTACTCGTGGTTCACAGAGAGAGGGATCCATTTTCGTGCTTCAAACCTTAGATTGGATTCTTAAAAAGGATGTTTTTTTAATCTTCCCCACATATGCCGTCAAAATGTGGATCCTAAACCCAAACTAAGTATTTAGGGTGTTTCTTGGTAATAGATTAGGGAAGAAAAAACTTTAGTAAAAAATTCTTTAGAATAACAAAGATATAAAAAGGTTTGGGTTGACGAGAATGAACTATTACTGATTATAATAAGTTTACAAGATCAAAGAAAGACAAAAAGAATCGAAAGCTAACTGCTGAGAACAAAGAAATAAGAGAGGCCGATGTGTCTGAGAGAGCTCATTGTCAGGTTCATGTTTCCGAGTGTGAATGTCCTTGTGACAACCCGTCCTGTCCGTTGGACCCCTGGCTCACAATAACGGACAGGACGGGTTGTCACAGTCCTCTTCCCTCGTCTTCCTTTCTCTATACTCCTTTTAGCCGTTTTACTTGTACAATGTCTCCTCCTTCTCTTGCTCACTTATCCTCACAATCTCGGGGTTGTTTCCATTCTTGCTCCCGCGAAAATCAGAACCGTCTCGAATATTATTTATTTCATTTTGGCAAAGTGAGTTCGGCGTTCTTTTCCATCGAGTTCGACCTCATTGCTTAGGACCAACTCGGGATCTAGGTCCAATAGTACCCATGACTTCAAGTCAGAGAAAAGGAGGTTGGAGGGAGTCATTATTGGTCCAATAGTATTGGAAGGCATGGAATGTTGGATGTTAATCACACTTTTAATTATTTGTATGTATTGTTTATTTCAGGCGAAAAGGTCAGGAGACTCAAACCTTGGCATGAAGCATAGATTATCAGACACCTAACCACTGAGCTAAACATGTTTTACTTGTTGAATTCTCTACATTTTATTATTTATATTAAATTAATATTTCATTCTATATTTCATCATCTTCTTCCCGTGTCTACTTCATCATCCTAACAGAACCACAAAATCAGAATCCCTCATATGTTAGTTATTGATGTCAATCGAAAGAAACTCAGAAGTGTAGTGAGAAATTTCAACGTGAAACATGAAATGGTTTGAGTGTTGGTTTATCCGGCACATTATCGGATTCAGCCATGTAAAGACGGTGGTAACTGTCGCCGTCGGATTTGTTTCTTCGCTCATTCGCGGGACCAAAGCCATACGTGATCAAGTCGATTCGTTCAACAATGTGTCGATAGGTAGGGTGCTTCAGTTTTTGATTTCTCCGGCGTCTGGTTCGCCACCGGTGGTGAGTCCACAAACTGATTCGGAGTCTTCTTCTTTGTTTAGTCATTCACTGGGGTTTAATTCTGTAAACCCTATCGATGCGTCTATGAGGAATTGCAGCTAAATAAAGTGAAACCCTTCGTCTTACAAAGGGCGCCTTCCCCTTCATTATTACTGCAACCACATAGGATTATCTAATGGCCACAAAAAAAAATTATAGACAGCTAAGTAAATTGTAACGGACATCAGATTCCATTATATTTGACCAACGGTTTAATGGTTAACTATAGCTTGACCCGCGCATTCACACGGATGTTGGTTTTTACCTTTTAATAAATTGTTTAGTGACATTTTTACACACATAGGTAATTTGTCTAATTTTAGGTTCCTATGAACCTACCCGGACCTGGAAGACTGATTCGAACCCCATTCATAAATTTATTATACTCGAACGGAGTTTAATTTTAAAATCCTAGAAAATGGATACCAGAAAAAACTGATATGTACTCGAACGTGTACCTGAATGGCTATATCTAATTAATTATGTAACCAAATAACTTTTTTTGGTTAATCATTTATGTTTGAAATAGCTAATGGACCAAGATTTTAAATAAGCTCAAAACTAAAACAATATCTCATTCAGTGAAAGGTGTAAGCAGCGATGTGTAGCACGTTCATATTACTCCGCACATGACGTAACGTGGTGAGAAGATAAAGTATAACTTTATTAATATAGATTTTGCATTACAAAGACATAGATCTTTAATAGGAAACTGATGATTGATTTAAAATGGTAATGGTTCAACTGTCGGATTCCCGTTTTCTTCTTTGAAACCATGGCATCTACACAATTTATTATCACATCGGCAATCAACACAAGCCTGACACGCAATGTTTGATAAACAATCTGATTTCTGTTTGCATTTGAATGATATTATGATTTCTTTTTTGGCCTCCACCACAGAGTTTGTAACTGCCAAAAGAATAAAATTTAATTAAATAATCATCGATATTGTAGCCGACAATAAGTAAAATTAGGGCTGGACAAAAAATCCGAATCCGAAGAACCGAATCCGATTCGAAAAAGTAGCACCGAACTCGAACCAAAATTTATTAAATATTTGAACGAGTTCAAAATTTTGATATTTAAAAACCGAACCCAATCCGAACCGAAAGATTTTGGGTACCCGAATGTATCCAAAATAGATTTGTATACCTAAATATATTAATTACTTTTAGATATAATATATATTAAAAGCATCCAAAATATATAAAATACTTTTAAGTTGTCTAAAATACTTGAAAAATATATACAAAAGTCAAAAGTAAATTTCTAAAATAGCTAAAGTATACTCAAAACACCAAAAATACTTAGAATATCTATTGATTCTCTATCCAAATATTCAAAGACAACCAATTTATATGTTAAGTTTATGTATTTTGACATATGTTATTCAAATTTATATGTAATAATATATTTTGTTTATAGATTTTAAAATTTTTAAGTATTTAATGAATTTTAAATTTTTAAAAATAATTTAAATGAGTTATCTGAATCCGAACCGAACCCGCAAAGATCCGAACCGAACCCGAACCGAAATTTAGAAATACCCGAATATGACTGAAATTTTTGACCCCGAAAACACGAAATCCGAATAGATCCGAACCGAACTCGAATGGTACCCGAACACCCACCCTTAAATAAAATTTAGTTTGAGGTAAAGAAGCTAAATACATGTCGCGGCGAGGACAAGAGTGGCCAAAAGTAATGAAACAATAATGCGCAAATTGTTCATCTCTCCGAATTTCGGAACCGCCTTCTTTTCTTTTGTTAAATTTTATCAGAAAAATGTCGATGTGAATGAATTAAGTTTGGTTTCAGTGATGGACACCGTACACTGGGATAATAGAGGTATAAATAGAAGTGTGATGGGTCAAGAAGGTTACTATGTTACCTAAAATAGTTTATTTGTGATCATGTTTTCATTGATTTTAACATATATAATATTAACTAAAAATTGGAAATGTCCTTTTAAACATGGATTTGTTGGATATGGTTTAATTCTAAAGTTGTATCTTTATATTAAAGCATCATTAATATATAATAAAAAAATTTAAGTTTTGCAAAGTCCAAAATCTATATATACAAATTAGAGTTCACTCTCTTCATCAAAAATATGCTAAGTCAAAGAACAAAATATGGAACAAATTAATGAGAGTTCCAAGCTTTAGAGTAGTTATGAGATTTATTTGACAAAAATATACTTTGTAAGATTGAGGCACTTTAACAACTGTTGACAAATATTTATTAACATTATGTCTTTTAACTAAGCGCAAATTATTGATGTGTAAGAGATTAATCAATTCTATTAAATCACAAACATAATACAAAACTAACTTTACTTAAGATATGATTTACGGAAAAGAGAATTGAAATTAAAGACTTTGAGATTTCATTAACACTACAAGAAAACCGAATTTAACGAAGAAGAATTACGAGGAAAATTGGTTGTCGTAAATTGATTTACGTCAAACTTGTATAACACAAGTTTACGTCAACATAGTACTTCATCGTAAAATGGAATTAAACTTACAAGGAAACATTTTTATCCTAATATAGATGTATATTTATGACGATTGTACAACTTCGAGAAAAATCATCTTAAACTCGTTGTAAAATAACAACGACATTAGGATGAATAGTTTTACAATTCTTTTACAACGATTTTACGAGTATACCAAATATAGGTGGAAACGTGTTTTAAGTGGGGTTTAACTAAAAAATTTTCATCCTATATTAGTTGTTACAAAGATGTGAAAAAACTTTAAAAACGCTTCCTTATAAATTATTTGTAAAAAAATTTACCAACCAATGTTGAAAATTCCTACATTTATGCCGTTTCTCTTGAGAATGAAACACACAACAGCAAAAAGAATCCCAAAACGTGAAAGATAGAAAAATATGTCCGGTGATGGCAATATTTATGAGTTACGGAGTTGGATGTATACGCACATAGATTTTACTGGGCGAGCGACAAAAGAATTTCTGAACTGTCTGGAGATATTCATGTACCAAGCTGGTTGTGCGCTGATCACACAAGAAAGTTGTAAGATGTTCTGTCTTTGTCGGAAGTGTAAGAATACAAAATTTTCTTGTAATGAAACTGTGTGGAACTATGTATTAAATAGAGGTTTTACAGCACAATACTACATTTGGTTTCAACATTGAAAAGGTTATGGTGGGAATGAAGCTAGTAGCAGTAATAGTAATTTTAAAGGATGCTATTCATAGTGAAGAACTGATTTATTTGCTTATTAAAAATAGTTACCATCTAGAGGAGACACATGATATGGTTTACGACATGGTTACAAATGCATTTTTAGTAACAACTACATCAATAGGTGATGAAGTTGGAAACGTTGACGAACCTAACTTAGATGCAAAAGATTTCGTGAAAGGTTAGATTTGCAAATCAGCCAATCTACACTGGCTGTATAGAAGGTCTCTCTAAATTGCCTATAGCAGCTAGGCTGATGAATATATATAACTGATCATAGTTTACCTGAGAATTGCATGAATGCATGAGCTTAGTTATTTAAAAAGTATTTTCTAGAGGACAATGTGTTAGCTGATTCTTATTACGAGATTCAAAAATTGGTTTATAGTCTTGGGTTTCCTTTGGAGATGATAGATGTTTTCATCGACAATTGCATGATAGACTGTTGAAGCGATGAGATGACAAGCTGAATCTGTCCATACGGATAGAGAGGTCACTCATCCATCATATGCAAGATCGTGGAAATATTTAAATACGGTACACGCAGATTTCACTAGATATATTCAAATTTTTTATCTTAGGTTATGCACAGATGGATTGAGTCCATTCGAAAACGGTCACTAGAGATATTCAAAATGTTTATATTCTTGAGAATATTAGTCCCTGGTCTAAAGCATACAGAACGGTCACTAGGTGTTTTTCTTCAGTTATTGATACAAAAGTTGAATGACTTGTGGTCATTACGGATGACGACGTATGACTATTCGAGAAAAATAATTTTATGATGCGAGCAGTTCTGATGTGGACCATAAGTGAGTTTCCTACTTACGAAATGCTGTCTTGATGGACAACACATGATAGGTTATCTTCTCCATATTGTTTTGGAATGACAGATGTGATATCATGCATATTTCCATTGTTTTATGATTCCATCCTTGTGCATTTTAGTCATATAGACTTAGATTTAGTCATCTATAGGTTGTATTTTGCATACATGAGTCTTTATTAGGTATTAAAGTGTCCTTTGGAGTTATTGGAGATGTTTGGATGCATTTGTGGTTCAAAGCCAAGTTGAAAGATGATCATTGGACGAGCATTGCACTACCGCGACCTCCCGGAGCGACTCTAGACGCCCGCTGCGGTCTTCCTCGAGCAGCCTTCCGGCGCGACCTTCCCAGAGCGGCACCTTAGGGTCGCTCCCAATCCAGAGCGACCTCCAGAGCGACCCTCTACACTCGCTCGCCCTTTTATCTCATCTGACCACAAAATTGAGCACGGAGCGACCTTCTGGAGCGACACCCTCGAGTCACTGCGCGTCTTTTGTTTGGTCTAAATCTTTATTATCCAGGGCCTTTTTGGTCACTTGTCTTGATGTTTTAGGCTTTCTAAACCTAAGTATAAATACTCTTTGTATCCCAAAAGTTGGAATTATCTTTTTATTTCTTAAGAAACACAAACCTTTTGGTGAAAGTTCTTCTCTGGAATCAAATCATCATCTTGTTCTTGTGTTCTTATCTGATTTTAAGTTCTTGTTTTGCTTTCTTCACATGATTAAGCTAAAATCCATCATGGGTTTGAGAGTAATCATGGTGATTAGTGAGTAATCCACTTTTAGATTCATGGGTTAGGGAGACTAAGGGTGATTAAGATAGATCTAAGGTGTTTAGATATAGATCTATCTTGTTCCTTGCTAGTAGAGTGATTTTAGTGCTATTTTAGAGTTGGCCTCTCTAAAGTTGAGCTCTAGGCATTTCATACCCGAAAGGTGTTTGATGAAATGCATGAACCAACTCTCCTAAGCTTTTAAAATTCTTTACCAAAGAGATTTGTTGTTAAAGGTGTTAAGATGGCTATTAGACTTGATATTAATGATTGCTTAGATAATATTCAACCAAAGAGATTTGATGCTTGAGTTATCTTAGTAAATGCGCATCCATCTAGAGATAGAGTTTGTTCAGGATTGTGTTTACGCCTAAGGTTGATAGATTGATTGAAAGCTGCCACCTTTAGATGGAAACTTGATCACCCAAGGTCAATTCCCTTTGCCCATGATTTCTTCCATCTCATTAAGAAAGAAAGCTTTGTTCTTTACTGCATTTTAGTACTGTCTTAGTTCAAAGCCATTTCACTTATTGATTGCACTTAGATTAATCAAATTCTTGCATTCTCATTGCATCATGGTCACTTAGGTTTGGATTGACACTTTTATACTACTTTGGCTTTGGACCCTTGAAAAGTCCTTGTCAAATTTGGCGCCATTGCCAGTTCTAAGTTGATTTTGACATTGGGATTTGGTCTTAAGTTGATTTTGACATTGGAATTTGGTCTTTACTTGAGACTAAGTCTTATTTTCCTTTACTTGGTTACTAATAGTCCTTCTTCCTTTACTTGTGAATCTCAGGTGTATGAACTTGCGAAGTAGAGGGACAACAAACCTTACTCCACTAGTTGAAGACATCAGAGCATTGGAAAGGGAAAACACAAGAAAGAGAAGGCAAGAAGAGCATCAAGCTCACTTACAGAGATTGGGGTTTGAAATGGAGCAAGACCAGAATCAACCTCAAGTTGGTATTGCCAAAGGAGCTGCAAACCTTATGGCAAAACATCAGCCCCTAGGGGGCAATGGTCCAAGAGCTTAGAATCTTAGACCACAACGCCAGCCACAACATCCACCGCGCCAAGCTCGTGCCATTGGAGCCTATGATCAACTTCACATTAATGGTCATAGGTTGGGAATCATAGCACCAGCAGTGGAGAACAACAACTTTGAGATCAAGTCAGGCTGCTCAACACCATAGAGAACAACAAATATCATGGCCTTGCTGTTGAAGACCCTTTTGATCACTTGGACAAGTTTGATAAATATTGTGGCTTGTCCAAGACCAATGGTGTTTCTGAAGATGCATTCAAGTTGAAGTTGTTCCCTTTCTCTTTGGGAGACAAAGCACACCAGTGGGAGAAGACTCTCCCAAGTGACACTATCACTACTTGGGATGAGTGTAAGAGAGCTTTCCTAGACAAGTTCTTCTCTACTTCAAGGACAGCTAAGATCAGGAATGAAATCTCTAGGTTTCAACAGAAGAATCTTGAGAGCTTCAGTGAAGCATGGGAGAGGTTCAAGGGCTACTGGTCTCAATGCCCTCATCATGGTTTCAGCAAGGAGAGTTTGCTTAGAACCTTTTATAGAGGAGCTCTACCATAGTGCAGAAACATGCTTGATACTGCCAGCAATGGTTTCTTCTTGAGAAGAACTGAGGAAGAGGTAAAGGAACTGGTAGAGAACATGGCCAAGAGTGACTCAGTCTACAGTGAGGAGCATGATAGGGTAAACAGAAGTGATGATCAGCAGACAAAGAAAGAGCTTAAGTCCTTGCAAGAGAAGATGGATTTGGTTCTTTCCAACATAGCTAAACAGGAGAAGATGAACTTTGTGGGTGGTCCTAGTCAGGAGTTTCCTCCTAAGGTCAATGAGGTTGATGGTTTGGAAGGCTAGGAAGAGCCATGCTTCATCAACAACATTGGTACTTGGTATAAGAAGGAACCTAACTTTCAGTACAACAACTATCAGAAAAGGTCTTATTCTAACAACCAGCAAGGAGGATACAAGCCCAAGAAAAACAATCAGCAAGGGAGCTATCAGCCTAGGCAAAACATCCCTCCTGGTTTCAGCAATCAGTCTACTCAAGCTCAAGGCAGTTCTTCACAAGCTCCAACTTCAGATACAAGTGTGGATGCAATGTTCAAGAAACTCTTGGATTTTCAGGCAAAGAATGAGAAAAAAATGGGTATGAGTTCAAGAACATTCACTCCAAGATTGATGGTAGCTACAATGAGCTAAACAACAAGATCAGAGCTTTGGAGAACCAGTTTGCTTCTATGAATTCCCAGCCAAGTCGCCAACAAGGGTCATTACCTGGAAAGCCAGAACAAAACCCCAAGGAAACAATGAAGGCAATCACCCTAAGGAGTGGTAAAGAGTTGCCTCCAAGAGTTCTCACCAAGGATGGTGAGAAACAAGGTGGGGAGGTGGCCATCAACATTGATGATGAAGTGGTGATTGTAGATGAGAAGGTTGATGAAGAGATTCTGGAAAAGATTGTTGAAGCTAAGGGTAAAGGAAAGGTTGGAGAAGAGAAGAGTACAGTGAAACATGATGAAATTGCTACTCCAACAAATGAATCCTCTTTTGTTCCTCCTCCCTATGAGCCAAAGCTACCATTCCCTGGAAGATTCAAGAGACAGCTATTGGAGAAGTACAAGGCACTATTTGAGAAACAGATGAGTGAAGTTCAGGTCACAATGCCCATCATTGATGTTTTCATGCTGGTCCCTCAGTACAGCAAGTTCTTGAAAGATGCTGTGGCTGCAAAGAAGAAAGAGATGGAGGGCATGATGATTCTTACTCATGAGTGCAGTGCCATTATCCAGAGGTTAGATGTCCCAAGGAAGCTAGAGGATCCGGGATGTTTCACCTTACCTTGTGCTCTTGGACCCATGGTGTTTGAGAAGTGTTTATGCGATCTTGGAGCTAGTGTTAGCTTGATTCTTTTGTCTATTGCAAAGAAGCTTGGATTTACTCAATACAAGAATTGTAAACTCTCTTTGGTGCTAGCTGATAGATCAGTGAAGATTCTTGTTGGTATCCTAGAAGATATCCCTGTGGTGGTTGGTAACTTTGAGATCCCTACTGATTTTGTTGTGTTGGAGATGGGTGAGGAAGCCAAAGACCCTTTGATCCTTGAAAGACCATTCTTAGCCACAGCAGGAGCTATTGTGAATGTGAGAGAAGGAAAGATTGATCTTCATCTTGGAAAAGGGAACATTCTCCACTTTGACATCAATGAAGTGATGGAGAGGCCAACCATTCAGAACCAAGCTTTCTACATAGAGGAAATGGATGCTCTAGCTGATGAGCTTCTTGAGAAGTTGGCACTTGAAGACTCTCTACAGCATGCCTTGACAATTGATAGAGAAGTCCAAGTGGTTGAGAACAAGGAGAGTGAGGCCTATGTGAGGATGCTGGATTCTCACAAGGGGATTGGTGGTGAAGATCAGTATGAGGAGCTTACACATGAGATTCACCATGCTGCCTCAGGCACTCAACAAGAGGACAGTCATCAAGAGGACTGGAGTGAACTCAAGGCGCCTAAAGTGGAGCTTAAACCTCTTCCCCATGGTGTAAGGTATGGTTTTATTTGCCCTAATGAGACTTACTCTGTCATAGTGAGTAGTGAACTTAGTGAACTTGAGCTGTCTAAACTTTTGAATGAACTTAGGAGGTTTAGAAAGGCAATAGGTTACTCACTTGATGATATTAAAGGGATATCACCTTTGTGCATGCACAGGATACATCTTGAGGATGAATCAATGACTTCTATAGAGCATCAAAGAAGGTTAAATCCTAACCTGAAGGATGTTGTAAAGAAGAAACTCTTAGATGCTGGTGTTATTTACCCTATTTCAGATTCTAAATGGGTATCTCTTGTGCATGTTGTTCCAAAGAAGGGTGGTATCACTGTGGTTAAAAATGAAAAAGATGAACTGATACCAACTAGAACCATAACTGGCCACCAGATGTGTATTGATTATAGAAAGCTCAACTCTGCATGTAGAAAGGATCATTTTCCATTGCCATTTATTGATCAAATGCTTGAGAGACTTGCAAACCATCCTTTCTATTGCTTTCTTGATGGGTATTCAAGGTTCTTCCAGATACCCATACATCCCAATGATCAAGAGAAGACAACATTCACATGCCCTTATGCCACCTTTGCATATCGAAGGATGCCATTTGGGCTATGTAATGCTCTAGCCATCTTTCAAAGGTGCATGATGTCTATCTTCTCTGATCTCATTGAGGATGTTGTGGAGGTTTTAATGGATGACTTCTCTGTCTACGGATCTTTGTTTTCTGCTTGTTTGTCCAACTTGTGCAGGGTCCTACAGAGATGTGAAGACACCAACCTTGTGCTGAACTGGGAGAATTGTCACTTCATGGTCAAAGAAGGGATTGTGACTGGGAACAAGATTTCAGAGAAGGGTATTGAGGTGGACAAGGCTAAGATTGATGTGATGGTCAGTTTGGCTCCACCAAAGACAGTGAAGGACATCAAAAGTTTCCTTGGCCATGCTGGGTTCTATAGAAGGTTCATCAAGGACTTCTCAAAGATTTCTAGACCATTGACCAAGTTTCTATGCAAAGAGGCTGTCTTTACTTTTGATGAAGAGTGTCTTAAAGCCTTCAAGAAGTTGAAGAGTGAACTTGTTAGTGCTCCTATTGCCCAGCCACCTGATTGGGATCTCCCTTTTGAGATTATGTGTGATGCTAGCGACTATGCTGTTGGAGCTGTCTTGGGGCAAAAGAAGGACAAGAAGACCCACGTGATATATTATGCAAGCAGAACCTTGGATGATGCTCAGATGAGATATGCCACGACAGAGAAGGAATTGTTGGCCATAGTCTTTGCCTTTGAGAAGTTCAGAAGTTACCTTGTGGGCTCCAAGGTCATTGTGTACACAGACCATGCAGCTTTGAGGCATCTTTTAGCAAAGAAGGATGCAAAACCAAGACTTTTGAGATGGATCCTGCTACTTCAAGAGTTTGATCTTGAGATCAAAGACAAGCCATGAGTTGAGAATGGTGTAGCTGATCATCTATCCAGATTGAGAATTGAGTGTGACATCCCTATTGATGAAGGACTTCCCGAGGAGCAGATCATGGCTATCAAGGCAGTGGTAGCAGTTGTTGAGACTGGAAAGAAGATTGAAGAGGTCAAGGCAACTGAAGAGAAGGGTCCTTGGTATGCAGATTTGGTTAACTATTTAGCTACTGGAAAAGAGCCATTGGATCTTGTGGGGTATGAAAAGAAGAAGTTCTACAAAGATGTGAAGAGATACTATTGAGATGAGCCATACCTCTACATTCTTTACAAGGATCAGCTCTATAGAAGAGTGGTGGCTGATGAAGAGATTGAAGGAATCCTTACACATTGCCATGGATCTTCCTATGGAGGCCACTTTGCTACCTTCAAGACTGTTTCAAAGGTGTTACAAGCTGGGTTTTTGTGGCCACACATGTTCAAGGACACACAAGACTTTGTTTCCAAGTGTGATTCTTGCCAAAGGAGAGGAAACATCACCAAGAGAAATGAGATGCCTCAAAATCCAATTCTTGAGGTGGAGGTATTTGATGTATGGGGAATAGACTTCATGGGACCTTTTCCTTCTTCTTATGGCAACAAATACATCCTCGTGTCTGTGGATTATGTGTCCAAATGGGTTGAAGCAGTGGCAAGTCTTACAAATGACTCAAGAGTGGTGTTAAAGATGTTCAAGAGCATAATCTTCCCAAGATTTGGATTCCCAAGAGTGGTTATAAGTGATGGAGGATCACACTTCATCAACAAGTTGTTTGAAGGTCTTCTCAAGAAGAAGGGAGTGAAGAACAAGGTGGCAACACCTTATCACCCCCAAACAAGTGACCAAGTTGAGATCTCCAACAGGGAAATCAAGGAAATATTAGAGAAGATTGTTGGGACTAAGAGGAAAGACTGGTCAGACAAGCTGGATGATGCACTTTAAGCTTATAGGACAGCTTATAAGACTCCCTTGGGTACCACACCTTTCAATCTTGTGTATGAGAAGGCTTGCCACTTACCAGTAGAACTTGAGTACAAGGCATTGTGGGCTGTTAAGTTGCTGAACTTCGACATCAAGAGTGCCAAGGAAAAGAGATTTCTTCAACTTAATGAGCTTGATGAGATAAGGATGGATGCCTTTGAGAACTCAAGGATTTACTAGGAGAAGACTAAGGCCTTTCATGACAAGCACATCCTCAAGAGAGAGTTCAAGGCTGGAGATCAAGTTCTTCTCTATAACTCTAGGCTGAAGCGGTTTCCAAATAAGCTCAAGTCAAGGTGGTCTTGTCCATTTGAGGTTAAGGAAGTGAAGTCTTATGGAGAAATTGTGCTTTGGGACAAGCAGGGTAATGATTTCACAGTGAATGGACAGAGGGTCAACCAGTACATGGCCACCACACCAAAGGAGAATGGGACATCAACCCCACTCTCTGACCCAACCCCAGCCTAATCTCAAAAGAGACAAAGTCAAGCTAGTGACTTTAAACAAGCTCACTTGGGAGGAAATCTCATGTCTATCCTTGTACATATTTCTTTAGGATTTTCATTTTAGTGACCGTTGTCGAGGAGGAATGCAAGGTCTTGGTCTTGGCTTTTTGAATGGGTCAAAGAAAGCCAATGCTCTTCTTGTTCGAGCCGCAGCGGGTAGTCATAGCGAGGTGGTTAAGTCGCTCCGGTTCTACGCCCGAGAATGAATTTTGGAGCAGGGTAACCGCAGAGAAGTCTCCAAGTCGCTGTGACATCAGAGCGAGGGGTCAGAGTGAGGCTTCGAGGTCGCTCAGCTTTTTAGCGTTCTGGGAGCCAAAAACACGCTTGGAGCGAGGTCCCGCAGCGAGGTCTCCAAGTCGCTGTGAGGTCAGAAAGGGGTCAGAGCGGGGCTTCCAGGTCGCTCGGCTTGTTATTATTTTGGGTACCGAAATTCATCGCACAGCGACGTCTTGCAGCGAGGTCTCCAAGTCGCTCCGTCATCCGGTCCAGGTACCAATGGCAAAGATGGATGCTGAGATGCAAGAGACTGAAAGAAGGGAGACTGCACTAAGAGGGAAAGCCTTAACCTCTGAACCGACAGGCTCTGGGGAAGAGATGACATCTAGGCAGCAAATCTTGGCTGCAAAGAAATCAAAGGAGCAAGAGAAGAGAGCGGGGAAGAGTGTAGCAGTTTCTACCAATGTGGAGAGCGATGGTGAAAGTGAGGACAAGCCAGCTCCTCTCAAGAGAGGAAGGGTGTCAAAAGGAAAGAAGGTGGTTGTTGAGAGGGACAGAGCTAAGACACCATCTGTTTCAGAGCTGTATGACCAGTTGAAGAATGGGGTTGCTTGGACTCCAACATGTTTTGCTGACATCGAGTTGCTGAGGGAATTGGGTCTTGATTCTGATATCGAGGCAATGCTAGGACATTTGAAGATGCCAAAACTCCACAACCTGGCTTATCCCTTCTACAAGGATGTCTCCTGTCAGTTTTTATCTTCCCTGGAGGTCACTTACTATGATACACCGCATGTGAGGCAAGGATGGGGTAAGATCACCTTCAAAGTCAATGGGAGGGTCTACAACATGAACTTCAAGGACATAGGGCGAGTCATGGGCTTCCAAGACTTGGAAGAGTATGCTCTTCCCAAGGTCGAGAATCTTCTAACAAAACTTTGGAGCTTGATCACCGGCAACAAGCACTCCACCGGGTCTGACAAGAATTCACGTATTCTATCCGTCAGTGCGCTATCTCCATAGGATGCTTGTCCATGCATTCTACCCGCGGAAGAAAGCCAACAATGTCACCGAGGAGGATCTGAACTTCTCTACCCAGCCATTCAACCTTATGCTACTCAAGCACATCTGCCTTTTCCGAGCACCGACCTCTACGCAAAGTTCGGGATGGTCAGCTTCTTCGTGAGTCGTCTCGAGCACTATAGGGATTGGGATTTGTATACCCCTGATTTGACACCGAAAATTGGGATTGGAGGGTTGATCACACCACTACTTGAGTTTTTGGGCGTCCACTTGGGGAACGACGCAGCAGGACCATACTTCATTGATGGCCCTTACTTGAGGATCGCCACTTACTTTAGCGGGAGGTATAAGGGGAGCTATGTCTACCACTATTACTTGAAGGGCAAGCCAGTTGAGGTGCTCCTTCCAAATAGGAATCTGACAAGCTTGGAGAGGCCTGGAACTGTCAGCTTCAACATTACCAAAGAAGACTTCCTTGGAGAACACGGGTCTCTCGAACCCATCACTTCGTCCAAGAAAAGGAATGCTCCGATGAGATATGACACACTGGCAGCAGAAGAATCCAAACCCGACTATGGACCCCCGCGCTACTACTTCAAGGAGTATGACGGAGTCCTACCCCCTGGTGCCCTTCGTGAAGCCCATGAGCATATTGAACGGCTTCAGAGATGGAACAAGGCACAAGACCGAACGATCTTCAAACTCAAAGACAAGTGCAAGGCGCTTAGCAAGACCGTGAAGAGGCAGGCAAAGGCTTCAGAAACGTTCATGAGGAAAGTGGCTGATGTCTTGACCAGGGGAGGAATAGCAGGGTGCAGCTCAGCAGACTTCGCTTTTGGAGACACCTCAGTTCCCCGACCTCAGCCCGCGAACCTTCCTATGGAGCTTAGCTATCCTCTCACAGCTAGACAGCTCCGGCACAAGAATAGAAACCCACCCATTCAACCCTCAAGCTCAGGAAAAAAATCACCTTCCTTTGCATCAACTGATGAGGAGATCGAGATTGAAGAGGTTGAAAGCCAGCCACAGTCTGGAGGTCAAAGCTCAGCACCACAAGAATGAATTTTGGAGCAGGGTAACCGCAGAGAAGTCTCCAAGTCGCTGTGACATCAGAGCGAGGGGTCAGAGTGAGGCTTCGAGGTCGCTCAGCTTTTTAGCGTTCTGGGAGCCAAAAACACGCTTGGAGCGAGGTCCCGCAGCGAGGTCTCCAAGTCGCTGTGAGGTCAGAAAGGGGTCAGAGCGGGGCTTCCAGGTCGCTCGGCTTGTTATTATTTTGGGTACCGAAATTCATCGCACAGCGACGTCTTGCAGCGAGGTCTCCAAGTCGCTCCGTCATCCGGTCCAGGTACCAATGGCAAAGATGGATGCTGAGATGCAAGAGACTGAAAGAAGGGAGACTGCACTAAGAGGGAAAGCCTTAACCTCTGAACCGACAGGCTCTGGGGAAGAGATGACATCTAGGCAGCAAATCTTGGCTGCAAAGAAATCAAAGGAGCAAGAGAAGAGAGCGGGGAAGAGTGTAGCAGTTTCTACCAATGTGGAGAGCGATGGTGAAAGTGAGGACAAGCCAGCTCCTCTCAAGAGAGGAAGGGTGTCAAAAGGAAAGAAGGTGGTTGTTGAGAGGGACAGAGCTAAGACACCATCTGTTTCAGAGCTGTATGACCAGTTGAAGAATGGGGTTGCTTGGACTCCAACATGTTTTGCTGACATCGAGTTGCTGAGGGAATTGGGTCTTGATTCTGATATCGAGGCAATGCTAGGACATTTGAAGATGCCAAAACTCCACAACCTGGCTTATCCCTTCTACAAGGATGTCTCCTGTCAGTTTTTATCTTCCCTGGAGGTCACTTACTATGATACACCGCATGTGAGGCAAGGATGGGGTAAGATCACCTTCAAAGTCAATGGGAGGGTCTACAACATGAACTTCAAGGACATAGGGCGAGTCATGGGCTTCCAAGACTTGGAAGAGTATGCTCTTCCCAAGGTCGAGAATCTTCTAACAAAACTTTGGAGCTTGATCACCGGCAACAAGCACTCCACCGGGTCTGACAAGAATTCACGTATTCTATCCGTCAGTGCGCTATCTCCATAGGATGCTTGTCCATGCATTCTACCCGCGGAAGAAAGCCAACAATGTCACCGAGGAGGATCTGAACTTCTCTACCCAGCCATTCAACCTTATGCTACTCAAGCACATCTGCCTTTTCCGAGCACCGACCTCTACGCAAAGTTCGGGATGGTCAGCTTCTTCGTGAGTCGTCTCGAGCACTATAGGGATTGGGATTTGTATACCCCTGATTTGACACCGAAAATTGGGATTGGAGGGTTGATCACACCACTACTTGAGTTTTTGGGCGTCCACTTGGGGAACGACGCAGCAGGACCATACTTCATTGATGGCCCTTACTTGAGGATCGCCACTTACTTTAGCGGGAGGTATAAGGGGAGCTATGTCTACCACTATTACTTGAAGGGAAAGCCAGTTGAGGTGCTCCTTCCAAATAGGAATCTGACAAGCTTGGAGAAGCCTGGAACTGTCAGCTTCAACATTACCAAAGAAGACTTCCTTGGAGAACACGGGTCTCTCGAACCCATCACTTCGTCCAAGAAAAGGAATGCTCCGATGAGATATGACACACTGGCAGCAGAAGAATCCAAACCCGACTATGGACCCCCGCGCTACTACTTCAAGGAGTATGACGGAGTCCTACCCCCTGGTGCCCTTCGTGAAGCCCATGAGCATATTGAACGGCTTCAGAGATGGAACAAGGCACAAGACCGAACGATCTTCAAACTCAAAGACAAGTGCAAGGCGCTTAGCAAGACCGTGAAGAGGCAGGCAAAGGCTTCAGAAACGTTCATGAGGAAAGTGGCTGATGTCTTGACCAGGGGAGGAATAGCAGGGTGCAGCTCAGCAGACTTCGCTTTTGGAGACACCTCAGTTCCCCGACCTCAGCCCGCGAACCTTCCTATGGAGCTTAGCTATCCTCTCACAGCTAGACAGCTCCGGCACAAGAATAGAAACCCACCCATTCAACCCTCAAGCTCAGGAAAAAAATCACCTTCCTTTGCATCAACTGATGAGGAGATCGAGATTGAAGAGGTTGAAAGCCAGCCACAGTCTGGAGGTCAAAGCTCAGCACCACAAGGATACTACACCACATTTCCCCGTAGCGACTCCAATGATGAGGCTTCTGCCTCTGTTCCACACTCATAGGAGGTACTCCACCACTCTTCCCTTGTACATACCAGTCTTTCTTTTGCATTTTAGCTTTCCTTTTTGGTATCTCTCCCTATTTTGATTACACATAGACTGTGTGATTCAAGTGTGGGGGAGGTACCAAGTTGCTGATCATTTTTGTGTTTTATGTCATAAGTTATGCATTGTAGATATTTATCTGCATAGAAAAAACCAAAAAAAATGTGAAAAATTTGAAAAACAACAAAAAGAAGCATGTAGTTGCATTTAAGATTGAGTCTACAGCATGCACTTATTTGCATAGAAAAAAAAAATTATTAGGAGTCTAGAGCATTTAGGATTGCATCATGCATTGGGGACTAGGATGATATCAACCTTGTAAAGAGCTCATGCTAAGTACTCAATTTGATACCCTTTGTAATCATGGCAAGTAGCTTGAGCACTCTTTAGAAAGCTTGAAGACTTTGAGCCTTGAAAACTCCTCTTGAAACTCACTGATTGCTGAAACTTTCTCTTTGATGTCAATTACAATCATATTTGAACTTAAATGAACTTAATGCTTCTTGCTTATGGTCTTTTGTGTACTAAGTCATGGCTATACACACTTGAGTTGTACCATCTATTTTGCCAATCTTTTTGACAAACTCAAGTGGTAGACTCCCTAAAACCCTTTCCTCCTTTTTAGCCATCATTGATTGTTGAGTGAGGCCTCTTTGGAAAGCTTTACATGTGCATAATATTGAGATTATTGGGAAAAACAATGCTTGGTCTCTATTATTTGCTAGCTTTGGGACTCATTTTGTCTAGCTTTTAGGATGGGATGGGAGAGTGTTATAAAGTTTGATCTTGGGAGTGTGAAAAAGAGAGGAAAGAAAAGATTGGCTCATAGAACTCAAAAGTGATTAAGTCTTTAGGGATAGGCAAATGAAAAATCTAGCTCAAGTTTGTGAAAATTCAAAGTATAAAGCCCCCAAATAAATAAATAAAAAAAAAGGAAAAAAAAAGAATAAAGAAAAGGGGGCTAGTGAAATAAATTGTGAGCTACGTGAATAAAACTGTGAAAATCCCTTGTAGACTTCAAAAGTGAAAGAGTTCTAAGTGAGAAAGTAATCTTGAGAGTTTGGAAAATCTTTGGGTGAGTGAAGAGAGTGAGGTTTGACATTGGGAAATAGAGTAGAGTTTGCTTTTATGTTTGGGAAAAGGGTAGGACAATGGAGATTGAAAATTGTATGCATGAGTTGATCCCTTTCTTAGATATATTATGTGCAATGTCAAAAGCTACTTTGTTCTTGAGAGTAAACCACCATGAAAAAGATCATTTTAAATCTCTTGATTAACTTTGCACAAAAGCCCTTTTCTTACCTAACCAAATGATTTGGACCATTTGCAAGAATTCACTTAGTATTTTGCTTAATGAATGTGAGAGTTGGCTGATTTGAGTTTGTTGATTCATGATGTTAAGTGTAGAGATCAAAGGAGTTAAGATAGGCCTAGAGAAGTTAGAGTTAAATGAAGTCTCTGCTCTTGCTATTTGGTATGATTATGCAAGGTTATCAGGTTGAGAACTAAGAAGAGTTTCTTTTGGTTTTGAGTCCCCACTTTCAAACCTCTCCTCCTTGGTTCTTGAAAGTTTACTTGTGGACAAGTAAAGGACTAGTGTGGGGGAGTTGATATCATGCATATTTTCATTGTTTTATGCATTCATCCTTGTGCATTTTAGTCATATAGACTTAGATTTAGTCATCTATAGGTTGCATTTTGCATACATGGGTCTTTATTAGGTATTGAAGTGCCCTTTGGAGTTATTGGAGATGTTTGGATGCATTTGTGGTTCAAAGCCAAGTTGAAAGATGATCATTGGACGAGCATTGCACTACCGCGACGTCCCGGAGAGACTCTAGACGCCCGCTGCGATCTTCCTCGAGCAGCCTTCCGGAGCGACTTTCCCAGAGCGGCACCTTAGGGTCGCTCCCAATCCAGAGCGACCCTCTACACTCGCTCGCCCTTTTATCTCATCTGACCACAAAATTGAGCACGGAGCGACCTTCTGGAGCGACACCCTCAGGTCGTTGCCCGTCTTTTGTTTGGTCAAAATATTTATTTATCCAGGGCCCTTTTGATCATTTGTCTTGATGTTTTAGGCTTTCTAAACCTAAGTATAAATACTCTTTGTATCCCAAAAGTTGGAATTATCTTTTTATCTCCCAAGAAACACAAACCTTTTGGTGAAAGTTCTTCTCTCGAATCAAATCATCATCTTGTTCTTGTGTTCTTATCTGATTTTAAGTTCTTATTTTGCTTTCTTCACATGATTAAGCTAAAATCCATCATGGGTTTGAGAGTAATCATGGTGATTAGTGAGTAATCCACTTTTGGATTCATAGGTTAGGGAGACTAAGGGTGATTAAGCTACATCTAAGGTGTTTAGGTATAGATCTATCTTGTTCCTTGCTATTAGAGTGCTTTTAATGTTATTTTAGAGTTGGTCTCTCTAAAGTTGAACTCTAGGCATTTCATACCCGAAAGGTGTGATGAAGTGCCTGAACCAACTCTCCTAAGCTTTTAACATTCTTTACCAAAGAGATTTGTTGTTAAAGGTGTTAAGATGGCTATTAGACTTGATATTAATGATTGCTTAGATAATATTCAACCAAAGAGATTTGATGCTTGAGTTATCTTAGTAAATGAGCATCCATCTAGAGATAGAGTTTGTTTAGGATTTTGTCTAGGCCTAAGGTTGATAGATTGATTGAAAGCTGCCACCTTTAGATTGAAACTTGATCATCCAAGGTCAATTCCCTTAGCCCATGAGTTCTTCCATCTCATTAAGAAAGAAATCTTTGTTCTTTATTGAATTTTAGTATTGTCTTAGTTCAAAACCATTTCACTTATTGATTGCACTTAGATTAAGCAAATTCTTGCATTCTCATTGCATCATGGTCACTTAGGATTGGATTGACACTTTTATACTACTTTGGCTTTGGACCCTTGAAAAGTCCTTGTCAAGATGCGTATCAACTGAAGTTTGTAGGACGACATGTTGGTTTGATTGTCATCGGTGATTTCTCCCACTTAACCATCCATATATATAATGTGTCAAAAACACAATATATCAAGTTGATATTGCTTCCACCCAGTTAGATACATAATCAACAGCAACTAAGATGTATTTATTTCTGAACGAAAAAGGGAACGGGCTGTGGGAACCGAAATTCGCACCGTCAATATTTCGTATAAATAAGGAAAGTAGGAAAACCCTAATTTTCCTGAGGTCCTGGATATCTGAGAAACCACACGCAAAGCAATCAGAACACGAGAATAACAACGATAAAAATAAGAAATCGAAAAAGGAGAGCAAAGTAGATCTTATTCCGAATCCGCGTATGAACGTTACAAAAAGGTAATAGCCTTGGCTCGAGAGCTGTCGGCGAGATTCCTAGTTCTAAAACCTTAGACTAAAACCCTAGTCGCAGCTCGATTGATGAAAACGGAAAATTGCCTAAATCGCTCAAAGTGCTAAGTTTGCTATGAAAAAGTTTTTTCTTTATGTCTCTCGTCTTGAACTCCTTTTATACTCCCTTCTAGGTCGGTTTACGCCTTCCTCTTCTGCCCTTAAGCCGTCACAGTCCAAAAAATGGAGATATTCCATTTTTCCGATCTTTATGATTATATGCGGAAACTTTCCATTTATCCGCGGAATTTGATGTTTATCTCACCAAGCACGACCGTCATAGCGTTCATGGGTCTTAATACATCGTAAGTGGGCCTCGGATGAAGTTTTAGGACTCTTTGGACCGTCTTTTGATTCAAAACGTTTATTACGGTTTCTTCGATAAAGATAATTTCCGCGGTTTTTTATCGTAAAACCGGACCAAGGATTCCATTTGATTGGAAATCAAGAAATGGTTAGGCCGTGGTTTGCGGAAGGTTGTAATGAGGATAGTCGAGGCTGCATAGTTTTATGTCGTATTGTCATTTCGGAAGACTTCGGACGCTACGGAAGGACCGGGATACATGCATGTTTGGTCGCTATAGCGACTGGGCTCTGTCCGAGGCTCGGTCGCTATAGCGACCGAGCTTGGCTCGACGCTCGGTCGCTATAGCGACCGAGTTTCGTTTCATGATTTGATCGCTATAGCAACCGAGCTCTTGTTTGTGACTCGGTCGCCATCGTGACCGAGTTTGCGCCGCGGACTGAAAACTTTGTTGCGAGAACCCATCGTCCAAGTGTCTGAGACTGTCGCAATGATACGATGCTTGAGATGTTGTCTACGGGCGTTTGGACCAATGTTAGTATTGTGTCGTTGTTTTAAGAAATCTCTGTTTGAATTCTTTAAAACAAGATTTTATCGCAAGTTCTTCGTATAAATTTTTCTTTCTCGAGAACGTAAAAATCTTATGTTATTTTTTTACGGACATTTGGATGTCAACTTTGTCGCATCCGATTTCGACCCCAACACGGGCCCATAAAAACGATGTCCCAGCAATACACTGTAAACCTCATTCTCTTCTGATCAATAAAATACCTTCAAAATAACCCACAATCGAGTTTATATTTCTTTTCCGAGTTTGAAAAAACTCGGATTTGACAGTATGTACTGGTATCGACCTATTCTGGTAGTTAATGTTTTATGCTCTTTCGTACTGGTGTATTTCTGTAGTAAGTTTCTTGCAACCTTGTAAGACCAGTTCGGTCATGAATTTTTATTAGAATAAAATGAGAATATTAAATAAAAGGAATTTCTTCTAAGATACACATATATATATATATAACTTTTCGCCCTATAATTATTACTTGGTTTAAATGATTTTTAAAAGTTCATAACTCAGTGGTCAACAAATTTGAAACTAAACTGGATATTTTGCTGCTGTAATGTTTTAGTCTAGCCTTTTTCTGGTCAACATGTTCAAGAATAACTGGATTCATTGGTTTCTAGTCAATATATGTCTGTATATTGACTATCAAAGAAACAAACTTAATAGTAGAGTCAGACCAAAAATTAACCACATTCAAGATATGACGATCTAAAAAAGTGAGCTTCCATATAAGTGTATAAACCGAGTTGTAATGAATATATTAGTTGAACCTATAAATAGTTCCAATGAAGCAGCAAGGAAATTTAATAAATCATCATTACTAACATTTTGTTATATTATTTCGATAATTTTTTGTTAAAAGAACAACAAAATGGATAAAAGAACGATGATGATAATGATCATGGTGATGATGATGTTTACAATGGAAAGTGAAGCGAAGACAGTCCAAGAATGCAAGAAAATATGCCAAGACATATGTTTAGGTCCATTCCCACCAAGCATTACATGTTTAGACAACTGTTTCAAAGAGTGTATCCGCAGTCTCCATGACCCTCATTCTCATCTTATTCCTTCACATTGACGATTTTCATGAATCGTACATTTAAGTGTTCGCTAATTGCTACTGTGATGTTCCTGAATTTTGCAAAATAAATTACTATACATGAAATTTGATATTATTCCATCCTAACCGGTTTGTCCTAAAACCCATATATATTACCAATTTTTTTGCTTTAGTTTAAATTGCATACAAGTAAATTGCTAAAAAGATGTCTTTTGAATAAAAGTTACACTGAATGCTCAAACTAAACTCAAAGAAGAATTCCAGAAAGATAGGTAGGAAATTAATTAGGAATTTTGATTGTTTCAAAAGAAATAGCGGTCCAGCAAATTTGTTTATAAAATTTGAGCCAGATATAAAACCATGAGAGACTGATTGAAATCAGTCATATATGTGATAGCTGTCTGGAACCGTCTTTACCCAAGGGACCCTTTGGGGCATCACGGTTGAGGCTGCTTTTTGTGTGATGTTGCGGAAGATTCATGTTTTCATCTGTTCTTCTACTGTCCCTATAGCAGCTGTGTCTGTTTATACTTTATATCTCGGACTAACTTGTCCCCCCCACCACACAATGCTTCATGGACTTTCTTCTATGGTTAAGATCTCCTTACAGAGATAAGAATCTCGTTCATATTATGAGAATTATTTTCCAAGCAGTTCTGTATTTACTGTTGAAAGATAGGAATACTCTACTTCATTTGGCCACACAGAAATACTACAATCACGCTATAGCGACCGAGTTTTGTTTCATGATGTGATCGCTATAGCAACCAAGCTCTTATTTGTGACTCGGTCGCCATCGTGACCGAGTTTGCACCGCGGACTGAAAACTTTGTTGCGAGAACCCATCGTCCAAGCGTCTGAGACTGTCGCAACGATACGATGCTTGAGATATTGTCTACGGACGTTTGGACCAATGTTAGCATTGTGTCGTTGTTTTAAGAAATTGCTGTTTGAATTCTTTAAAACAAGATTTTATCCCAAGTTCTTCGTATAAGTTTTTCTTTCTCGAGAACGTAAAAATCTTATGTTAATTTTTTACGGACATTTGGATGTCAACTTTGTCGTATCCGATTTTGACCCCAACAGTTAGCCCCCCAGTACGCTAGAATCGTAGGTTGACGAGATTCTATTATGCGGTTTGGCGGGTTTAGGCGAGTTTAGGCGAAGTTTTCATCCAAAAGTCCGTGGTAATTCCTGGAGCTTATAAAAGAGAGGGTAACTCCTTTCATCTTTTTACTCACTCATCTTCACAAGAATTTCTCTTGAGAGAAGATTTCCTTTGATTCCTCCTCTCTCAAAATTTCAAAAGATGTTTAGAAGTGGGAAAAAATCTTCCAAGAAGAAGGTTTCTGAAAATCCTTCCCCTGAATGTAATCAGGACGAGGAGCTTCTTGTTCCGAAGCCCGAATTTCCGTTCCATCCACCGGATGCGGCTGAGCGCGAAGCGTACTGGAAAGCGTGCAGCAACCAAATCGACGATCCTCCTGAGGAATGTTTTCCTGTTATGCGCACCCGAGATGTGGCGGGAGGCCTTCCGAGCAAGACTACCAGCACTTTCCTTGCGTAAGCCTGGGAGTACGCTCGGGTTCCGGATGCGGTGGAATTCCGAATTCCCAGGCGTGGGGAGAGAGCTGATGATCCCCGGAGGGTTATTTTACATGCTATGAGGCTGTATTGGTGCGTTGTCGCCTCTGGTTTCCGATCTCTGAGATTATTGTCCGCGTGCTGGATCGTTTCCAGGTCTCGTTTAGCCAGTTGAACCCTACCAGCTTCGAGATTCTCATTGGCCTCGTAATTTTAAGTTACGAGCATGGTCTATCTCTCATTACTGATCATTTCGAGGCGCTCGTACGGGTGCAGTTCGTTCGGGAGTCGCGTTGCTGGCGAATAACTCCTCGTAGGATGATGTCCGTGATCAGAGGACCTGTCTCCAATTTCAACCATTGGAGGGATTTTTTCTTTTTCGTCCGTCTCGATGCTGCGTCTGTCGAGGAGGAATTCATCCCGATGTTCCGAACGATCCCCAATCCTACACCCTATATCAGTTTGGCACATCCGTGGCCTGCGGATATCATGGAGGTGAGGGATACCCTCAGGAGCGGTCATCATTGGTGGACCTTTTTTACTCGCAAGAGGGTTCGCAAGGCGATCAGATTGGCTCATCCTGAGTTTGGGACGGAAACGGACAGCGATTCCGAGCCCGTGGATCGAGTTCCAGAGCGTGTTCCGGCTAAGAAGTCGGACGACTTGTTCTCCAAGGACAAAGGCGTTGACATCAGAAACTTTGACTTTTCTGTCGACAATTTTGAAATTCCGGGATGGGACCCGAATCTCGCTTTTGGCGATGGAAGCGGCTCGAGTGATATGCCACTTCCTGATTTTGATAACTTTTTCGACGGTCTTCCCGCAATCCCTGATCCTCCTTCGTTCGTGGAAGAGCCGGAGAGGCCTGAGATAGTAGCGGAGAGTTCTCGCGCGGTCAATGGGGTTAGTTCTTTTCCTCCATAATTCTTCCACGAGTCATTTAAATGTATATTCGTTTTTTTTAAGAATAACGAATTTTCTCGAATTTCGTAGGCGATGAACAAGCTTGGTTCAGCATTAGTGGAGAGCCTTAAAGAAACGAGGATTTGGCATTTCAAGGCGGAAAAGCATGCGAAGGACTTTGCGCGGATCCAGACGGAGACCCTGGAGCGAGATTTGAAGGTAGCTGCCGATCGTGCCACCGAGATCCGTCGAGCGAGAAGACAAGCCAAAATGGAGATCGTCGCCGAGATGAATAACCGTGCGACGCAGTTTAGAGATTAAACAAAAATCTCAGGGTGGCCGATGACTTAACGGGCGATTTTCGCGAGTGTCGCGGCTCGGTTGGTACTCTCTTGAGAACGCGGGAAGGCAACTACGTTTATGAAGATGAGCTGACACTCTTGAAGGAAGGCTTGAAGGATTGTGCTCATGCCGAGTCGCTTGTTCCTCCGATCGAAGAGAGGATTTTGGGACTTTGGGATCCACTTACGGTTTCTCCCGATACGGTGGAGGTTGCGACCGAGGCGGATGGAGGCGAGGACGAGGTGAGCTATCCAGCGGGCGAGGTTGGAACTTCGCCGTTGGAAGATTTTGTCCTCTATTGATTTAAGTTGGTGTTTATCGGGAAAATAATTCCCTTTTATCTTTCGTGTTTTTGCGGCCAAGTGTGGCCTTTTTATTTTAATCTGGCCGAGTGCGGCCATATGAATTTGTTTTGGCAAGTATGGCCTGTTTGTAATATTGGGACTGGCCGTTGGTGGCTTTGAATCCCAGCCGCGGGGCGGTTTACATATATAACGTGTTTGTTAATAGTTTTCGTTTTTTTTTGGGGATAAATTCGAGTTGTCATCTCGTACTTATCTCCAATGAGACGTTCGATCGGTTGTTTCCTTTTAAGGTCCGTCGCAAGACTTGTGGTGATTGGAACGCCGAGATATGGAACAGAGAGACATGTTTTATGATCTCGTATCATTTTGAGATATCATGTCTTTGAGATGTTAGAGACCAGTGTGCTGGGTTTAGGGCAAGACCTAGGTTTACTCTCGATTTTTTAAGGTTTATGCGGTGACAAGCCGGCTATGAGTTTTCCTGTTGTGATTTCAACCTGATTCGTATCGATTTAAAGTCCGCGATAGGTTCTCGGCTTATTTGACTTGTATGATACGAATCGAGCATCTCGCGGAGATAATTTTTAAGCCAACTGGAAGTGCTAGACCAAAATTTTGGGATTTTTATTGCGCGCTTTTATCCTTGTGTCGGATATTAGAGAATCATTCTTTAAGGAACGATTGAGTTGCGTTTGTTTAATACGGCTAATGCGCTCGTCGGGGCCAATCGACGAGCGGGGTATAAGTTTTGATGATTTGTTATCGCGTTCAGATGGTGATTTGTATAATCCTGAATCTAACTTTGACGACGTCTCGTCGTTATTTTCAGAGATTATATTTTTGTGTTTTGATTTTCTGGAATACTTGCGTAATTTTCTTGACTTTTATCAAACGATAAGATGAGAATGTCCTGCGATTTTTATCTTGAAGAGTAAAAAGATGCGTATCATAAAAAATTTTATAGTGTCTAAAATAACTTGATTACAAAGGTGCATCGAAAAGTTTAAAAGGTGGGAGTATACAAGTATACGTACCCACTCCCGCCCCCCCCCCCCCCCCCCCCCCCCCCCCCCCCCCCCTTTGGAGAGGGGGATAGCTGAACTCGTCTTTCGATGAGCTGCCTACGTTCCTCTTTCGAGGATCAAGCCATCTTGTAGTTCTGATTGTGCCGCAAATGTGTATTACTCGGAGGTTAGTGGTGCGTCGACCGCCTTAGTCGCATGGTCGACGTCCTTCTCGGTTTTTTTCTCTTCCCGTTGAGTTGCGATGTCGTCGTCGGAACCGAATTGGTTTCCGATTTCTGAGTTTGCTTTTGCGGAAGATGTCGCTGTGTCTTTCGTCGGAGAATCTTCGGCAGGAGGCTGAGTGCGCTTGCGTTTTACCATGGAGGTTGTCGTGATCAGTCTTAACTTATGTTCCGCCAAGAAGCAAAGTCGCGACTGTTTTTGACAACCCCAGATAGCTGCAATTCCGGTTCTCGTTGGGAATTTGACACCAAGGTGATACGTTGAGGGAACAGCCTTCATGGCGTTTAGCCACGAAGTTCCCATGATCGCGTTGTAGACAGCCGGGCTGTCTACCACTGCGAAGTCAACTATTTTCGTGACTTCTTTTGCCATGACGGGTAGCTGGATGGATCCTAGAGTCATGGACATTTGTCCGGAGAAACCCGTCAATGGCTTAGGCACATGGGTGATTTCTCCGAGCTCGATGTTCATTCTTTTGAGGGTGTCGCGGAAGATCACGTTTACTGTGCTTCCAGTATCGATGAGTATTCTCGCGACTTCAAGATCCCTTATCACGAGATCTATGACGAGGGGGTCGCAGTGAGGCTGATCGATTCCGCTGGCTTCTTCTTCCGTGAATGTCACCGAATTGTCCTGAGCATCACGGGGAGGAGACCATGTGGGATACTTCGCACTTGACTTGGCTTTCCGTTGGTAGGCTTTGATGGCCGAGATCGAGTCCTTGCAGTACTGCGATCCCCCGATGATCATGTTCACCCTTCTGCGGTTGTTATCGTTCCCTTTCTCGTCCGATCCCCTTCCGCGTTTATCTCCTGCCTGATTTCTTGGAGAGGAGTTTTCTGCGGGAGGGTTTTTATCGGGTCTCGGTGGACGATCAGTGTCGAGGATGAGATCCTTGACGCTGGTTACTCCAGAGAGTTCTCCAGAAAGCAGCTTCGCGGCCAGTCTCGCCCCCAGGACTTTACAGTTGGTCGTGGAGTGGCCCCTGGTCTGGTGGAACTCGCAGTAGACGTTTTCGTCGTAGTTTTGGTTGCGAGTCCACGTGTTCCCCGAAGTTTTGCCCTGCTCCGAATTGAACATGTAGTTGTGTGCACCTTGGAGCTCTTCTCCCTCGTGGTGGACGTACTTGTCGTTACGAGAGGTTTTCTTTTTTGATTTCGGATCTGCACCTTTCGAAGAATTCCTTGTCGGCTTATGTTTCTGCGACAGGACTTTTGTTTCTTCTTCGATCATTATGTAGTCCGAGGCTTTATGGAGAGCGTCTTGGATCGTGCGAGGTTTTTTGAGTGTTATCCACTTTCTGAACTTCGACTTGTACCAGAGCGTCTTCCTAAGCGCGTCTACGGCAACTTTGTCGCTGATTCCGCTGACCCTTGACATGATCAGTTTGAACCGACCCATGAATTCTCGGAGGGGCTCGTCCTCTCTCTGGGACAGACTCCAGAGGTCGACATCGGAAGTTTCTCTATCTATGAACATAGAGTATTGTTTGAGAAATTTCGATGCGAGCTGGCGGAAACTTCCGATGGAGTTTCGCTTTAAGCGAGCCAACCACTCGAGCCGCTCCCTCCAGATTCTCGATGAACAGACGGCAATAGCCTGCGTCTCTTTCGTCTTCTTTGAATCTAGCCCTTCCCATAGTGATATGGAATGCCTGGAGATGCGCTTTAGGATCGGTCATACCGTTGTAAATCGGTACTTTGAGCTTCCCTGGATTAGACACCTTGGTGTCGGAGATGCGTGCAATGAAAGGCATCTTACGAGCTCCCTCGAGTAATCTATCGATTTCTGGGGCAGCACTCGTGGCGTGGTGGATATGCGATTTCACAGCCCTTACTTCCGCAGCGGTTTTGGTGATGTAATCGCGGAGATCGCGAATATCCAGATTCTACTTAGCGGCTTTCCGAGCTTGTCGGCGTTTGCTGCGAGTAATCTCGGTTTGCTTTTCAGCCAGCTCCTCCTGTTCGACCCAGTAGAGGTTTTCCTCTTCTTCCGTCATGGGTTTGTCGAACAGGGAATCTGCCCGGGCCTATCGGCTCCTGCTTCTTCTTGGATGGACGTCGGCGTCTTCCTCGGAGTCTTCGCTGGGCTCCAAGTCGATGTGCTCGATTTCATCCACCTCGGTGTCCTTTTTAGATGGCAGAGGATTTTTCGAGTTGCTTTTCTCGACAGGAGATGTTTTGCTAGGGTTTTTTCCGGAGGGACGTTCCTGCGAAGTTCCAGGCCTATCAAGTGGGGTTGCGAACTCGAGCCCCCTTCCGCGGAGCTTCGTAGCTCCACGAGGGAGGACTGCGCGGGTCCTTTCCGTTAGGGTTTGAACATGTTTGGTCAAGGTTCCCACGAGTTTATCCTGCTCTTACGACCTCTTTTCGTTGGCAGAGAGCATCTTTTGGAACTCGTTGAGCATCGTGGCGTTAGCAGGTGCGTTGGCCGCGGATACATCCGCTGATGGAGTGTTCAGAGCGTCCTTGTTTACTCCGCTGAGAGGAGTCTGCAAGTCCGTCGCGTCGTCAATTGTCATGTCTAGTTGAGCGTTTGCTGGCTATGAGTAAGATTGATCAGTATCCCCCTCCTTCTAGCGCCAGTGGGAACCGAAATTCGCACCGTCAATATTTCGTATAAATAAGGAAAGTAGGAAAACCCGAATTTCCATGAGGTCTCGGATATCTGAGAAACCACAAGCCAAGCAATCTGAACACGAGAATAACAACGATAAAACTAAGAAATCGAAAAAGGAGAGCAAAGTAGATCTTATTCCAAATCTGCGTATAAGCGTTACAACAAGGTAATAGCCTTGGCTTGAGAGCTGTCGGCGAGATTCCTAGTTCTAAAACCTTAGACTAAAACCCTAATTGAGTCGCAGCTCGATTGATGAAAACGGAAAATTGCCTAAATCGCTCTAAGTGCTAAGTTTGCTATGAAAAAGTTTTTTCTTTATGCCTCTCGTCTTGAACTCCTTATATACTCCTTTCTAGGTCGGTTTACGCCTTCCTCTTCTGCCCTTAAGCCGTCACAGTCCAAAAAAATGGAGATATTCCATTTTTCCGATCTTTATGATTATCTGCGGACACTTTCCATTTATCCGCGGAATTTGATGTTTATCTCACCAAGCACGACCGCCATAGCGTTCATGGGTCTTAAGACATCGTAAGTGGGCCTCGGATCAAGTTTTAGGACTCTTTGGACCGTCTTTTGATTCGGGACGTTTATTACGGTTTCTTCGATAATGATAGTTTCCGTGGTTTTTATCGTAAAACCGGACCAAGTATTCCATTTGATTGGAAATCAAGAAATGGTTAAGCCGTGGTTTGCGGAAGGTTGTAATGAGAATAGTCGAGGCTGTATAGTTTTATGTCGTATTGTCATTTCGGAAGACTTCGGACGCTACAAAAGGACCAGGATGCATGCATGTTTGGTCGCTATAGCGACCGGGTTCTATCTGAGGCTCGGTCGCTATAGCGACCGAGCTCTGTCCGGGGCTTGGTGAAGCTCGGTCGCTATAGCGATCGAGCTTGGCTCGAGGCTCGGTCGCTATAGCGACCGAGTTTCGTTTCATGATTTGATCGCTATAGCAACCGAGCTCTTGTTTGTGACTCGGTCGCCATCGTGACCGAGTTTGCGCCGCGGACTGAAAACTTTGTTGCGAGAACCCATCGTCAAAGCGTCTGAGACTGTCGCAATGATACGATGCTTGAGATGTTGTCTACGGACATTTGGACCAATGTTAGCATTGTGTCGTTGTTTTAAGAAATCGCTGTTTGAATTCTTTAAAACAAGATTTTATCGCAAGTTCTACGTATAAGTTTTTCTTTCTCGAGAACGTATAAATCTTATGTTAATTTTTTACAGACATTTGGATGTCAACTTTTTCGCATCCGATTTCGACCCCAACACGGGCCCATAAAAACGATGTCCCAGCAATACACTGTAAACCTCACTCTCTTCTGATCAATAAAATACCTTCAAAATAACCCACAATCGAGTTTATATTTCTTTTCCGAGTCTGACAAAACTCGGATTTGACAGTATGTACTGGTATCGACCTATTCTGGTAGTTAATGTTTTATGCTCTTTCGTACTGGTGTATTTCTGTAGTAAGTTTCTTGCAACCTTGTAAGACCAGTTCGGTCATGAATTTTTATTAGAATAAAATGAGAATATTAAATAAAAAGAATTTCTTCTAAGATACATATATATATATATGTATATATGTATAACTTTTCCCCCTATAATTATTACTTGGTTTAAATGATTTTTAAAAGTTCATAACTCAGTGGTCAACAAATTTGAAACTAAACTGGATATTTTGCTGCTGTAATGTTTTAGTCTAGCCTATTTCTGGTCAACATGTTAAAGAATAACTGGATTCATTGGTTTCTAGTCAATATATGTCTGTATATTGACTATCAAAGAAACAAACTTAATAGTAGAGTCAGACCAAAAATTAACCACATTCCAGATATGACGATCTAAAAAAGTGAGCTTCCATATAAGTGTATAAACCGAGTTGTAATGAATATATTAGTTGAACCTATAAATAGTTCCAATGAAGCAGCAAGGAAATTTAATAAATCATCATTACTAACATTTTGTTATATTATTTCGATAATTTTTTGTTAAAAGAACAACAAAATGGATAGAAGAACGATGATGATAATGATCATGGTGATGATGATGTTTACAATGGAAAGTGAAGCGAAGACAGTCCAAGAATGCAAGAAAATATGCCAAGACATATGTTTAGGTCCATTCCCACCAAGCATTACATGTTTAGACAACTGTTTCAAAGAGTGTATCCGCAGTCTCCATGACCCTCATTCTCATCTTATTCCTTCACATTGACGATTTTCATGAATCGGACATTTAAGTGTTCGCTAATTGCTACTGTGATGTTCCTGAATTTTGCAAAATAAATTACTATACATGAAATTTGATATTATTCCATCCTAACCGGTTTGTCCTAAAACCCATATATATTACCAATTTTTTTGCTTTAGTTTAAATTGCATACAAGTAAATTGCTAAAAAGATGTCTTTTGAATAAAAGTTACACTGAATGCTCAAACTAAACTCAAAGAAGAATTCCAGAAAGATAGGTAGGAAATTAATTAAGAATTTTGATTGTTTCAAAAGAAATAGCGGTCCAGCAAATTTGTTTATAAAATTTGAGCCAGATATAAAACCATGAGAGACTGATTGAAATCAGTCATATATGTGGTAGCTGCCTGGAACCGTCTTTACCCAAGGGACCCTTTGGGGCATCACGGTTGAGGCTGCTTTTTGTGTGATGTTGCGGAAGATTCATGTTTGCATCTGTTCTTCTACTGTCCCTATAGCAGCTGTGTCTGTTTATACTTTATATCTCGGACTAACTTGTCCCCCCCACCACACAATGCTTCATGGACTTTCTTCTATGGTTAAGATCTCCTTCCAGAGATAAGAATCTCGTTCTTATTATGAGAATTATTTTCCAAGCAGTTCTGTATCTACTGTTGAAAGATAGGAATACTCTACTTCATTTGGCCACACAGAAATACTACAATCACGACTATTTTATGTATCTTTGTTTTCGTACAGTTAACAACATTTAAATTTTAATTTAAAATTCCTTAATGTATTAGTCTAACTTTAATTATGTTTTAATATTAAAGTAAAACTAATTGTAAGTTCAAGAGTGAACCTTGAGGTTGTGGATTAATGGTAAGTTTCAGCCTTTTCCGTCTCGTCGATTGTATCTCTAACCTCGTGGTTATGTTTCCCACCTTTACATCATATTAACAGCTTTTTCTGCTCCTAGTTTATGCTTTGTCGAACAGTGGCCTTGTGCCTCATGATAAGAAGATTAAATTCATTGAATTAGGTATAATGATTATAGTCTCAAACTGGATGTGTTTTGTTTGACTATTGGATTTGTACTCATTGTTATTTATCCCAATATCTTTTTTTGAAGGAGAGGGTGCTTTGTTTTTCATGTATAAAATCAGAGCTAGGTTGCCCTAGAATTTTCACATCCGCTGAAACGGAAAGACATTCAGAGCTATGAAACTTCTTCACATTTTTCTGCTCTTTGACCGGTTGTGCTCACTGGGTCTTAATGTTATATATGTGCCTACACCAGTAATTTCCACTTTGGGGACTTGCAAATGTTTGATTATGAAAAAAGGTTTATTTGTTTTGCTAATAATCAGACGGTTTTCTCAAGGATTGAGTAGTGAAGGCGGAGAATTTCTTGTTGTAGATCGTGACATCCCAAAACATAACGCACTATTCTATATTAGGTGGATTGCACCCAAAGTCCTAGGCATCAGAAACTTCTTCTTCAAGTTTACA
The DNA here is from genome assembly GCA_018703725.1 of Brassica juncea. Taxonomy (NCBI): domain Eukaryota; kingdom Viridiplantae; phylum Streptophyta; class Magnoliopsida; order Brassicales; family Brassicaceae; genus Brassica; species Brassica juncea. The sequence continues at coordinate 12,475,464 of CM031937.1, forward strand.
GTTCTTTCAACAGCCATATTAAACTGCACAAGACATAAGTCATCAGAGTTCACAGTGTAAGACACGGTGCACCCCTGATGCTTTTCTTGTTCACAAGTGAATGGGTTCTGCAACCAACATACCAATATACATCAACCAAGTTGATTGATATTGTGGGTTATGTAGTTGTTTTCGCATTTTAAACTTTCGTTTATTTTGCAATTGCTTATGTGAAATGGAAGAAATTATCTGTAAAAACTCATGTGTTTTAGCTTGAAATCATCATGATACTATACCGGTTATTCATGTTCATCATTATCATAATCATACACTTTGAATAACTAATTAAACAGTTATAACTATTTTCTAAAGTATTTTAGTTTATTGGTTACATGGATAATTTAATAAATTTTGTTATTTAAAAAATTATTTTTTGCTATATGTCAATAAGAAGGATAAGTCATATGTTTACAGCAACAAAAATGCCTTAAAAAAAATTTTTTTTTGTTCTTGACACACATGTTCTTGTGATGTGGAGAGATGTTTACATATACTCATCATTACAATTATAATTGAAATGGAAAATATTAATGTGTAACTGAAACAATCAACATAAATTAGTTATGATTCTATATTTTTTACATTATTAGAAATAAATTATAGATCTGATGAACTGAAAAATATAAGATAAATCCAGAAAAGTTGAAGTAGATAAATATGAATGTTCAAAAAAACTTCGACGTTTGTTTTCTTTTTAAAACAAACAAAGAAAGCAAAAACTATGATGAAACCAAAAGGAAAGAAAGAGAGATAATTGTAAATTTAATGTTTAAACACCTATTTGTCTAAAGAATTTTTTAAAATAAATGGTACTTATTTCTTTGTACGCAATCCACAAGTTTGGATTGTGCAGTAATCTTACTGGGAAGTTGTCCTTGACATCCCACAAGTGTAGTGTGCTATCAGTAGATGCAGAAGCAAACTTGATGGTGAAAAAATTCCCATAGAAATCCGGTTTCTTATGCCGCCACTATTCTTGCACACTTGAAAAAAAAAAACAAATTCAATGTCAAATGTTTTGAACCAACAGTCCATAAAAATCTGTCATGAACTGGTGCAGTTCTTAAAACCTCGTAAAGTGTTTAAAAGTTGCTTAATGCCAACAATCAACTAATCTTGTCAACCCAATATATTTCTATAAGGAAATTAATTACTGCAATTTTAAATTAACAATCCCACCAATCTAAAGAAAGGGATGTTGCATACAGACCTTGAATTCTATATAGAAGCATAAGCGTAGCTCAAAATGAATTAATGAGAGTGTATTCAAGTAACAGTTTGAGGTAATTTATATTAAAATGAAAATATATTGTTATTCAAATATGACTTTAAATATATGTTTTTAAAATCAATGTAATTGAAATTTTTATTGATAAACTATTCTGAAATTTACAGTTAATGAATATATGTTAGTTTGTATATTTTAGAATCATTTTAGTCATTATAGGGTTTCTGAGTAGAATTTGCTAGTTAAAAGATAAAAATCAAAATCCCATAGTTTTAAAAGATATTTTAAGTGTTTTCACAAAAGCATAGTAAATTCTCATTTGACCTAAAATCATCTACAAACTTAGTAAAAATAAAATCACTCAAACTATACATTGATGATTGGTTAATTTGTAACTGTGAAGATTCTCGTATAAAATTTATTCTGTGGCCTTTTTATATTGTTGTACTTGATGTCACTATGTAAAAAAATAAGACAAAATTTAAACATCAATATATTATTACTACAATATACTAATGGCGATAATCGGTTAGACTTTTAACTTAGTTCTTTACCTTTATTTATTTTTAAAATAAGTAATCATAACCAGTCATGATATACCTATATTTAAAAAGTTAGTCTTCAGATTTATTTACAGCATTTGTTTGTCAATCAATTTTTAGATAATTTATGAGGCATAAATAAAATTTACAACATCTACAGATTTATTTTATTATTTATTCATTTTTTAATTTTTCTTAAAAAACTATTAAAGTTAATGATGGGCAAAAAATTCGGATCCGAAGAACTGAATCAACTCCCCCTTGAAAAAGTAGTACCGTACCAGTTCCAAACTGAAACTGATAAAATACAAGAATATATCCACCCCTTTTAATATCTGAAGAACAAAAACCGAAACTGATCCGATGAAAAATATTTAGATTTAATATTATTAAATAAATGAAAATATCCAAAAATAGTCATAAGTAAATATCTGAAAATATCGAAAAATACTCAAAACGCTAGAAATATCCAAAATACTTACATGTTTCATTCAAACATCCAATCAAACTAATTTTCATGATAATTTTAGGTATTTAATCTTACATTATTCAAACTAATATTTTCTATATTATTTTCATGAAACATAGGATATATTTGATTTTTGATTTTTTTTTTTTGACTTATTTTTAACGGGTATCGGAACCCAAATCGAACCATAAGGATCCGAACAGAATCCAAATCAAAATTTATAAATAGACGAATGTGACTTAAATTTCTAGCTCCACAAATCTGAAACTCGAAGACGTGAACCAAACCTAAATGGATACCTGAGTGCAGACCCTAACTAAAGTGCTATAAAACTGTAGTATTTTTTACAAGAACAAAATATACAGTTACAACAATAAAACTAAAAAATAAATTTTACAACAAAATATATATATAAAAAGTCTAGCCAATCATCACCGATATTTTAGAAAATAAGATTCCTACATTCATTTCTTCATTTCTTTTATTCTATCTTTTTTACACCAAAAGGTTGTTCTATTATTCCAATGGGAGCTGATCTAGGAAATTATACTGGAATAGAACAACCAACAAAAAAAATATTTATATGAAAAGATGGAGTAGTCCTAGATAATTAATTAGCAATTGTATTCTGGCTCGAGGTATGTAGGAAGGCTTGAAGCATTGAAATTTTCTTTGTAACGTTGCTATCTCCTTTGACTATGTTGAGAAGCTTGGTCATGCATGTTGTTCTTCAATCATGGAGATCAAGTCTTTGTAATCTGATCCAAAATTCTTGCAAGTAGAATGACGCAGCATGCTTTCTATCATCCAACCAAGTGCTTCTAGCTCCGAATGCAAGGAAGAGACTCTTCTTCTTTGGTTTTTAGTTCCCATAAGTTGGATTTGTCCATATGAGTCTTTCCAAACCCAAACATACCCACTATATTGCGATGTTGAAATCCATTAACCATTCAGCATACAAATGTTATGTAAGCATACGACTTGTGAAACAGTTTAATCTAGTGGTGGCACCTCTATAGTGACTGTTGCATTTGATGCAAAGTGCAAACCAAGCTTGGCATTCTTATTTTTCATGTCTAATTAGCTCTAAAGGATCCCTGTCAATTCCTCTAAATAACTTGTCATTCCGAGTCTTCCAAAGATATCAAATTATCCATGAATAAAAATCTCTATCCAGCTCCAGATCTTGATTATTATTATTCTGCCAAAGAGGTAATCCAAATTGGTATAGACGCTCAAAACCCGGAGGATGTTCAGACTGGATGGTGTAAATGATAAAGCCTATGCTTATAAAGCTGGTGAACATTCAAAAATAGTATGAGTTACCAGTTGATCAGACTCTCCACATCTAGGATAATGATTATCACTTCTTGATATGACTATGTGTTAAGTTTCTTCCTACAGCTACATTTCATGTTATAGTTTGCCATATAAAATGGCACATCTTCTGAGAGGCATTATTCTTCCAAACAAAGGCCTGGAGATTAGTGATACTAGGTTTTGAGTATACGATCTTATCTTCTCGCTTTAGAATATTCATGGCTACTCAATATTCGGACTTAATAGTTTACTGCTCACTTTTGATGAAGCTCCAACAAAAATTATCTCGATATAAAGTTCAGCTTATGGCCAAACTCCGAATAAACGGAATGTCCTCCGAAACGATGAAAATTTATAACATTTCCATATTTCACTCCTTTTTCCCTATAATTAAATCACTCACTGTCATTTTCGGGTGAACTGTCAAGATATTTGGTCGGGGGCTGGTCTCGCAGGAGTAGTCGGAATCTAAGGATCATCTCATGTTTTAATTTTATAATCTGAATGAATATTTTATCTAATTCCCAAAACCAATAATTACCTTTCAGCTAAAAGGCTTGTCCATACATGTAAGAAAGTATCAATAGAACTTATACACAGATGCGAGCTAAGACTATAATACATCCAACACAATATTTGATCGAGCAGAGAATCAAGAAATTGAAGTTGTCTCAAAAGTCAAAAGTTCTTTGATTGTATCTTCAAAGTTAAATAAAATAGGTTTAATAATTTTAAGGAAATTTCTTGAAATGCTATAACTTTGGATACCACATTTAAAATGAAATTGATTATTTGAAAAGAAAATTAGAAAAGCAAATCAAATTTGTGGTAAAACCAGAATTCTCCTAATTTTTAACATTATAAGTAAAAGTTAAAGGTAAACACAATATGCATCCCAACTAATCATTCCACTGAATATAGGTAATAATGGAACGGTTTTGTATCAAACGCATACAGGAACGAAAAAAGAAGTGTTTGGGTGCGGAGGGAGCTAATCAAATCCCTAAACCCAAAAAATAACCAAAGGGAACCTGAGAGAGATATTTTAGATCTAACGAAGAAGACGAAGAGCAGCAACAGTAGAAAGAGCAACGGAAGAAGAAGACGAAGATGTTACCCACAACTTCCAGATCTCGCTCTTCTTCTTCATCCCGAGCTAACCCAATGTTCCTTCAGTGTTTTCGTCGCATCGTCAAGGTTATCTTTTGATCGTGATCTCAGCAGCTATTGATCGATTTTCATCAGTTGATGTTGCGAAAAAAATACATAGATTCTCCATTTCTTGGATCGAATTATGAGAAATACATATATTTTGTGTCCCTTCGTAGTTTCTAGGAAAATGATATACCATGGATTTTACAAGTTTTTACCCATGGTATATGAGTATTTTTATTACTATTATCTATGTTTTGGAGTCTATTAGGTATATTTTCAGGCTCAGGAGCATTTCGGAGAAAAGTGATGTTTTAGGTGCCTTTTTGGAGCTTAAAGAAGAGTCACCCGAGATCAGACCAGAGGTCGACATCCAGAGTTAAAAATCAATCGATGCACACTCCGTGCTATCGATCGACAAACATTTGCTGAAGGACGATACATCAAGATCATAATCGATCGATGTACACCCTGTACAATCGATCGATATCGTGCGGCAGAAGACAAGTTGGACTTAGCCGAACTTGAAGCCCAAGATATCACATTTTTACAAGATTGCCCCTGACGAGTTTTTAACCTAATGAACTCATATTTATATGTGCCTAAGTGTTTTGGCACCGGACGACGATAACAAGTTTTAAGAAGTTTTTACCTAAGAGTTTCTTTTTACCTCCATCTTTTATACTCAT